>OZ005658.1:24077551-25277551 GCA_963930645.1 Salticus scenicus
AAAACTATATTTAATAAAATGAGGTCTATGAATTTTCATCAATACCCTTGATACATTTTTAAGTACCATAATTTTGATGTTATTAATCGAAAATGCATTTGGCTGAGATCCAGAAATGGTTATTCATGCAGAATGTTTCAACGTTCTTAACAGAGAATGTATTATTGAGCTTAAATAACTCCCTGAAACTTTCGCTAATTTAAATACAATCCATAACTTATTTTGTGTTGTTTATAGAATATTTATTTAACTATATAATTGAAAATTCTGACATAATAAATTAATTGCTTAAAATAAAAGTTTAGAGACATTAATTTTGTTATATTTCGAAAAAAAAAAAAAAAAAAAAAAAAATCTGACGTTAGAATGTGTTCTAAACTTTCAAAATTAAACATTTGACTTCGTTTTCCGAGGGATGAGAGATATTGTAGAATTTTAATTGCTACAAAAAATATTTAGAATAGAAACATTTTTACATTATTTATTATTCTTAATATTTCTATATATAGTGACCAATCAGAAATGTACATTTCACGAAGTGTTTATTAACCCCTGAACTGCTCCGGGCGTATATATTCGTATCGCTATGCTGATGCGTTAAATGCCCCGGGCGTATATATACGCTTTGTCGAAGTATGATCCTTTGTGTTACGCTGCCATTAATGAAACAACCACATGTACAGAAAATTTAAGCTCAATCGAATAAGGCATTTAAAAGCTGTTGCATTTTAAATAATTTGAGCTCATAGGCCATAATTATAAAGAATTTTGTTTGTGTCCCTGTAAAAAAAAAAAAAAAAAAAAAAAAAAAAAGAAAGAAAGAAAGAAAGAAAAGAAAAAAAGAAACTGTAAGTGCTAAATTCATCAAAATCTACATCGTTTTGTGTTATTGTGTGCATAATATAAGTCAATTCGAATGAAGCATTTACCCGCTATCATTTTCACATACACATATACATACATCATCTTAAAAATAGCAAAGTGAAATCAGGGTACTTCAAAACATGCAGATACAACATCTCAAAGACCAGTTTTTGTCATGATTGCAATATGTTCCTTACATATATATGTGCTCAAAAAGTAGAAATACTATTAAATTATCAATAATTAATTAAACTTATTAGTTTATCAAAGGTTAAAGGTATCATTTAAATTTATTACATGTCTTCTTCCCTAGATCATTAAAAATTTGAAACATAAAAATCATAAAATCTAGTAATGTGTAGGTTTTCCAACGTTTCATGGATTTATCAATTAAATCTCATATGAGCAATAAATTTAATTGGGATATAATTAAGCAGAAGTTTAACTTCAATTTTCTTAAATGCCGAAAGTAAGTTAATTCAATGCTTCATCTGCCAATGTAATGCCAAGCTATTTATTTATTTTTTGTTTTATATTCATTTTTTAAAATTTATTTAATTTTATTGAAAGAGGATAAATAGAATCTCTCCAGAAAGAAATTCAATTTTAAATTGGTTTCCAAATAGGTTTTTCTGATGTTTATTATGTAAAATCATCTATATATATAAAGCAGATTGTTTGTTTGCCAGAATTTTTCGTTCGTTATACAAAACTACACCGTTCACATGACCGTTACGAAAAGTGGTATACTTATTAAACAGGACAAAATCTAGCTCACGCCGTATTTTTCCGTTCAATCAGATAATTGGATCAAAAAGTATTAAATAAAAACCCCATTTTAACTTTAAAATGATTAAAAAGAAACAAATATTTCATGCCAAAATACACAAATAAAATACACAAATAAAATACAAAAAGGCGAAAATACTGTTCAAACAAGGCAAAAAGTATACGATGTGTATACAGAAAATTTATTTAAAGAACGCCAGTGTCAAAACCGGTTTGCCAAAATTTTGTTCCGGTAATTTTGATGTTGAAGATGCATTACGTTCTGGAAAACCAGTTCATGCTAATGAAGACGAAATAAAGTATGGCTATATGAAAACTGCCAAATAACAACTCGTGAGATCGCTAAGAAACCCATCAAAGTGGAGAATATATAATTTAATACAATATTTATACAACATAAGAAAATCGTTTTCATTTTCAAAAGAAAAAACGAAATTATTTTCCGAACAACCCAATATAAAAAGGAAAAAGTCTTTATTTATCATTAAAATACAATAAAACATTTGATTAAGCTACTTAAAACAAAAATCTTTATGTCTGTTATATATATATATATATATTAGTTCAATACATAAAATATTTCATGCAAAACTACTATTACTGATAATAATAATAATAATAATAATAATAATAATGGATGCTTCAATTTAGTTCGTGCAAAAAGAGAGGTAAAACAAAATCTATGTTTTAAATAACTATTTTAACAATATATATATCTTATCTCCCTAAGGCGAAAGAAAGACATAGATAGGTACAGTTAATAATAGATACAGACATAAATAAATAAATACAAAAGACATAAATAGATGCAGACATATAGTTCAAAGTTAATTAATTGTAATTATTTTTAGTATTTTTTTTCTGACTTATTTAATTAAATTAAATATTCTTGTGAAATTTCCCTGTTATTTATTTATTTATTTGCTGAATTTGATTTTTTACACTTGACAATCAACATGAATGCTATACTAATTTCTAAAGCTCATTTTAAATTTAAAATGCATTTCTTTGTATTTTCATCATTTGGAACAAAAATGAAACGTGTTTATCGGGCGTTGCGACTGTCTAGTACTTTTAAGTTCATTTTTCAGGACTCACAGCAGACACTATTTTGAATATCACTTTTTACTTTATTATATATACATAGAGAGAAAGTATTGGATTCGTGAAAATTTTCGAATTCCAGTTTTCAATGCATTTACACGTTTTGGGTTGTCCTGAACACGATCTGACTGTTCTTAGAAAATATCTGTCTGTCTGTCTCTCTCTGTGTATAACAAATTTTGTGGGCGCTGTATCGCACGAACCAATGAACGAAATTTAACCAAACTTGCTATTTAGTTGTACTCTCACTTAAATATAGGCTGATTAGATTTGAGGATCAATCACTCAACTGGTGCCGCTGTGATCTCATTTTTTCTAAATTTTTAACATGACAATATAGGAGAAAATTTCATATAAATTTATATAATGAGAGTTATTGTAAACGTGTGATTGTAAAATTAATACGAAGTATCGATAATAGTAGTAGTAATCTAGGAAAAAGGTTTGTGCATATTGGCGCATCACTCTCCCCCCTCCCCCCCCCCACCCACCCGGGGTGTAAATGTTCACTATGGGTATCTTTCGAAAGATTTCATCAATACACTTAAAATGAATGTTTGAACCATAGATCTGTGATTATTTAAAACGAAGTTATCAATTTTTTATTTATTTATTTATTTATTTATTTATTTTTTATGTTGCACAAAATTGACTTTCTTTCGGCATTTAGCAGATAAAAATCATCTGCATTTATGACGGTAAATAATTTTCATAAATAATAATTCAACAAATAATTTGTACAGCATGAATTTGTGTAATATTATTCAGATGAAAGTCTTGTGGTGGCCACAATATACTAGTTTTCGAAGTAATCGTCCTTAATATTTGTAACACATATCTTCGAAACAGTATTGCTTGATTGGGAACTTTTATAATTCAATATTATTGGATATTAATTGTGACGGTCACCTAATCACTTCGAAGACAAATCATCTATTATGTATATCAAATATCACTTCTCAAAATTATTGGTGACTATTGAATAAAAAAAGTCTCCAATCTGGCAACACTGCTTCGAAAGGAATAATACAAAGACTGATTTTATATATTTATCTATATATATATATATATATTAAAAAATAAATAAATAAAAATAAAAAACACTAATACACGACTTCCATTACCCACTATTACGCGTATTATATGCATTTTTAGGAGATATTATGTGCATTTTTTGAAATTTTCCAGTAAGAGAAACTTGATACGCGTGTAAAAACATATAAAAGATTATATAAAAAGAACATATAAAAAGATCATATAAAAAGAACATATATACGATTTTCAAGAAAATCGTTAGAGCCATTTTAGAGACACCAACTTTTACCAAAACTTGGCATACTGAATTATTAACCGAAAAACAATAATCACATACTGTTATATCTGATATCTAAATTATGTTATATCTGATAATTCTGTATATCTAAAAGCTGGTTAATATGGTGAGTTTGAAAAAAAATCTGTACAGCTGTTTTTAAAGGAACGCACTTGCGAGACCTGAAATGGAGCTATTTATACAGGATTACTGTCAATTTTCCTGAACTAACCAACTATATCATTCGAAAGGAGTGTTTTTATAGCAATTTTGAAAAAAAAAATTGTTAGTGCCGTTTTTGAGGTACGGACTTACGGTCCCACTTCCGGTTTCCAATGACCCACTTCTGGTTTTCCAATTTTCACCAAAATTTGTAACATTCATCTGTATACCAGAACTGTATCAATTCTGAAGTTTCGTATTTTAACGTTTATTAGTTTCGGAGATATGATAGCCAGAAGATTCCACACGTACACACTCACACACATTCGCACACACTGAAAAGTTGCCAAAAACTACTTTTTTAGACTCAGGAGACATTAAAACGTGTAAATCAGATGATAACTCAATATCGAATTTTTGGACCGAATACATCCATACGAATACTTCCATTACTTACGGTAGTAAGGTAATGGAAGTAAAAATGTATTTAAAATAATGCTTGTTGTGAACCTTTTATTTTGTCATTTTATTACCACTTTTTTTTCTTATTTTTGTGAGGGTTTTAATGTTCTAAATGTGTTTTTAAAAGTTGCTACGTGAAAGAATTAGTAATAAAATAAAGAAAATGCACGCAAAAAATTGGAGCACTGCGATTCCTGGTTTACAAATTCGATCTGTCTGTCTGTGTATTTGTAAATGCATTTTATAGTAATTTTAGAACTATTTTGTTAACCTACATAATATTAAATTCGCTATTGCACGCTTCCTATTGAAAATGGTAGGAACAGCACAACTACAAAAAATTCAGATACATTAATGTCTATGATAAGTATTTCTTTTAAGTATGTTTTAATACTTTCTTGCGATACAAAACATCACGAAATTAAAATAAGCTATTCACTTGAAAAAAAAAAAAATCTTGTTTAGAATAGTAATTATTACTTTCCGAACACTATAGTGAGGAAAGTACTGTAACCATGTCAAAAATCCGAATTTCAGATTTTGATGCTTCTATACGTTTCGAGGTACCCTGAGTCCGTTTCCACTATTTTTACGATGATGTATGTATGTGTGTGTGTATGTATATGTGTGTGTGTACACGTTAGCGTCTAAATGCTTTGCTCGAATGATCTGTAAGATGGTACGCATGTTGCAAGTCACCGTAGCACGAACCCTATTGATTTTGATAAATCTAGCACTTATAGTTTTTTTACAGTGACACAAAGAAAAATTCTTTATCATTATGGCCTATGGGGCCAAATTTTTAAAAGTGCGATAGCATCTAAACGCCTTATTTAATAGAGCTGAAAATTTATATAAGTCACAGATACTCAATCTGTACACATTTTGGAGAATCTAGCACTTACAGTTTTTTTACAGGGACACACAAAAAAAAAAATTATTTATCATTATGGCCTATGGGACCAAATTTGTTCGATAGCATCTGAACGCCTTATTCGATTGAGCTGAAAATGTATAAGAATGTTATCCTTCACTGTTGCACTAACTATAAGCATTTTGGTGAATCTAGCATTTATAGGTTTTTACAGGGACACAACGAAACATTCTTTATCATTATGATCTATGGGCTCAAAGTTCAGTAGCGTTCAATAAAACATTGTGTAATATAGGGAGCAAAATACTCAAAAACTCTACTATGGTTCTCTCTCTTTTGTTTGTTTAACAACTCCTCTTTTTTTACTTTATCTAAAACTGTTAATTACTCTATGTTCGGAAAGTCGAGTGGAGTCACTCCAGATTTTTTTTTCTTTTGTGACACGACCACACCCAACAAAATGACACACTTGACTCAGTTATATTTATATCGACAGCATACAAAAATTAAAAGTAATTAATACATTTATCTTTTTTCCTTCTCTTTGTAAAAAAATTTGCATTTTGCATGTCTTCTATGACAGCAGGATAACAAACAAACGAATAAACTAGCATGTTTTACCTTTTATGAGATTCATTTAATCCTGTTAAAGGCGCCAAATTTTAATTACTAACTGGAAAAATTCATTACGAAAATTTTACTTGTAAAACTTAGAGGAAAATTTTCATTTTTCATTTTTTTTTTTTTTTTTTTTTTTTACGCTGTTAGTAAATTCTGGTGGCTTTTTATTTTAAATGAGCAAAATTACCTTGCCCGTTTAAGGGTTAAACAATCAACACAGTAGAGGCGTAGTTACAGCAAATGCTTTGCTATTTTATTTTAGAGAGGAAATACTTTTGAAATTTAAAAAAAAATAAATAAAAATAGAAAGAAAGAAATTGTTTTGAAAACATGTATTGTACGTCATATATCACATTTTACATTTTCCGATAAACTCAGCTATATTTGTTTATTTTGCTTATAGAAAACTATATTTAATAAAATGAGGTCTATGAATTTTCATCAATACCCTTGATACATTTTTAAGTACCATAATTTTGATGTTATTAATCGAAAATGCAATTGGCTGAGATCCAGAAATGGTTATTCATGCAGAATGTTTCAACGTTCTTAACAGAGAATGTATTATTGAGCTTAAATAACTTCCTGAAACTTTCGCTAATTTAAATACAATCCATAACTTATTTTGTGTTGTTTATAGAATATTTATTTAACTATATAATTGAAAATTCTGACATAATAAATTAATTGCTTAAAATAAAAGTTTAGAGACATTAATTTTGTTATATTTCGAAAAAAAAAAAAAAAAAAAAAAAAAATCTGACGTTAGAATGTGTTCTAAACTTTCAAAATTAAACATTTGACTTCGTTTTCCGAGGGATGAGAGATATTGTAGAATTTTAATTGCTACAAAAAATATTTAGAATAGAAACATTTTTACATTATTTATTATTCTTAATATTTCTATATATAGTGACCAATCAGAAATGTACATTTCACGAAGTGTTTATTAACCCCTGAACTGCTCCGGGCGTATATATTCGTATCGCTATGCTGATGCGTTAAATGCCCCGGGCGTATATATACGCTTTGTCGAAGTATGATCCTTTGTGTTACGCTGCCATTAATGAAACAACCACATGTACAGAAAATTTAAGCTCAATCGAATAAGGCATTTAAAAGCTGTTGCATTTTAAATAATTTGAGCTCATAGGCCATAATTATAAAGAATTTTGTTTGTGTCCCTGTAAAAAAAAAAAAAAAAAAAAAAAAAAAAAAAAGAAAGAAAGAAAGAAAGAAAAGAAAAAAAGAAACTGTAAGTGCTAAATTCATCAAAATCTACATCGTTTTGTGTTATTGTGTGCATAATATAAGTCAATTCGAATGAAGCATTTACCCGCTATCATTTTCACATACACATATACATACATCATCTTAAAAATAGCAAAGTGAAATCAGGGTACTTCAAAACATGCAGATACAACATCTCAAAGACCAGTTTTTGTCATGATTGCAATATGTTCCTTACATATATATGTGCTCAAAAAGTAGAAATACTATTAAATTATCAATAATTAATTAAACTTATTAGTTTATCAAAGGTTAAAGGTATCATTTAAATTTATTACATGTCTTCTTCCCTAGATCATTAAAAATTTGAAACATAAAAATCATAAAATCTAGTAATGTGTAGGTTTTCCAACGTTTCATGGATTTATCAATTAAATCTCATATGAGCAATAAATTTAATTGGGATATAATTAAGCAGAAGTTTAACTTCAATTTTCTTAAATGCCGAAAGTAAGTTAATTCAATGCTTCATCTGCCAATGTAATGCCAAGCTATTTATTTATTTTTTGTTTTATATTCATTTTTTAAAATTTATTTAATTTTATTGAAAGAGGATAAATAGAATCTCTCCAGAAAGAAATTCAATTTTAAATTGGTTTCCAAATAGGTTTTTCTGATGTTTATTATGTAAAATCATCTATATATATAAAGCAGATTGTTTGTTTGCCAGAATTTTTCGTTCGTTATACAAAACTACACCGTTCACATGACCGTTACGAAAAGTGGTATACTTATTAAACAGGACAAAATCTAGCTCACGCCGTATTTTTCCGTTCAATCAGATAATTGGATCAAAAAGTATTAAATAAAAACCCCATTTTAACTTTAAAATGATTAAAAAGAAACAAATATTTCATGCCAAAATACACAAATAAAATACACGTTCATTTTATTTTTCTTTCCCGGTAATAAAATATTTTTAATTTCGCGTGAATAAGAATAAAAATTAGAAAAAAAAAAAAAAATACACTATGAAAATTGGTACTTTTTTTTAAAAAACAGGAATTCGTGTGTAAATTAATATTTTCATAGATATATTCGATATTAGCTTAAAATTTTTATTTAATTAAGTAGTACTTTTCTTTTCTACAGTAAAATACAATTTTTCGTTTTTATTGGTTTTTTATGTGCAATCGTAGCCTCCTTAACTAGATGCCTGTCGCGTAGCTCGGAAACTAGGCAACAGTTGAAGCGGCAGACAGCGCCACCTAGCGCCATACATATTATGGGACTATTTTTTTATTCAACTGTCACCAATAATTTAAAGAAGTGATACAAGATATATATAATCGACGTTTCTTCGATTCTATTCGCCTTTTATGTATATCATATCCGACTTTTAAAAATTGTTGGTGGTTGTTGAATAAAAAATTCATACAATCTGTACCAGGTGGCGCTTTCTACCGTTTCAACTGTTGCCTAGTTTCCGAGCTACGCGACAGACATCTAGTTAAGGAGGCTATGGCGTTGTTAACGCCCCTCGAAAAAACGCCTCTTTTTTCACACCACTTTATTTTTAGAGTAATTCTCTCCAAATGTTGTTACGATTAAATAAGAAAAAATAACTCTAAAATGTGACTGGTGTGAAAAAAAAGGCGGGTACTAAAAAGTGTACGGTTCATAATGAGATGGTTGCAAGTATGTAAATAGTTATAAATTGTATTTTATCAAGATTTTTTTTTTAATTTATAGATATAAAACGGTAAAGTTTTTTTTTTTTTTTTTTTTTTTTTTTTGTATGGATATGTTCTAGTATCGGACCCCTTTGGCAAAATTTGAAATTTGGCACCGAAGCAGCACGGACGTTTCTCGCCAATGTCTTTAGTTACGGAATTGGAATGGCAATTTCAATTCAACGCAAAAAGGGCCAAAAATATTTAGTGTCGCCAAAGAGATCTAATGTAACTTTGATATCTGCCGTCCTCGGCGGTTTTTGAATTTTGCGATCTAAAACGTAATACAAAACTGTACACGCCAGGTGCATATTTTTTTCGTAATATATATTGTACGAAATATTGTTACATATTCTTGATTGCTCTCTTAATATACCTTGTCAAAATAACCATGATTTTTTAAAGAAATTAAATATATTCACCAGATAATTTGGCGATCTTTTTTTTAATTTTGCCAAGGCCAAGAGATACTAAATCAGCTTTTGAAAATGTTTAATGCATTTCTCTTTTACACCTTTGATCAATTCTTTGATTGATTTCAAAATTTTGTAAACGCTACTTCAACCTGGGCAACGCCAGTACACCTGCTACTATAATTTTCCAGAGACTTTTGCATTAAGATATACAAGTTAATAGTTAATAAAAAAGTTTTTTATTAAAAAAAAAATTATCTTGACATACAGTACTCTTTAATGAATAATGAAAGCATCAGGATAAATAAAGAATTAAATGTTGAAATTTAATTACAAAAATTACATTGAAATCCAATTTCAAAATTTAATTGATAAAACAATTAAAGGGCAAAGGGTTGCAAGTACATCAAGTGCTTGCAATGAATATAATAGATTTTTAACAAAGTTTAAATTTATTATAGTGGGTATATATTATAAGAAACTCGTTGACTTGAATAGATTTTTAATTAAAAAAAAAATATATGATTATATTTATTTTATTTATTACTACATGCATAATTTAGTATTTTCACCTAATAGTTTAAAAATACATAATTTGATATGGTCTACTAAAGTCCTAAATATTATTAAATAGTTTTGACTAGTATTAATTTTCATAGTCATGCATAGAAACTTTATATATTTTTTTTGTATTATTTTTTTAATTAAATAAAATTTTAATTAATTAATTAATTTACTCATTTCTTATTTGAAGTAATCATTATCTCCATTTTACTTTTTTTTTTTCGTTTTACTTTTTTGTTATATGGTCTATAAAAAATGTCATGAATTTTAATGGTTTAACTCGCTCCATCTGTCTTAAACTGCGATGACATTTGCTCCTTCTATTTATTAGTTTTTACTTTCTCTTACCCATAAGGTAGAGAAAGTATTGTTTTTGGGTCAAATTTTCGAACGCGAGATTTTGTTATATTTACACGTTTTGAGCTCCCCTGAATACGAAAATCATGTTTTTAGCAAATGGTCTGTGTGTATGTCTGTGTGTCTGTCTGTGTGCATGTCTGTGTGTCTGTCTGTGTGTCTGTCTGTATGTCTGTGTGTCTGTCTGTGTGTCTGTCTGTTATCAGCATATCTCAAAAACAAATTATGGCAGAAAGTTCAAACTTGGTATTCTAAATGTGTATCATATAAGGATGCTACAGTAAGCTTTTCGTTAAGATCAAACAAATGGTTCGTGTACAGGGACAATCAAGAGAATTCTAATACATTACGTCTATGGGGGAAATTGCAGGTAAGTAGAGTTTAACGTCTATAGACTGCACTAAACCAAATGAAACGAATATATATTTTTTGTAATAGAGATAGTTAACTGGAAAAAAAAATTTGTGTATGTAGGAGCCTCGCCTCGCCCCCTGGGGGGGAAGTCCCCCCTCGAGGGGAGTAAATTTTCATGATGGGTATCTTTCAAAAGAGCTCGCCCATACCTTTAAAACGAATGGTTGAACCATCGATATGCGATAATTTAAAACAAAGTTATCGATTTTTTTTTACTTTTAACAAAAAAAAAAAAAAAACCTTAGGAAAAAAAAATCGTTTTTTTTTTTTTTTTTTTTTTTTTTTATTGAGAATAAAATGGGCTTTTTTTTGGATATTTGGTGTTATACTACTTCTCTAATATGGAAATCGTCTGCATTATCATAAAAGATAATTTTTTTAAATAATAATTTTAATAAATTATTTTTTAAAAACAGAATTATTTTTTAATAAACGAATTAAATTTTATATAAATCTAGATGCATTAATGAAACGGGGGGGTTGAGGGGGGCAGTAGCCTCCCTCACACAGAGCTAATTATCATATAAAACTCTTCAGAAGCCTAATATGAATTGTTTAACGCAGGTTTACATTACAGTACTCGTTATCTTACCATTTAATCTGCAACCTGTATTTATAGTATTAAATTTCAGGGTAAGAGAAAGTCGTGTGAGTGACACACCAGATCATTTTTCTTTCTCTTACTCATAAGGTAGAGAAAGTATTGTTTTAGGGTCAAGTTTTTGAAATTGAGTTTTTGTTATATTTACACGTTTTGAGGTTCCCTGAATCTAAAAATCATGCTTTTAGCGGTTGGTCTGTGTGTGTGTATGTCTGTTATCAGCATATCTAGAGAACATATAATAGCAGAAAGTCCAAACTTGGTATTCTAAATGTGTATCATATAAGCATGCTACACTAAACTTTTCGTTGAGATCAAGCCAATGGTTCGTTTACAGGGACACCCAAGAGAATTCAAATACATTACGTCTGTGGGGGAAGTTGTGTTAAGTAGAGTTTAACAGGTATAGACTGCACTAAACCAAATGAAACGAATATATATATATTTATATACTTAAAAACATGTTTCATGTAGAATATGGTATAGCAATCATTCACTGTTCGATTACAGGGCTGCACAAAAGAAGTAGATTATAATGCGACAATACTTGAAAATTGATGGAAGTGCACCTTAGATTGTGCCGTGTGTAGGGTTATATTTATGCAAGTCTGACAATATTTAAGTCATAACATTCTTTTTTATTTGTTAATGGAAATGCTTTACTATAATATGTTACCATGTCCAGAAAAGCTGCTCAGGAATTGGAATTAATTCTTCATAGCCATATGGTAAATAATGTATTTTGTTACACTAAATATCCATAGCTTTTTTTTTTTTTTTTTTTTGTATATTTACGTTTTGAGCTTCCTGTTAAGTTTTTAATGTTTGATCTGTGTCTGTTAGAGTAAATCAAAAACAAATAATTTCAGGCGATCCAAATGTAGTAGTATGTTGAATTTAATACGCTTGTTACTAGAAAAGTTTGTTCAAGATTGATGAGTTTAAAGGAATTATGCGTGGGAAAGTTGTCTGAATAATTTTAAATGAATTTTTGAACTTAATAACAGATTTGAATTCTATATAAATGTAGATACAAAAATGAAACGGGGGTTGAGGGGAGCGGTAGCCCCCTCACAAAGAATTATTTGTCAAATAAAGGTGTTCCGAGGATTAATTTGAATTGTTTTAACATAGGTTTACATAACAGTACTCGTTATCTTAACCCTTAATATCCAATCTGTACTTATAGCATTAAATTTCAGGATAAGAGAAAGTCGTGTGAGTGACACACCAGATTATTTTCATTTTCTTTTGCTGTTATATATATATATTTTTTTGTATTTGCTATGTATGGTCTCATATATCAATGTCTCAGAAAAAACTCATATTAACTTTTTCGATACCTATTCATTTCTTATAATACATTTATGTTATTGTTTGGAATTTTTTTTTTTTTTTTTTTTTTTTTGTCTTATACAGATTTTAGTTATTATATAATAAAAATACTTCAATATATTTACCCCATTCAGTAGAATATATGCCTTGCCATTGAAATGTCCTCTATTTTATACACGTTTCTGAGGCTCCCTTGCAATGCGCTGGAGCACCAAATAGTGAGTAATCGGCTACCAAGAGGATCGTTTAAATATTTTAGCGAAATTATGTGCATACACAATTTCGTCTCATTTAAATGACTATTTTTGATGCATAAACTTTTTATGTTAGAAAGTTTAAATAAAAAATATACTTCCAGAAATTTAAGGCGCATATTTTTTTATTCTCTGTTGTACTATAAGCATGAGAAACTTACGTATTCGTAAAAATTTTTGATCGTGTTTTTTTTTTTTTTTTTTACATTTCTTCAAGTTTTAAGGTGGTATGAATCCAAAAAACACAAAATCAGCATGGTTTCCGATTGTACACTGTTAAAAAAATGCAGAAAATATAGAGAAATTCTGTGTAATTTCAGAAAAAAAGGCGTAAATTACGGAAAAATTACGTAGACAAAACGTATTTTACGACATTTTTTCTGAAATTACAGAGAATTTCTGAATTTTTCTGCATTTTTTTAACAGTGTAGAGTGTCAGTTTGTTATTTTGTGATACTGTGTGAACGATGTCTCAAGAACAAATGGTCGGATAGAGGGATGGATGGATGATTGGATTTTACGTCGAACAAGTGCTGCGCAAAGGGGAATTGGCAGGAAACTGGGACTCACCCCTAGAGATTGTCCGAAGACATGCCATCACAACTTTGATGCTACACGGAGAGGATGGCTTCCAAACTTCGGTAACCCCCAGAGGTAAAATTTTGATGGGAACATGGAGGACATTGCGGCCACGACAGATTTTACGTGCACCAGCCACCATTAGTGTACACGACGGTCTTTGGCCGGCTCGAGTACCGAACACGCAATTTTCCAGTTACGAGCCCAGCGCTCTACCGACTGGGCTACCGCGGCCTAACAAATGGTCGGACCGATTTTTAAAATATATCTTATGTCCCTGGGAAAAACTTTGTTTGTTTAAAGCATTCAAAATTAAAAAATTTGTAAGTTAGTGGAAATTTCGGATTTTCCAAACAGGAGGGGGGCATATGGAGAATTTAGCATAAATGTATTATGAATTACTTTCATCGTAAAGATACTGGATCAGTTTTAAAATGCCATTTATGCATTTGGAATGAACAGTATTCACAATCTATTTTTAAAACTTCGTAAGCTATTAAAATTTACGATTTTCTTAACATGGAAGAATACGGCAAAATTTCATTTCGAACAAATGTGTATCATAAGGGTTATTTTCATTATAATAATGTTGCACAGGTTAAAAAATCATCTGTGTCATTGGCATAAACATTGATTATGGGTATTTTACTTTGAAAACATCCTAAATTATTCGAAACTTGCGATTTTCTTAACATGGTAGGATAGAGTATTATTATTATTTTTAATATATAAATTTGCGTGATAGGATTTTAGCATAGGAAATAGTATGGGGTTATATGAGAAAACTGAATTATGAAACTGACCTTAAAAAATTAATAGACAAATAAGACAGAATAAATGCATCGATATGGAGGAGAGTAGCACAGTGGTTGGGGCATTTCACTCAGTGACTAAGCCAAGTGATCAGAGGTTTTTTTTTTCTTTATTTTCTTTTCTTTTATTTTTTTACACGAACGAGTTGATGATGGGAAACTGAGCCAAGTAAACCTAAATATCAAATAGCCGAGTAAACCTATTTCAAATAATTTTATTATAATAATAAAAAAAAAAAAATTACATACATTTTTCAAAACACAAATTATATAAAATATAACACATTCTTTTTGGTTATATCTGACAATGAAAAGCATAACTAAAAATAAATAAACAATTTATTTACACTGATGGAAAAAAAAAAATCCCAACACCAAGAAAAAATTATTGTACAGTAACGAAATTTCAGCAGTACATTTGTCTAGGTAACATATTTAATTGATTAAAGTTTCAAGATCACAGGTAGAGCCATTGGCGAGAAGAGCCATTTCAAATGTGAAATGTTGGTACATTAGTAACCGGTGTAACCGCCAGAATTTTGGATGCAAGCATGCAAACATGCATGCATTGTGTCGTACAGGTGTCGGATATCAGTTTGTGGGATGGAGTTCCGTGCCTGTTGCACTTGGGCGGTCAATGCAGGGACGGTTAATGCTGGTTGTTGATGACGCTGGAGTTGTCGTCCAATGATGTCCCATACGTGCTCGATTGGAGAAAGATCTGGTGATCTAGCAGGCCAAGGTAACATGTCGACACTCTGTAGAGCATGTTGAGTTACAACAGCGGTATGAGGGCGAGCGTTATCCTGTTGAAAAAAAAAACCCTTGAATGCTGTTCATGAATGGCAGCACAACCGGTTGTATCACTAGACTGACGTACAAATTTGCAGTCAGCCCCACTAAAAATAATCTCAAGATATTCTGCAGGTATTTTTAAAGAAAAATTACAGAATATCTTAAGTTATTTGGCCCATACTTAAGAAAGTTTACAAAATTTCTTTAAAATGTCTTTAAAATTTCTTAAGATATTTTATAGAAAAAGATAAATCTTCAAAATATTTTTAAATATTTGAAGAAAGAAAATACTATTTTCTTAAGAATATCTTCAGATTATTTTTAGTTGGGAGGGTGCGTGGGATAACCACGAGAGTGCTCCTGCTGTCATACGAAATTGCTCCCCAAACCATAACTCCAGGAGGTGTGTCTAGGCCGCAGACAGGTCGCTAGCAGGCGTTCACCTGGCCTCCTTCAAACCAACACACGGCTATCACTGCGACCAAGGCAGAACCGGCTTTCATCAGAAAACACAACAGATCTCCACTCCGCCCTCCAATGAGCTCTAGCTTGACACCACTCACGTCGCAAACGGCAATGGTTTGGAGTCAGTGGAATGCACGCTACAGGGCGTCTGTCTCGGAGCTGTCCTTGAAGCAACTGATTTGTAACAGTTCGTTGTGTCACTGTGGTGCCAACTGCAGCTCGAATTTCAGCTGCAGACGCAGTACAATTATCCACAGCCATACGCCGAACACGGCGGTCTTCCCTCTCAGTAGTGCCACGTGGCCGCCCGGAACCCGGTCTTCTTGAGGCAGTACCTTCCCTTGACCACTGCTGCCAACACTCATGCACAGTGGATACATTCCTGCCAAGTCTTTCTGCAATATCGCGGAAAGAAAACCCACCTTCTCGTAGCCCTACTACACGACCTCGTTGAAACTCAGTGAGCTGTTGATAATGGCTTCTTCGTCTTCTTAGAGGCATCCTTGACTAACATTAACTCACTACATCAAATCTCAACTGTAAATAACGATCACGAACCTTACAGCGCTTATTTAAAGCAAACCTCATTTGCATGTTCATAGTGTCGCTACGAGCGCCACACTTATGCGCATAGCTCGAAATTGGAATCGACGTCATCTTTCAGATGTATAAACACGCCTACCAAATTTCGTTTAACTAGCACATCTCCTTCCTGGTTTTGGGAATTTTTTTTCCGTCAGTGTATTTATTTATTATTTTTAATAATAATAAATAAAATAATTTAAATGTTTTTTTTTATCTACCAAGTAATCTTTTTTTTTTTTTTTTTAATAAATGCTTTCATTTAAAAATTATTCCATGAAAGAATAAATATATTACATGGATAACAGTGTGAAATATAATTAAACTTTTATTCTTAACTTCATTCGAAACCAAAAGAACTTTAATTCAATAATTCATTTATCAAACTAATGAAGCTTTTTTCTTGTCTGCGTGAAGCAAATTGCAATTCTCCAGTCGAAAATGGGAGTTTTAAGTAGTTTCTAAGTAAGTTTCTATTGACAGATAATAATGTTCTTGTTTAATATATATTTTACGGACGTGAGGATTCTCCAAATAGATTCGTATAAAACTAATTATATTTATTATCAACAAGAATTGTTTTATGATATATCGTAAAATTCTTTGATAAATAATTTTATTGAAAAAAAAAAAAAAAAAAATGACTTAAAGTTTAATTTCATAAAATTAATCAAGTAAAAATTGCATGTAGTATAAATTTAAGGCGTGTTTACTTTAAAACACTTTACAATTAATAAAGCAAGCGCAGCACTCTTAGAAATAATATACTCAATTTTGACGATTCAGACATCCTCGGGCTTAATTTCGTCGTTTTTGTTTTGGCAACCAGTTCGTCAAGCGATCACGTGATTTTTGAGGAAACTCGAACTCTCAAATATTTGACGAAACTGTTTACTCACAATAGCATGTGCTAGCTTTCATTACCGCCATATTGGTTTTTTTCCTGTGTTGTTTCGACTTTACGTTACAATGACTTTTATTTGGCGGCCTGGTGGTTCGGACGGTAGGACACTGCCTTCTGGATTCCCAGGTCTAGGTTTCGAATCCTGGTGCGGGCATGGATGTTTGTGATGTCCTATGTCTGCAAAATATTGTGTGCGCTTGTTTCTGTGAATTTCTGTAAAAATATGGACCAATGGAGACATAAGTCATTGTAACTGTAGGTCTCAAAGCTGTCAAATAAATGTCGAAATGACTTTTATTTGTTTCCTCTGTTTTATTTAAATTTTCATTAAATATACTTAGGGTTTAATGTCTAAAGCAACGAACTTGCAGGTAATTTTAAAATTCTATAATTTGTATTTTATTCTGTATCACGAAACTAGCATGAGAAAATGTATCTTTACTTTTGACGAAATTCGTCTGTTCAAATAAGTGACGAAAGTAATTTTCTCAATTTGACGAAATATTCGCTCGGAGTATTTCCCTGGAAACGGTTTCGTGAAAATTAAAGAAAATTTCGTGAAATTTGAGTATCCATTTCTGAGAGTAAGTTTTTTTTAATTCGAATAATATACATAATAGTAATGAGTAATCATTATAATGATAAAACATCCAGAAGTTAGACTTGAAATATCAATGTAACAATAAATACGTAATTACATATGAACTATATATCGAATTCTGGATGTAAAATAACCAGATTCGGGATCTAAGAAAATTTTGGTTTAAATTAATATGATATAGTGTTGGTTTAATTGTATTAGTATTCATTTAAGATATCCCCCTAGTTTATTCCATTCCTACTATTAGTTCACACTCTCCCTATATCTTGTACAAATCTTGAAATTGATTTTTAACTCACTTCCCGACTAGCTAGAAATTTTCAAGATTGCTCAGAACACGGTGACAACACAATACTTCGAAGTCCGATTTTCGAATTTTTATTAGTTTTCTTATAATTAATTAAAATATGAAAATATAACATCCTAATCGCGTTATTATAGCCATTAAAATATTAGCTGTAATTTAATTGTTGCCAAAAAAAATAAATAAATTACGAGTTTATTTTTTTTTTTTTCGACATAAAAATAAACAGAGTTCTAACCTACGAGATATATAAATTAGAGTGCTGATTCAATGGATGAAAGATTAACTTTCCGTGGTTCAAGATGAATCACGTGACATGCTCGAATAGGTTGCTGTGTTTGGCCCTTTATCGCTATTTTGGCATTTAATATATCAGTTCGACAAATTATCATTATTATTAGGTAATATGACAGACTTATGACCGAAATAAATTGTTTTTAAAATAATTTTACACATATTTCACATTTTAATAAATAATAAAATACCTTTCTTTCTCATCGTTTCCCAACAAAGTTTAAAAGTGTCTATAAAAGAAAATTTAAACTTTTAAAGAGCTAAATTTAACAACAAATAATAGTTTTTCAACTAATTTTAAGCATTTTGTCGGCTAAAGTTCAACTACACGAAATAAAAGAGAAGTAAAATCAAAATCAAAATGATTTAGAACAAAAGAACTACGTAAGTAAACAAAAACATTGGCGTTTATGACTTATGCGAAGAACAATCTCCAAACTGTTACCATATAAATTTACTGAAAATAAGCTGTTACCAAGGGAACCATCGAATACGCAGGTGCAAGGAGAGCATGTCACATGACTCATCTTGGACCTTCTCAAGGGTTACTGTTTATCACTCTACTTTATATTTCTCGTTGGTTCTAACAACCACATGACTTTCTTCTTAGAAACCGTTCTTTGCTGAAGGACAACGCTAATTTTTCCTTGCCTTTGGAAGCGAAGTAGTCGAATTTTTTTATGCTTTTACAAATACATTTACAACACTGTGTTACAATAAATTTGTAACACTATTCCGCAATGATAAAATGGGTCAATGGGGTCAACTGTCCCTCAGCAAACAAATATGTGACGTCATCTGTTAGATATAAACGTTTAATTAAATGTTCTATACATTTAATTAAACGTGAACGTTAAAAAATTATAAAAAGTTAAATGATGCATCTCACAAAAATTAACGTCAATGTCACTTTAAAAATTTATGCACATTGATAAGAGCTCTACGATTCATCAGAAAATTTAAAACATGGTATATAAAAAGTTTTTTTTAAATCTTATAATTATTTTTATTTCATTTTCCACGCACGCTTTTTATTTCCTAATTCAAAATTATCTATATATATATATAAAAAAAAAACTTTTTCGATAGTGTTTGTAAGTAGGAATCTACTTAAAAATTTTCTATTTTTTATTACTTGTTTTATATACTAAAAATACTGGACGCAATTTATTGATATTATGCCCATCAAAAAGGAAAATTAATTCCCAAATGCTTTCGAACTGCCCTAGCCTTAAATATAAGCAAGATAAATGTTAAATTTGTAGACCCATACTAATTATCTGCAAGAAAAATTTCTTCACAAAAAAACAATACTTATATAAAAAAGCATTGTATATGTAATAAGAAAAATAATCATTGATCATAAATCACGTAGCACATGGCTGAAACTATAGCAAAATAATGGCACGTAATTAAGATTGCTACTTAATTCAATTACAGAAACTTTCTTAATGATAAAAATAATAATTTTTGCACTTACTTTGAAAATTAACTTTTAGGAGGAAAATATTAAATGGTTATTTTCGTCTAAAGGATAGTGGTAGAGATTTTTTACCTCTAATGTTTAGGATATTTAGATCATAATTTCCGGACTTTTAGAATCTAGTTAATGTAATGAGCGCAATAAAATGAAATTTAAAAGAAAATAAGTAATATTTATGTATATATATATATATATATATATATATGATGTCTGTAAAAATTTTCGATTATTGCATATACAAACAATCTAGGGCAGAGAATATTCGTTCTAATATATATTATAGAAATAAAATATATTTATATTTTCGTACCTTAATCATATATTTCATGTTTATCATTTTTTTTTTCTCCTCTAAATAATTTTCCTAACAAAGTAGCAATAATTGTTAGTACTTAATTCTAAACTCAACAAAAAAAAAAAAAAAAAAAAAAAAAAAAAAAAGTTGTCTATTTGTAAAAAATCTGGCGTGACTCCATTCGACTTTCCGAACATTGAGTAATTAACAGATTTAGATAAAGTAAAGAAACAACAGTTGTAAAACAAACAAAAGAGAGAAAACCATAATAGAGTGTTTGAGTATTTTTCTCCATATATTACACGATGTTTTATTGAACTTTGAGCCCATAGATCATAATGATAAAGAATTTTTCGTTGTGTCCCTGTAAAAACCTATAAATGCTAGATTCACCAAAATGCTTATAGTTAGTGCAACAGTGATTTATAATATTCGTATAAATTTTCAGCTCAATTCAATAAGGCGTTTAGACGCTATTGCACTTTAAGAAATTGGGTCCCATAGGCCATAATGATAAAGAATTTTTCTTTGTGTCCCTGTAAAAAAACTATAAATGCTAGATTCACCAAAATCAATAGGGTTCGTACTATAATGACTTACAATATCCGTACCAACTTTCAGCTTAAAACATACATACACACATACATACACACACACATACATATATCATCGTAAAAATAGTGAAAACGGATTCAGGGGACCTCGAAACGTATAGAAACATCAAAATCTCAAATTCGGATTTTTGACATGATTACAATACTTTCCTCACTATCGTGTTCGGAAAGTAAAAATTCCGATTACCGGTTTTGACGATTTGATAAATTTCACAATTTTTTGTGTTAGCTCTAGATCAAAAACTAACTCACAGAATTTCATAAAAAGTTATATTTTGTAGCCCATACTTTCTAAATTTCAAAATTGGTATCAATAATTGTTTAATGCATATCCATTAAAGAGCTTGTTCTGACTACACGTTTCCTTAACCCATATTTTACCATCGTCCTAAAAATAAGATACCATGCCTAAGTGGTATTTAAATAAATTCTTTTGAATATTTTAATTCAAATTAAAGGCGATATATTATTTAAAAGTTCAATAAATACATATGTGTTTTTATCGTTAGTTTAAATTAACGGTTAATACATATATATTAATTTTATAAATTTTTCAAATGAAGATTTATTAATTACAGTTTTAACACATTATTACTTAAAAAGGTTGTTTTATTTATCTAAGTAAATTGTGTAAATAAGACTTTCAAAAATCTAATAAATAGATTATCGTCCAATTTATGTTGTCCAATAAAAGAAGCATACGATCTGTTTAACACAGACAGTACGGTTGTACTATACACACAGAAAAATAAGTTGGTCACAGTGACCTGACAAAATGCTCAACTGACAATACAGAATTGACTAACCAAAACTGCTGACTAGCCAAAAAGTGTACTTGCTGAACTAGTCACCAAATCTGAAAAGTGTACCTGTTGAACTAGTCTCAAAAACTAAAAAGTGTACTTGCTGAACTAGTCACCAAAACTGAAAAGTGTACTTGCTGAACTAGTCACCAAAACTGAAAAGTGTACTGGCTGAACTAGTCACCAAAACTGAAAAGTGTACTGGCTGAACTAGTCACCAAAACTGAAAAGTGTACTAGCTGAACTAGTCTCCAAAACTGAAAAGTGCACTTGCTGAACTAGTCAAAAAACTGAAAAGTGTACTTGCTGAACTAGTCACCAAAACACTATTCCAGACTAGAAGGTTAATATTATCAGACAAAGAAGGCTAGTCGACAATCATAATTATCTGACCAGGAAGGTTAGTCAACAACCGCAGTTACCAGACAAGGCAAGTTAGTCATATTTTACACTTGATTAAGAAAGTTAGTCAACAGATCCCAGATATATTTCTATTACCAGACTACCGTAGGTAATGGAAATATTGTATTCGATCTAAAAATTCAAATTCGAGTTTTCACTTGATTTACACGTTTTAAGGTCTCCTGAGTCCAAAACAGTAGTTTTTGGCAATTGGTCAGTGGTGTATGTATGTGTGAAATTTTCTGGTTATCATATCTCCTAAACTAATAAAGATAGAACTACGAAACTTCAGAATTGAGGCAGGTTTGGTGTACAGATGAATTTTCTAAATTTTGGTGAAAATTGGAAATCCGGAAGTGAGACATCGGAAACCGGAATTGGGAACGTAAGTCAGTATCTCGAAAATGCCTCCAACGATTTTCTTCAAAGTTGCCATATAAACACTCTATTAGATGTCCTTTCGAATGATATAGTTGGTTAGTTCAGGAAAATTGATAGGCGCCCTATATAAATAGCTTAATTTCAGGTCTCCTTTAAAAACGGCTGTACTGAATATCTTCAAACTCGCCATATTCAATCTCTTTTATATATGCTTTTGTATGTAATTATTGTTTTGCAGTCAACAACTGAGTATGCTAAGTTTTGGTAAAAGTTGGTATCTCAAAAACGGCTCTAACGATTTTCTTGAAAATTGTTACATAAATCCATTTTAGATATTCTTTCTCATGTATTACATGGTTATTACAGGAAAAATGACAGTCATCCTGATTAGGTAGGTCAGTTTTAGATCTCGGAAATTGGTGTTTGAAAAAATAACTCTATTATTTTTTAACTCGCTATGTACATTCTGTTTTACACACACACACATACATATATATATTAGCTTTCTCCTACAGGAAATTTCTTTTGTGTATACTTCGCTAGGTCAATTTTATGTCTTCGCTGACCACATTATTTCTAAAACATGCATATAATACGTGTAATAGTGGGTAGTGGAAGTCGTGTGGTTGTTTCACACCAGATTTTTTTTTTTAGATAAAGTGATCACAAGATATAAAAGTGACTTAAAGAAGTAGAAACCTAAAATTTTTCCAGTAAGAAAAATTTCATACACATGTAAAGACATATGAAACGAAGCTTACATATAGCGAGGTTAAATATATATATATATATATATATAGTAGTATATATATATATATATAGGTAGTTATTTTTTTTTTGAAACACCAATTTCCGAGATCTAAAACTGGCCTACCTAAGCAAGATAACTGTTAATTTTCCTGTAATAACCACGTAATGCATGAGAAAGGATATCTAAAATTGATTTATATGTAACAATTTTCAAGAAAATCGTTAGAGCCGTTTTTTAGATAACAACTTTTATCAAAACGCAATTATTGACTGGCAAACAATAATTACATACAAAAGGATATTTAAAAGGAATTAATATGGCGAGTTTCAAAAAATTCCGTGCAGCCGTTTTTAAAGGAATGCGCTTGCGAGACCTGAAATTGAGCTATTTATACTCCTTTCAATTATCCTAAACCAACTATATCATTCGAAAGGACATCTAATAGAATGTTTATATAGCAAATTTGAAGAAAATCGATAGAGCCGTTTTTGAAATACGGATTTACGGTCCCACTTCTGGTTTCCGATGTCCCACTTCCGGTTTTTCAATTTTTACCAACATTTGGAAAATTCATCTGTACACCAGACTTGTCTCGATTCTGAAGTTTTGTAGTTCTATCTTTATTAGTTTCGGAGATATGATAGCCAGAAGATTCCACACATATACACACACACTGACCAATTGCCAAAAACCACATTTTTGGACTCAGGGGACCGTAAAACGTGTAAATCAGGTGAAATATCGATATCGAATTTTTGGACCGAATACAATACTTCCATTACCTATGGTAGTAGGGTGATGAAAGTAAAACCCCCCTAAAATTTAGGTATATTTTGAGATAATTAAAATCAGTACTGTAATTTTTACACATACATTTAATAAATCTCATTTCATTATTATATTTATTCTCTGCTTATTTTCCGTCTATATATTTTACAAGAAAATTGTTCAATTTTACATTTTTCTTGTAAGTTCCTAAAAATAGTAAATTTTTAACAAAAAACAGTAGGCCAGTAGAAATAACCAAAAAACAGTAGTCTACTGGCAAACACAGTAGAGTTGGCAAGTATGCAGATTAATAAAAAATTTAATTGGTTAAAATCCTTCATATTTTATGAGGAATAAGAGGTTCATATTTGTCTGCAGAGGTTTTTGCAAAAGTAGTCTTAACCTCTTTACTTTTGTAATTGTTTAATCCCCCCCCCCCTTTTAAGGTGTTCAACCTTGAAAAAACATTTAAAAACTTTTCTGAAAAATATTACTTGTCCATCAACTGGAATAAAATACTCATAGCTGCCAACTTTTTCAATTTATTCCGGAATGCTGTTAACATTTGCCCTTTTCTTCATACCACATTCTTAATAGAATAATTTTCTTTAGCATGTAATTACAATTAAATATGAAGACAATTACTCCTCAAAGAATATGGGCGAATATAGGGCGATACACTAACAACATTCCAGAATCAATTTAAAAAGTTAGCAGTTATGAATACTGGAAATTTAACAAACTACTGAAACAAAGAATTTGCTAGTTTAATCATTCTTCCCTATATTTATTTATCATTAACGCACGCATTTATCCAACACTTTTTTATCAAGGCATTCCAAGAGGATTGTGGCGCCACATGATTTAGTCCACTTTTTATGCACATCCTCATATATGGATTTAGAAATATATATTTTTTTTCTCATCGGTGCTTTCGGTTTATACGCTGTGGTTACAAAAATAAATGTAAACTTTTTTTTTTTTTAAGTTCCTTTTTTTTAATATTTAAGCCACCTGAATATATGTATATATATTTTTAAATAATGGATTTTTTCCACCTGATTAAAATTACAGATAAGTACGACGATACAATGTGCTTTAACAATTGATACAGACAATATAAACAATATGTACAGTATAGACGATACAATGTACTAAACTATAAATAACATCGAACTCCAAATTTCAGGTTTTTTAAAGTTTTAAAATCGTAAATATTAATGATATACTTTTTTTTTTCAAGGTGAGGGTGGACATAAAATTTGCATTAAAAACACTAACATATATAATAAGAATTTTTATTTTTAATCATCTCTGTAAATTTTATGCCCAGAGAAATTTTAATACATAACAATAATTTATAAGTATTTGATCATCCAAAATAACTCTCACTTACCTGATAACATTACTTTCAACATTCTTTAAATCAAGAATTTATTTAAATAAGATTTCTCCTTCATTGAAACTATGTAATTGAAATAATACATAAAAGACAAAAATCAAGATAAAAATAATTTTATTGAAAATTATAAATGTTTCATATTCATGAAGAAGATTGCTCCATAATTTACATAAAAATTAGTCATAATAATAATATAAAAGCACAAATATAATTAGGTAATAAAACGTAATTTTTTTATGCCTAATAGCTCTCCATGATGGCAAGCCACTGAAAATTGTAGGAATAGCACCACCTTTAACAACTGGTATATTTCTTGGGACTTCATATAACTTTCCTTCTTTTTCATCAAAATATGTTATTGTTTGTATAATTCCACCAGGTTTAAAATAGAGCTCACAAACCTTAAAAAAAAAAAAAAAAAAAAAAAAAAAAAGACATCAGGACATTACTAAGAAATACGCTATATGAGGTGTAAATTTCACCTCATTGCATAGATTGCATTCAATTAAGAAGTTGCATATATCATAGATGGCTTCATTGGAAATCAAATAAATCAATGAGGAGACGAAATATTCTATCAAAACCTTTCTTAATCTATGCATAAATTATTATATATATACTAGCAGGCAACGCCCGCTTCGCTGGTCCCTATTGTTAAATGAATCACTATAATTACTGAATTCTCAAAATTGCATTAATTTTTATCACGTGAAAAAAAAAAAAAAAAAAAAGAGAAACAAAATCTGATTAGGAAAAATGTCGCACCGTGTTCTCACTGCCTTCGGAAAAAATTCCCAATATACTCCAACTCTTATTTCTGTTATTTTCCCCCTTCGCCCCCACTCCCGGCTATCCTAATAATTTTACAATTTCGAAAATATCCGCAATCGATTTGTAAGTATCAAAAACCTATCTGTATCAATTTTGAACGGCCTAGCTGTATTTCTATTTGTTTTTGCCCATAGCCCCCCTTACCTCCCCACCCCTCCTAATATATTTACAAATTCGAAAATATCCGCAATCGATTTGTAAGTATCAAAAATCTCTATGCACCAGTTTTGAACGATCTATCTCTATTTTTATTTTTTTGCCCCTCCGCCCCCCCCTTCCTGCCCCTCCCAATAACTTTAAAAATTCGAAAATATCCGCAATCGATTTGTAGGTATCGAAAACCTCTATGTACCAATTTTGAATTATCTAACTCTATTTTATTTTTTTTTGCCTCTCCGCCCCCCCCCCTTCCCGGCCCTCCTAATAACTTTACACTTTCGAAATTATCCCCATTCGACTTTCAGGCCTCTAAAACCTATCTGTACCAATTTTTAACGGCCTAACTGTATTTCTATTTGTTTTTGCCCATAGCCCCCTTACCGCCTCACCCCCCCCTTCCCTCCCCTCCTAATAATTTTACAAATTCAAAAATATCCGCAATTGATTTGTAAGTATCGAAAACCTCTATGTACCAATTTTAAACGATCTATCTCTATTTTTATTTTTTTGCCCCCCCCCTTTCTCCCCTCCCCCCTTCTCGCCCTTCCTAATAACTTTACATTTTCGAAAATATCCTCATTCGACTTGTAGGCCTTTAAAACCTATCTCTACCAATTTTGAACGGCCTAACTGTATTTCTATTTATTTTTGCCCCATAGCCCCCCTCCTTACTGCCCCACCTGGGGGCTGAATTTCTAAAATTCCAGAAATTAGTTTTTAGATATTTGTATTAGCTATATTTTAGAGTAAAAATTTCATGTATATCTATTTTTTTGTTTTAGATATATAGGATTATGCGAAATCACGTTTTACGTATGTGAAATCACGTTTTGCCCCCCCGCCCCCTTGGGGACCGAATTTCGAAAATTCCAAAAATTGATTTTTAGACGTTTGTATTAGCTATATCTTAAAGCAAAAATTTTACGGATATCTGTTTGAGATATGAAGGATTTTGTGGAATCCCCCCTCTTCGGGGTTTTTTTGTAAAACCACTTCTTAGTGGATGCCTACGTCATAGAAAGAACATTGTCACAAAATTTCATGCTTGTAGGTCCAGGGGTTTGGTCTGGCCGATGATGAATCACCCCCTCACTCACTCCCTCAGTCAGTCAGTCAGGAAGAACGATTTTATATATATAGATATATGTGTGTGTGTGCGCGAAAACAGGGCAGTTTGGAATCGCCTAGCAGAGGCCTTCCTCCTGCAGTGGATTGATAGAGGCTGAAATTGGTAATGATGATATATATATATATTGTCATATAACACCATACCTTATAATTCGTATAGTTACTTTAGAAAAGCAAGCACGAGATTTTTTTAAAAAATCAATCTGGTTTTATTGATTTCTTTTAATTGAATTATTATTTTTTTAATGAATATATCCCTGTTAGAACACTATTGTTAAGCATATTTGAAAGTTGACAACCATATTATAAATGCTATCGCTGCACAGCAGCGCCACCTTTCGAGCGATTGACACCAAAAGTTGATAGGCACTAATTTAGGTCAAGGTGCATCTACATATAAATTTATATGTAATTCTGAACAGTAGTTCCGTAGATACAGTTGCCACAAAATTTTTGTCACACATACATACACACACAGACGGACAGACAGACATTTACTAAAAATGGTCAAATCGTGGTCTAACCTTTCAAAACTTGTAAATCCGTCGAAATCCGGAAGCCGAAAATTTTTACGAATCCAATACTTTCTTCCATTGAACATACAAGAAAAAAAAAAAAAAAAAAAAAAAAAAAGATGTAATTACTAATTGTATATTGCGTTAAAAATCTGAAAAAAAAAAAAAAAAAAAGACTAATAATAATGATCAAACACTTATGTGAGTTGTGAACTTCGAGATTGCAAAAATCTGCTTCAAGGTCAGTGATAGTAGTTCATTGTTTAATGCTTATATTCTGAAAAAAAAAAAAAAAAAGTATCTTTATTTATTTCATTTTTTCGACGGTAATGTTTATTTACTATAATAATTTGGGTTGCACGGATATATATGATTCGCAATTAAACATCTGCTTTACTTTTATTTGTTCTAGAGAAGACGATAAAATAAAGAATATTATTATTATCAGCCTTGATGGAATCCGTTTCCTAAATGTGTTTATTTTATATTTCTTTTTACTTTTGCAATCGTAAAAATTTTCAACTTCCGCTTTTCAATGGATTTACACGTTTTGAGGGCTCCAGAACACGATTTGACCATTCTTAGAAAAATATGTGTCTGTGTCTGTGTGTGTGTGTGACAAAAATTTTGTGGCAACGTATCTCAGGAACTACTGCAGATAACTGCATATAAATTTATATGCAGATGTACCTTGGCCTACGTTAGTGCCTATCAACTTTTGGTGTCATTTGCTCAACTAGTGGCGCTGCTAGACCGCGATTTTCGCAATTTCAGGAAAGGCTATATCTCAGAAACTACTAATTTATATGCAGATAAACTTTGACGTAAGTTAGTGCCCACCAATATTTTTTGTCAACTGCTCAACAGTTGGTGCAGCTATACATCGATTTTCGCATTTTCCGGGAAGGCTGTATCTAAGGTTCTGTTGTGTATAATCAAACAAAACTTGACGCGTATCAACGTAGCCATTATATGACATTACGCAGATTCAATTTGGATGCATATCAGCCAATAAGTGGCGCTGGTATACTGCAATTTTTCTGAGAACAGGATATGGCTATATCTCAACTTCTGTGTCATATAATTGTGCAAAATCAGATATATGAGGTAACCATTATGAAGAAGCATTTTTTAAGACTATTTATAGAGAATTAAACTGTCTTTCTTTTCTTATTATTAGTGTTAGTTTTTTCTAAAATGAAATTATCTGCATTCATTATGGTAGATAATTTTAATAAATAATAGTTTTAAGAAAATATTTTTACTGGGCGAATGAATTTTCCTATAGGAAAATATAGAAGAAACTTTTGCGGTGGTCACAACATAATAGCTTTAAATGAAATCACGAGAAGTATTTCCTCTATATTTGCTGTATATACAAGTATGAATGGAGGAAAATTCAAAATTTCGTTCATATAAAAGCGAGGATTGAATTTTATTAAAAATAAAGGTATTTAAAACAACAACAACAACAACAAAAAGTATGTTGTAGCCACCACAAGACTTTCTTTTTATATTTTCTAATACAAATTCGCTCAGTACAAATAATTTATTAAATATCTTATTTATTTAAATTACCTACCATACTGAATGCAGACGATTTTCATCTTAGAGAAAAATTGCATTGAAAATACAAAGAAAGACAGCTTTATTCTTTATAAATAATACATTACAAAATGCGTTTTCATAATGGTTATCTCATATATAAAATTTTGTACAGTTATACACCATAGAAGTTGAGATATAGCTTTTCCGTTATAGGGGAAAATTGCAGTACAGCAGCGCCACCTATTGGCCGATATGCATCCAAATTGAATTAGCATAATGTCTGATAATGTTCTTTTCACATATCATTTATTATTATTATTATTATTATTATACGCAATAGAACTTGAGATATCTCTTTTCCTTAAATTATGGAAATCGCTATATAGCACCGTCACCTATTGAATTATTGATACCAAAAATGGATGGACAATAATTTATCTCGAGGTAGATCTACATATAAACTTATGTGTAGTAGTTCCTGAGATATAGCCTTCCTTTGAATTGTGAAAATCACTGTATAGCAGCGCCATCTTTTGAGAAATTGACATAAAAAGCTGATAAGGACTAGGTTATGTCAAGGTGCATCTACATATGAATTTATATGCAATTCTCTGCAGTAGTTCATGAGACATAGCATTCCCTTAAATTGTTGAAATCGCTAGAGATCCTGTATAATATAGTTTCCTAATATATGGTCATGGTCTCTAGAAATCGCTGTATAGCAGTGCCATTTCTTGATGGATGGGAACCAAAAGTTGATAGACACTAATTTATGTCAAGGTGCATTTACATATAAATTTATATGCAATAATGTGCAGTAGTTACAGAGTTGCAGTCGCCACAAAATTTTTGTCTCTCTCACACACACAGAGGCATATCTAATATTTTCTAAAAATAGTCAAATCGTGTTCTGGAACTTTCAATACGTGCAAATTCATCGAAAAACGGAAGTCGAAAAATTTTACGAATCTAGTACTTTCTTCTATTGAATATAGAATAAAGATTTAAAAAAAAAAAAAAAAATGTAAATTGCGAAATCTTTTCAATTTTCAGGATGTAAATACGAGGTTATACTGTATTTATTTAATTTAGATATTAATAACAGTCGAAAAAGATTTATAAAACTTTTCTAATTTTCATACAATTTCTACAAAAGATACATATTAGTTTCGTTGAAGAAAAGAAACAGATCCATACAAATACGGATCTATTTTTCTGGATACGAATAGAGAGCTCAGATACATGTCTAGCATGTGTTTAATGTTTAAATTAGTTACAGTTATAAATATGCCTATAAATTTAGATTTATAATTGTAAAAAATATTTTGAAAGGTGAGCAGTACGATAGCTGTGAATTGCAGACGTAGATCGAATGTGCGCTATCGAAGATAAACAAACACAGAGAGAAAAAACACACACAGAGAGAGAGAGAGAGAGAAAAGGCTGATCGTCTGTCTGTTGTTTCAGAAAGAAAATGAAAAAAGGTTTATCAATTATTCGCACCACAGAACTGGCGTTGCAAAATAATACTTACAAAACTTTGAATAAACACCATAAAATAAAAAAAAATCGCAACAATGGTTTCGGGTCGAAAGAGCACACGACCCTTCGTCAGGCGACCAAAGTAGGCACGAGTACAGCAGTCAAAGCCGTGCATTACCACTTTGACTGCTGTACTCGTGCCTACTTTGGGTGCCTGACGAAGGGTCGTGTGCTCTCTTTCGACCCGAAACAATTGTTGCGAGATATTTTATTTTTATGGTGTTAATTTAAAGTTTTGTAAGTATTATAATATTCATGCCCACTTAAATAAATTATTTTAAATTACTTGTTGTAAATTATAAAAAAAAGTTTTATTGTTAAAATGGAAATGTTTAAGTTATTTATACCATTAATGATAAAGTTTATACACCTTTACCGTGTTTTGATACTATTGTGGGGGGGGGGGGGAAATGTTACGTATTAATGAATTTAAAAAATTTTCTGGGGGAACTATATTTGACAATTTATAAGTAAATCATTCATAATTACCTGTTGCAAATTACTAACATATATTTAACCCACTATATCTAAAATTAGTATATGCTGTAGCCATTACAAAATTTTCTTCTATTATTATTTACTATAATAGCACCATATATCTGTTACAATGCACAAAGTAATTAACACAGCTTCTCACAAATATTTTACAAACTAATTTAACAAATAGATGCTGTGATACTATAACTATCTGGAAATTTACAAAGAGTAATAGTAGCGCGGCACGTCATCTGAAGTACACCCAAATTGATTCGGCATAGTTTTTAAAAAGCTAGTTTGGCATAGTTTTTGATGTATAACATACACCTTACATATCAAATTCGGTGCACATACATATCATAGAAGCTGAGGTATGGCTCTCTTATAAACAGAGAAAATTGCACCATGCCAACGTCACCTGTCGGCCGATATGCGTCCAAATTAAATCAGCATAATAGTTCATAATGGCTGTTGCACATATCAAGTTTAGTGCATTTATATATCACAGAATCTCAGTTACAGTATTTTCTTTGCAACATACTGGCATTACCTGATGACCGATATGCACCTAAGTTGAACAAACATAGTCTTTCACAATCGACTATTTGAACATTAAGTTATGTGAAGTTCTACACAATAGAAGCTAAGATATAGTCTTTCCTTAATTGTGGAAAATTGAAGATAGTAGCGCCACTTCTTAGATGATATGTACCAAAAGCTATTCAGCACGAATTTATGTGAAAGTGCATCCAAATATAAACTTTTGTACAATTCTGTTCATTATTTTGTGAGATACAGCACCCAAAACATAAAATTTTGATTATACACAGACAGACATCTCCTAAAAATGGTTTAATCGAGTTTAAGGAAATCTCAAATTTGTAAATGCACCAAAAGCCAGAAAAAGAAAATTTTCAAAAATCCAGTACTTCATTCTTATATATGTAGAAAAAAATCAAAATGAATTTTAAGTTATTGTGGAAATAGCGTATACAACTAAATGCAGGGTCCGATTAAGCTTTGAAGCTAGGGGAAGCTTAGTATCATTTCGGGGCTCTCTTTGATTTCGGGAAATCTTGTTTTCCTATTACATATTGTAATATAAAAATGCAATTGATAAAAAAGTTTTGTGTGTTTATGTGTTTATGTGTATATATATATATATATATATATATATATATATATATATATATATAATATATATTTTTTCATTCATATATCTAGGTGGTTTCCACCCACAACTTTAAAATCGTATAACTTATTAATTAAGAACATTCAAATTTTTGACGTTAAATAATAGAATTTTCCCAAAATAGTGGTTATTTTACCTTGCTTTAGGTGAACTTTCTCAGAAAAAATTCAATCTCAGTGTGAAAATCTAAAATAGAAAATTCAAGACCCTGTTTTTAGTCATTTTGAGGCCCCCTGTTAAATTTTTGAGGGGAAGCTTGTGCTTCACGAGCCTTTTGGGTAATCAGGCCCTGACTAAATGTTTGCAATCGACTACTTAATTTATAGAGCATAGTTAAAAGAAAAAAATGTTGTTTAAATTGAAATATCAAATAGTTTTTAAATTTAAATGTGTTAAGAATGAAACAAATAACATGAAATTAAGTACATATTTTTAACAAGATATCCTTTGTTTATCACGAATACTTAATATGCTGCGCATGAACAATTTGATTTTGAATCGAGAATACAGTATCTAATAATTTAAACTCATATTATTTTTGATTAAATTTGTATTGAAAAAAAAAAATAATAATAATAATTAAAAATATCAATCTTTTATTACAATCATCAATCATTTGAATGAAACAAGTAACATGAATTTGAATATATATATATATATATATATATATATTTACCAAGATATTTATTATTTATCGCTAATAATTAATATTGTATACAAGAACAATTTGACTTAAAATTGAGAACAGAATATAGTATGCAATATTAAATTCATATTATTTTTGCTAAAAGTTGTTTTGAAAAAAATTGGTATCAAACATTTAATGATAAAAAGTCTTTTTTTTTTTTTTTTTTTTACATACTATTATCAACCATTTGCCAAAATTATTTAAATTAAAAAAATTATTTATTACAGGAATTAAAAAAATAAATAAATAAATAAAATAACAGATAAACGAGAAACCTTTAAATTTTTTTAATTTATCTCATTAAAAAGTTTAAATATAAAAAAAAGTATTAATATTATTTTTTATTGTTCTAAGATAGATATAATGTTGCAAACGATAATTTAAAAAACATACCTTAAAATTCGGAGTTCTTTCAAAATCACCATGGATAGCATTTTTCTATATCTTTCTTAAATTGACGTCCTTTGGAAATCCAAATACCTTCTGAACCATCTTTGGGGAAAAATAAATTATTACTATTCTGTGTACAAAAATATTAATATGAGCTTAATGTTAAAAGTGTATGTAAACAACTATAGCTTAGACAAATTAAATATACTTATTTTTTTATAACACAACGATACGTAAAACTAGATTTAAAATAACGTGTTTTAAATTTTATACATTTTAAACAACTTTATAAATTAGAACAAATTCTAAATACGATTCATATTGTTAGAAGATTGCCGAAGCTTTAGAATTCTACAAATTTACAATTTACTATTCTAACAAAGCTTACAATAAAATAAAGTATTTAGCACTTACTTTTGGCTGTAAACTCGATTCGCTGATTCTGATTTCTAAAAAATCTCTTGTTCTCTTTCTAAAATGAAAGTCACTCCAACGGCAATTGCACTATCCCGCCAAATGCGATGAGTTTATTCTTTATTTTTCGATTTCGGTTGACTAACTCAAGTTGTCAGAAGGAGACAAAAAATAAATAAACAAATAAAAAAAAAGTTAAAGGAAAAAAAAAATAATAATGCAGAGCTTTTGGACTAGCCAAACAAATTTTTCTTAGTCGATTGACAAAATAGGAATATTTTTTTTTTATTCTCTCATCTGACTAACCTGGTCAAATTTGAGGAAAATGAAAACTGTACCTGGAAAGTTAGTCATCTGACAAGTTTTAGAGCCAAAACGGATCATCAGACGAAACACATTAAAGATACATGGTAAAATAAAACGACTTTTGTGTCTCATGACTAGATGGGATTGTCAGGTAGTGTTTTGATTGTTTAAAATTTTGCGTAATTTTGTGCAAATTTGTCAATGTACTTGACAAACGTTTAGTGTCACAAAGATGGCACGTCTCTTGACAAGTTTCGATTTTTCATTTTTCTGTGTGTATAGAAAAATGATATTTCATAAAATAGAAAGGAAAATTTGCTCATCGTATTGATAAGCGCGATAATATATCTAATAAAATTTATTTCCAATATCTTGATATGGTTAGTGATTTTTACAGACCACTTCTCAAAAAACTGCATTCAATACTACGTTCAAGGGCATTTGGTTAAATGACAATCTACTTTAGTTGCTTGAACAACTCACGTAGGAAATTTATGGGGAAGTGAATAAACATAAATTTCAATAATACATATATTAAAAAAGACATTGTGTGTAAAAAAAAAAGAAAAAAAAGATGTCGATAAGAAAAAGAAAATGAAATTTAATGACATTTTCATTCCAAGTAATGTTACTTCATTTAATTTTAATCCCTCATTAAAAGAAGAAAAAAGGATAAATTGAATATCATTGGTCGTATATGTTTGTAATTTATGTGTGTGAATATATTGGGTTTAATAATTAACTTTTTGAGTCAGTGTGCTACATACGTGTTCAATTCGAAAAAAAAAAAAAAAAAAAAAGAAACTGTTTTTTCGACAACAAGCTTTAAAGAAAAAAATATATTTTATTGTTTCTGTCCTATAACTGTTAGAATTAAAGCAATTTGATAGTAAAATTGCCAACAGATGGCGCCACTGTCTCATATTTTTATACAACCAGTTTAAATTTATCAGTAAAATAAAATTTATACAGAAATACCCGAAACATAAATAACTTTTAAAGACATAATTTATAAACAATATGGTGGTAGGTTTTCGTCATAACAAAATTTATAATTTTTTTAATATAAAAATTAAAATTTTGAATACTTTGATATTTATACGTCATTTCCATAACGTATTCATCTAACGGTATTCGAAAACTGGATGTTATATCGCTATATTTTCTGACTAAAGTTGAAGTTGTTAAGCACTTTAGCCAAAAAATGTGGTGGTGCATCGTCCTGTTACAGACTAAAGTACCATTACCAAGATACAAGTACTATTTAGTTCCGAAATATGAAATTACCAACTGTTATTAAAAAACTTTTATATGTTATCTTGATTACATTTTGAGTACTAAAGCTTTAAATTCATGGCATTTGTTTTGACTAATTCTATATAAAGCAAGATATGTAAAGTGTAAAATAAAAGTCATTTTGAAAAAAATTCCTTACCAGCAGAATTAATAAAATACAAAGCAATGTATTTGTTTTGAAAAATCATCTGCTTTAACTATATTAAATATTTGTAAATACGAAGAAGTATAAAAAATTAAGACAAATGTGAACACTGTTAAAAAAGCATTTAATAATTATTTAAGTTCATATTTAACAATGATAACATCAGGTGTAATGAGGTACGAACATTTGAAGCGAGAAAACGCTTAAAAGTTACAGTTATATCAATGATTAAAAGTTACTTTCACTATTACATATACCTACATTCCTTTATTTAATGGTTGGTATTGGCGTTTATTAAGACCAATTGACTGCTGTAAGATTCTAGCCCTCAGCAGACTGCCCTCCATGAGGTCTTTCTAAGGAATCTTAATCGTATTTTACTTATTCTGATGAAGGGACGTGATAAATTAATACGAACGGAAACAGATGATGCACTTGAAAATTGTTCATGGTGCTTACATTATTATTATTATTATTATTATTATTTTAGTACTAGTCCTTTAGTACATTTTCTCTCTCTGTTTTTTTTTTTTTTTTTTTTTTTTAATAACTATCATTATGTTTTACCATAGCCTCCTAAACTAGATGCCTTCCGTGTGGCTCGGAAACTTGGCAACAGTTCAAACGGTAGTTAGCGCCATCTGGTACAGATAGCGCGACTTTTTTATTCAACTGTCACCAATAATTTTTAGAAGTGGGATTTGATATACATAAAAGGCAAATAGAATTGAAGAAACGTCGATTATATATATCATATATCACTTCTAAAAAATATTGGTGACAGTTGAATAAAAAAGTCGCGAAATTGTACCAGATGGCGCTGTCTACCGTTTGAACTGTTGTCATGTTTCCGAGCTACGCGGAAGGCATCTAGTTTAATTCACTACGATTTTACACGTTATATTGCAATATATTTGTCAAAATTTGTATCAGTTTATAGGTGATATCTTTGTTGTTTGTTAAGTATTACTGTATTACACACATTATATTACAATGCGTTTTTGAAAAATCATTCTTTTAATTAAAATCTACCTTAAAAAAAAAAAAAAAAAAAAAAAAAAAAATAGAGCGATCTACCAAATAATAATAATAATAAATGGGAGAAAACCTATCGAGCGTTTTAAATAATACAAGAACATCTACTAGAACTAGAGAACACATAAATAAATTTACTATCACAACTATATAAAATATGAAAAACCATTACATATTTTATGGCGCAAATTTATTTTTTAAACTTAAACCATATTTTATTATGAATATTCGTCATGCCTCATTAAAGTACAATATGGTTCAAATAAATTTCATTTTCGTCTGTTCCAACCAAAAACTGATATATACTTTATGTTAACCAATCATCATAAATTTAAATATATGCTTCGATGAATGTGGATTTATTTATTATTATTATTCAATCAAACATATAATACAATAAAAATTGCATTATCTATCTTTATGATGTAGAAAATGTGTAGAGATTACTTTCTAAATATTTTGAAGATACACATTATTAAACAGAGCTTATTATTATTTTTTTTTTTTTTTACTTTCTCTTACCCACACGGTCGAGTATTGTTTTAGGGTCAAATTTTCGAACGTGAGTTTTTGTTATATTTACATGTTGTGAGGTCCCCTGAATAGAAAAATCATGTTTTAGCGAATGGTCTATGTGTCTGTTATCAGCCTACCTCAAGAACAAACAGTAGCAGACATTCCAAACTCGGTATTCTAAGCGTATATCATATAGGGATGCTACAGTAAGCTTTTCGTTGAGATGAAGCAAATGGTTCGTGTACAGGGACACTCGAAAGTATTCAAAAACATTATGTCTATGGGGAAAATTGTAGTTAAGTAGAGTTTAACATCTATAGACTGCACTAAACCAAATGAAACGAATATATATTTTGTGTAATAGAGATAGTCAACTGGGGAAAAAAAATTGTGTATGTAGGAGCCCCACCTCTCCCCCCTGGGGGAGAAGTCCCCCCTCCAAGAGAGTAAATTTTCATGATGGGTGTCTTTCAAAAGATACCTTTAAAACGAATGGTTGAACCATCGATCTGCGATAATTTAAAATAAAGTTATCGATTTTCTTTTCATTTTTAACCAAAAAAAAAATTTTTTTTTTTTCTTTTTAAATGTAATATTGAGAATAAATTCAACTTTTTTTTATATATATATTTAGTATTATACTATTTCTCTAATATGGAAATCGTCTGCATTATCATAAAAGATAATTTTTTTAAATAATAAATTTAATAAATTATTTTTTAAAAACAGAATTATCTTTTAATAAACGAATTAAATTCTATATAAATGTAAGTGCATTGCCCCCCTCACACAGAACTAATTATCATATAAAACTCTTCCGAAGCCTAATTTGAATTGTTTAACACAGGTTTACATAACAGTCCTCGTTATCTTACCTTTTAATCTTCAACCTGTATTTCTAGTTTAAATTTCAGGGTAAGAGAAAGTCGTGTGAATGACACACCAGATTATTTTATTCATTTAAATTTTATAATTTAATACACTTGTTTAAATCTTTTTACCAAGAGTTATATTATTTTGTTGTTTATGATTTTCCTCACTAATTAATTTTATTACGCTTCTGAAATTTATAATTTAAGCTTTCGTTTACCTATTGTATTATTTCATAATTTTTATGGATTATTTTGCTAGTAAAATAATAATAGAAGATTTTCAAATTAATTTTCAATTTTGATTAAAAATATCAGTTCATATTAAACAAATCTGATTTAGAGTTCGTACTTTTCTAGTTGGTAGGTAGCTTGTAAAATATATTAATTATTTTAATTAGTTATTTTAAAAAGCATATTATTTTAATGTTTTATATACAGTAATAAAATAAAATAATCAGGAGTGTCTCTATTTGACTTTCCGAATATTAATTAATTAACGTTGTATAAATAAATTAAAGCAAGAAAAGTCGTTAAATAAATAAAATACAAAATTATAATAGGGTATATGGATATTTTTTCCGCATATAGTGTGTTATTTAATTTTACGCTATTTCAATTCAAATAATTTGAGCCCATATATCTTAATAATAAAGAAATTTTTGTTGTGCTTCCTTAAAAATCTATGAGTACTAGATTCACCAAAATCTATACAGTTCATCCGACGGGGACCTTTAACATACAGTGGGTACAAGAAGTATTTGTACACATAGATTTTCCTTGATAATTAATAATAATAAAATAAATAAAATAAATAAGAAATACAAAAATTGGTATTGTTAAATCAGCACAAGTTTACTCATCTAATTAGAAAAAAATAAAAATAAAAAATAGGGTAGGTGCTTCAGTGATTGGCATGCTCCAGTAATTGACATCTATCAGAAATATTTAATAAATCAGAAAAATTTTAAAATCATATATTTTACATATAAGAAATTTTACATTTTATGTCAAACACTGGAGCATAGGGTGCTAATAACTGGTAAAATGAATCACTAGCAGCGTCAAACACTGGAACATAGGGTGCCAATGCTGATAAAATGAAAAACTGGCAGTGTCAATTACTGGAACATTGAGTGGGTGTCAGATAAAAATTCATGATATATATATATAATAATTGTTATCAAATGTATATATTTTAACATATATGTGGTTCTGAATGTCTTTCATGCCATATGTACTAACTTAAGATTTGTAAAAATATTTTCTGATGACTAGAACATTAACAACACCAGAAATTGCTTTAAAAGTGTCAATCACTGGTGCACTTACCTTACAATAATACTAACAAAAAATAAATAAATAAATAAATAAATAATCTAATGTCAAAAAAGTATTTGCACACTTGTCTAAATACAAAAGAAATATAATACTTAAGAAGCAAATTTCAGTTAACTTATATTTAATATGCATTTCATTAGCATCTATCACTGCTTGTAATCTTACTGGCATTGATTTAATAAAATTTTCTGTAAGAGTAAAATCAATTTTATACCACTCCTCAATAAGTACTTGTTTAAGTGCAGATTTTTTATTTATATTATTGAATTTTTTTCTTAAATTAATTTAGATGAATAAACTTATTCTGATTTAGCGTTACCAATTTTTCTATATCTTATTGCTTATTTTTACTAACAGAAAAAAAAAATCTATGTGTACAAATACATTTATAACCATACTGTATACATAATTTTTCAGTTCATTTAAATAAGGCATTTAGACGCTATCCGGTTTTAAATAATTTGAGCCCATAGGCCATAAATATAAAGAATTTTTCTTTGTATTCTTGTAAAAAAAAAAATATATATATATATATATGAATGCTAAATTCACCAAAATCAAAGTGGTTCATGCTACGGTAACTCATAATATACGTACTAACTTTCATCTCAATCGAGCACGGCGTTTAGACTCTATCGTGTTCACTCACATATATAAGATGCACATGCATTCATACGTCACCGTAAAACAACTAAAAGTAACTCGGAAAACCTCAAAACGTATAACTAGGCCAAAATCTGAAAGACGATTTTTTCCTGTGTACACTACTTTACTTACGAAATGTATACTTGGAAAGAAAAAAATCCGTATAACCGTTTTTAAAGAAACACGGTTACGAGACCTGAAATTGAGCTATTTATACAGGACGCCTATCAATTTTCCTGAACTAACCAACTATATCATTCGAAAGGACGAGTGTTTATACAGCAAATTTGAAGAAAATCGTTAGAGCCGTTTTTGAGATACAGACTTACAGTCCCACTTCCGGTTTTTCAATTTTCACTAAAATTTGGAAAATTCATTTGTACACCAGAGTTCTTTCAATTCTAAAGTTTCGTAGTTCTACCTTTATTACTTTCCGAGATATAATAGCCAGAAGATCCCCCCCCCCCACACACACACATACACACTGACCAATTGCCAAAAACCCCGTTTTTGTACTCAGGGGACCTTGAAACGTCTAAATCAGGTGAAATCTTGGTATCGAATTTTCAGACCGAATACAATATTTCCATTACCTACGGTAGTAGGGTATTGGAAGTAAAAATAGTCCTATAATTAAATGAAAAATTTTACCAGTGAATTTTTAAACAGAAAATATGTGACATTTTAATTTTAATAGAGAACTAGAAATTTGTTAACTAATAATAATAAGACATTTTAAAGAGCAAATATATATTTAACTGTTAAACTAAACCTCAGTGATGTATAAAATATATCTAAATTCAAGTAATATACTTCAGAAGTAAATTTTATACTCATATACATTAGACTAAAGTATATTTACCTTATCTGTTTATCTACGTACATAAATTCTAGATGTTCTTCCGGGAATTTACTTTTAGTTTATTTTTTATTTTTTTGGACATTAAAGGAAATGCTCATAAAGAAATGCTACAAAAAAGAGTATTTTCTTTAAAAACCACAATCTAAGAATTGTTCGAAAAATATACAATGCACTATCATTTTTTTTAATGTTTGTTTTTAAAAGCTTTTATAAGATAAGTATTTTTATAAATAGAAATTTTATTTTTCTTAAGTAACGGTAGTTTGAAATTCTATAATATGAATTGGTTGTTTAGTTTGTTTTAGAGTATTTCCTAATGGAAAGTTACCATAGATGACTAATGATTACTTTTTACTTTCCGAACACTATAGTGAGGAAAGTATTGTAATCATGTCAATAATCCGAATTTGAGATTTTGATGTTTCTATACGTTTCGAGGTCCCCCGAGTCCGTTTTCACTATTTTTGCGATGATATATGAATGTGTGTGTGTGTATATGTGTATGTGTGTATGTATGTGTGAGTGCGTCTAAACGCTTTGCTCGAATGAGCTGTAAGTCACCGTAATGTTGCAAGTCACCGTAGCACGAACCCTATTGATTTTGATGAATCTAGCACTTATAGTGTTTTTTTACAGGGGCACAAAGAAAAATTCTTTATCATTATGGCCTATGGGGCAAAATTTATAAAAGTGTGACAGCGTCTAAGCGCCCTATTAATCTGTGCAAAAAATTGTACACGTGTTATAGGTCACAGTTGCACCAACTGTATAGATTGTGGTGAATTTAGCATTTACAGTTTTTTTACAGGGACACAAAGAAAAATTCTTTATCGTTATGGCTTATGGGGCCAAATTTTTAAAAGTGCGATAGCGTCTAAACGCCTCATTCAATTAAGCTGAAAATTTATATGAATATTATAAATCACTGTTGCACTAACTATAAGCATTTTGGTGAAACTAGCATTTATAGGTTTTTTAGAGGGGCGCAACGAAAACTTCTTTATCATTATCCCTACAATAGTTTTGATTATGTTCTGGTATTACTAAATTTATTGATTCCCATTTCTTTTAATTAAATAGAAAGTAATTCTTTTACTGAACGAGTCTATGTATAACATTGTTTCATTGAAATCTTTTTTCTTTTTACCCAACTTGAGAATTATTAATACGAATGACACTTCATTTTCAATGAAATATATTATTAAGTTTCTAAAAGTGCATGAAAACTCGAAAAAAAAAAAAAAAAAAAATGATATCGTGTAAAAAATCTTTTTAGTTAAAATATAGAAATAGCGAAAAAACTTCAAAGTAGAACTATTTATTCAACTTTAGCAAATTATGGTAATCTTTCGGATATCGTAAATTCATGTAATAAACAATCGTATTCAGATTTGAGGTGTACTACGGAAATTCAGAAAAAAAGTTCCCTTTCATTTACCTGATTTCTCTGACTAATTTGGACAGATTTCATGATTTCCATTACCCATTATATACATTCTATAATTTTGTGCACATCACAATCCTCTGTAACATGCTCGTTAAAAAAAGAAAAGATTTTTTGTAAATGTCAACTTAGCGAGATTCAAGTAGAAAGCAGCCAATCCTGTGCAATCGTGGATTTAATAACGCCTGTTTGACGATTTTTCAGTCATCTTTGCAGGGTAAAAATGAAAAGTTCCATGATTTTTAGGTGTTTTTACAAAATTCCCTGATATTTCCATGATTTCCCTGTTTTCCCTGATTGTCGCCACTTTTTGCTATTGTACAAAATGGACCATACAATGGGACACGTTTGTATTTTGAATACTATTAACAATAACAACCATGCATGATTTTATATTACTTAAGAAAAAGTGGGATAATTTATGTAATACTAGCTGATACGTGGTTTTATCATTGTCATACTGCGTGCTCATTGTAACTTTTGTAAGACTGCAAACGCATACAACCTACGTAAGACCTTGCGCCAAACTACGCTGAACATGACTGAATGTGCAAGACTGATTGTTCTTTTCAAGGTTTCAGCTATCTAATGAATGGAATAACAGGGAAACCCAGTACAAAATTATCTTCTTTATTCTAGCAATGTATTCCACATAGTTAGTTGTGTTGCTGTAGCCGAACTGGCAGAGATTCGAGCTCGTATGATCGCAGGTTCGATTCCCGAGTCAGCCAGAGACCGTTCTATACATTAAGAGTGCCTGGTGCACGTAAAATCTGTCCTTTTTGCAATGTCCTCCCTATTCTGTTAAAAAAAAAAAAAAAAAAAAAAAAAAAAAAATCTAGGTATTACCAAAAAATGGAAATCCACTTCTCCACGAAAGATCAAAATTGTGGTGACCTGTTTCCTTAGGGTGAATCCTAGACCGTACAAACAGCCTACTTGCAGCTATACTGAAACACTAATTAACTTAAAGCAATCCAATCCACACAGTTGGTAATAAATTCTATTTTAAACATGCTCCACAAATGCATTTTAAAAGTGCCGTAATAATACAACCCGCACGGTACAATTAAAATGTATTTTCATTTGACTGTTGCTGATTATTTCAATTTCTATGGAGACAACGTCTTTGTTGGTAATCGTTGAATAACATTTGACGAAACATGCTAATACACTTTTGGCTTATTTTGCTTATACAGATACGCAACAATAGTTCCAGTGATTTTGTTCAACTTGTATATTTTCATTTTTTAAATTATCATTTAAAGTCCCGACGTATATAGTTCTAAAAATATATGAAAATTTCTACTGTAATTCAAATGTTCATAATTAATTCCCCCCCCCCAACATTTTTATAAATTTCAAGTTAATCAACAATGAAAATATTAAGTTTTATTCTGAAGGAATAGCAGAAAATTCATCTTTCTGGCACTTAACACACAACGTCAATAAATATCTTTCAAAAATTACAAATTTTATCGAAATGTAAGATTTCTTTAGATAAAGCAATTTATATGAATTTTATAAATTTTCTGTTTTCCCATAACTTCATCAACGAATAAAAATAGGTATGTTTGTTACTTTACAAATGTCATAAACCATTTATCATCTTTTTCTTAAAAAATATAAAACACAATTTAATATAAAATATGAATACTTTTTATATAGTATATAGGGGAAAAAAAAAAAACTTAAACCTTATGTATAAAAACAATCATGTTCTAAACTTAACGTACCTCTATCCACACAATATAATGTTTTCAAGAGAGCATAAAAAACATTTCTTACCTGTAAAAGAAAAAAGAAAAAGACATTAAAATAAGGGTAATTATTTTGAATAATTATTAATTCTATTTTTAATTAAGAAAAATATTACATTACTTAAAGTATTAAAAATTTTGTAAGTGTATTTTCAAAAATATCTTTGCCATTTTTTTTTTTTTTTTTTTTTTTTTTTTTTGTTGTTGTTGTTGTTGTTGTTGTTGTTGTTGTTATTATTACTATATTCATTACTATTCTTATTATTTTCAGTTAGAAATTAACAATTAAAATATAAATAGTAATAATGATATTTTATTATTATACAGAAAAACTTGAATTCCTAAAACTCGCTTCATGCGACACCTGTGTATAATTTCTCGAACCGAGAAAGGTTAGTGGTTAATTATTTTGGTTTGAAGCTTTTGATATACCTTTGTTGTATATCTTATGGTGTTTCTTAACAAAGTATTTATTTTTCATTATACGGCACCAATTTTAATTGTTTTTAATTGTAAACCGATGTTATCAGATTTAATGTAATTAACCTTTAATTATAGGTCAAAATTAAAAAAAATAAATAAATAAAAATAAATAAATAAATAAAAGCATGCTAAAAAATCAATTTCTTTGCAGAGAAAGTTTTATTTCTCTACCTAAAATCTTTTTAAAAACAACGAATGACACATACCTTTTTTAATTAAAAGAAAAGAAGAAAGAAAAGAAAAAAAAAAAAAAAAAAATAGGAACGATAACACCATTGAGCAAAATGCATCGTATAATTTACAAAAGATTTTCTCAATCGAAGAATATCGATTTCGATTGCCTTTGAGGAAATATATCCGAAACAATAGATTGAAAACTGTATTTTTATTTTTCACAATTCATAATTGTAATTATTTAATTATTTAAATTCTAAGAGCGAAAAAAAAAAAAAAGATACTGTCCGTTTGGATACTGATTATTATTAATTTTCTTTTCATTTCTTTTTCTTTCTAAGAAAAGAAATAAACAGAAATAACGATTTTGATGAAATTCTGCCAAAAGCAGAATTTAGTTTAGTACGAGGACTATTAGTGTTTTTTTTTTTTTTTTTTTTCAAATTATAACATCACTTTCAAGTTATTCAGTTATTATTTTCTATTAATTTTCGATTTCGATAAATGTCCAACTATCGTAAAACTGGCATCGTAAAAATCCGTAGATTGAGACTAATAGTCCACAGTCCTAAAAAATAAAAATACTTAATTTAAAATTCCTGAAATTGCAATACCAGATACATTTAAGATAAATTTTCAATACTATCTCAAACCAATTTAAGCATACCCTTTTCTATTAAAAATTTAAAAAGAAAAATTATTTCATATATTTTCCACGCAGATAAAAATATATAAATAAATAAATAGAACAAAATTAAATAGAATAAAATCACATTGTAGTATAATTTAACCAGAAGAAAATCGTAAAGTGATTCCAATATTGATATGCAAAAACCCTTAACGCTTTGAAAAGATGAAAAATTATGATGACAACTTGATATCATATGCTATGCGCATTCCAATGCTTTAAAGAGCAATTTCTAACCATTGCACTAGCCACTTTTATTTTACGAGCAATAATATGACTTTCATCAAACAATTGTGCTCATGCGAAGAGACGCGAAATGGGTATGGCAGGCCTTTGGAATCAACTTTTATGGCGCAATTATCGTAGCAAAATTTTATTAATTCGTGTATTGGGCTCTAGACATTGAAATTAAATTACTTCTGGGGAGTTATAGCGTTTGACAGAAACAAATGTAATAGCATATAGTGGATTCATGTATTTTTATTATCTTTCTCCATAAATCATTTGTCTTGAATGGTAGAAGTTTAGTTCCTAACCTTCAGGAAATTTTTGAAGTATTTTTTGCCTCCATATGCTTTCTTGTAGAAATAGCGTTTAGTATTTCTTTTTCTTTTTTTTTTTTTTTTTTTTTTTAAGCATCCATATTTAAGGCATAATTTTTATTGACATTTTTATTAATATTATAAATAAAGGCTGTTTCTTAATAACTTATTATTTGAGTTCTGAATCGTTGAAAATTTTCATTTAGAAATGCACTAGTGGAGACCGGGGTACAGTGGACCACTTTTACACTCTTAATTTTTTTTTCACAAAACACAGAAAGCAATGTACTTGGAAAAAAAATAGGAAACAATATCGAAGCCCTTCTTAACATGTCTTAATTTTTTATAACAATATTTCTGATACATATGAATTAAAAAATAAATTGTGAGCACTCACAAAGTCGACCACTGTGCCCCATCACCGGGGTACAGTGGAGCAGACTCTTTTGTTTATATTAAATTAATATAAATTAATTTTTTTGCTCTAGAATTAGTTTCTTATACTATTCTAGTCTAAAGAACATAATTCTAGCATTTTCCTGAAATAAATTAACCAAAATTAAATTAAAATAATCAAATAATAAATCAAATCTCAGGAAGAAAATTTATTAAGTTTAAATAGATATTGTTTTTTATTCTTTTATTAATATTATATAAATGATTTTTTTTTAAATTCAGGTAATAATAAACATTATACTACTATTCAAATATTTAATATTTTTGTAATTATTTTGAGATATAATTAATTTACATTGTATTTGTAGGATAAATTTAAATAAAATATTAAGCTACTTCTTTTGCTTTTCGCATGTGATCTCTAAAAACAACAACAATAATAAATAATTCCTACTATTTATTAAATTATACATATTTTTCTTTTATTAATACTATATAATTCAAATAGTAAATAAATTTAGATATTAACAATAATTATATTACTATTCAAATACTTACTCTTTCAGAAATTTATTAATTTTCTTATTTTATTATAACATTAAGATATTTATTACTTTGAGATATACTTTACATTATATTTGTATCTATAAATTTAACTAAAACAAATATATTAAATCTAATTTGTACTTTTAGACACATTGAAAGGTGGTCCACTGTGCCCCATGCCAGAGTAAAACAGATAATAATAATAAAATAATATATAGACTATAAAAATGCTAATAATTTTTAGGAATTTAAAAACAGCAATATCTTGTCTTCCTTTAACAACTATACAGTATTTATAGTCGCTAGTTCAATATTTATAAAATTTTAAAAACTTCAATGCAAAAAAAAATTACTTTGAGCAGATCAAAACATAAAAACTGCTCAAAATGATTATCTTACTATTCCCAATGTGATTTTTTCGGTTGCATACAACTAGAACTAAGCTGCCATACATGTGTATCCATATGAACTAAAAGAGTTGAATTTTAATAGATTTAAATAGGGGTGGTCCACTGTGCCCCGTCCTCCCCTACTTATTAAACATCGCAACTCAATTGATTCTGTAGATAACAGAAAAATTCTATAACATTCCTACAGAAAATTTCCCTTTTCTAAAATTACAGAAATTTATTATAAAATTACATCTCAGTCTGTCAGAAACAAATTCTTTTTTTTTTAACCACATAAAATCTGTAATATTCATACAGACTCTATCATGTTGTTATATTTCTTTCTATTTTTCATTCGGTGAACTTGGTATTGAAGAAGGATTCGGAAGTAACAATCTAAAATGAGGTTCCGTGGAACATCGTCGTCTAGTGTGCAGTCAGTCGGTCTTGGTACAAGTGGTGACTTTTATTTGATGCAAGTTTTATTTTTCTTTATTTCGTTTTTCATTTTTTACAATATACCTTACGGAAAAATATAGATTGTGTACTGTTATTTCATGCTTTTTTTTTTTTTTTTTTTTTTTTTTTTTTCATAGCGTACGCATAAGTAACTTTTTTGTCAGAAATTTTGTACAATATGATAAGATTTCTCTCACTTTTTTTTTTTTTTTAATTTTTTATTTAATTAAATTAATCAATTTATTTATTTATTACAGTGTGGCGTTAATTTTGAGGGAAATGTTGAAAATTATTTTTAACATTTAAAAAATTCTCGAGAGCATTTCTAATTGATTTCTTATCACTATTATTATTTTTCTCATTCAAAAATTTCAAAAGCATTTTTTTATAATCCTTTTGTTATTATTGTTATTACTTTCTTCTGTATTTAGTAGAAGAAATTATTGGATTCGTAAAAATTTTCGACTTCCAATTTTCAACGGTTTTACACGTTTTGAGAGGTCTAGACCACGATTTTACCATTTTTAGAATGTCTGTCTGTCTTTCTCTGTGTGTGTATGACAAAAATTTTTTGTCAACTGTATCTCCGGAATTACTCCTCAGAATTTTATATAATATTTATGTAGATACACCTTAACCTAAATTAGTGCCTATCAACTTTTCGTGTCAACCACTCAACAGGTGGCGCTACTATACAGCGATTTACGCAATTTAAGAAAAGGCTGTATCTCAGGTTCTATTGCGGAAAACCAAACACAATTTGATATGTGAGAAGGCCATTATGAGACATTATGCTGATTATAGGCCGGCGCAGCTATATTGGACATTTCCTCGATAACGAGACGGCTATATCTCAACTTCTATGACATATAACAGTACGAAACTTGATATGCGAGATAACTATTGTAAAAACGCATTTTTTAAATGTTATTTATAGACAATAGAACTGTCTTTCTTTGGATATTTAGTGTTATTTTTCTCTAAGAGGAAAATCATTTGCATTCATCATGTTAGATAATTTTTAATAAATAATAGTTTTAATAAATTATTGACCCTTAGTGAATTTGTATAGGAAAATATAGAAGAAAGTCTTGTGGTGACCACAACATACTAGTTTTAAACTTTGTAAAAATTTTAAAAAGAATTATTTATATACTTACCATCATGATTATTCCTTGTAAAATTGTAAAATAAATCAAGAGCCTTTTTTATAGTTTATTAACATTATTATTTTTTTTTCCATTGTAGAAATTTTCAAGAGCACTTTTTAACATTTATCACCATTCTTATTAATTTTCACGCTGTAAAAATTTTCAAGAGAATTTTTATATACTTATTATCATCATGATTATTATTTTTAAATGTGTGCCATATATTGTTCTCTTTTTACATTAAAACATAAATAACGAATAATGAATTTGCATTATAATTCTAAATAAAGAAATTTAAAAAATGTATGTAATAAAAGATATAAACATAAAAATTGTTTTTTATCATATTATTATTTTTTTAAAAATATCATGTCGAAAGGCATCTAAAACCTACATCCACACTGTACATACAAGTGTCTGAAATTCAGACACAATTGTGTCTGAAACGGGTGTTTAATTTTAAGATGCTAAAAAGTGTCTTAAAAGGCACATCGTTTCACACTCGAAACGTCTGAAATTCCGCCATCTTTGATCCTGTTTATAGTGAATATTTTTCATAAATAAATTTTTAAAAAAAGATGCGTTTTATACTGTTTACCTGTGAAAAATAGATTTTAGAATCTCCTAGAGCATAAAAAAATATATTAATAATTTTTACAAAAACATTCCCCGGTGCCCCGCCGGGAATCAAACTGACAACCAACAGATTCAAAGTCGAGCGTTTTTCCCAACCAAGCTGTCGGAGCTCATGCTGTACTCTGCTTGTATAACGAAATATATTCTAGTATCCGTAAAACAAATCGAAGTGTTATGTCTTTGCAATAAAACTGTCCATAAGAAGTAAAGCTTAATACATATTATCTTAAATTTCATGTGTAGAGCTTTAGAGTTTTTTTTTTTTTTTTTTTTTGTAAAATGCGTAATAAATATGAAAAAATAGTAGGCAATGGATTTTAAACGATTTCTTTCTTTTTTTTTTTTTTTTTTTTTTTTTTCTAACTGGTATTTGCAAGAAAACAAACTATATGCATGAAACCAAAAAAAATGCTCTTTAACATTTTGAAGTGTAGGGAAACATAAAATAATTATTTAAAACGCGAAAAAAAATCAATTATGCACAAATTGTTTAAGATTGTTTAGTTACGAATTCACTTTCTTAGCTACAAGTTACATGCTTCGTTTATCTTAATATTTTTTTGATTTATTACGTGTGAGAATTTTAAATAAAAATTAACTTTGTTTTTTAATTTTTAACAGAATAAGATCCGTGTCTAAGTATTTTAAATAAGTTAACTACTTATATTACATAAAATAATGTCAAATTTATTTGTTTAAAAAAATGTTAAAACAGGATATGCATGCTGCTTAAAGTAGATTCCATATGAAAAATTTGTTAAGTAATACAAATGTCTGAATTTCTAAGTGTCTGAAATTTGTAATGTCTGAATTTGTAAGTGCATAAATTGTAAAATGTCTGAAATTTTATGTGTCTTAAATTGTTATGTCTTAATTTCAGACATATCAACCTTATTCAGACACTTATCTCAGCTCATTTATAAAAAAAAAATACTTACGTGTCTTAATTTAAGACAGCACATGCGTCTGAAATTTTGCATGCGTAAGTGTTTCAGACATTTATGAGTCTGAATTGACATTTCAGACACATTTCTGTCTGAATTTAAGACGTTTTTATTTACAGTGCATTTATATGTAAAAGTAAGTGAATTGATTAGTTGATACAAGATATATTACTTACTTTTTATTGGAGGGTTTCATTTTTAAAATACCAACGTTTTAATTAATTTTTAAAGCAATTTTTTATTAGTAAAATTTAATATTTAAATGAAACGTTATTGTCATAATTGCATTATATATTTGAATTTATAGATCCCAATGATTATTATTTAAATGATTATTTTCAAAGAAATAATATATACAAAGCAATTGATAGTAGTAAATATGAATTTAACGTAAAAAATATAGTCAAGCATACCTACAACGCATAAGATTAATAAAACAATACGATCTTTAAATGAAATTTAACATTTAATGTTAAATAAAACATTGAAACTTTCCTCTACAAATTGTAATGCACTCAAATCGCCCCTTTGATAAATGACTTGTGTGATAAGAATATTTGATTTTATACAAATTTATACCTAAAATTTTTGGGTTAATGATGACGCATTTACGACGCATTAGGAATACAAAAATGGGTAATTTCGAACAATTGCGGTTAGAAATAGTTTATTTTAAGATTTGCTGAATGATGTAGTCTATTTTAAAGCATTGGAGGACTTGCATTAAGCAATTTTGCCGTGCATATGCAAATAAAGCAAGTTTTGAAAATTGTTTCAAGCAAACTTGATGGAGCAGTATCAAAGTTATTTAATTCCAGTCTTCGTGGCATGGTTCACAACAATCACATGACTAAAGTCTTAGTAAAAACAACTATTAAAACCTTTAAAATTAATATGACACATATTAATAAATGGAAAATTTTACCTAATTTCTTTTTTTTTTTTCTTTTTCTTTAAAGACTAATTTCAATTATATTTATTTAAATTCAGTTTTGAAGGGAAATAGTCCAAAACGTCTGTCTAAGTATATGTATTTGAAATACGCTGTTAAAAATTAAAAAGCGCACCTTCTGAACTGCATTTATATCTATACAGGGTGGGCAAAAAGTCCGTAAATAAAAATTCCTAAAACCCGAAAATTAACCGAAATAAAAAACGGTTTGAAGATTTAGCATCAATAAGTCACGGGATTTTTTTTAAGATAAGAAAAAAAATAGTTCTAAAAACAGCCGATAAGTAGTGTTTCGTACATAAGTGAAAATAATGTCATAGACATTTTATATTTTTAAGGATATTCAAAAATCGAAATACTTTCAATTATTTCAGATCCCTTCTATTATAATTATTCATAAATAAAATAATTAAATGAATAATAAATCAACAGTAAAGTAAATTATTTCTAAGAAATACATTTATGTCAAATTCTTTTAAATTACAGTCAAATAACTTAAAGGAAAAAAATTATCTTTTAATAAATGAAAGTAAAGAAAAAATAAATATTTCAAAGTTCAAAAATTTCTTATAAATAATTCAACAAAAATATTTTTTTTCCCTCTCATGCTTATAATTTAACATTAATGAAATGGGTAAAAATAATGAAAAATGAAAACTGCAACAAGGACTTAAAGAAGGAAAAAATCCTTACAACCCGAAGAAAAGATTACTTAACTAATGAATAATTAATATAATTACATTTTTTCACAATTTCTTCACTTTTTTTTTTCCAGGGAACAAGATGTTATTCTGCGGCATTTTTTGTTTTGTTATATTTCTTCTTTAGTTTCTAATTTTAAAATTACATATTTTTTTTTTCTTTTTTAATTTTTAAATAGTAAAAGATAATAGATATATTATAAAATATTGAAAAAAAATATACTGTGAGGAATAATTTAAAAGAATGTATCAAATGTATCCATAAATTTTGACACGTTGAAAGAAAGTTGAAAAGTGTTTATGACTTGTGACCTATGGTGACTTATGACGACATGACTTGACTGACTTACATATTTATTTGTGAGGTAAAACAGAAATGGAGACGCACATTTTTTTTAATCCTGTAATAATTTTATTTATGAAAAATAAAATTTAATTAAAATTATCATTCATAATTAACATTATCATTCCTACATTACATTTACATTATCATTATCAATTTTACATTTTCATTTCATAGGCTTTTCCAGAGAAGTCCTGCAAACATCGATGAATTAAAACAAGTCGCATAACTGAAGAAATCTCGTCAATAACACCAACAATGCTGCGAAGTGTGTCAAAAACCTTTTTCGAAGTGTTCATGTTTGCATTCAAAATGGTGGCGAACATTTTCGGTAAGGAATAATAATGTAAAACAAAAAAAAGAATTAAATTATGTTTTTCAAAAGTAAAATTATTATAGGATTAAAAATATTATGCGTCTCCATTTCTGTTTTACCTCGCAAATAAAGTTGTAACAGTCCAACAGCGTTAGAAATTGTCTCACAAACTTAAACAAGGTTCAAACAATCATACTTCAATGTTAGAATAGTTGCCACATCCGTCAGATTTAAGGGATTTTAAGGAAAACCCACGGGTTGTTTTTAAACTGATCACCCTGTATATATATATATATATATATATATAGATATATATATATATATATGTGTGTGTGTGTGTGTGTGTGTGTACCAAGTGTCCCATAAATCAGTAGACATTTTAAAAATTCATAAATATTCAAGAAATTAATAGAATTGAATGCGCTTTGTGGAAAAGTTATTTTCGTATATGAAATTTTTTTTTTAGTAAAGAAAAAAAAAAAAAAAACTTTAAAATGTTTGTAGGTAGAGGGCGCTGTACGGATGCGTAACGAAAATTATGCAAATCAGAGTCCTATAAATTACACAGTTTTACGATGAACACAGCTTATGAATTATTTTGCCTTCTACTTACGCATATATCAAGTTATTATTGTGATGCTGACTTCGTGGATAAAGCGTTATTGGCGAAGATATTTTGAGATGTAATTGAAAAGGTATCTGCACTGTATTTCATATTACGCACAGTTTTCTGTAATTATATGTAATAGAAACTGAGATATAGCTCTCACACCACCCACAAATAAGGAATTTAGAATACTTGCATTACTGTTATTAGATAATAAGTAGTTTTGCGTAATAACAATAACATAATAAGAATTAGCTAATTTTTCAAATTATATAAAATGTCGTTGAATTAGAATTCATTGCATTTGCTCTCTTTGTATTACATGTAGAACAAAAAGATTAACTATTTTTTAAAGAAACATTATCTATTTTAAATAGTTAAAATGTATCAAGGACATTTCAAAACTCTTAGAGTAATCAAAGACTTGAAATCAAAGACCTTTCGCGAATAAAACGATTTCTTTTTTCAGCTAAATATAAAACTTTATTTAACTCGGCATATTACTTTTTTAATTTAATCAAAATTGGCATCACACGCAGGGCCGAGATAAATATCCGAAATCTGTTCTAGGCATATCAAAATACGCAGATAATTAAAAGCTGAAGGTCAACAAATTTCACAAGTACGACATTTATTCTTCAAGAATACGAAACGAACATATATTTTTTATAGTTTGTTCTAAATTTAGAAATTTACAGTATATTATTATAGCAAATAAATATCTTTTTTGAAACCCTATTAAATAAATAGATTTCTGCAATTTTCAACGGCTTACATTGGTTTCGAAAACTAAATAAAAGTAAATTTTCTCTATTTCGTAATATAATAAACACATATTCAAAACTTAGAGCTTATAAAAGAATATTAAACAATAAATAAGCAATATTGTACAATAATTAAACAATATTTCCTAATATTTTTAATAAACATTTTGGAAAATTCAGCTGGTAAGTCCTGGTTACCGGAGAAATGCGGTGAACAAAATTCCACAAAAGTTAATGCACATATATTATTGAAATTTTGCACAGTCCTTAAAAAAAAAAAAAAAAAAAAAAAAAATGCTTGAACGAAGTGTTTTTCTTTTTCTTTTTACTCTCTTGTATATGTAATACAGAGAAAGTATTGGATTCGAGAAAATTTTCGACCCCCGTTTTTTTGATGGATTTACACGTTTTGGGATGTCCAGAACACGAATTGATAGTTTTTAGAAAATGTCTGTCTGTCTGTATCACGATTTTCATATAATTCATATTAATTTTATAATCACAAGTTTAAAATAACTCTCATTATGCACATTTATACGAAATTTTGTCCTATACTGCCATTTTTAAAAGTTTACAAAAAATGCGATCACAGCGCCATCTTTTGAGCAATTGATCCCCAAATCTAATCAGCACCAGTTTATGTCAGGGTGCAACTAAATACCATGTTTGGTTAAATTTCATTCATTGGTTCGTGAGATACAGCGTCCACAAAATTCGTGATACAGACAGACAGACATTTTATAAAAACTATCAATTCGTGTTCAGGACATCCCAAAACGTGTAAATTCATCAAAAAAAAAAAAAAAAAAAAAAAAAAAAAAGGAGGTCGAAAATTTTCACAAATCCAATACTTTCTCTATATTACATATAGAAGAAATTATATATATATATATATATATATATATATATATGTATGTATATATGTATATATGCATATATGAAAATTTTATAAAATATGGATTTTTTATATGGTCCAAATTTTTAATATGAATATATTATTTTGAAGTTATTGAACGTATATATATATATATATATATATTATCTTAAATTGCTTATTAAATTATCTATCATTCAAGAAATTTTAATTTGTTAATACGCTTTCACATCACGTAACATTTGTACAAAATTAAATGTAATTTATTTTTTAAAGCGATATGTAACCATTAAATTGAAATAAATCATCTAAACATTAGTTATTATAAGATTAACTTTTATGATACAAAGTTGCTAATGTATTCTAAGGGCAGAATAATTGATGAAGCATATTAAATTATATTATAAAGGGCGTTATCGATGCTTCCCAAATTTATTGCTATTAAAAAGAAAAGAAAAATATATTAATAACCCGTGTCAGCTAGAAGAGCAATAAAACATTAATAACTTTCTTTTATTAATTTATGATAGTTTGGTTTGTTTTATTAATCGAATTTATGAAATTGTGTTAGTGAAATAATCATGGGTTTTAATAAAAAGCATTCTTTACAGAGGTTGAAATTAACGCTCTCAATAAAAGTAAATTGTCTTCAGAAAAAAATAAAACTATTTTTTATTTAGAAACTTTTTTTTTCTTGTTAATTTCTTCTATATATATACAGAGAGAAAGTATTGGATTCGTGAAAATTTTCGAACCCAAGTTTTTGATGGATTTACGCGTTTTGGGATGCCCTGAACACGATTTGACGGTTTTTATTAAATGTCTGTCAGTCTGTTTGTCTGTGAGTGTGTATCACAAATTTTGTGGATGCTGTATCTCACGAATCAATGAACGAAATTTAACCAAACTTGGTATTCAGTTGGACCCTGACGTAAACTTGTGCTGATTAGATTTGGGGATCAATCGGAGCAAAAACAGGAAACGAGAAAACATTCAATTTGTTGACCTATGTATTAATGATACACAAAATCTGAAATTAAATTTTATTTTATTTATTTTATTTTACTGCACTCCATTTCAAATATCAAAGACATTTATTAAAAAAAAAAGTCTTCAAATTTTGAGGATCGATATCCTTAAGTTAAAGAATCGGAATGTGCAATATGCAAAAAATGTAATTCAAAATGCATCTGAATACGAATCCATGTGATACAAAACTTTAAAATGTAATTAAATTAAAATAGATCTTTAGTTATTAAAAATTTACAAAGTAAGAAGTGGGACTCCTTTCTAATACCCTTAATTTCTTATACTGATTTGGATTTTTGTAGTCTGATTTACGATTTCCTTTGATCTAAAAATATAATCACATAAAAAGGGTATATCCTATCTTTATTATTTCTTTCCTGTTCCTTGGGGGAAATCTTTTTAGATTTTAAGACTTCGAATATATTTAGAATTAACTATACATTTAAATTTATTTACTTTCATGTTCAGACTAACGAACGAAGGGAGATTCTTTCGTAGTGTTAATTAAAAAAAAAAAAAAAAAAAAAAAAAAACTAGAAAGCTTTTTTTTTCTTTTTGTTTCGCTTTTAACATCAACTTCAAAGTTCGTTTTAATTAAACCATGCATTTTTTATATTCAGAGAGGAAAAAAAAATTATCTTAATCAAAGAGTACTGGAGTATTTGTGCATACAAGAACTAAGTTAAAAGTAAAGCATATACAGGCTATCAATTTAAAAACAAACATTTTTTTTTGCCCTTTTTTCAGAAGGGATAGAAAGCGCAAAACGTAACTGAAAAAGAAAACAAAATGCAAATATTGTTACAGAAATAGCATTTAAATTTGGTAGAAAAATATTATAAATATGCTTCAAAATTTATTATGCTTTTCATAAATCACAATATATATAAGTTATCTTTCTATTATTTCACAATTTTTATTGTTATTCCAATTTATTCCATTTTTGTTTGATTTGGAGTTTTTTTTTTTTTTTTTATCATGTTAATTGTGTGAATACTGATAATATTTAATAATTCTTTAATTTCAACTGCCTGATTTTCAATATACTGTAATTTCGTGTATATAACCCGCGGGTAATCTATAAAAAAAAAACCTAGCTTTGTATGTCCTGCGGGCTATCATCCGGCGCGGGATATCTATCGCGAACAATGAGAAAATCAACACCAGTCTCATTTTTGTTCCATCAGGGATGGAACATGGGCGCAGAATTCATACCGGTATCTGTTTAAGAAATTTCTGTACCTGTAATATCGTTGATTTAAGAAGTAGAAGATTTTGTTACGTTGATAGTGATATGAGTCCTACGCCCGTGTTCCATCCCTGAAAATGTTATCTAGTGGGTGAGTTGCAGTAGAAACTTTACTGGGATGGACCTTAATGAGTAAAATTAGTGAAATTACCGTAATTTCGTGTATATAACCCGCGGGTAATCTATGAAAAAACCTAGCTTTGTATGTCCTGCGGGCTATCATCCGGTGCGGGCTATCTATCGCGAACAACGAGAAAATCAGTACCAGTCTCATTTTTGTTTAGGAAGTCTCGGTTATTAACGTATAATAACGATGAAATTGAGGACAGTGAAAAGGAACTTGATGAGGAGGATAATACGGATGATAAAGACGAACTGTCCCAAACAATATTGCAACATTTTAATTCTGATACGGAATAATTCGACTTCGATGGATATGAATGAATTTTGCAAATAAATTTATTATTAATCTATAATTTTCTTATAAATTGAATAAAGGTGTTAATCATTAGAATTTACTCCAGTTCATAGTAAATTATATATAGAGAAAGATTAATAGTATGTTATGATTATTTGCTTTTTCATTATAGGTAAGTAAATTTGTTTGTTTATTATTTATATTTAGTCGTATATTTGTATCTTTTCCAACTTATTATTAAAATAATAGCAATTAGTATTGAGATTATAAATAGCGAATGCCGACCATGTGATTTTAAAAGTGCGGGGTATCTTCTAGTGCGGGTTATCTTTCGGTTATAATTATTTTTAAATGAATCTTTTATGCTGCGGGCTACCTTCCGCCGCGGGTTATATACGTGAAATTACGGCATATGTATATAATATATATTTTCATTGTGCACATTTATATAAGTTTATTGAAATTCTACGTTCAAGAAATGTCTTTTTACACAAAAAATAAACGTACATTAAGTGGTTAAATGTAAAATCTTTTATTTAGATTGCAGTTTGAATTGGTAATTATATTTCGCTTGAAGATTTAAATTTGCGGAAAATAAATGTTCTTAAACATCAAACAGTGTGTGTTTGTGCTTTACATCCGATACCTTTCTTTTTTTAAATAACACACATTTTTATGCCGTAACTTATTTAATGTATCTACGTTGAAATAAACGACATAAACCGTTAATAGTTTTTATTACTTAAAAATTCTTATTATATAAGCCTTTTTTTTTTTTTTTTTTTTTTAATGCATATGTATTTAACTGTTATAGTATGAAAGCCTTTCTAAATGTAGAAGTTATTTCATTAGAACCCAATATATGACTTAATATGAAAAAAATAATGAGAAAATTTAATGAGAAATTAATGAGAAGACTAGTTTACATTATATTTTGAACATTACGTATAACAATCAAGTTCTGACGTCAATAATTACTGAGTTTGAAATTTTAGAAAGTGAAAAAAACAAAGAGAGAGCGAGAGAGAGACGGAAAAAAAAAAAAAAAAAAAAAAAACAAATATTTGCTTTGTCTCATACAGAAGATGTCCTTAAACTAACCAAATATTGGATTTTCTACGAAGATATTAAATCTGTATATTAGGATATTCATTTTGTTACTCAAAAAGTTTTAAAAAAGTAAATTCGTCATCTATAAAAGAATTCTTATGAATTTTATCAGCAAATATATCGCTCTGATAAAAAGAATCATGAATTATGTTTATAGGTATATCCGTTTAGGCGAGGAGAGAAATTTGCTGATAATTTTATCTGCTCTCCATTCCTCTTTATTGAATCTTCATTTGTAAACTATTTCTTTTTACTTTCTTCTATATTCAATAAAAGAAAGTATTGGATTCGTAAAGATTTTTGACCACAGGTTTTCGATGGCTTTACACGTTTTGAAAGCTATAGAACCGATTTGACCATTTTTAGAAAAGGTCTGTCTGTCTGTGTGTGTGTGTGAAAAAAATTTGTGGCGACTGTATCTCAAGTACTACTGCACAGAATTTTTTACAAATTGGTATGTAGTTACACATTGACATAAATTAGTGCCTACCAACTTTTGGTAAAAATTGTCCAAAAGCTTGCGTTCCCATCCCGCTTTATTTTAAATTTTTAACATGGTGGTATAGGACAAAATTTTGTATAAAGGTGCATAAAAAGAATTATTTTTTAATAATCATTATGAAATTTAAAATAACTATTTGTAATACAGATAGTCAACTGGGGAAAAAAATTGTGTATGTAGGAGCCTCACCTCCCCCCCCCCCGGGAGAAGTTCCCCTCGAGGGGAGTAAATTTTCATGATAGGTATCTTTCAAAAGAGTTCACCAGTACCTTTAAAACGAATGGTTGAACCATCGATCTGTGGTAATTTAAAATAAAGTTCTAGTTTTTTCTGTTTTTTACTTCCTTATACGAAGTATAAGGAAGTATAGTATCCCAATTAGGATTAGGCCTTGCCACTTCAAAAACTTCAAAATTTTCGCTATGCGCCCAAAACTATCTTCCATCCCCCAGTGGCCTCACGTATTTTTTTTTTTTTTTTTTTTTTTTTTTTTAATTATAATCTCATTGTTCCTCCCTCGTCTTTCTCAAATCATAAGTGTTGTCCCCTTCCCCTTTTCAAATGGCCTCCTCTTTCGGCTTTAATTATTGTGTGCACAACTAACTTTAGCGGCTCCCCCAGCGTTTTCTTTTCTTTTCTTTTTTTTTTTTTTTTTTTTTCCACCCTGCCTAAATTCAAAATTGTTTAATTTTGTATAATTCCGGTTATTTCGACTCTCAGCTAGTTAGTGCACTTATTCCAAATTCCTTAACATCTGGAGCGTGCTGCAATTCCTGAGCTTTGGCGTCTAGTTACATTGCTACCCAGCAGCTTCCACGCGGTGATCTGGCGATTTATTCGCTCCGGCGGACGGCATCCAACCCGTTAAGCTTGGCCGAGCCCAGGCAGGCAGGGGCCGTCCAAAGGTTTCAAAGGAAGTATAGTAATCCCGATTTGCGAAATGGATTTTGCATTTCACATTGCTCGAAAACGAATGATCGCTGAATGTTGCCAATTTATACGTGTGACTGTCATGATGTCTAGTTGTACACCTGCAAGTGTCGTCTTAACACGAGCTCTCATTTTAGAGATATAAGGGACTTTACACGATTTTTCGTGACGTCTGTATGTATGCGTGTCTGTGTGTGTGTGTGTGTGAGTATGTCGCATAACTCGAAAACGGTTGGACGTAGAAAGTTGCGAATTGGTACATATGTTTGTTATAACATCTAGTTGTGCACCTCCCTTTTTGGACTTTCTATGATTTTCCGTTTTGGAGATATTTAGGAAAATTAGGTTCATAATGGCCAAAATGTATCAAAAAACGGTAATAACTCAAAAACGGATTGGACAAATCTTGCAATTTAACTGACTTCTCGACTAGCTAGAGATTTCAAACTTTCAGAAGAGTTCAGAATGTAATAACAATGCCTTTTTTAAATACTTTTAGTCAACTGTTTCTAATACCTGCTGTCTTCAGCAGTGTTTATGTGATTCAACAGAAAATTTATTTAACTAACTTCTCGACTAGCTAGACATTTGGAACTTTCAGACTAGATCAGAACACGGTGAAAAGGCATTTTTTAAATACTTTTAGCCAACTGTTTAGGGTCCCTGCTGTCTTCGGCAGCGTTACCAGTACAAATCTTGCAATCGATATTTAACTAACGTCCCGACTAGCTACACATTTAAAACTTCCGGGAAAACTCAGAACACGGTGACAATGCATTTTTAAAATATTTTTAGCCAATTGTTTTAGGTCACTGCTGCCTTCGGCAGCGTTTATATGGTTCAACAGAAAATTTATTTAACTAACTTCCCGACTAGCTAGACATTTGAAACTTTCAGAATACGGTGAAACTGCATTTTTAAAAATACTATTAGCCAATTTTTTCGGGTCCTTGCTGCCTTCGTCAGCGTTACCAGTACAAATCTTGCATCGGTTTTTAACTAACTTTCAGAAAAGCTCAGAACACGGTGATAATTCATTTTTTTTAAATATTTTTAGCCAACTGTTTCGGGTCCAATGCCAATGTTTTTTAACATTATGTATATTTCTAAAAGTGTATAAGGAAGTCATGTGGTGCCCACATCAGATTTTTTTTTTTTGTTTTTCCAGAATAAAATTGATTTATTTTTTGGATATTTAGTGTTACACTACTTCTCTTATATGGAAATCGTCTGCATTATCATTGAAGATAAAATTTTTAAACAATAATTTTAATAAATTATTTTTCTGAGTGAATTTGTATAGGAAAATACAGAAGAAAGTCATGTGGTGACCACAACATACTAGTTTTTCTGTGTAAATATAAACAACAAAAATTATTTTTTAAGGAAAAAAGCAAAAACAAAATATGTACTAGATAGGCCATAGATGAAAAGCGCACATCATCCCATGATTTTCTCAGGACAAGTTTTAATCCTGGAATTTGATCAAATCCCTTACCTAATTTATAGTTTCAGTCTTTTCCTAACATTGTCAGTTTAAAAGAGTTAAAATTTTCATACTGTGAAAATGTAGTAGATTTAAAATTTCAACTAGAAATTAATGGTGAATGTAGATTTTTATTAATGACACTACAGTTAATATAAAATAGATTGACTTTTTATTCAAAATTAATGAAGACCTACAGCTTTAAAATTAGAAACTCATAAAGAATTGACCTAAGAATTTGACTTCATGTAAAAATGGTTAGCCTTTATTACTTTCTCTTACCCATATATCTGTACTGATGATTTAAGTCCAAAAATGTCGATTTTGAGTTAAGTACATAGTCAGACTCGGAAAAAAAATTATCTATCGATTTGTATAAAAGGTTGAAATCCATGTCATTTAGTCTTTGAGAAAATCCATTGGTAAATAAAGATTCAAGTCAGAAATTTAGCATTCATGTATGGTATAAAATATTTAATTCAATTTTTTCCCGTTATTAAATGAAGGTTGACAACCACTGAATGGTATAAAGGATATAAGTCAACAAAATCCCTTTTTCCTAATCGATTCTTCTGATTAGGTTTTAGTTAAACTTTATTTTTCGTCTTCTGAAAAATCAAGAATATGGACATAAATCCTCTATACTTATCAGTACAGATATATGGTAGATAAAGTATTGCTTTTGGGTAAAATTTTCGAAAATGATTTTTTTATATTGACACGTTTTGAGGTCCCTTGAATCTAAAAGTTATGCATTTAGCAGTTAATCTGTGTGTGTGTCTGTCTGTGTGTATATGTGTCTGCGTGTCTGTCTGTTATTATCATATCTCAAGAACAAATAGTAGTAGAAATTCCAAACTCGGTATTCTAAATGTGTATCATATAGAGATGCTACACTAAACTTTTCGTTAAGGTATAGTTCATGTACAGGGCCATTCAGGAGAATTTAAATACATTAGATCTACGGGGGTAGTTGCAGGTAAGTTTACCTTAACATCTATAGGCTGCCTTAAACAAGACAGAATGAACAATTTATATATATATATATTACGCATAAAAGCATGTTTTGCGTAGATTGTGACGTGGAAATCATTCATCATTCATCTACAGGGCTACCCATAGAATTTGGATATATTGCGGGCTGTTCTTGGAAATTGCTAGAATTGTAATTCATTTTGTATTAGATATTTTTCTTGTAAGACTAAATTTAAGAACATAATCATTTTTAAAGTACATTTTGTTTACAGACACTCTACAGGGCTAGTAGATTGTCTGGCTAGAAGATTGAGCCAAACGTTGTTTTCTATTGAATGTAAATGATTGAAGTTCTTTGCTACATTTTGCTATGTTGACTAACTGTGTCAGGGAGGAAAATTAATTTTTCATTTTTCTAACGATAAAAAATATGAAGTTTAACCCTTTAATGTTCCTTACTTAACTTATTTTAAAAATTACTAAAAAAAACTTTAAAACTGGCTTTTAGACACATAGCTGATTATAAATACTTAAAAAAAAAAAAAAAAAAAATAGCATTGTTCCTTTTCGAGAAATTTTTGGTTTCAAACATCTATAAATTAACCTTATTAAATTCAAATAATATTTAATTTAATAACTGAAACACTTTGTAAGTAAACATTATCGACTACAAAAACTCGTAAAAGTTGTTTCAGGTGAAAATAATAGTCCAGCTCTTCATTAAATGAAAAAAACTAGACATGAGTGCATCATCAAACCAGCAATTCGCACTCGCGTCCACTAAGAAATTTCAAGTGACTTACGCATTTAGCTTCATTTGAAGCATTATTTGTTTAATTTTGGAATAGTGCTGCTAACTACCTAACAGAAAAAGAACAAAAGTTTAAAACCTGATTAAAACAAAGGGGAAATGTTAAAAAAAAAACGCTGCATAAAAAATTGTTAAATAATGTCAAATGTTTGGTTTCGCTGCGAGACCAATAAACGTTAAAGGGTTAACAAACTGGCTAACCTAGGACACACACCAGATAGATTTTCTTTTTTTCGGATTCCTCAAAAGGAGGAAAATTTGAGGTCGCAAATTTTCAGAGATAACTAGGTTTCCTAAAACTGTAGTATGATAGGGAAGTGAACGATATTGGGAAAATTCTCAGGATAATGTTTCCATTTTAATATTGCCATTTTTAGTTTAGAATCTATTCATATTATACGTGCAATTAATCTAATTCTCAATCTTTGTAAACACACAATTTTTATTTTATTTTATTTATTTATTTATATATTGACTCTATATTTCTATGAAGAAATATATTCCACTTATATATGCTGTTAATTAAATTAAAGAAATAGTAATAAAACCAAACTTTTCAGCATATCAAACTATTTAAAATATCTTTATATTCCAAAATATATTTACATTCCAACGTTTCGGTTAATATTCAATTTTTAACCATCTTCAGGGAAATGATGTACAGTCACCCAAAAAAAAAACGCCACCCCCCCCACCTAATTTCGCCGTAAATTATCGTAGAAGCATTTGACTGGAACCGATCGATTTGTAATAACGTCTAGTTTATAACGGTATAGTTAAATTTTGCCTAAGGGGTCGTCTACATATTAAAACTGGCATTAACTTCATTTTCTTCAATGGCAACCCCTATTTTTGACTTCATATTCAGATTTCTGAGATCAAGGCGGTTCGAAAAACATACCTATTTATATACCTTAAATCAATTTTAAATAGAGTTACACGTGAAAATGTATTAGGGGTCCGTCTATACATTTAGAAAATATAAATCACGATCTACCACCCAGTATACAATATTTATTAAGTTTCACACTGGAAAAAAATTTCAGAAATGTTAATTATAAAATAAAAAAAAATGACTAATTCACAGAACTTTCTGAGTTAGTTTATGAATTAAAAGATTTTTATTGGTTTCTATTGATTAAACATCAGATAGTTCACTTCATACGAAGAAAATTAAATAGCTTGAATAGATATTAAAATATCTATCAAAAGGAAAAAAAAAAGATGAATGGTTTTAAATTTGTTTGAAAATTCAAAATCATTTTAACTCAAGCTGCCGTATATTTGTCTGAAACGGTGACACTCAACCTGGTTCCCACGGCCGTTTCACAGTGACAATGGGAGTTTGTTCTGATACTGCAGTACTTTCATTTTCTTTAATTGACTTTTTTAAAATATTAAAACAGATTTTTTTTTTTTTTTTTTTTTTTTTTTTTTTTTTAATTAATTATTATTATTTTTTTTTTTTCATGACATTATTAAAAACTTTTACATAAATCTCCACGATATTCTTTTGCTTTTATATTTTATAATGTGTAACAAATTAATATGCAAAATAATAAATCCTACTACTTAATGGGATGTTCTAAAATTCTACACTTTAACACACATACCGAAGTGGACGGTGGGTGTAGAAAGGCTGACTACCCTTAATCTAAATCTTCACTTGAAAAGGTCAAAATGTTACGTAACTCTTTTTTTTAAGGAAAAAAGAAGAAGATAAGGAGGAGAAGGAAAGATCAAAACGAATATAAAGCATATTAAACGTTAATACCCATTAAACAATGGGAAAAGGCGGGGTTTTGTATTGTGTGTCATTTGGGAGCTGTAGAGTGCCAGAAAATTACTTTATGTAATAAAACTTTTCATTTAAAGGGTATTTAAAGCAGCATTATATTTAATACATAGACTATTCAGAAAAAAAGTACCATTCATCTGGTTCATGAAAAATAAAGAACATTTTCTGGCATTGCTCTATGTATATACATTCTTGTCAACCTATCCCGGAAGATTACTGGTCCCGCCCCTTTCCGTACATTTTTTTCACATCAGTCTTTTTAGAGCCGTGTCAGCCATCGGTGGCTGACACTGATCTTTCCATTTAGGCTAAGTCAGCCGGCAGTGTAAAATATGATATAAAACTACAGAACTTACAAAGTTTTAAGTAATTACTGACAATTTATTTAAAATTTACTTCATGTTTTTTTGTTTTTTTTAATAGGATTTTTATAGGATTATATCGTTAAGGCCTAATGGGGTTTATTGAAACTCGATAAACATAACACGCTTCTAAGCAGCACGTGTGGCCTGAATGGGATTTCCATAAGAATTGGCGTGGCGCTCAATGAGTTAATCGTAAATGTATTTGAAGTTAATTACTCTAAAAATTAAATTGTGTACACACAGGGGCGGGAACTAACAATGTTACGGGTTAGGTTGGCAAGTATGCATATATATTTTGCTTGATTTATAAAAATTTATAACACATTTTCTTCTTTTTTTTCAGTATATTGTGTTTATATCTCTCATTAAAAATAAATACAATATTCATATATAAACATTTCCATACAGTAATGTATATAAACATATTGATTAAAGAAGATTTGTTGATATTATATAATTATTCTTCTATCTGTATAGTATATTAACACAAATATATTTTGTAAATTTTGCAGCATCGAAAAACAGCAACATAGCTTCCATATCAAGGCTTAATGTAAATAGGACGTAAGCGTACTGTAGCTAGTGTTGAAATTTGAAAAAAAAGAAAGAAAAAAGAATAACAGTGGGCTAAAAATACGCCGGAATAAATTAAAATGTTGTTTATTCTGGTTTTAGTCAGGTGGTATCACTCGTGCTAAATAGCTGGATCTGCCCTCTCTTAAGCTCAGGTTCAGCTCATCATAAAAATATTGTTTTTAATATCTGCCGCACCAAAATGTTCAAAACACAAATGCCAATTTTCATATATTTTGAAATCTTCCCGTTTCAACTTTAAAAGCATTTAGATTAATTTATTTTATTTTGAATTTTTAAATTTAGACGTTTAAAGTCTTTTAAATGAAATTTCAGGATTCTGTAAGATCAATATCTATATATTTGAAAGTAATAAGACAATTCCTTTGTTTTAAATTTTTATTCCATAATAACTGTGACTTTGATTTCGTGATTAGGAAATTGAAAATAAATACTATTGAGCTATGTTCCAATAATAGATCTTATAAACTTAAAAAAAAAATAATAATAATAATAAAGCAATTTTTCACTATTTGATTCTGTATTAAAAAACTTTTAATAGAAATTTGATATTTTATTATGTTACATTATGGGATAAATTTTAAATAACACAAAGCTTACAAACGGTACAGTAACCAAATGCAAATATGTCAAAACAAAATTTAAACAGAAAATTTATGGTAAAAAATCTTTTTAAAATTATTAAATATTCATAATAATAATAATAATAAAACGATTGTCGAATGCATAATTGCTGTTTCATGCAATGAGTTTCGCTGTACCGTGTTTTCTAAAACATGATATTTAATAAGAGGTGTACGTACTCTTGAATATTGAAATGCGAAAAAAAGTGTAACAGGGTTAAAATAGAATTTTAGCAGCGAAAAACTAGAAAAAGATATTCAATACTTATGAAGAAAGACTTAACATATTAAGATCGGATATATTCTTCTCTTGTACCGTAAGCCACGCCTTTTCACAAATTTTCTAAAACTTTATAATATAAAGCAAAATAATTTTGCATATTTGTAATTAAAACATTTAAGTTTTGTCTTCAATAATCGATGTTAAATACCATTGTGATTTATGCATACGAACGTCACATATAGAGTCAAATAGGAATATGCAAATTTGTCTTTTTTTTTAAATAGTGTTTCAGCGAATCAGAGGCGGGACTTCTTTTCTTTTGAAATTCTTTCACAATCCCTCGCCTACATTGTGATAACTTTACAAAAATATGCAAATTTGTATAATAAACATCGAAATATTGCTTAAGAAACAATAAAAATAACATAAAAGTTAATTAAAATAGTTTTCCGTCAAATTATATACAAACATTTACTTATAGAGGATACAGATTATAACAAGTGACGGCCCCCTAACAGGAATAAAAAGTGAAATATCACTGTAACTCAAAAAATAATGTTAGGAACGAGCTGTAAATTTGGAAACCCATGTTTTTGATGATGCCCGTTCTATTCGTGTAAAAATTAACATAGGTCATAATTCATAATTTTTTCAAATATGAATTTATTAATAATTTTCATAATTCAAAAAATGTTTTTTTAGCAAAAATTTGCATGGAATATGTTTGGGTCACTTCATTCTAACGAATAAAAAAAACAGAATTTAAATATCATAATTATTTCGGAAGATATGATTTAATGTTTGTCACATTCATTTAACATTAGCACCCCCAAACTTTGACAGCTTATAACTCTATGAAAAATTGAGCGAAATATATAAACTATACCATTTTCTGTGATGATTTGATCCAAAGAATTCAAATAAATTATAAAAAATGGGGGTTACCATTGAAAAAAATTAAGTTGATGTCAGTTTTAATATGTAGATGACCCCCTAAGTAAAATCTAACTATAACATTATAAACTAGACGTTATTACAAACTGATTGGTACCAGTCGCATGTTTCTACGATAATTTACGGCAAAATTAGGTGGGGGGGGTGGCGTTTTTTTTTTGGGTGACTGTACATAAACTATAAACATAAATCAAATTAAGCCGTTCATGGATATCACAAACACAATTCATAAAGAAATTAATACGTGATTGCATAACTTATATAAAAATAAAATAAATAAATGATAAAATTATACTTTTAAAAATTTAAAAAACACGCTTTTATTGAAATGTGAACTAAAAAGTGCAAAATATCTATCTTTATAGTATTAAAATGCAGGGTAAGAAAAAATTGTGTGAGTGACACACCATACAATATTACAGGATGATTATAAAATAATTTAGAATTAAACAAAAACCATTTTTAAAAATCTCCCCGACTGGGCTCGAACGTTAGACCTTTAGGTTCGTAGCCCGGAGCTTACAGCGTTCACGTACGGAAGTCTTTTATTACAATATAGATTTTTTGTTTGCTCCCAGAGCGTTTACAAACATACATAGAAACATACATACAGGTGAAGCTAATAAAAGCGTGTTAAAAACTCTATATACAACTTAAAATGAGTTAAAAACGTCTTAAAAAAATCCCAATCATGCACATTATTATAAAAAATAAAGCTCTTTAATAAAACAGAGTCAATGGTTCACATTGCAGGGTTGCCAGAAAAAACAACAACGGGGTTACCTTAAATTATTTTAAGTTTAAGAAACGAAGCCAAATTGAGGGGGGGGGGGAGGTTAATGGATAATGTATCATTACAAATTTCGGATTTCCTTTTTATAATTTCAAAAGATTCATAAAGTAGAGCTTGGTTTCTTTTGTTAGTACTAGAAATTATTTGGGCATTTTCAAAATCAGGTTCGATGGGATTAGATTTATAAGTACGTGAAAAAGCAGTGCAGGATGTGTTATATTTTAAATTTGCTATATGTTCTTTCATTCTATCACTAAAAGGTCATTCCTATATATTTCATTATTTATTCTTTAATTCAGAAGCAAAACATTTTTTTCAACTTTAAAGTAGTAGAAAAAAAAAATGAGGATTAAAATGAAGTTTTATATAATGTAAAGTTTAGTATAAGACCCCTGACATTTCTTTGTGCAAGGAATAATTGATAAAAATTATATTTTACTCTTATTGTAAAGTTATAAGTAAAAAAGGATGACTTTGGGTGATAAAATGCAATAATAATATAGATGGAAAGTAAACAAAATTGTTTTCGGCGAAAAAAATATAAGCAAAATCTAATTTAAAACATTTTGGATACAAGCCAAAGTAATAAAAAGTTTGCTAAGCCGTGACATTGTTTTTAATGGTACAATAAAAAACGTTCTAAATCAGTTTTTCTTCCTTATATATCTAACTGTTTTTATGGTAACAATACTATTGGAACTTACTTAGTTTAGATAATGTAAATTATTATTATTATTTTTTTCTAATAATGTGATATGAAATCTTTTTGTCCATTCTAAAGTAAATAATAATAATCTCGTAAACTTCTTTCTCTTACAAAATATTGATATAAACATATTATTACAATGCAAGGCGTAACATAGGAAGTAATGTATCTGAATATTTTTATTGTTTTTATGTAACACTGAACAATAGTTTTATTTCACAAAATATTTCTACATTCCCCACCCCCTCCCCACCTACAAGCACCCACACTTTCCGTTTGAATTTTATAGCTATATAACTAAAACAATTAAAGTTGTTATTAAATTTTATAATTTATTTCCAAATTTTTAGAGAAATTCTTTCCACAAAATGCTCTTGAATTCATTTTTTACATTTTGTGTAGCCCTGTATTTTATCTATAAAATACGTACATAACAAACGATGTACGTAAAATTAAAAGAAAGAAAAACAAGAAACGAAATACATGAAAATCTTGAAATGTAATTCAAACATAGCACTAAAATAACAAAATTCTTTTGCATGATCCTGTAGAAGAAAGACAAATCTTTTTTTTTTTTATACCATAGGCTATGTGAAAAAGAGAGTAGTTCAAATTAAAGTATTTATTTTGAATAAAGTGTCCTCTTCAAGAAAAAAAACAGTAGACGTAACATTTTCATATATGGAGGTATACATATCAAGCCACGGGAAATTCATTAGTGTATAAATAAAAATTATTTGCAACAAAAACCATCAAGTGAAAGCAAGCGCTGCAATCGTTATAAAATGCGGAAAATGTAATATGATATTTCCAATTAAAATAATAAGCCTATTTAAAGAAACTTTTAAAACCCAAACTCTTAATGTATTGTATCACATAAATCTTTTCGAAGTTATGATTTTGCAAGTTTTATTGCATTAAGGTGAAGGTATTGTATTAAGGTATTAAGGTAAATTGCATACTTTTCTTTTCGTTTCTTTATTGTTTTTTTTTTTTTTTTTTTTTTTTTTTTTTTTTTTTTTTAAATATTTCAAATATATTTTGGCATAAAAAAAAGAGTCAAATTCAAAGTCATTTATAAATGACTTATATAACTCATTATAACTCGCATATAAACTCGTCTTCTAATTTCGCATCGATAGTTTTTGAACATTACAAAATCTCGCCAAGTAGATTTTATTGACGACAACAATAGATTAATGGATTAAAAGTTCATTTGTAACTTAGATTTATTTATTTGCATCACGTGAAAATTTTAATACCAAAGGATTTTGTATAATTTATTTTCCTAGATATTTGTCCGGGAATGATACATTGAGAAATCAATTGTTGCCATTAGAAATATTAGAAATATTAGTTAGTTAAAAAAAAATCTAATTATCGAATCTATTAGCGAATTATATTCCTGGATTCAGAAAAATTGTCCGTATCTAATGGTACCGATTTTGAAAAAAATCGGACTTCTATTTTATCTGGCCCTTTTAACGGTCTTGCGGCTGCAGTCGCTTTTAAACGAAATTTCAAACGATGAAATTCTCAAACTTACCGTTCTAGATGAGAGCAAGTACATAAGAATTTGGAGGAAAAGAGTGTGAATGTTGGTAATTATGGTCAGTGCTATTGGGAACAGCTGCCTGGAATGTTTTATTTCCCTTGGCTTTCTATAAGTTGAAGAATTTTCTCTAATTATTTTTTTAACGAGATATCTGGTTTTGATAAAGTAACTATATACACTCCCCGACAAAAAAAATAGGTACAAAGTTTTTTTTTTTTTTTTTTTTTTTTTTTTTCATGAAAAAACATTATCTAAATTGTGCTGATTATTTATTATTATCATAAAATGACACTAATTTAATTCTAATTTTTTTATAAGACTAATTTAGAAAAAAATTAAGACTAAAATGTTTCTAATTTAAGATTACACTCCGCGACAAAAAGATAGGTACAAAGGTTTTTTTTATTATTATTATTTTTGAATATGATTATTTTGAATATAGTACAAATATTTAGTATGTTTTTGATAATACTAAATGATTAGCACAATTTAGATAATGTTATTTTATGAAATTTTGTAAAAAACCTTTGTACCTTTGTATTTTGCGAGCATAATACTTCAGTATATTGTAATTTTCTTGAAACCTCAAATCATGTTATGATTTTTTTTTTAATAATTATTTTTTCTTTTAGTTAAAACATAGACATAGGTCATGTTAACGCTAGCTTAATTTTTAAATTCTCTGAATTCAAAAAGTTAGTAAAAGAAATCTGAAATGTTTACAAAATTTAAACAAGCATTCAATTTTGATTTAAAACACATTTTAACAAAATATTTTTTTTCTTTATACATTATTATTATTATTATTATTATTATTATTATTAATTTTTAAGTGAAGATAATCATTTCTTATCTTTTTTTGTGTTTAGAAGGGAAGTGAAAAATAGTACAGTAACTCAAAGAGACCAAAAGAAAGCTAAGAAAAAGGGTTTTTCTTCACCAATGATAGAAGCTGTTAAAGTAGATATTGATTATCTCCATTAGACATTTGACTCATTCTAATTCTATTTCATTTAAGGATGCCAGTCGGATTTTAAATCTTCCGTTTTCAAGAAATTCTAATTTCTAACAGTGTCAGTAAACATGTATTGCATTATAAAATAATAATAATAAACTATTTGGCTTTAAGAAAAAAAATAAAAGAAAGGAAAATAACGGGATTTGCATAGACTATAAACATTTTTTAATTGTATTTATTGACTTCATTTTTTCACCTTCAATGTACTTTATTTAAGTAACGCCACCTTATTTTTCTTCTTCTTTGTTATAAAGAAAGAAAATCTATATAGAGAGATTTTCTCTTTAATGTTAAACACTGAGAAAAAATTATGTAACTGACACCTAGAATCTAAGCTGTGGCTCTAGTAAAAATAGTTCCATGTCATCCTTATACATTCTAGTCCCCTTTGAAAGCGAGTTCTTGAAACCCCTATTAGAATTCTAGACCGTTTGCCTTTATTATCGAGGTCAAACTTATTTAAAAATATCTGCAAATAAATGGGAATACGAGAGGCGAGTTTTATCAACTATAATCTTGGTTTATGACCCAATTCTAGAAAATCAAGCGAGAATTTCTCGTAATACAAAGGATTCATAAAATTCATAATAGTCACAATATTGTTTCAACATCTAGAAATGTATAGACTAGAAATTCTCGATCATTTCATCTATTCTGCTTATTGGCGTGTCTTATACACATAGCTCGGAAACCTATAGTTCTAGTTTACGGATTTAGAAAATGACCACTTATTCGTTCTAGATGAAGGCAGTGAAGAAAACTATGAAATAAATTTCTTTTGCATAGCCTTATGCTTTCTCTAAAAACAGTAGTCTAATATTTCTATAAAGACTGTACAAAAATACATTTATTTTTAATTATGCAGAAAAAAATCTCGAAAAAGTATCTTTCTTTATTTTATTTTCTAAGAGAAAAAGTTACATATGACCTATATAATAAATTAAATATTTTTAATAATAATTATATATAATATGTATAAGAAAAATAATAAGCATATCCAAGGCTTGGAGAAATAAAACGCAAAATTATTAACAAAACCACTGCCCCGAAAAAAATTCTTCTTACAAAAATCAAATTTATAATATTGATTGATTTTTTTTTATTTATTTTGTGAATTTAACAAAAATTTTTTACTGTAAAATAACTTGCTTTCGTTTGTCACTAGACACATACTAGACGAGACGTATTAAAACCTCGACGATAGCTTCTGGGCCCCGAGCCCAATCCCTTCCCGAGCTTCGATGACTTTTTCTAGTCAAGTTTGACCTCTTATTTCATCCAGTGTTAGTCTTTTTTTTTTCCACACACTTGGCATTGTGATTTTTTCCCCTTTTCATCCCATGCTTTTTTTAAGGACATTTTACTCTTTTTTTTTTTTCAGTTTTTCTATGAATTTTTAGCTTTTATTCTCCTCATTTTCTACAATCTAAAAGGTGGTGCCGCACTTTAGAAGCTCGGGAAGGGAATGCTTGTCGCCCTGAAGATCGTCGAGGGTTTAATACGTCTCGTCTAGTATAAGACTAAGTCCGATAAGCTACGTCATAGATGTCTATGTAAACAAAAAAAAAAAAAAAAAAAAAAAAAAAAAAAAAAAAAAATGAGTTCATGATGTCCTGAAGTTACATTGTAAACATAAAGTTACCAGAAAATGCCCGTGCACTGTGAAACAAATATTTTTAAAGATTTTTCCAGTAATACCAGAATATAGAAAATATTTACATTCAACAGATTTTATGTGTAAGTCACACTGTAAAGAAAAAAAAAAAAAAAAAAAAAAAAAAAAAAAAAACTCATATTAACTAAAACCTCTACTCTACGACCCAGAATCGAAGCGTTGTTCATCGTATAGTAGGCCACGACATTAACTCAGAGCCACGGAATCTCATATCATCCTATTATTTTCACTTCCAAAGTCTGCTTTGACATCAAAAAAGCAATACAGTAAAAAATATGTTCCCATCAAATAAATTCTGTAATTTTTGACACAGATTTTTTTTTCGGTTACAGAGAAAAGTTACTTTTGACAGACTGAAATATAAATTACAATTCTTACTTAGTACTTTTTGGTAGTTTCAGAATAGAAAAATTTTCTGTAGCAAAGCAGTTTTTTTTTTTTTTTTTTTTGTTTTACAATGTATATGAACAAAACACTAAACACTAAACATTAAAACTTGATTTAAACAAAATATGTTTTTTTTTTTTTTTTTTTTTTTTTTTTTTTTGTGTGTGTGTGTGTATAAATAACTAAAATTCCGCAATCAACAGTACTAATGCTTATTCGCTTGCCAAGTTGCGATAAACAACAAGTAAAACTACATTTAACATAAATTCTTCAAATGGAAAATATAATTAGAGAACTCTATAATTTGTTTAAATAAATTACCCCCAATATATTTCCTGTGAATTCCTACAGCTTGTAGTTCATTTTTTAAAAATAAAAATAACGCCTCTATAAAACAAATGTTAATTTTCTTACTTGGCAGAAGTTCAGTTCTGAGACTACAAAAAGAAATGTTTTATTTCTGTTTCTCTTTAAGATACAAAAATTTATTCTTTTACGATTAATTTTATTAAATAAAACTCGATGAAAAATAAAGAGATTTATTATATATATATATATATATATATATATATTCCAACAGACAAAGAACAGTTCATTGTAAATTTTTTTACTGGCAGTATTTTTTTTTTTTTTTTTTTTTTTTTTTTTTTAAAGATGAAGATTTATAATTTTTATTGTAATTTTGTGTTAACCCTTTCTGAGCGTTGCTAAAATTGTGCATAAAATTGCTAAACTAATTTCAAAAATGGCTGTGAGACACATAATGGATCCTAAATAGATAAATAGAAAAAAAAAAAAAAAAAAAAAAAAAAAAACGGCCTTTTCGGTTTTTGAAACGTTTTTAATTTGAAACATCTGTATATCAACCTCATAAAATTGAATTAATGTTTAATTTAACTAATTGATAACATAGTATAAGTAAGCATTATAAGTTGAAATAAACTCGCAACACTTGTTTGAGTTCAAAATAACAATCCATCCTTCCATAGGGAGAAAGAACTAGGCACGAGAGCACCACCAAAGCAGCAACTACACTCACGTGCCTACTAATAAATTTCAAGTGATTTCTCTATGGCTTTCTCTAAAACATACTCTGTTAAATTTAGGAGAAGAGCTACTATTTACCGATCACAGAAAAAAACAAAAGTTAAAAAATCGATCTACAAAAAGTACTCTGTAAAAAAATCTTGTTATATATTACAAAAAACTTCTGGCAGCAAATATGAAAGAAAATATCCATATGCTAAGGGAAAAAATCGTTGACTGAAACTATCCGAACATATTTGTATAAACTTTTTTTTTTTTTTTCCGTAGGTTACAAAAAATAAAATAAATAAATAAATAAATAATAATAAATAATAATAATAATAATAATAGAATAAAACTATGGATGAAATTCTGTCTATGACAGAATTTAATTTTGTACGAAGGGACTGCTTATATTTGTATTTTAACACCCTTTCATAATAATAATAATAATAATAAAGGGAGCTCAGTAAAATTCTTAAACACATATCCAAATAATGTATTGATTTTTAATTCCAAATAAATTAATAAAATTTGAATGCATTCATTGTATAGTATCTTCTCCTAATAGCTTTATACTCATTTACTAAATATTTTAATTAGTAAAATTATCTTAATAAACATTTCGTATTTATTATTCATAATTAACAGTTTCAATTTCTACAGAACAAAGCACAAAAAAAAAAAAAAAAAAAAAAAATCCTATATATATATATATATATAAAATCACTTTTTTGGTAGAGATAATTAATCAGTAATTGTTATAACTATTTATGAAGAAATTTCTTAAAAATAAATAATTCCTTTTTATTTTATGCAAATTTTTATTTTCAGACCGTTTCGAAAAGATAGGTCCGCCTTCAGAAATTTTGCACCAGTCAAGTTTATTTCTAAAAAATTTGCATAAATATCGTTGCTTAGTCTTATTGCGGGATTATGCTGGCTGCTGTGGATGTATTTAAACAGATTTGAACATCACGTTGTAATCAAACGAAATGGGTCGCCGTTGCAGTCTTTCGCTGGTTGAGCAGGGGAAAATTGATGCATTTAAAACGTGTGAAAAATAGAATAGAGAAATATGTAAACTTTTAAACAGATCACATAATGCTGTAAACAATTATTTGCGACTTAGAAATGCTTATGGCAGTAAAAAATCATCGGGCCGCCCATCAAAAGTGACACGGTGACAAAGAAGGACTATCGTAAATTAGTTAAAATCTGGAAATATGAGCTTATCCACTGTGGCCAGACAACAAAACCCTCCAATATCAAAATCTACAGTTCACAGAGTGGTAAAGAAGTTCGGCTATATAGTTTACGTGAAGAGGAAAGCGGCTCCGAAATTGACTAAAAAGCACAAAGAAAAGAGTTTGAAATTCGCACATGAAGTGATGTCCTGGAAACAAGATTGTCATCGTGTGATATTCAGTGATGAAAAGAAATTCAACCTGGATGGTCCAGATGGCTGGCAGTACTACTGGCACGATCTGCGTAACGATAGACAGATATTCTCGAAGAGGCAAGCTGGTGGTGGTTCCGTTATGGTATGGGCCGGATTCGGAGGTGAAGGAAAAACTAATATAGCATTTGTAGACAATCGTTTGAATGCTGCAGGCTATCAACAGCTGCTTGAACAATATTTTCTTCCACAAGCAGAGCACATTGGAGGCCCATTCTTCATGTTCCAACAGGACAATGCTCCTGTGCACACTGCAAAGTCCATTTTTGAATGGTTTCTGGATAATGGTGTACATGTTATCGATTGGCCACCTTGCAACCCCGACTTGAATCCGGTAGAAAACATGTGGGGCATAATCGCAAGAGCGGTGTATGCAGGCGGAAGGCAGTACAACAATACTGAAGACTTGAAAAAAGGCAATTTCCTCCGAATGGTCAAAAATCGAGAAAAAGTGCTTGCAAAAACTTGTAGAAACCATGCCGAATAGGATTTATGAGCTTATTCTGAAACAAGGTGGAAAATTTTCTTATTAATTCAACATTAATTTGATGCTTGGTTCAGTGGACCTATCTTTTTGAAACAGCTTTTTCATGTAATTTTTGTTTTCCTTATTATTCCTATTATTTGTATATTATTCATGTATTATTTTACATTGAATGAAGTAATGTAGTTTATAAAATAGTACTTTGTGCACAATAAAACCTTTTTTTACCAACATAACTTTCGTTTTTACTGGTGGACCTATCATTTCGACACGCACTGTATATATATACACCAATTATTCGATATTTAAATTATACTCAAAATTCATCACAGATCAATTAATTTTAATCCATTAATTTCTCAAAAACGTGACTAATATCAATATACTCATCTTAAAAATCGGAAAATATCACAAAACACTAGCGTAAATAATCAGGAAATATTCAGTCAAGAGCCGTTGGCTCTGTGGTCAGAGTACACAGCTCTGAACCCAAAGATTGTGAGTTCGATACTCACCGATGGAAAGTGAATATATGTATAAAGTATTTTACGGATTTCCCAAAATGTTTTAAGACAGAGTAGGAAATTAAATGGTAAAATTGGATGTAGGCAGGTATTTTCGAAGTGGAACACTATAAATTGATAACGATGCAGAATGGCAGATTGAAAGAAATAGTCCTGTCGTACTAAAAAAAAAAAAAAAAAAAAAAAAGCATTAAGTAAGTTAATTTCTACGTTCTAAAGTGCGGTATTCATGTATAAAGAGGTGAAGTCTAGTGATCACACGGCACTGTCGCAGGAAAAAAATATTCCATCCACTATGGTATGCTCTTTTCGCTTCGATAAAGTTTTATTATTTTAATTTGTTGCTTCAGTTTATTAAGATTAATTTATGCCAGTATCATAATTCATATTTTGGAACTAATCCAATAATTCCACAGAGAAAATAATCCTGAAGATACATTTTCATGCGAAATTTCGCATGATTCTCTCATGTTAAAAAAAAAAAAAAAATTCCTAAATTTTTAATAATTTGAGATGATTTTAAATTATAATATTCGTAATTAATGATATTTCTGACATCATCGTAAATGATATTTTTAATCTAATCTTTACGGTAAAAATTATCATTTTAATACACGTTTATGGGAATTTTTTCTCTATTCTCTTACAGTAAAAAATCACATATTTCCAATAACTTACAATGTTTTAAAATTAAAATTGTTTTTTTAAGTGTGAAGGTTCATACATTTTTCAATTTTTTTCTGTAGAGGCTAATTAGATTTTAAATATCCTAATTAACTATACATTCCTAATCTTCAATTCCGTATATTTAAGATGGAAAAGGAAAAAAAAAAATCTTTTTTTTTTTTTTTTTTTTTTTTTTTTTTTTTGCAACAATGCAACGTTGGAGTGATGCCAAACTGCCTGAAATAATATTTACTTAATTTGGACATTTATTTTCTGTTATAGCCGCTGCCAAGAAAATATTACTCGAAAACACGCAGAAGTGGTAAACGGTTTAGAATAAATGTGATTGTATGTTACGTATGATACCTAAAGAACATAAAAAGAAAGGGAGACTCCAGTGTGTGATTTAAGACGATTAATTTGTCCATAAAAGTTTTGAAAAAGACACATTTTGATACTTATAAAAAATTTTCCTAGAGGGCATTTTTACCACATTGCAACATTCTCCTAGGAACGAGGCTAAAATAGTTCCTTCCGAATATTTTATTTTGATATGATGTTCTGCAACTCAATTTTAACTGTTGTGCACTGGATGTACTTTGACCCTGAAGAGTGCAAATTTTCAGCCGAAACGTTTGTCGTGTGTTCTAAGTTTTTAATTATTATTATTATTATTATTATTTTTTTTTTAATTAAATGTATGTATTTTATTATTTCATTCTAAAAGTTACTCTAATTTTAATACAATAATGAGAACTGTATTTAATGTTCAATTGTATTAAATATACTTTATAATTTATAAGCTCATAAATAAACAGGATATTTTTTAAAATTTTAATAGTAATAACAAAAAAGAAAGAAAAAAAATTACGTTATTACTTATACATTTATAGGTTTTTTTTTTTTTTTTTTTTTTTTTTTTTTTTAATGCATGTGATTATGGACAGGACATCAAATTTGTATTCAAAATTTTCTGTTTCAAAAGCTTATTTTAGGTTGATGCGTATTGACAAAGCAATCTTATTCTAAATATTTTTTGATAAAAAGGCTCTAAAACGACAAAAAATATAAATAAAATAAAATTTATAACGATAAAAATAAATGCGATACATTAAAGTAGCCTAATTTTTCAACTTAAAACTTAAAAAAAAAAAAAAAAAAAAAAAAAAAAAGGGCTTTTTTGAGTAAATTTGAAAGGAAAATGAGTTGTAATATGTAAAGAAATAAAAATAACAGTAATAAGCAAAGACTTAAATTCTTATAAACCAAATACATAGAAACAATAAGAGTTAAACATGTGAAAATAAAAATATACCAAACACAGTATTCAGTAACATAGACAGAGATTTTGAATTAACATAGAGATTTTTTTTTTTTCTTTTTTTAATGAAACTAGAAATTTCTGGACTAGATGTTATCATAAATATATAATTATTTATATATTTATTGGTCGATTTTAAGAAAATAAAAAAATAAATTAAATTAAACGCATGTTTTCATAGATCAATCACTGAAAATGAATGAAAAAATGAATTCATCAAAACATTCACATAAAACAAAAAGAAAATATACGTAAGGAATCTTTTAAATATTCGTTGCATGTGTCTAAAAAAAAAAAAAAAAAAGAAAAGAAAAGAAAAAGAAAGAAAAAGAAAAAAATATATATATATAAATAAATAAAAATAAAAATAATCTGAAATATTTTTTATGAAATTACTATTACACTAACAGGTCTGTCTGGCGTTGCTGGGGTTGAAATAGTGTTTATAGAACTTTGAAATTAGTGAAAGAGCTGAACAAATGTGTAAAAGGGAAAGAGAAATGCATGAAACATTCCCCGAAATCTTTGTTAGAAAATGTTGCTGAACAACTGGGACATTGGTCAACAAATAATTTCTGGCAATTTTCTTTTGGCGACCATGGCGAAACGCCTCTTTCTGAAATGGTTGCTATGAATTCCATGTTGCCAAGGAATCTAGAATGGTATCGTTATCTCTCCAAACGAGGCCTAGAAAAAGCACAAAAAGTGTGGACTGACGTCCCAGTTGTACTAATGTTACAAATAAATAAAAAAATGCAAAAGGCACAGCTTTAGTATAAAAACCATGGCGACTTTTTTTTTTTTGTGAGGGGGGGGGGGGAGGGGCAGGCATTTTTGTGAGGAATTGAAGTGGCCTTAGCAACTAAAGACCTTGGCGACAAAAAAATAAAGTCTATTTTATTTGCTTATTTTGTCATCAAATGTTTCTTTGTTTTTAATCATTTTAAAGTTAAAATGGGGCTTTTATTTACTAGATTTTGATACAATTATCCGACTGAACTAAAAAATACAATCTTAGCTTGATCTTTTCCTGATTAATAAGTGTGCCACCTTTCGTAGCTGTCGGTTGAACGGTGTAGCTTTATATAGCGAACTAAAATTTCGGACAAACAGACAATCAACTTATATATATAGAAGATTATCACAAGCGGTTATGAAATATTTTTTATCAAACATTATACAATCATTACCTAAATATTCAAACTGTCTTTTAGGCCTGCAGCAATGGCTGATCTACTTCAATATCATTAAGAAAAAAATAATGGAAAGCTAGTGCAATAAATAAATATTCTTCTACCTCCAGGAACATTGGACTGTTGCCAAATGATTCAAGTAACACTTACCAGATTCGTGCAAAAATCATTACCAAAAACTATGAATATGAAAATAAGCGGAATATTAGCCTATTTTTCGGGTTTATATGATTGAGAATTATTTTACGAATGTGAGAAATATAAAGTTTATTTCTTCAAAAATCAATATTAACTATATTTAAAAAACAGATTTATAAAAAGCATGTTTCTGTATGATACATGAATTCATAATATAATTTTTTATAAACAAGACATTATCATCATAAACAAATGTTTTTGTTTAAAACGTCCTAACGTTTTTGTTTAAAACATAAACGTCCTTTTTATTTGCTTAGTTTATCTTAATAATTATTCTTTATAAATATTTATATTCTTAAAAATGTTTTCTTAAAAATGAGCTAATTTTTTTCAAAATAGCTCCGAAACAATATATACTTGAAATTGAAAACCCATTACTCATTTTTGAATATATTAACATGCTCAAAAAAGGGGTTGACCAATAAGAATACCAATATTCCCATGTCTGACATGCCAATATACTCAAAAATGAGTACATGGGTTTTAAAATTTAAGTCTATATTGTTTCAAAGCTATTTTGAGACAATTTTGCTCATTTTTAAGAAACCATTTTTAACAGTATACATTTAACAATTTTCCTTAAGTCTGTCTATTAACCCGTTAGCACCCAGTGTCCTCATTTGGGGACAGCTAATAGAATGGCACGTATATTTTTTGTGGCTTCTTGAAATGATTTCTGATTTTTAGTGAAAATTTATAGCATTCTTCTAAATGATTCCTGAAAGTTTTATTTGCCTACTATTAATTATTATTTCATAATTTGGATAGTCATTTTATGATTTTTCATTCGTCGCACCTATATTTGCTTTCTGCGCAGGTATACTAACTTAAATCAAGTTGAATAATAATATATATTATAATACTTTACTTTCGAGATCTTTGTCAACATATAATAGGGAATTAATCTGTTATCTCAAAGTGTTTCTATCTCTAAGTTTTCTCGCTAAAACACTAAACGTCAATAAATGAGGATAGGCTTTAAATTTAAAACTATCAGAGGAATTGTTTCAGTTAATATATTTTACTGTCAGTTGTCTATTTAGAAGTGAAATAATCAGCTAATAATATTTTGCAAAATAAATTCGGACGTTAAAGGATTAATCTTTACAAGCTCTAATTTTTAAAAAAATGTTTTATAATTCTGAAATTTTAATCATTTGTTAAGGTTATGAATGAAATTTTTATGCCAAAAAGCAAACATAAAATCAAATTGTTAATAATAATAATAATAGTTATAGTAATTCAGGAATATTCAACTAATATTTAATATATTTACTAAATTTAAACATTGCTAAAAATTTCAAAATTATAAATGGGCTATATTTTTAAAAATATGTCTGTAGTACAAAGTTTTATGTTAAATTCTGCTTAACAATACAAACACGATAAAAGAAGGTTTATTGTTAAAAATCTTTATACACATTTTAAAAAAAAGTGTATTACAAAAATGATTTATAATATAATTTTGCTATAACGAGAAAAAATAAATCATAAGTAAAATGTAAATTTATTTTACAATGGGTGTGTTAAAGCATTTTGAAAAAATAAAAATAAATATGTATATTGTTATGTGTTATGGAAACGATAATAGTATATGAAAAATAGCCATTTCAGCTACTTTACGTTTATTATGTGTTCTAAACTATAAATCTCTTACATATTGCGTACTAAACATTTTCGCATAAAAAAAAAAAAAAAAAAAAAAAAAAAAACTAAGATTTAATAGATTTTTTTGATAAAAATGAATTTATATTTCTCTGTGTACTTTCATACTTTTAAAACATGTAATATTTCATTAACTGCAACATTTAGAGATGAAAGTACTTTTTAGAAAGAAAAAAAAATTGATGTAAATCAAATTTGTTTGGTGAGTTTAACGTAAAACTAAACATCAGCATTATTTTAGTAAAAATATTATTGAATTTTATTACACAATGCAGTGAATCTTGATGAATTCGTATAATTTATGGATCATATTTATTAATATATTTTTTTAAGAATTTTATTTATTTATTTATTTATTTTTATAATTCTTTTTATGTTGTCCTTTATACTAATTTATTTTTAATAGTATTGTTTTTTATGGCTTCCAGGCAGTAAGACAACATAAAAATAATTCTTTATTTAAAATAAAATAAATTATAAATAAATAATAAATAAACTTCACATGGACCTGCTTTATTGTAAGGCTTTTTCCACCAGTACGTTTGAATAATATACTTTTTAAAATTACATGGCTTTTTTATGACAATAAATGTTACTTACAATTAGTAGTTAAAGAAAAAAAGAAAAAAAAAAAAGAAAGAAAGAAAAAGGAGGATTGCACGAGATTTTAAAGGTTGTTTTAAAACAAGGGGAGGGGGAGATTGCCATAGGTAATAATAATAATAATAATAATAAAAGCTAAAGGAAATGTAAATGTAAGAAATTAGAAAGGCATCTTAAATATTATTCTATGACACTATATCATTATCAAAAAAATGTGGGCAATTTTTATTATTGAAATATCACTTCGTAAATTAAATCATGGTATGTAATAAATGGTGTATGGCATTTGGATTAAAACCCAATTACCAATTCAAAAGAACCAATCTTGAGGTAATGCCTTCCATAGGGACATTTCTAAGGCATTCTAGAGTATATTCATATGAGTTATGAAGAAAACAATAAATAAATAAATAAATAAATAAATAAATAAAAGTTAATTTTAGTAATGATTTTTCAAAAATTTTTAAACAATTATTATATCATATTTTTCTTTTTACTTTATCATTTTATTATATTATTTCTTTCTGACCTCCTTTAGGAAGGAAAGAACTGTAATGCTGTTTTTACTGTACAGTCTTTAAAAAGTACTAAATAATGTTTGTTTCAACTTGAGATTAAAATTTAACTATGAACCTGTATATAAACTATAGGTCTATTTATGATTATTGTTAAATTTAATGACTATTATTTAAGTATATAATTTTAAAATATATGTATATTGTGGAAAGAAGCAACAAATTAGTGAATAGAAATATAACATCAGCGATTATATAGGTCTGTCTATTTTTAAATTATTATATTACCATTTATACATCATCGTCTCACTGCAGTTTATATCGTAAAAGAATGGAAAGGGGTTAAAGCTAAAAAATGCAGAAAAAAGTTTTAAACTTAATGTAACTCACGCACTTACAATCAGAAATATGAAAATATAAGAAAATCTATTGACACCGGAGAAAAAAAAATTAAACACATTACATAGGTTTACATAATACTATACTGAAGAGCTAGCGTACAATAAATATTTAAACTTAAAAAATTCTTCACACACAATAAAATTAATATAAGCACTAATAGTTTCAAAAGGGCGAGAAATGTTTTCTTCTAGTAGCGCATGTTTTGCACCTGAAGAAGAAAGGCCCCTTTTTTGAAACCGGTTCTCCTTACATTGTTTTGTGATGTGTGAAGACGTCTTTATATTTAAAAATTAAGGCTGTACATCAGTCAGATATCCCTTACCCTTCCCATGCTATCCAATGGGATTTTTGTTGCTTCGTTTTATAAAAATATCTTATTCAAAAATGAACTTTTTCGAATTCTGTTTTTTGAATATTACTCTTTCAACAGGTCGCCTGTTAGCTTAGTGAGCATTTTTTCTAAAAATTTAATTCAAATATTTTATTTCAATAAGTAAATTATGGACTCTAAGTTTGGATCTCTAAGTAAAATATTAAAATCTATTTTTTCGAAAAATTGCTCCCTAAGCTAAAGAACGACCTGTTCAAAGAGTAATATTCAAAAAACAGAATTCGAAAAAGTTTATTTTTGTATGAGATCTTTTTATAAAACGAAGCAATGGGAATCCCATTGGATAACATGAGAAGGGAGAAAGGAATTATCTGACTGATGTACAGCTGTGGGGGTAATGGTTACATTCTTTGGCAGATGCATACCTGGAAAACCTTTTCGCTGTTACTATATTAGATTTATAAATTTTTATTTTTGTGATACATTTTAATTTGCTAAATATATTCTTTATACGAAACGCACGTTGTTCATCTCCATGCATGTTGAATCACCCGATATATTAAAAGGAAATGATTACATTTCAGAAAGGAAGATATGATTGTTAATTTTTTTTTATATTTTATTGTGCACGCCATTTTTTTCTTACTGAATTTGAAGTTGTTGGGCACTTTAGCCATAAAATCCCATAAATACCCATCGTCCTGTTACAGAATAAAGTACCAAAAATGTACCATTACCAAGATACAAGTACCATTTAGTTCCGAAATATAAAATTACTAACTATTATTAAAAAGTTTTATAGTTTATCTTTTAATGTAATTATCTTGTAAGTAGATATATTGATTAAATTTTAAGTACTAAAGCCTTAAATTCGCTGTATTTGTTTTCGCTAACACTTTATAAATCAAGATATGTAAAGTGTAAAATAAATGTCTTTTACTGAAAAAATTCAAGATCTGTAGCATTAATCAATATAAAGTGATATATTTATATTATAAAATCCTTTTCTGCAGTTATAACTATTTGTTAAATAGGAAGATGTATAAAAATTTAAGACGAATGCAAACACCATTAAAAAAACTTATAATAATTATTTAAGTTCTAAATATCTAACGAAGATAACATCAGGTATAATAAAGTGGCAACTTGTGAAGTGAGAAAGAATCAATGTATAAAAATTAAAAACATTTTCGGTGTGAAACATTCTATATATCAACTTGATTAAATTATATTAATATTTAATTTAATTAATCAGCATATATAGTTACCTTCATCCGTCACTGATTCTGTCACAGTTTAGGCTTAAGAGATATCCTCGGACTCAGTCTCCTAATTTTCATACTTTAGTTAATTTTTAAAAATGTAATTGTCCGATCGATAAGCTGTTTAAACAGACGTATTCAGAAAAATTGCGCTTTTCATTGGGTACATTATTTGTAGCGAATATATAATTACATTTTTTTTAATTAATTAAAATATGAAAATAAAAGCTTTAAAATACATTTAAATTTTTAATTGTTGCCATTTTTTTTTCAGCATAAAATGAAATATGCTTTCCCGTAAAAAATAAAAATAAAAATAAATTTCCTCATGCATATGAAAAAAATGACGTCTATAAAATAATAAGTTTAAAGGTAACGAAGAGATAAACAAAGTGAGAAAAATTTCGCACGGGCTTGCTAGCAAATGAATTATTTAAAGTGAGAAATAAATAAAATGAAACGATTATTTTTCAACGGGCGCCTTAGTCGCCCTACAACAAACTAGTTGATAACGTAGTAAGTAAGCATTATATAAGTTGAAAAAAAAAATAAAAACTCACAACAGTTGTTTGAGTTCAAAATAACAGCACGCTGCTTCATCAGATGAAAGAACCAGGCACGAATGCATTCTCAAAGCAGCAACCACGCCAACGCGCCTACTGACAAATTTCAAGTGACTTCTTTATGGCTTCCGCTAAAACATACTTTGTTAAATTTAGGAGAAAGGTTATTATTTATCGAACACTGAAAAAAAAAAAGTTCAAAAATCTTTAAAAACTAGTTGGTATAGATGGACTAGTCTCAGTTTCCTATCGTAGGTTCTCATAGATTTTAACGTTATCTCAATAATATATTCATGTTTAACCCTCTGAGCGTGTGACTTAATGTCACGTTTCTACTTCAAAAATAATCTTATTGTTATGAGAAAGCTACCCTGAAAATCCCCTGTTATGTCCGTTGAAGTTACACCAAAAATTTTCGAACATTTTCCCCCCACTACTGGGGGTGTGTCCTTTCGAACAAAAGCCCTTTGTGTCAGAAAATATTTCCAAAGTGGAATTAGGAAGAAAAACCATGTACATGTAGAAGAAACAGGATTGATATTTCAAAAACCTTTTGGAAATATAGCAACAGACTTTATCATTTCTATGTAAGAAAAATGGGTTCAGAAAAATTAAAGCTGTAAGTTAAAATAGCTTTAGCAGCGCAAAATTTAGTCTGCATTGTATTTCCAATTTATAAATTTAAATTTCCATAACTTTTATTATCAGAAATCATAAATGATTAATTAATTATATGCAGCACAAACTATAAACACTTTGAACGTTATATTTACTAATTATATAGATATTTTAAATTAAAATGGTATGCAAAAATGAATTGTAAAACTTTCTTATTTATACAAATACCATAACAATAATAATAATAATTTATAAATGTTTGAAATTATTTTTTTATTTTATTTATTATTATTATTATTGTTTTATTTATTTATTTATTTTTTTTTTTTTTTTGAATGAATGAATGAATTTATATGATATTTTACAGCTATCTTTATTCTCTTTAATTGCACTTTTTTTAAAATTATAATAAAAATTAAAATGCTGTTGATATAAGGAACAGAAATAAATGTATATATTTCGATTTTACTTCTCAAAATTGTAACTATGTTAATCTACATTAATTAGTAAAGTTAATTTCAATGACAGCTTAATTTGGTTAATCAATAAATATATAATAAATAATGAAATATAATAAAATTAGCAAAATTATTAAGTAAAAAAAAAAAAAAAGTTTTTTTTTAAATATTTTACTAATAACCAATTTACAAAGAAAATTTATTCCATAATATGAATTATTCTTAACTATAATAACACAGCAACATACGTGATCAGACGCAGAAAGGAACTCTCAAAAGTTCAAATACAACAAAAATAATAGTAAGGAAATGATGAAGAATTTCCTTAAAATAAATCGAAACATGAACACTTCAGTTAAATTACTAAAGGGAAAAAAATAAAAAAATAAATAGCTGTTTGGGAAAAGTATGAGACTCTATTTCAACACAAATTTATTTGTTTGAAATTCATATTCCTTCATTAAACTAACATATGGTGTGAAACTTTTTGAGTATATAGAAAATGATTATATTATGATTTGTTAAATTCACGTTTATATTTATGAATTTCTTAAAATAATGCATTCTGCATATCATTTTGTATATTATATATTTGTAAAAAATATATATGATAAATTGGAAACTTTTATAAAGGATATTATAGAACTAAATGAGCTATGTTTAGCACATCACTAGACGCTGAAAATCGTAGTAAAAACGATTTTTTATTTTTTTTTAATCAATTAATTTTTTAAACTATTAATAGCAAGTACTTAACATTTTTATGACTTCACTTTCTCATCGCAAATAATACATATACTTTTTTATATTTTAATTACATTTAATACATTTTTTTTTTTTTTTTTTTTTACATGTCAAACCTATTTTTCCAAAAAATAAATAAATAAATAAAATTTAGAGGCTTGTCTAATGAAATAGAAAATAAGCTAATAAATTTGCAAGCATATTTCTTTATTAAATAAATAAAATTGAGAAGTATCGTGCTAAAGAACTGAGACAGTTTCAGTATAGAATGGTACACATGCATTATTATTATTATTATTATTATTTATATATGTTGAACATAATTATAAGGAAAGTATGTTTGCATTTATTTATCACTTTTAAAGAAAGATATAACATAATTAGTTAATTGAGAAACTTATTTAAAAATATTTATATAATTAACATTTTTAAATTATTGAAAGGAAAGTTTCTAAAATATTGATACATACATTAAAATAAATACATTAAAATAAATGCCAAAGGCTTAAATTTAATAAAAGAAATGGAAATTTCTGAAAATAAACAAATTTTATGAGAGAAATATGTCTATTTAAAAATTTTAAAACTATAAAAACTATATATCAAAAAAATCTCTGATTCATGAGTAAAAATATTTATATAATTAACATTTTTAAACTATGGAAAAGAAGTTAAAGTTTCTAAAATATTTATGGCAACTTTTAATAAATTAAAATAAATGCAAAAGGCTTCAGTTTTATAAAAGAAATGGAAATTTCTGAAGATTCCTGAGAAATGGAAATTTCTGTAGCTCGAAATTTCTTCGTCTAACTTACTCAGTTACCATAGCAATTTAAAATCACTGCCAAAATTACTACAAAAATGTATAAGCCGTCAAGAGGTTCCTATATTAAAGCTATACCAAAGAAATTTTATGAAATGAATATAATAATCGGTGCTAGTGAATGAAACCCAGTTACTGTGTGCCTTTACATGTAAGAATAGTGAAAATAAATCCTGTCGTACAAAACGAAATTTTGTTTTGTACAGAATTTTATTTTTGAATATTTACAGTACAGAAAACACTCATAAAAATCATTTTTTCCCCCCTGAATTTTATTGTATCGATGTGATTATTTCTCATTGTAATTGATCAGAAAAATGTACGTTAACCTTAGGACGGAAGACTATTAACTTCAATATGGAGTTTTTGTAGATCAGCTTTGTGTAACACCAAACTATTAGAAATATCAGTCCTATCGTTACGAATTTGGTACAAAATGAACGAAGCTATTTTTCTTAGTCCAGGTGTGCAAACAGTTTCTCGACACAACTAGATTTTTTTTTAAATTAACAAAAGTATGAAATTTAGGTGATAACACCTCATTTTAATTCATTTCTGTCATTTTAAAAAGTACGTGGCCCAGTTTAACAGTTAAAAAATGAAATAAAAATTCAATTAAATTTAAAATTAAAATTTACAGATTAAAATTAATAATCCTCCGTATATAACTAAATTCTGTCTTTGACAGAATTCTTAATTTTTAATGTTTTTATCTAATTTTTTGACCGTAAAACTGAGCGAAGTACTTTTTAAAATGACTGAAATGAATTAAAATTAAGTGTTGCCACCTAAATTTCACACTTTATTTAATTTAAAAAAATCTAACTATCGTGTCGAAAAACTGTTTGCACCCCTGGATTTAAAAAAATTCCTCCGTTCATTTGATACCTAATTTGTAACGATAGGACTGATATTTCTTATTTATTTTAGTGTTATACAAAACTGGTCTACAAAAGCTGGTGACAACGTTTTTACTCAGATTGAAACTAATAGTCCTCCTAGTCCTTAAAAAAAATTTTCTCTGTCTTATGATTTTTGAATTTTTACTTCCGTTACCCGACTACCGAAGGTTATGGACGCATTGTATTCGGTCCAAAAATTCGATATCGAGATTTCCGCTGATTTACACCTTTTAAGGTCTCTTGAGTCAAAAAAGTGGTTTTGGGCAATTAGTCAGTGTGTGTGTGTGTGTGTGTGCGTGTGCGTGTGTGTGTGTGGGGGGGGGGGGATCTTCTATCATATCTCCGAAACTAATAAAGATACAGCTACGAAACTTCAGAATTAAGACAGAACTGGTGTACAGATGAATTTTCCACATTTTGGTGAAAATTGGAAAACCGGAAGTGAGGTCGTAAGTTCGTATCTCAAAAACGGATCTAACCATTTTCTTCAAAGTTGCTATATAAACACTCTACTGGATGTCCTTTCAAATCATATAGTTGGTTAGTTCAGGAAAATTGATAGGCGTCCTGTATAAATAGCTGAATTTCAGGTACTGCGAGTGGATTTCTTTCAAAACGGCTGCATGGATTTTTTTCAAATTTTCAATATTAACCCTCTTTTAAATATAATTGTTGTCATCCGGTCAACACGTTTTGGTAAAAATCGATGTCTCAAAAACGGCTCTAACGATTTTCTTGAAAACTGTTGCATAAACCCATTTTAGATATCCATTCTCATGCTTTACGTGGTTATTACAAGAAATTTAATAGTCATCGTGATCACATAAACCAGTTTTAGATCTCGGAAATTGGTTAAAAAAAAAAAAAAAAAAAAAAAAAAAAAAAAAAACTGTAGCATTATTTTTTTTTCTTCATTGCTATGTAAACTCTATTTTATGCAGAAACTCTATTTACAGAAAGCATGCAGATAGCTCGACCTGTGGCTTATTTCTGTCGAGCTATCTGCATGATAGACCAGATGTTTCTGCCTAAAGGTTGTCTGAGTCAGTAATGCCGAGCGGTTCTCGGCCTGGATAGCTCAATTGGTAGAGCCTTGACCTTGTAAGTCAAAGAACCGGGGTTCGACTCCCGGTCCAGGCATTATTTTCACTCAGTCGGAAAAATAAATTTCAATAAATATGATTTTCTTCGAAATCAATTGATTGTGTGATTTTAATATATTGTAATGTTTATAGAGTCCAACGAGCTATTTTTGGCCCTTTATTCAAAGTATTTTTAATCTTTCACGTGTGAAATTTGAAGATTTCATAGTATTCTAGAAAACCAAATAAGGCTTTTCTATATATTTTTTAAATAATAGCATAGGTCTTTTATAAAAAGATATTAAAAAATCACTTTGTGCATATTTTTGTAATATGATTTTCTTTCTTTTCTTTTTTTTTTTTTTTCTGAAACTATTTCTAAACAACCTTGAATTATTTATAGCAAATGTATTATGATTTGTAGATACTGAAATGTTTTCATTTTACTTGAGATTTTGAAAAAAGAAAAAAATAATAATAATAATAAAAATTAATTTTGAAAATTTTGTAAAATTTTATTATTCAAATGTAAAAGTATTTTTTTTTTTTTTTTTTTTATAAATTGTTAACGCATTTGTATTGTAATATTTAAATAGATTCATAGTATATTTGAACTAGAATAACAAAAAAAAAAGAAAAACAAAATAAAAGAAGAAGAATTAGCGAAGCTCGAGCATTTAAAATAATTAAAGATATTAAAATTTTTAAATTTACTTTTTTGCTTTTGATAAGTTCGAAGACATTTTATTATACTTATTACTATTACATTTTATTACACATAACATGCAATCGTCCCCTCAAAACAAAAACAGAAGAGGTTAATAAGTTGATTGTCCAAACAGCTGATAGGTTTCTAAACATTATAAATTTTTTTTTTTTTTTTCTAAAAAGTTTAATTTCTTTTTATTCATTGTAATTCTTCCCCCCCCCTTTCCGAAAAAAAAAAAAAAAAAAAAAAGAACCGCTTTTAAATTGTTATTAGATTTTGGAAATATAATGAAGAAAATTCCGGAAATTCTTGAATTACTTAAAAATTTTACTATTCGAGACTTGAACCAGAATGTCCGCTTCCATTTTTCTTTTAGCTTTAAGTATTTAAATATTTTTAAACTTGGGTTATCTACAAAAGAAAAATGAAATTTTATGTCCAATTTTTCCATCGTAAAACTGGCGTCAACCTTTTATTCGTAGATTGATTCGTAGATGAATAATAGCGCAATTAAAAGCAGCCGAAAAAAATGCAATATAAATACTATTTTTCGTTGCACTGTTCATTTGAAAAACTTTTTTTTTTTTTTTTCACTTGAAATAAAATGTTTTAACAATTTAACAGGATATTTATTTTTATGTTATGTATAAAAAATAACAAAATTAAAAGCAGATGATAAGCATTTCTTACTAGTGGCTTTGGTGTAAAATATTAATAAAATATAAACATTTCGACCTTCTCAACCTTCCCCCCTCCAAAAAAATAAAAAATAAATAAAACTTTTACAATACTGTCCGTTTTGATGCTGATTATGATTAATTTTCTTTTCTTTTTCCTTTTAAAAAAAAAAAAATGTTTTTCATGAAATTTTGGCAAAAGCAGAATTTAGTTTAGTATGGATGATTATAATTTTTTCATTTCATTTTACTTATTTATTCATTCATTTTTTTTTCAAATTTTAACATTGCTTTCAAATTATTAGGACAGAATACTGTTAGTCTCAATTTACGGATTTTTAAGATACCAGTTTTACGGTAGTTGGACATTTATCGAAATTGAAAATTTATCGAAAATATAATTGAATACAGTCGAACCTCGTTAACATGAACACTGTTAACGTGAATTACTTTTAACATAAACTGTTTCCACCATCCCCGTCAAACTGAAGATTTGTTTAGTTATATGAAGATTAGTTACTGATAGCATGAACTACTGATAACATGGAAAAAAAATTTATCCCCTTGAGATTCACGTTAACGAGGTTTGACTAATTGGAAAGCGGTGGTATAATTTGGAAAAAAAAAAAAACTAACAGTCCTCCGTACTAAACTAAATTCTGCTTTTGACAGAATTTCATCAAAATCGTTGTTTCTTTTTCTTTCTTTTCTTAGAAAAAAAAAAGAAAAGAAAATAACAGGCACTTTTGAAATAGACTTTATCGAAAAAGTTCTTTTTTCTTTTTTTTCAAAAACATTTTTTTTTAATTATTCGCTTTAAAATATATTTTTCTATACGTCGAAAAATAAATTAACTCGTAAATTTTTTTGGTAACAATTATAAATTAAAATAAATAATTTAAAAGTTTAGAAGTTGGATTTTCTAATTTTATTATTATTTTTTAACTCGCTATGTAAACTCTGTTTTACATGTCTTTATATTCATATCAGCTTTCTCTTATAGGAAATTTGATAGGTGTCTACTTCGATAGGTCAATTTTATGTCTTCTAATCACATTATTTCTAAAAAATGTACTATATAATAGCGGTTAATGGAAATCGTGTGGTTGTTTCATACAAGATTTTTTTTTCTCTACTGATCACTGAAATTGCCAACTATTGCATTGTAAATTGACGAATTTTTATTTATTTATTTAATATTTACAAAATACGTATTATTATTATTCTTATTTATTTATTTATTTATTTATTTTTCACAGATGTCATTTGGACGATATATCTCCCAAATTTACTTAGAAAATACTTTTCAATAGCCTGAATAATTTAAGCAATTTGTGCAAGTTTGTTATTACTAAATACTGAAAAAAAAAAGTCAGTTTATAAATAATATAAAATAATGTGAACTTTATTCTTGAAATAATCAGAAAATGAATAATGTTATTTCTTTATATATATATATATATATATATATATTTTTTTTTCGGGGAGGGGGGGGGAGGTAATTGTTCTTGAATGACTTAACCAGTAAAAAATACACCAACGGCAAAGCGGTTCTGCGCTCAAAGCTCGTAGACGTGATGTGCCGGGTTCGATCCCAGGTCGCGCTCGTCGGCCCAGCAGTTCGGAGTTTTCCATGGTTTTCTCCAAAACTTGCGTAAGTACGGGCTAGGATCCCTTAGAAAGACCTACATTAAAGGTACTCCCCTTCTGGCCTAGGACCCAAGAGTAGTTAATCGGCCTTATTCCGCAGCACCAACAAAAAATTAATTAATTAATTATTATTTTTATCTTCAAAGCATAATAATGTTAAAAGGCTCACAATAATGATAAAAGAATTATTTGTCCAAAGTCCCGCTAATCGACTAGTTGTTCGGAGTTATCCATGATTTTCTCTGAAACTCGCGTAAATACGGGTTAGGACCCCTTACGAAGATCACTATGAAGGACATTCCAATTACATGTCTAGGACTCTAGTGCAGTCAATCTGCCTTAAGCTTACAACAAAAACTATAACGTTCCATGAAAATTCTATATTTAATTTATATTAAAGAAAATTTCAGATAGACAAACCGATTAAATATAAATAAAGTTCTTATTATAACAGATATATTTTATGTTTTTTTTTTTTTTTTTTTTTTTTTTCAGTGTAGTATACTTAATTCAATTATTCCTTCAATATATTATAGGCATTTTTTAGCGTATTTTTTATGGGATAAGAACAGGAAAAATAAAAAATAATAAATCTTTCAGCTGAAGAATTATTTAATGGTACTGTTATGATTATGATATTTTAAAATTATTTATAACCCTTTGCCGGTCCTATTTAATACCACTCCTCTTACCAGTGTTGACAAATTCAGGGATATTTTTATTCAATATCCACCACAAATTTTTAACTCTAACGGTTACTTAATCCCTTTGAAGGTAATTCGTTCATTCTGTATATCAAATGCTATTGCTCAGAATTATTTATGATAGTTGAATAAAGGTGTTACTAAATTTGGCGACAATGTTTACAGCACTTAGGAGCGTCTGGGCTGGCAAAGGGTTAAATTTAGAAAAGCAGATTTTAATCTAAGTTACAAAGTAATAAATGTTTGCCATGTAGGATTAAATCATTTTATGTTTCGAAAAAAAAAAAGTAATAATTTATTCGTAACATTTCTTACATCTCACAATCAAATTATAATTTATTTATTTATTTATTTATTTATTATTATTATTTAATTCATATTCACATTTAGCAATGATTACTATTCATTTTAATTATTTTTATTTATTTAATTGTATTTATAGAAATAACATTGTTATATAGTGAAAATAATTAAACTTATTATTTTAATTATAAATGTAATTAAAATTTATTTTTATTTATACATTTATAATACAATTAATAGCAGTATAATTGTAATTCTTTGCACATGGAATTTTATTATCAGAAAGCAAAATCTAGAAAAAACGTGCAATCATGTCTCACTAATACATAGTGCCAATACTAAAATGTTTAATAGAAGCTGGTATATAGTTATCTGTAAAATTACACTTCTTGAATAAAAGCAGAGCTACTTGTTGTTCCATAAAAAACCAAATTGAAATGTCCGGATAAGATACTGACGGTAGTGGGGACCTTGGCAACGCATTACCGGCGAGGAACACTGTCGAATGTAGCGAATACCTGAAGCAAAATTTATTTTTGTATTTTATTTTATTTTATTTTTAGTACGATAGGACTATTTGTTTCAGACACCGATTTTGTGCTGTCGCCTTTTATTTTATTAAACCTTGATATGTATATTAAGATTTAGATAATATTTAATTTAGAAAATAAAAAGTGCGCATGTAGATTGAAATTAAAAAGTACTGGATATTTTAATTTCAATTTATAGAGATGTCAACGATATTGAAAAAAACTATTTTGGCCATTTTCTTTCGTTTAATAAACAGAATGAAAAACGGATAATATTTTATCTGGAGATATTTTGTCTATTTAGACCAATAATTCTCCCCCTCTCCTCTGGCATTGAGTTAAAAAAATAATTAAATAAAATTGAAAAAATTCTGCTAAAGCAATGGAGCAGCTTGAACCTCTTGGCAAAATTTGAAATTTATCACCAAAATATCTCGGTCGCTTCTCACCAAGATGTTTACTTACGTAATTGCGATACCCATTTTAGTTTATCGTCAAAATGAAAACAAAAATATAAAAACTGCCAAGGGGCTCCTGTGCTAAAGCTGTACTAAAGTAATTTTAAGAAATGAATATAGTAACCGTTGCTAGGGAATGAAAGAGTTCCTGCATGTCTTTATATGAAAAATGTGACTAAAATAAGTTTTTCCAGATTAGAAACACATCTGACTTATCCTCTTTTTATCGAAGATTACTTTTCATTGCTAACCTTCACTTCGTCCGTGAGAAAATATGGCAGAAACGTGATTTTCTTAGAAACTACTTGAATGATTTTGTTAAAAATTCAGATTTAGGGATATTTTGAGTTTACAATTTAATCTGAATTGTGCTCTTCTTCAGTAAAATTAGCGTTCACGGGAAACCTGCGTTTTGTCAGGGGGGAAAAAAAGTAGCTAAGACTGCGTTTTCTTCGAAAATACTTGAAAGATTAGAAAAAAAAAAAAAAGATAGAGTTTATGTGTTTTTTCGACGATATTTTGATATTAAATATTTTGATCTTCAGGAATTATCGTTCACTGGTAATTCGCACTAAATCCGGAAAAAATATGACAGAAATTTGGATTTGTTGGAAATCGCTAGAACAATTTAAATAAATATATATATATATAATATATAGATAGTGTTAGAGATTTTTTTGAGACGTAAAATATATCTGATTATTAGGTAACAGATTTAAATATTAGTAAACGCAAAACCTAGAAGAATATTTTCTAGGAAATTGCTAGATTTAGGGGTTACCGATGATAGTTCGATTTGAATTTGTCTTATCTCCATGAAAATTAGATTTCACTGGTAGCCAGCGCTCCCAACAAACAAATATATATATATATATATTGGGGGGAGGGGGGGGGAGAGGGGGTTGGGGGTTTTATTTCATTTTATTCATTGATAATTTATTCCTATATTTAAGTTTTGCATTTCCTTTTGTAGCAATTCTGCGCATTGGCTTGCAATTCTCTTTTTTTGTTTTTCTTATCTGTAAACTCATAAATTCGTTAAAATAGTTACCTTTATATATATAATACACTTCCGAAAACGAATCATTGTATTACACTATGAATAATTTTTAAAATGAAACCAAGTAAACTGTAATTCAGGTACTGAATATAAAAAAAGAAAAACCTGTTTCAGGATATTAAAATGCTTTACATTAATATTTAATTAAAACACTGTTTTATGCAGAATATTCGGTTAGTTCATAAATAATAAGAATAATAACAATAATAATAAAGCTGCTGATTTAACAAATAATTGTCATTATTTTATTCTAACAATGTTTTTTATTATTAATTTTAAGATTCCTATGACAAAAAATCGTCATCTAAAAGATATAATTTAAATTGAAAAAATAAAAAGTTTTTATACGAAGTTCTGTTTAGCCAAGCAGTATTTTAACTCATTTTACAAATTATCAACAGCTCTTCTTGAACATTTTTCACTATTCTATTCTTTTGTTATCAACCCTCTCTTTCAACAAAGAAGCATATCAACTGTCAGCTTACCTTATCGTCATTGTCCGCCTCTTGTCAATCCGTGTTGGTAAAAGGGGGAAGGGTCAGTTACAAGTTTCCGTCTCTAACGATTTTGGAGTAGTTATTTAGAGTTACAAGAATCAGGTTCGCACGATTTAGAGAGAGATTTCTTACATTACAAGAATCAGTCTCAAACCGTTTCGAGGGAGTTTGTTCGTGTTACAAAATTCCGGTTCAAACGCTGAGAGGGTTAAAGAAATGAAGTCTACTGATCACACGGCACTGTCGCATAATGAAATACCGCACCCACTATGGTACGCTCTTTTCGCTTCGATACATTTATATTATTCTAATTTGTTGCTTCAATTTATTAGGGTCAATTTATGCCAGTATCGTAATTTATATTTTGAAATTAATCCAATAATTCCACAGTGAAAATAATTCTGATAATACAAGTTCGTGCGAAATTTTGCTCTAATCCCTCATGGTAAAAGAAATTCTTAAATTTTTATAAACTTGAGATGGTTCCGAATTATGATGTTCATAATTAATGATGTTCATGGCAGCATTGTAAATGATATTTTTAAAGTAGTCCAATATCTTTGCGAGGAAAATAGTTATTTTAATACACGTTTATGCCATTTTTTTTTCTCTATTCTCCCATAGTAAAAAGCTTTATATTTCCAATAATTTACGAAGTTTTTAATCAAAATGTTGAAAACAAAAAGGACTCTTGCTAGTGTCATTTTAAAACTGGTGAGTGGTCAAGTGATATTTTAAAACTGGTCCAACATTATTAAATTCATTTGCTCTTGATATATCGTGTATACAGTCTAACAAACTAACAAACATAACACCCTACAGACGGACACGACAACGATTTTGTTATTTTTGGATTCTTCACACTTCAAAACGAGTAAAAGAGAGAAAAAAAACCTCGGTTGAAAAATTTTGCGAATACCTAAAAATTCCCTCTTATCTACAGTATGATGAAAAACTGAAAAATTTTATTTACAAGTGTAAAATGAAAATAGACACTTAACATAACTAAATAATTATATATCAAATAAAACTTGATTTGATTTTTTTTTTTTTTTTTAAAGTTCCAAAGTTCATACATTTTTTAAATTATTTCTGTAGCGACAAATTAGATTTTAAATATCCTAATTAACAACATATTCGTAGCCTTCAATTTCGTACATTTACGATGGGAAAGAAAAAAAAATTCCTTTTTTTTAACAACGTTGGAGTGATGCCAAACTGCTTCAAATAATATTTACTTAATTTGGACATTTATTTTCTGTTATAGCCACTGCCAAGAAAATATTACGCGAAAACAGGCAAAAGTGGTACACAGCTTAGAATAAATGTGATTTATATTATGATATATAGATATCATACAATCACATAAGAACATTGAAAGAAAGGGAGTAGGGCTCCAATGTGTGGTTTAAGACAGTGATGCCAGATTGGGGATTTTGTCCCCATTTTGGGGATTTTTGAGGCTTCTGGGGACAATTTTGGGGGCCAAATTTTTGTGGTGACTTTTTTGGGGAATTCTAAAAGTTTTGGGACAAATCTGGGGAGTTCTTCCACTTTCTGTCAATGTTGGCAACGTAATAATTTGACTTTCAATAGCTTTATTGTTATTTGGGGATTTTTTTCAAAAATTTCCTTCATTTGGGGAAAAATCTGAGCTTTCTATGGCTTAAATTTGGTTGATATATATATATATTTTTTTGGAAATTTTTTTATTTTCCCTTTTTAGTAGAAATCAAGTTGGGGAATTTTTCAAAAAAAAAAACCCTGATTTGGGGAAATTTGAGACCTGTTCGGGGAAATAATTTTCGACCATCTGGCATCACTGGTTTAAGACGATTAATTTGTCCATAAAATTTTTGAAAAAGACGTATTTTGATACTTATAAAAAATTTTCTTGGAAGATATTTTTACTACATTGTAACATTCTCTAATGAACGAGACTAAAATATCTCCTCCCAAATACATAATTTTGTTATGATGTTTTGCAACTGAATTTTAACGGTTTTGCACTGGATGTTCTTTGAAGCTGAAGAGTGCTAATTTCACAGGTTGACATGTAAAATTTTGATTTTATAATTTTGGCTGATCTTTATGTTTTTTGGTGTGCTGAAACCGAAAATGAAGTCAGTTTTTCTCTATCACGTATAGATTTTTGTCAATACAGGGTGCCTGCCTATACAATTTCTTCCATTACTCTTCCACCAATATAATTATATAGTAAGTTTTATAGTATGTTTCCATGATTAATTAATTACGGATACCTACTGTTGTAATTGCGCAGCACTAGAGCGAGGTAAAGCCCTACCAACCAACCAACCTTGTTGTTATGATGGTATATGTAAGAAATTGTGTCGGTAAACACCCTGTATTGACAAAAATCTATATGTGATAGAGAAAAATGGACTGCATTTTCGGTTTCAGCACATCAAAAAACATAAAGATCAGCTAAAATCATCAAATCAAATTTTTTCAACTTTATTTTTGTAGACCTGCGCTTTTAGCCGAAACGTTTCTCGGATGTTCTGAGCTTTAAATTAAAACATTTTTTTATAAAATGTTTTAGTGTATTTTATTATTTAAGCCTAAAAGTTACTCTAATTTTAATACAATAATGAGATCTATATATAATGTTCAAATATATTAAATATACTTTATAATTTATAAATTCATAAATAAACAGGGGATTTTTTTTTAAATAATAAAAAAATAATAATAGGTAGTAAAAAGAAAGAAAACTGTTTCATTACTTATACATTTATAGTTTTTTTTTATACATTTGATTAAGTACAGGACATCAAAATTGTATTCAAAATTTTTCAGTTTCAAAAGAATATTTTAGGTTAATGCGTATTGACAAATCAATCTTATACTAAATACTTTTTTAAAAAGCGGCTCTAAAACGAGAAAAAAAAAATGTAAAATTTATAAAAATAAAAATAAATGCATTACAATAAAATAACTTAACTTTTCAGAATAAATCATTTCAAAAAAGGCATTTTAAAAAAAAAGAATATTTGAATGGAAAAAAAAATAATAATAAGTTGTAATTTGTAAAGAAATAAAAATAAATGTGTAAGGAATAATAAGTTATGACTTATGTATATTCTTATAACACAAATACGTAGAAAAAATAAGAGTTAAACATGTGGAATTAAAAATATACCAAACACAGTTATCAGTTAATGATGCAAACAAGTATTCAATAACATGGACAACATGGATTATTTATTCAATAACATGGATTTAGAATTAACATAACAGTTATTTTTATTTTTATTTATTTATTTATTTATTTATTTATTTTGTGAAACTAGAAATTATACAATAAAAAGCAATAATAACTATGCATTTATGTATATATGTATATATATATATATATATATATATATATATATATATATATATATATATATATATATATATATATATATATATATAATAGATAACGTAATAAAATTCAATATTAAAATTCAGCAATTAATAGAACTAAAACAATAACAGCACACAAAAATATAGAACTGAATTTAACATAGAGGAAAGACTGACACAAAAAGTTGCGACACAGATTAAGAACCAATGAGTTACAATAATAACTTAAAATACTTACGCCGACCTGAATGATAATAAAAAAGGACCACCAAATCCATGACAGAGAAAACAAATAATTAACTACAGAATTAATTGGATATAAATGCTTATAATTAGAAGTATACATATCAAGAGGCGAGTACTTCATAAAGCTGTGAAATCTGCAACGATTTATATATATATATATATATATATATATATATATATATATATATATAGGATGATTTTAAGAAATAAAAACTTCAAATAAAATGTATGTTTTCATAGATTAATGAATGAAGGAAGGAAAGAATGAAAATCTGAGTTCATTGAAAGTTTTCCATAAAATAAAAAATAAGAAAACATTTAAATACTCGTTACGACCGTCTCAAAAGAAACAAAAATATCTAAAATATTTTCAATGAAAATATTATTGCAGCATCACAAGCATTTTATTACATTTCTATGAAATATTTTTTATCAAACATTATTCAATCATTACCAAAATATTTAAAGCTTGTGGCAATGGCTGAGCTAATACAACATCATTAAGTAAAAATATACATATATTATTATTATTATAGCATATCCTTCCACTTCCAGGCAGAATGGAGTGTTGCCAACTGATTTAAATATAAGAATACTGATTAAATATTTACCTGATTCGTGCAAAAAACAATACTAAAAACATTGACATTGAATATGAAAATAAGCGAAAGTCTATTTTTCGTGTTCATATTATTAAGAATTATTTTATGAATGTAGGAAATATAAACTTTATTTCTACAAAAATCACTACCCTCTGTATTTAAAAAATAGACATTTAAAAGGCCTATTTTTGAATGATATGTGAATTCATTACATGAACTTTTATAATTAATACACTATCACCATAAACAAATGATTTATTTATTCTTTTTATTTGCTTATTTTATCTTAATTATAATTCATTATAAATACTTACATTTAACAAAGTTCCTTAAATCTATTAATTTTCCCAGGCTCTAATTTTTAAAGTAATAGCTTATAATTCTGAAATTTTAAACCAATTGTTAAGGTTATGAAAAAAAAATTTATACTAAAAACAAACATAAAATCGAATTATTAATAATATTAATAATGATTATGATTATAGAAATTCTAGAATAGTCAACGTTTATCTAAGATATTCTAGGATACGTAACTAATATTTAAGGTATTTACTAAATTTTAAAACATTGCTTAAAAATTCAAACTTGTAAGTGTGCAATTTTTTTTTTTTTTTTTATCTCTCAGTAATACAAAATTTTATGTTAAAATCTGCTTAACTATACAAAACTATAAAAAGAGGTTTAATGTTAAAAATCATTATATAATTTAAAAAAAAGTGTATTACAAAAATGATTTATAATACAATTTCGCTGTAACAAGAAAAAATAAATCATAAGTAAAATGTAAATTTACTTTACAACGGGAATGTTAAAGTCGTTTGGAAAAAACATTAAATAAATATGTATACTGTTATGTGTTAAGGAAATGGAAATGGAAATAGAATGTGAAAAATAGCTATTTCAGCTACTTTACGTTTATTATGCTTTCTAAACTATATATCGCTTACATACTATGTACTAGGCATTTTCGCTTAAAAAAAAAAAAAAAAAAAAAAAAAAAAATCTAAGATTTAATGGATTATTTTTTACAAAAATGAATTTATATTTCCCTTTATACTTTCGTACTTATAAAGTATGTGATGTTTCACAAACTGCTACATTTAGTGATGAAACTGATTTTTACAAAGAGAAAAAAATGGCTGTAAATCAAATATATTTGGTGAGTTTAACCCTTTGAAGCAGATTTCTCATCAAACATAATTTTTACACTTTTTTTAATGTTTTAAGTTATTTTAGATCTAAATAAGTGGAAAATGTTATATTTAAAATTTTAATTAATTTTGGTTCTAAAATATAGAGTGGGGCACCGGTGTCCCTTTCTGCGTTAAAGGTAAATTCATCACGGGACACGGGCGTCCCATGAAAAAATATTTTTACAAATTGCACTTATTTACAATTACTTAGATATAGGAGTAGCAATAATTCATTACTGATCTTTTTTAAATAATCAAATTTAATTAGAAATAAATTTTTTAAATTGGTTGATAAAATTTTTTCAAACTACTTTTATTTAACATTTTTATTTTAGTAAAAAATTTACTCTGATAATCTAATAGATTTTTATAGTAACTATTAGACTGTCTTTTATAATAAAAAACTATCATATAATAATAATATTTGTAATAAGAGCGTCAAAAAATAAATAAGCAAAAGGGACACCGGTGTCCCATCTGCGTCAAAGACTTAACGTGAAAATAAACATCAGTATTATTTTAGTAAAAATTTTAGTAAAACACTTTGTTACACAATGCTCTGAATCTTCATGGATTAGAATTTATGGATTAATATATATATATATATATATATATATATATATATATATATATATATAAATTCTTTTTACAACGCCCTTCAATTTAATTTATTTTCAATAGTACAGATTTTTATGGAATGCGAACAATAACACGACATAGAAATAATTCTTTACTAAAAATAAAAGGAATTATATATAAATAATTAATTTTGATATAATAATCTGTTTTATTGTAAGGACTTTTCCGGCACTATTCTCGAACAAAGAGAAAATTTTGCCATAAGCAATTGAAAGAATAAATAAATAAATAAATAATAATGGATATGATAATTGTAAGAAATTGGGAAAACACTTTAAAAGTAATTTCGTGACAATATCAATATCTGAATGAGGTAGGTAATTTTTATTATTGAAATATTTACTTATAGTTAAAATTAAATGATGATATATGATTAATGGTATTTGGTGTTTGGGTTAAAGAACCAAGCTTAAAGCAAGGCACACAATGAACACCTTTTTAAGAGTTTCTAGAACATATCTATACGAGATTTCAAGAAAACCATAGATTCGATAAGAAAAAAATTAAGAAATTATTCATTGTTAATTGTTAATCTCAGTTCGTGAAAATTACAAAACGGTTTTTGTATCACAATTATTTTTATGTTATTACATTATTTCTAGATTATCATATTATTATATGTGGACTAAATTTTGTTCATTATATTATTGTTTTTATATCATTGTACCACCTCAGTTTGTAAAGTAAAAAATGAGAAGGAGTGAAATCTAAAAATGTATAAAAGAAAGCACTGAAACACACACATGCACGCACTTACAATAAAAAGTATGAAAGTACAAGAAAATCTACTGATAGCGGATAAAAAAAATAAAAATAAAACAAACATATTAAGCTTTCTTATAAATAATAATTATAATTTTTTTTTAATCAATATCTTTTATGAGAGAAATATAAGTTGAGTTGAAAAAAAAAATAATTAATTAATATATATATATATATATATATAAACCTCGTCTATGAAAAATTTTTAAAGAAAGTTATTTAAAATAAATCGAGTAAAAAAAAAAAAAACTTCTATGAAGTCAAGACAGACTTTCTTTCTAAAGTACATATAAGTTGCTACTTTGTGCTTATTCGTTCACTTTTGGAGAAATCTCAAAAATTAAATCAGGTTTCAATTTCAAATATTTTTTAAAGAATCAATTTCACGACTCTGTTGATAGTTTACTTATATAAATGACGGGAAAAAGCTATGTTGAAAATTGCATATTTTATCACCTCTAACTGTTCATCTGGTGGACAGAATAAAATAAAAAAAAAGTTAAAGCGTATACGTAAAAGATAACTTTTTTTTATTTTTAATTCACTTATTTATTTTTGTACAGTTAACCATTAAATATATATTAAACGATAAAAATTGCTTACCTGAAATTAGCTGGGTCACATATTAATAAAATAAAACATAGCCTTACCTAAAAGAGAAGAAATATGACATTAATTTATTTTGTTAAAATTCAAAATTACTTAAGCATAAATTTAAACAATTTTAATTATAATATTCTATTTATATACATCAATAACACAAATTTGCAAAATACATAAATAAATAAATAAAAAAAAAATGAATAAATAAAAACTTATTTTTAGTTGCATATGTATAGATTATGAATACCTTTTCAGATATTGCATAAAAAGAAATATAACTTGCAGAACATGAACAATTTGAAAAAGAAGAAAAAATAACGAAAATCCTATGAATGTAGCATACAACAATACAATATGTGCTCAGGGGCCCTGCCCTGCCTGTATGTTTATGCAAAATTTGTACATTTCTGTGGTATATGTATATGCAAAAAAATTACAGTACACTATAATAATAATAAAGTTTACACATATATATAAATATATATATTAAAACGTAGTAAAAGCCGAGAAACGGAATATTTAAAACCTCGGAAACCAAGAATAAAATTTCATCAAATTAAAATTAACAGTGAAGACGTTTTGTTAATTACTGAAACAAGAAATTTTACGTATTGATTTTTTATTTTAATTTAACTTCAAACTTACCTTAATATTATTCTTAGATAGTTAGTGGCTATTTAATTAATGTCGCCTTTACGTTAAAACGACATTAAACCAAAACAAGAGAATCAAATAAGCAATCAGATAATAAACAATTAAAACACTCTTTTGGACAAATTATTTTTCAATTAATAGAAGCTCGGAACGGAGAAAAAAAAAACTTACTTAATAAGGGAGACTTTTCTCACCGTTGAGGAACAATGTACGATTTCGTTAGCTAGCGGCTTTAATAGGAAATTTCTAGCAGGCTACCGCTCGAACATTAAATAATTTAATATAAATATGAGGAAGAAGGTGGAAAAAATTATTTAAATGAAAAAAAAAAAAAAAAAATTGTCTAAAGCAGTTTTCAAAGTATGTTTATTTATTCAGACATCTTCATATCGAATTTACTATTTAAAAAAAAATAATAATAATAAAAATAAATTAAAATGTTAACATCTATGTTGCTGGACTACTGAAGCAGATAAGTTATACGATTAACATAAGTTTCATAACTGGAACAACTACAAAAAGTCTCAACCATCAATACTTCCATTTATTGGCAGTGCAAGGGAAAACTCTCGACAAGAATGACAAAAGAAAGAATAACAAAAACATTAAATCATTAAATTGATTTTTTTACTTATTTTTATTTCATATTATTTCACGCGCACTTTTCATTTCCTAATTCAAAATTATTAAAAAAAAACCTTTTTTGATATCGCTTGTAACGATACTGATTATTATTAATTGTCTTTTCTTTTTCTTTCAATAATAATAATAATAATAATAAAAAGATTTTGATGAAATTCTGGCAAAAGCAGAATTTAGTTTAGGACGGAGGACTATTAGTTGTTTTTTTCTTTTCTTTTTTCAAATTATAACATCGCTTTCAAATTATTCAATTATATTTTCGATAAATTTTAGATTTCGACAAATTTCCAACTATCGAAATCGACAACGCAAAAATCCCAGATTGAGACAAATAGTCCTCAGGCCTAAAAAAAAAAAAAAAAAAAAAAAAAAAGGAGGCAGTAACATGGATTGCAACAAGTAAGATAAATGAAATGTTTAGTTATTCAAAGCATATGAAGAAAAAATGAACCTTCCAAGCAATATGGAGTCTTTAAAACGAGTTTAACCATGCATTAAAACACTTGAAAAGCTATTTTAATTAGATTAAATAATTATTTTGTTTAACTTTTAGTAGAATTGATCCTCTGTTTAAAGTAATAATTTAAATTTACACTTAATTTAATTTTTAGTAATACTGCAAGAACATTGGTTTAAATTGTTTCTAGTTTGATTATTTCAATACCATCTGGTGGTGAATTTTGTCACTAGAGTTAGTATTCATTTGTATTAAGATCATTCAGAAAGGTATTTTTTAATTTTTAAACTAGTTTTCTTCTGACTTATTTTTCTTGATTTTTAATTTTCTTAATCTTTACACAAGCAAATTGAATTTATTGAGCGAAGCAACTCTTTGATCATTAAGGTTAAGTATTTAGTTTTTACTTTTAGTTATTGGCCTGAATCAACACCACCTATAATAATGCCTCCGAGCTGAGCCCTACGTCATGGAAGATCGGCCAATTTTATCCGATCAACACTTCCTATGATACATGTTGATCGTGGGGATTGGATGTAATCGGCCGATCTTCTATGACGTAGAGCTCAGCTCGGAGGCATTATTACAGGTGGTGTTGCCTGAATACTTTTCTTTTCAAGATTCGCCATTTTTTTTTTATTATTCATTACACTCAGGCATGATTTACACCTCCTATCCCGAAATTTCACAAGATTTATTATTATTATTATCATCATCATGTTTTTTTTATTATTTCTGATACCGAATTTTTAAGAATAGTTAACAACTCAAAAACGAAGAAATTAAACCATTTAAGTAGGATAAAAGAATGTATTTTATTACATAGTAATGAAAAAAGTCTTCTTACTTTATTTATTTATTTATTTATTTATTTTTTTTTTTTGTCATATAATTTCAGCATACCACCCATCCAACTAGCCAAACAACATCCTCCATCCTCCGAAATCAAATATCTGCCCACCCAACCTCCATCATTTTTATTGTATTTAAGTGTTTTATTTTATTTTATTCTATTTTAATATATATATATATATATATATATATATATATATATATATATATATATATATATATATATATATATATATATATATATATATATTAACGACAGAGACGTGGTTATGGATATAAAACACACTATAGAATGTTTCTGGGAAAACCCATTTTAGTTGTGGCATTGATTAATTTATTAATATTCTTGTTTTTATACTTTGAAGAGCATAAATTAGTTATTCGAAATAAGTTATTAATGACGATGTTTCTATACACAGAAAGATGCAGACAAGAATCAAAACGTGTAAACAAGTTTACGTTAAAACCAAAATTTTCTTTATTTATATATATATATATATATATATATATATATATATATATATATGAGTGTGTGTGTGTGTGTGTGAGTGTGAGATTATGTTTTCAAGAATGCTGAACCCAAAAGTGGTTTCTTTTTTATATTCTTTTTCATCGATCTATATATAAGATTTTCTGAAATTTTGGAATAATCCTATTTCTTATAAAAAATTTGATCATTTACATTTTTGAAATAATTACTTTTCAATGTGGAATTCTGTGATATTTTTAAATGGGAATTAACGTGAAAAAAAATCTATATATAATTGAACACTTCCTTTTGTATGAGTTGTACATTGACTAAAATTTACAAATTAAAGTCTCGCAATACTCTTAAAATTATTTTTATTACATTGATATATTTGTTTCAAAAAAAAAATTTAAGCAGAAAATATAATATGAGTCACATAAAAATATAAAGTGAGTCACACATAAAATACAGATTAGCAAAATTTTGTACTATGAAATAATATAATATCTGTATAGATAAGAACTTGGAAAAGTGTCTTTTTCCTATGAAATAAATCTTTTTTATTGTGATGGGAAATTTTATCAACTCACAGACCAGTGGCGCTAAGGGGCTGAAGCCTCCCCCCCCCCCAAAAAAAAAAATAGAGTACTGACATTCACATTTGACTATTACAATTGTAAACGTCTCTTTCATCTGGAATAACACCTTGAAAAATCTTAGCCCCCCCCCCCCCAAAAAAAAAAAAAAAAAAAAGGTAAGTTCTGGATTCGCCACTGTCACAGACCTCATTTTTTTTTTTTTTTTTATGTGAGTAACAACACCAAATTTAGGTATGCGTACCATATATTCCTATTAAATTTTTAAATTTTCATATCATTGTTTATTACTGTACCTTAGACATTTATAAAGATATTTTTAAAAATCAGTTGTGATATTTCTTTGATAGATAAAGAATTTAATTTTGGAAAAATACGTGAAATGTAATGTGGAATTGTGTCATTAATTTCTTTAGAAATTAATAAAATTTGTAGCAGAGTTTATCAGTTGCACTGGTTTCAATTTCTATTTAAAATTTCTTTCTTCATATATATTTTTTCACACCTTCAATATTATAGAACTTACAAGTATCAAAAAATAAGACTGCTATAAATCTTTTACACTCCAACAATTTTAAATCTTTTGAAATAATGGAGTCTAAAAATTAAGTCATTAAAAAAACATTAAGTCTGCTTTAATGCCGATAAGGTTTTATGGTTTACAAAGAATGTTGCTTAGAGAGATTATGTCGTATTTTACAGCATCTAATAAAATTTCAAGAGTAGTCGATCTTAAACAATCGTGAATAACTTTTCTCTGCAGAGACTTGCTTAGGCAAAAGATAAAACAACGAGCCTTTGTTTATAAGTTCAAAGAATAAAACTGGATAAACAATCTGTACTTAATCTCTTTAATTATTAGAAAAATTCGGAAAATGATATTTTCTTATTCAGTATGAGTAGACGAAACTTAACTTGGATTATAAACATAAAAAAGACACCTATTTCAAACTTAGGTTATTGTTTAAGATTTTTGCGTTGTGTTCGTAGAGTTAATCACTTTACCTCTGTTTATTTGTTTGTTTATTTACAGCGTAAAACTTCACACTTATAAAAATATTTGTCAAAGTTTGCAAAACAAAAGTTAATCTGGAATTGCTCTACACTGTAAAAAAAAAAGAAGAAAAAAAAAAAGTAACTTTTCTACAGAAAATTCCTGTTTTCTAATGCTGTCTATAAAATTACACTTCAGTCTGTAAAAAATAATGTTTTAATCTAACCACATAAAATCTGCATTAATGGTTACAGATTTTATCTGTTGGTTACATATTTTTGTTTTTTGTTTTTCATACAGAAAACTTGGTATCTATGCAGCGTTAAAATGTTCAGTAACAGAGTGAAATGTCCCTCCGTGACTGTGATGTAAAGTCGTTATCTACTGTTCGGTGGGCCCTAGTTCGATTCTATATAGTACCACAGGAGAATTTTAGTTAATGCGAATTATTTTACAGTGTGACCTACGGACAGAATTGATTATGCATAAACAAATTCTGTATTACTTAAAAAAAAAATCTCAATTTATTTTTTTCTATAGTATGAGGATATTTCCTGGCAATTTTCCAGAAATTTTCCTTAATATAACGGTTTTTTATTTTTATTTATTTACAGTGTAACGTTCGTATTTCAGGTAGAAACCAAAAATAACATGAGATACATTAAAAAATAAGTTCAAACAATAAAGCAGTTTAACGCACCAATGGAATTTCTACCTACTCATGTCAGATGCTATAGTGTTATTCAGATTATTATCTCAAAAAAAAAAAAAAACTATCCAAAAAAATTGTTAACTCTACAATCGGTAGCCAAAATTATTCGAGCGCTAGCAATAATTCCTATGTAAAAAAAACACAAGTGTTACACATTCTAATTAGATCCGGACTTCCGACAAACATTTGATTTCAAGCCCTTACGAACACTGAATTGGCAACATTTATAATTTATGCTGGAGAATTATTAGTACTGCTTTCTTTCCCTACCATTTTTTTTTTTTTTTTTAAGAGAATAAATTGTTGTGAAATAAAGGGAAAGCTGACAATGCGCCGGAAGTTGGCAACACTGCGAATATCTATGCTTGAAAGTAACTGTAACCTGCCAAATGGGAACTCCACACACAAGGAAAAAAAATTTTTGTTGTAACAAAAAAAATGTTGTTAAATCAACTTTTATTTATTTTTTTTTTTTAATTTAAATTATTATTATTATTATTATTATTATTATTAGGACTATAAGGACTATTATAGTTTCAAACTGGGTAAAATCGTCATCGCCAGTTTTTGTAGATCAATTTGGAAAACACCAAAAAAAGGAGAAAATAAATGAGAAATTTCAGTGCTATTGTTACAAATTTCACACCAAATGAAAAGAGCGATTTTTCTGAATCCATGGGTGTAAACAGTTTTTCGACATGGCAATTAGATTTTTTAAAATTAACTAAAGTATGAAATTTAGGTGGAAACACTTCATTTTAATTTGTTTCAGTCATTTTAAAAAGTTACGTGTTCCAGTTTTACTGTCAAAAAATGGCATAAAAAAATAAATTTAAATTTAAAAATTAAAAATTTAAATTTAAATTTTGCAGATTAAAATTAATAGTCCTCCGTATTAAACTAAATTCTGTCTTTGACAGAATTTTTACTTTTTATTATTATTATTATTATTATTATTATTATTATTATTATTATTTTATATAGTTGAAACAGAAATTTTGTCAGGAACATATCATCCGTCCATTGGCTGTTTACAGAGTACTACGACGTAAATTATTGGACTATCCAGTGGCAATGACTTGTCTTTTAATCGTATTCTTCTGTCCAATCGAAGCATGTTGTTTAGTTAACTGTAAAAAATTATTGTTAACATAACGAAATAAGATTTTTAAAATTGTCAGGGAAAAAAAAAAAAAAAAAAGTTTTTCCCAATTAAACACCTTTTTCGGTATGAAGGTCCAAATATGCAGAATAAATAGATCGCATCATTATTATTATTATTATTATTAGTCCAACAACAATGCAAATTATTAATCAATAGGAAAAGAAAACAGGATCTATAATGGTAAGTGGAAAAGAAAAAACAGTAGTTTACTATAGTGAAATACTATAGAAATTGCTTGTCTAAAGACGTAATAAGTGATAAAATTTATAGGCAAAATAAATGGATTTACTATTTTCCTATCAGTCAGCAAAATTATAGAATTTAAGCAAAATATAATTAGAAATCTAATTAAATAATACAAAATTAAGTAATGAATAAAAAAGAAGCACCATAAATCGCAAAGCACAGAAAGATAGTCTGTGGTTGCTATAATCATAGCCTCCTAAACTAGATGCATTCCGCGTGGCTCGAAAACTTGGCGGCAGACTCAAGCGGTAGACTGCGCCATCTGGTACAGATAGCGCTCTTTTTTATTCAACTGTCACCAATAATTTTAAGAAGTGATATACGATATATATAATCGACGTTTCTTCGATTCTATTCGCCTTTTATATATACCAAATCCCACTTTTAAAAATCTTTGGTAGTTGTGGAATAAAAGAGTCGCGCAATCTGTACCGGGTGGCGCTGTCTACCGCCAAGTTTCCAAGCCACGCAGAATGCATCTAGTTTAGGAGGCTATGCTATAATCCGAACTACGTTTTGTCACCTGAAAAGGGTTACGCATTATTATTTAAACCCTCAATATTTTTGCGTGTTTTTGCAATTTAGGGTGCTTTCCTGCAATTTTTTATCTATTATCTTTATAATTTATCTTTATCTTTATTTTATTATTAATTATCTTTATATTTTATAATCCTTTATAATTTTCTACAAATTATAAAGCTGCTTTAAAGGTCATATTTAATTGAGATTAGCTAACATATGAGAAAAGCCGCTTTAAAACACAAAACATGTTTAAAGAAAGACAAGTATTTTTAATCCAACGCCTTTTAAAGAGGATTTTCTAATATCTTAGTACTACTATTGAAATATATTTTAATCTATTTCTTTTTAAGAAATAACATTTCACTCAGTGCTTATTATTTTAAATGAAAACAATAATATTATTTTTCTTTTACTAGATACGCATGAAAAATTCTTACTTGCCAAACCTATTTAATTTTAAAATCAAATATATATATAAATGATAGATATTTTAACCTTAATTTTTTAGCATTTAATAGATACGTGTCAAAACCAACAAAACAAAAATAAAACTGATTGTAACACATTGCTAAAACTAGCATAAAAATGTTGGAATATATTTTAAGATCCAATAAGAATATAAATTACTTACTCCCACTTGAGTAAAAAAGGACCATTGAACTTAAAGACGGAGAAAATAAATAAAGGACCACAGAAATAATAATTGGAATAAAAGAGGGATTAATAATTGGGAAAAAAATGCTTAAAAATAGAAGTATTATCTCATCAGGAAGCATGTACTTCATAAAGCTGTGGAAGCTGCAATGATTTCGTAAAACAATATAGCTAACAGTAGCAAATATATATCTTTCATGCCTCGATCGAGCAGCAAAACCATTTTGAATGAGAAATGAAATAAAATATTAAATCAAATCATCAAGGAAACCAGAAAGAAAATTAGAAAAAATCAAAGTAACCACATGTAAAACGTTCAAACAACATGGAGAATAGGAAGTTGCCATCATATTAATGAAATTAAAAATAAATGCTATGCAAACATCGATTAATCGATAAATAATTAACATCTAAGCATTTTCATTAAAGTTAAAATTCACTGTGTAATTATTTATTAAGTTAGTTAATATATTATTATTATTATTATTATTATTATTATTATTATTATTATTATTTTATTTTCTTTTATTTATTTATTTATTTATTTATTTAATTTTATTTATTTTGAGAGAATAATAAATTATATCGATTTACTACATAACACACACACACACAAATAACAATAACACACTACGAGGTGTGGCTATTAAATAACGAGACTATTGCTGCTACAGTTGAAATACATATGCGCCAAATCCAAACGACTAACAGCTGTGCAGCGTAAAGCCTTCTCTTTCGATTGCAACACCTCCCGTGTTTGTAGAGGAATCAGTCTGGCCGTAACCTACGTTTGTGTAAGAGGTGTTTGTTTTGTTTTGCCGAAACCATGATAAGTGAGCAAAGAATTGTCGTGAAATTTCACGTGAAACTTGGTAAAACCGCTTTTGAAATTTATCTTTTATTAAAACAACTTTATGGCGATGAAGTTTATCGCGTGCGCAAGTTTTTGAGTAGTTCAAGCGTTTCCAAGATGACCGAGAAGACGTTGGAGAAGATGACTGTCCGGGTTGCACTTCCACGTTGTTTTTTTCGACATTCATGGGATTGTGCACCTTCACTGGGTTTCTGAAGGTCAAACTATTAATCAACATTACTATCTTGAGGTACCTAATCAACTCCGTGAAAGAGTAAGGAAAAAACAATCCGAATTGTGGAAGAACAAGTCATGGGTTCTCCATCAAGGCAACGCTCCACCTCACACTGCATTGTCTGTCAAGACGTTTCTAGCCAAGTACAACATCCCAGTTTTAGACCATCCGCCTTATTTGCCTGACCTGGCTTCATGTGACTTTTATATGTTACCCAAAGTCAAATTTGAATTAAAAGGAACAATATTTGAGTCAGTTGAAGCTGTGAAAGAAAAAGCGGCATGCCGCATGCAGGAGATCACAGAACAAGACTTCCAGCACTGTTTTGAAGAATGGAAAATTTGCATGGAGCGTTGTAGGGATAGAGGAGGGGTGTATATTGAAGACGATAATAACTAAATATGTATAAATTTAAAATAAAATGTTTTACAGCAATAGTCTCGTTATTTAATAGCCCCACCTCGTATTCTGTATATGAAACATAGAATTCTGTTTATGAACTGTTCCTGAAAAAGCTTATGTTTTCTGCAACTTTAGAATGAAATAATCGAATATATAAATATTTTCTATTACATCCAATTCTACTGAAGAATATAACTAGAGAGAAAGTAGAGAAAATCCACTTTATTAACCCATATGCAAATACGCAGAAAAGCTTTCAGGCGAAAACACATCGGAAAAACAAAGGCAGGTGGTCTAATCAAGAAATATGCTATTCGGGCAGACTATTTCAGGCTTCACCTTAATTTTCTTTCTAAAGATAGATCTTGGAAACAGATGGCATCTTTACCATAACCAGATCAGGGATTAGGTGATAATGGTAATATGTTTACAGGAAGGCTATTCAAAGAAAGGAATGCTAGTGATAAACAATGTTAGATAGGAAAAGGCAGAAATACTGTTTATCAAGTTTATTAGAATTGAGAAAAGGGTCATGTTTATTAATACGACATTTAATATGTTAATAATATACATTATTATTATTATTATCATTATTGTGTAATAAATAATATACATTGCAATTAATGATTAAGAGACAATTATTCTGACTTCAGACTTCAGACTGAATTAGTCAGACTGAACTTCAGTCTGATTCTGAATTCAGACTTCTGATTCTCATTAAATATATGCATATGGTAAAGACGTTGGAACTCTTTGAAATAAAAATATTCTTTAAATAAAAAAAAATCTGGAGTGACTCCACTCGACTTTCTGAACATTGAGTAATTAAAGGTTTTGTAAATAAAGCAAAGAAAGGGGAATAGCTAAATAAACAAAAGAGAGAAATTCATAACAGAGTGTTTGAGTATTTTTCTCCATATTGTACACGATATTTTATTGAACGCTACTGAACTTTGAGCCCATAGATCATAATGATAAAGAATTTTTCGTTGTGTCCAAGTAAAAACCTATAAATGCTAGATTCACCAAAATGCTTGCTTATAGTGAGTTCAACAGCGACTTATAACATTCATATAAATTTTTAGCTCAATTCAATAAGGCGTTTAGAAGCTATCGCACTTTTAAAAATTGGGTCTCATAGGCCATAATGATAAAGAATTGTTATTTGTGTCCCTGTAAAAAAAACTGTAAGTGCTAAATTCACCGAAATGTATACAGTTCGTACAACTGTGACCTATAACATGTGTACACATTTTTTTGCTCAGTTTAATAAGGCGTGTCGACGCTATCACACTTTTAAAAATTTGGCCCATAGGCCATACTGATAAAGTATTTTTCTTGGTGTCCCTGTAGAAAAATTATAAGTGCTAGCTAGACTCACCAAAGTCAATAGGGTTCGTGCTACGGTGACTTACAACATACGTACCAACTTTCAGCTCATTCGAGCAAAGCGTTTAGACGCTAGCGTGTTCACTCACCCACATACACACGCACATACCTACATCATCGTAAAATTATTGAAAACGGAGTTACCCCAGGTTACCTCAAAACGTATAGAAACATCAAAATCTCAAATTCGGATTTTTGACATGATTAAAATACTTCCCTTACATATGTATGTTCGGAAAGTAAAAAACCTATTTCTCAAAGGAATTATTATAAACATTGCTAAACGGATGATTTCTTAAGTGCCCAAAAGTATAAAATTATATTTATCAGCAATGAAAGTTCAGTTTTTTTTTTTTTTTTTTAAACTAAAACAGAATTTTATTCACACCGAAATAAGCTTCTCATTTATGTACATTTATAATAACACAGACAGACACACACAGATAATGCGTTAAAAGAAATGTACTTAAATGAAATGTACTTAAATGAAATATAGAATTTTGTTTTCGTTAAAAAAAAAAAAAAAAAAAAAACTTTTATTCCTGATTCAAAAAAAATAATATAAAGCAATTATTATACTTATAATTGCATTAAAAGTTGCACACTGATTTTTTTTTTCTTTCTTAAAACATCATAAAATTCTCCTTCATTACAAAATAATTACTTAAATTTCAAATTAATTTCTAATTATGTTTGCCAAAATAAAGATATGAGACCAATAATATTTTAAAATTAACAAAAAAAAAAAAAAAAAAAAAAAAAAGAAAAAGAAAGAAAGAAGTTGTTTACAAACTTTTATTAAAGCAAAAACAATTAGAAATTAATTCAAAATTTAATATTCAAGGTACTTTCTGGGATTTCTGAATGTACTATTGTAATATTATAAGAAAGTGTACAGTAAACATCCTTGGATTTGATTATAATAAAATCTCGCTTTGACTAAATGCTATACTGACGGCGTGAGGAAAACAGTTAAATTATTTAAAATTTTATATTTATACGTTTACTTATTTATTTGCTGTCATTCTTGCATTAATGCTTCACTTTTGCGTAATTTTGATGAATTCTGGTGAATGACCGCACTTAATTTCTTCAAAATGAAAACATTTGTTGTGTGTTATTGCATTTTGTGGTGAAAGTTTTTGTTTATAATCATTTAACACGAATATTTCCATGAACATTGATGTGATTTTTTAATATGTTTAAAAAGATGTTATTTTATTTGGGTTGAGCTTTCCAAAATGAAAATTATTATCTTTCCCTTCTCTTACATAAACGATACTGAAGATATATTGACTGTGAGCAATATATTATTTAAAAAGAGACTGAAATTTATTACTAAATTAAAAATAATGATTCCAATTTCTAAAGTAACGTATATTGTTTTTCCTTTACTACAATAACATTCTATTTCAAAGTAATTTTCTGGAACTTTGGAATAAAACAATTAAATACATAATTTTTTTCCCAAAACAATCGAAATTTACTGAGAAAGATAACAAAAAAAAAAAAAAAAAAAAAAGAAAAGAAAAGAAAAATTCTGGTGTGAAACAACCACACGACTTCCATTACTTACTTATTACATGTATTATATGCATTTTTTGGAGATAATATGATCAGAAGACATAAAATTGACCTAACAAATTAGACACTTAAAATTTTTCTGGTAAGAGAAAACTTATACACATGTAAAGATATATAAAATAGATTTACATATTGGGAGTACAAATTAATTCGGTCCGTTTTTTTTCGTTAAAAAAACATTTTATTTATTATCAAAATGAAAAAACATGTTATTCAAAGTATTGTCCATCGGTAGCCACAACTTTTGTCCACCTTTCTGGCAATTTTCGGATTCCATCTCTGAAAAATGAGTCCTCTCTGGACGCAAACCATGAATCGAGCCATTCTTGAATTTCTTCGAAAGAAGTGAAGCGGTGTCCAGCCAAATCGTGATGCATCCGTCGGAACAACCAATAATCAGAAGGAGCAAGGTCTGGCGAATACGGCGGGTGGGGTAGGACCTCCCATTTCAACGTTTCCAAGTAATTTTTAACGACAATTGCCACATCGCTTTTCAACGTCGCGCGGTTTCAACTCGTATGGGACCCAATTTCCTTGCTTTTGAACCATTCCCATTTTTTTTAAGCGCACGGAAATTGCTTGCTGAGTGACTCCCAACGATCCTGCAAGCTCTTGTTGCGTTTGGCACGGATCTTGATCGAGCAATTCCTCCAATTCGGCGTCTTCGAACTTTTTCGGCTGGCCCGGGCGCTCATTGTCTTCGACACTAAAATCACCATTTTTGAAGCGTCGAAACCACTCTCTACATGATTTATCAGATGGCGCAGATTCACCATAAACTTCCACAAGCGATCGATGCGCTTCAGCGGCACTTTTCTTCCAATTAAAAAAGAAAATCAAAACTTCCCGCAAATGTTGTTTCTTTAGCACAAAACTCGACATATTGAATTCTCAAAAAAACAATGTTGTTGTATAAAACTCGAAGCTTCGTTGACTGAATATGGTTGACAAAGGTCAAACCTTTCTAACAATGCCAAAAACATCTATCATTATTCAGTAAACAAATCAGCCAGAGCCATCTATTGAAAACGGACCGAATTAATTTGTACTCCCAATAGTGAATTTAAAAAGAGTAAGAAGAAAAAAATCAGTTTTGCCATTTTTCGAAGCAATTTCCGACATCTAAAACTGATCTACCTGATCAGGATGACTGTTAATTTCCTTTTAATAACCACGTAATACATAAGAAAGGATATCTAACGTCGATATATGTAACAATTTTCAAGAAAATCATTAGAGCCGTTTTTGAGATACCGACTTTTGACAAAACTTCGCAAATTTAATTATTGACCAGAAAGCAATTATTACAAACAAAAGGATATTTAAAAGGCAGTTAAAATGACAAGTTTGAAAAAAAATCCGTGAAGCCATTTTTAAAGGAAAGCACTTGCGAGGACTGAAATTGAGCTATTTATACAGGACGTCTATCAATTTTCCTGAACAAACTAACTATATCATTCGAAAGGACAAGTGTTTATATAGCAACTTAGAAGAAAATCGTTAAAGCCGTTTTTGAGATACAGACTTACGATACCACTTCCGTTTTCCAATGTCCCACTTCCGGTTTTCCAATTTTCACCAAAATTTGAAAAATTCATCTGTACACCAGACCTGTTTCAATTGTAAAGTCCCGTAGTTCTATCTTTATTAGTTTCCAAGATATAATAGCCAGAATATTCCCCACATACATACACACACACACATACACATTGACCAATTGCCAAAAAACAACTTTTTTGGACTCAGGTGACCTTAAAACATGTAAATCAGGTGAAAACTTGATATCGAATTTTTGGACCGAATACAATACTTCCATTACCTACAGTGGTAGTTGGGTAACGGAAGTAAAAAGAGAGAGAGAGAGAGATAGAATCTACCGTATTTACGCCTGTATAATGTGCATGCGTGTATAGCGCGCACCCTGTACTTTAAAAGAAAAAATAGCGATTACATATATATATATATATATATATATATATATCGTATATAACGCGCACTATGAATTTGACATGAGGTGCTTTTTTCAGTTTGTGAACCAACTGAAGTGGGGAACAAATGGATCAACCCCCAATGCTTGATGTTTCAATGTGAAAATTCAAACTAAATCGTTCAGTGCTATTCTATAATACTTAATTCTAAGAACTGAAGACACCTAACACAATTTTTCCAGTATATTATAAAGCTATGAAAACAAAAGGATATTGCAAATCGGCAACGCAGATCAAGCTCCATTGCGGTTTGATATGCCGGAAGCCACAACCGTTTATCACGTTGGAGAGACGAGCGACAGGAGCAGACAAGCAACGATGCACTGTCATGCTTGCCGTTACGAATGACGGCCACACCATATGGTATTTTTAAATGGAAAACTGTCTCAGTGGATGACGGTAGAGCTCATAAATGATTGAATTAACGTCGTATGGAAGCGTCGGCCAGGTGCTTTCCGTCAGCTATCGAAATTGGTTCTACTGAACAGCTTCCGTGTACACACGACATTTGAAATAAAAGCGAAAATCCGTCTCTCAAGTGTTTTGGTGGTAATACCTCGTGGGATGACGTATGATTTTCTAAGAAATTGTCTGTGACAGTGAAAACGGAGACTGTGACGATAACAGTAGTAGTGGCAATGAGAATTGCTAATAAATGTAAATGAATAATGTTACAAGCATCTTTGTAATAGGTGCGGCAGTGAAACGAGCAATTTGAAACCTACACCAACGATACAAATTTATTCACAGCGGTATAAAAGAATTATAATATGAATTTACAATGCTTGCATTTTGTTAGGAATGTTTCTGAACAACTTGCATATCTTGCACACACATGTCACGACACAAAATGCCCATCACTTGAAAATGACATCACGTAGGTGACCCCTTCTCCTTTAGCCCCCCCCCCTCTTTCTCATCACATTATCCGTTTCCTCAAAGTTCTGTACCCACAATTTGATAGCATGCGCCGACGAAACTGAGGCATGACGTGGGCGATTGTAATGAGCACGAAATACACGCTGCGCGGCCACGTAGCTGTCGTTGTTTTTGTAAAATGCCTTTACCGGTCCACGACGCCATCTCAACTGAACACCGATATCAAGGTCAATGCTAAAGGATTGTTGTCCAGATGGCACCACTCTCGTTTTCTGATTCCTAACGTAACTTACTATTTCCAGGGATTCAAAATCGCCCGTTTCACTGCCGCATCTGTTATAAAAAAACTGCAAGGAATGAAATAAAAATGCAATACTTTTATTAAGTAACGATTTTTACAGTTTTTTTTCTTCTTTCAATACATATCTTGATTCATACATAAGTCGTGTTATTACATGCAGCAGTAAGAAAATATTCTGTGTATAACGCCCACCTGCAGTCTTTACCTTTTTTTTTTTTTTTTTAAGTGCGTATTATACACGCGTAAATACGGTGCTTTATTAACCAACGTGTAAATACAGAAAAGCTTTCAGGAGAAAAGACATCAGGAAAACAAAAGCAGGTGGTCCAATGAAAAAATATGCTATTTCGTGGAATGTCTAGGTTTTACTGTAATTTCTGTTTTGATGATAGATCCTACAAAAAGTTGACATTTTTACCATAACTCAATCAGGGATTAGGCAACAATGGCCAAATTTTTACAGAAAGGCTACACACTGAGAAAAAAAATATACCGCTTTCATCTAGAACGAATAGGTGGTTCTTTTCTAAATCCCTAAACTAGAAATATAGATTTCCGGGCTATGAGTATAAGGCACGCCAATACACCGAGAAAAAATTCTATAACTGACATCTAGAACCTAAATTGTGGCTCTAGAAAAAATAGTTCCATGCCATCCTTATAAATTTCTTATAAAAATTTTCTAGTCTCCTTCGAAAGCGAATTTTAGAGACCTCAATTAGAATTCTTGAGCGTTTGGCTATACTATCGAGGACAAACCTATTTGAAAATATCTCCAAATAAATGCGAATACAAGAGGCGGGTTTCAGCAGCTATAATCTTGATTCTCAATTCTAGAAAATCAAACAATAATTTCTCGTAATACAAAAGATTCAGAATATTTAGAATATTGTTTCGCTATCTAGAAAGGTATATACTAGAAATTCTCGATTTTTTCGTCTATTCAGTTTATTAGCGTGCCTTATGCGCATAGCTCGGAAATCTATATTTCTAGTTTAAGGATTTAGAAAATGAAGGCGGAGATGAAGGCGGTATATACATATTTTTTTTTTCTCAGTGCACAAAACTAAAGTGTGAAGGTTTTCTAATAAATAATGTTAAATAGGAAAGTGTATAAGTTCTGTTTATCACTACAAAAATTATTAGAATTCTGGTAAACAAAAGTATTATTAATCCATTAAAATAATTAGTAATTTAAAGGATGTGTAATTTATTATTATGCCTAAAATATAAAAAATATTGTTCTTATATATATATATATATATAAAGAATTTCTCAAAATTTTTGTTATAAATATTTTTGAAATATTCTAAAATTCGTCGCCCAACGGTGTGGTAGAACACTGATTCCCACACAGTAGGGACCGGTCTCAAATCTCAGACATGTGTTCATGTTAGTGGTAGCGTAGCGATGACCGCTCATTGAGTGCTCCTTCGCAAATGGTCATAATTCGGTGACACCCTCCCCCCGTCCCCCCCGTCCTGGCCAATGCTTAGTGCAAGTGCCGTACCATTAATAATATTTAAAAAATTAAAAAAAAAAAAAAAAATTCGCATTATTTTACTCAATTTTTATTTTATTTTATTTTTTATTTATTTATTTATTTATTTTATCTATATTTAAACTAATTTATTTATTTATTTATTTGCTGCTTTCACGCTTTACTCTTACATACTAATTTTTACCTTGATGGATGATCGCGTTGAATTATTTCGACCCGAAACAATGGACTCTATCGGTTTTTTGGGTTCGAGGCTAAATCATAACCAACATGCGACTTCTGATTCTCCATTTCCCTATAGGATGCAAATATTTCCCTATAGAATGTAAACATTTCCCCCATAAAACACAAATGGAAACATTATAATTCTGCATTTTTCCCTGTAGTAGTCACGTGTCAAGGGTTTATTACGTAATGCGGATTAAATTTATTGTTACGAGTTTCTGCAGTTTACGGTGTTTTACTTGCAAAAATTTTATTTATAGTCAAATAAAAATAAAAATTCTATTAATTATAATACTGAATAATTATTATTTTCAAGAAATCTATATTGTGCTTTTAAAATAAATGCCTATAGTTTCGGAGCAAAAAAATTTAAAATAAACGAATAAGTTTCAAAGTATCTGAGATTTATTTTGAAAACGAATCCCCACACATAAAATAAACAAATAAATAAATAAAACCAAGAACAAAGTCCATTTTATTAACCCATATGCAAATGATCACAAAAGGTTTTTATTGAAAAGGCAACAGAAAACAAAGGCATGTGGTTTAATCAAGAAATGTGATATATTAGAGAATATGTTTTAGCCCTCACCTCAATTTCTTTTCTCAAGATTGATCTTGGAAACATATGGCATCTTTACCGTAACTATATTAGGGATTAGGTGGTAATATAGTAATATGTTTATGAGAAGGTCGCACAAGGAGTCTAATATCTATTGTAATGATACTAACAAGCAATGTTAGATAGGAATGTGCAGAAATATTGTTCATCACTAACAAAGTTTATTAGGATTCAGATAAGAAAGGATAATGTGAAAACCTTAAAATATCTGCATGTTGAATATTATTTTAATGCATGTGACTATAAAAATATGTGCATAAGTACTTTTAACAAAAAATATGTATAATTATCTATATAGATAAAGAGGAGTGTCTGTATATATCTGTGTGGCTGTATGTTCTCTGGAGCTCAGACTACTGATCGCAGAGTTACAAAATTTAGCAAAGAGATACCTTGGACCCTGCAGATATGCATCTCATCAAGATTTTTTCGATTTTCGGATTCGATTTCTAATTGTTATTGTTATTATTATTATCAGTAGTAGCATTTTATTTTTATCTATTTACTTTTCTGTTTCATTTTCTAAAATTTATTCTTTCATTTTAATCGTTTGCGTACAACAAAAGTCTTTTAAATTATTATTATTTCTTTATTTAATTCTAGATGCTGTTCGAACTCAAGATGCAGTTCAGAGCAATTTCAATGGTATTTTTTTCTTTTTCTTTTCTCTTTCTTTCTTTCTTTTTTCTTTTTTTCTTTTTTTTTTTTATGTATAATATGATTAAAAAAAAAAAAAAAAAAAAAATGGGATGCAATTTTCAGAACTCATTTAAATGTAAGGAGCAATCTTGTGGGCAAAGCCTGTTGTTTTACATATTATTTATTTATTAATTTATTTATTTTTAAGTTTATATATTTTAGGATATTTTTCTCCTGCTAATCACTTCTCTTTTTTTCTGTTTGACCAATACTAGTGTTCAATTCTTTCCACCCGGAACAATTGCAGCTGGTGTCTGTAGTTTATAGTATTTTTCTGGCAAAGTTTTTATGCATCATCAAATATAGACTGGATTAAACAAAATACTGCAAACTGATATCAAAAGTAATACTCGTATAATATTCGTCAAATAACTAAACCCCTTTTTTCAATACATCCAAGATCAGATGAGAAAACAAATAAAAATGAAGAGGAGAAAAAAAAAATCCCTTTTATTAATCAATATTCAAATACAATCAAAAGATTTCGGGAGAAAAGGCATCAGAAAACAAAGATAGGTGGTCTAATCAAGAAATATACTATGCTATTTGGGGAAATGTTTTAGGTTTCACCCTAATTTCCTTATTACTAATGACAGATCTTGCAAATAGATGTCATCTTTACCATAAAGAACGATCGGGGATTAGGTGACAATGGTCATATGTTTACAAAAAGGTTACACAGGGGAAGTTATAAAAATTGAGGTTGTACTAATAAATAATGTTAAATAAGAAAGATTATACGTCTATAACTAGCAAATTTTATTGGGATTTTAATTATTTCGAAGATTTTATTCATTAGAAATTCATTTACTTAGAGTACTATCTAAAGACTTTTTCAATAGCCTTATAATATGCTTTTAAAATAAATTACTGCAATTTTGGAACAAAATATTCAAGTAACTAAACCATTTTCAATACGTCCGAGATCTACTAAAAAAAAAAAAAAAAAAAAAAATGGACGGGAACATTAATATTGTTGACCCATATGCTAATCCGTACTCAAAACTTTCCAGGGCAAAAGAAACGAAAAACAAAGGCATATTTCCTAATAAATAAATATGTTACTCGGGAAGGTATGTTTTAAGCTCCACCCTAATTTCTTTACAGATTTACTAAGCTGAAAATGGTTATGTGCTTATAGAAAGTTTGCACAAGAAAGGTAGTGTGTTAAGATTATGTTAATGGCTAAGGATAAGGTAAGGTAAGGTGTTAAGGTTATGTCGATATAAAATGTTCTATGAGAGGCGTTTTTACAAATCATATTTAAATACCCCTGTACTGCATAACGTAAGTCCTAACAAGATTAACAGTTATCATTCCTGCGCATAAAAACTATTTCCTGTAGAATATGATATGCTTATCATATAGGTTTAGAGGATCAGAGCAAAATATTTAGGTACTTTAAGGTATAACTGAAAATTATTGGAACTGCATTTTCGTTTGAAATAACGTTTAAAAGTGATTATGATTTCTGTTTGATTATTTGTTTGTCTTTCTGGCCTTTTATCAATTGCTTTTTAATTTCTGTTAATACTTATAGAATGTCTTAAAGCTGGTTTATGCTATTGAAGTTCACTGTGACATGTTTTCTACTGAAAGTGGCATAAACAATGTAACTCATTTAATGGCATGTGTTCAGAAAAGATTTTCGATGTATTATTTTCTATGAGGATATATTTTTAAAGAACGAATTAATATATTTAGTCTTATTCTTTGAACGACAATATCTGTTTGTGGACAACGTTGCGCAAAGACGGTAGTTCTGGCAGTCACACGATTCGACACGAAAATGTTCCGGGTGCTCCCCAAGGCGTTAAAAAAAAAAAAAAAAAAAAAAAAATCTGGAGTGACTCCACTCAAATTTCCGAACATTGAGTAATTAATGGTTTTGTAGATAAAGTAAAGTAAGAGGAGTTGTTAAATAAACAAAAGAGAAAATTATCATAGGGTATTTGAATATTTTTCTGTATATAGTACACGATGTTTCATTTAACGCTATTTTACCAAACACGTAAATCATAATGATAAACAATATTCCGTTGTGTCCCTGTAAAAACCTACAAATTCTAGATTCACCAAAAAAGGCTTATGATTAGTCAACAGTGAGTTATAATATTTATATAAATTTTCAGCTTCATTGGATAAGGCATTTAGACGCTATCACACTTCAAAATTTTATCCCATATGCCACAATGATAAAGAAAATTGCATTTTGACCCTGTAAAAAGAACTATAAGTGCTAAATTCGCTAAAGTTCATATAGTTTGTGTGACGGTAACGTATAATATGTATATAAAGTTTCAGTCCATTTGAATAAGGAGTTTAGTCGCTGTCACACTTTAAATAATTTGAGCCTATAGGTCTTAATGATGAAGAATAAAACTCGTTAAGTGCTAGAGTCACCAAAATGTATACAGTTTGTGTGATGGTGACCTATAACTCGTATATAAATTTTCCACTCAAATGGATAAGGCATTTAGATGCTATCACACTTTTAAGATTTTGGTCCCATAGGCCATAATGATAAAGAATTTTCCTTTGTGTCCCTGTAAAAAAACTGTAAGTGCCAGATTCACCAAAATCAATAGGGTTCGTGCTATGGTGACTTGTAATATGCGTACCAACTTACAGCTCATTCGAGCGAAGCGTTTAGACGCTAGCGTGTTCACTCATATACATACACACCCACATACATACACCATCGTAAAAATAGTGAAAACGGACTCAGGGGACCTCAAAACGTATAGAAACACCAAAATCTCGAATTTGGATTTTTGACATGATTACAATACTTTAATTACATATGTACGTTCGGGAAGTAAAAAAAAAAAAACTATGTTGCTCTGCGAGTTTATTACTGCATAACGGAAACAATATATGAATATTCTACAAAAACGTTCACTACAAAGGCTCCCTCACACCTTAAATAATCTTAAAGTTTTTTCAAGGAAAATGTATGTTTTATTAAACAAAATGGTCATTTTATGATTTTATATAATAGTTTAATTTCACACAGTTTGAAAAAATTAAATTATTGTAAAACAAAAAAGAATAATTTAAAGCTATCTTTACTAAAATGAACTAAAAAATTCGAGCTATGTTCCACAGACCTATTTTGCGCCTGAAGGAGGATTAAATTTGCATTTACATTTTCTAATTTAACTTTTTTATAAAATGTAATTTGAATTAGCGAAATTCTCTATCCGCGATTGTAATGAAATGCTCGCCCTCTGGTGGGCTAAGGTGAAATTATCATACCACTGATAGCTTTCACGCTGAAATAATGATAGAACAACAAGAAAGAACAATAATAAATACACGTGGCTATTATATTTACTAACAACTGCAGTTGAGAAAGAGCCATCTATCGATCATTACAAGCGCGGATATTATTTTTATTCTGAATGCAATTATCGTCTGCAGTATTAATTATCATATATGACCCGCGATTGTAATGATCGATAGATGGCGCTTTCTCAACACTGCAGTTGTTAGATGTTAGTAAACATTATAGCCACGTGTGTTCCATTAGTGTTCTTTTTGTTATTCGTACTATAATTTCTCCGCCATTACATTATGGAAAATTGATTGCTTTTGGAAAAAATACTTCAGTTTATTCAAAGTTCGATCGGAAGTAGATTTTTAACTGAAGTTGAACAAATATTAGTTTCAAATCATCTGATTAATTCTTTACTTCCATTAGCCGAAGCAACTGAAATTTTAAATTTGTCATTTGGAAATAAATGGAAGTTCAATTCTGGATTTCTTGATCCTTTGGAGTTAGATTGTAGCACACAACAGTATGTGTTATCTTTTTTACCGTATTTATTCATTTTTATTCAATAAATATATGTGAAACTAAATATCGGCAAGCAATGGCGGCTGTATAGAATTCGAATTAAACCATGTTTATTGTAATTTCACCTTAGCCCACCAGAGGGCGAGCATTTCATTACAATCGCGGATTGTATTTCTTCCAATGAAAAAAAAAAAAAGAAATTCTTTAACGCATAAATTATTATGAATTTGCTTTTAAATAAATTTCTACACGTTTCCATCATTCTAATATTGACAAAACATTATAATTAAATATGCAAATATGCGTGAAATATGCAATACATATATATGCATAGGAAATTTTTTCCACTCCAGTGAATCTTGTAAATACTTTTTAATTCAGCTGCTAAGTCTGAATAATATTTGTAGAACATTAGCGTCAATTTTTTTTTTTTTTTTTATCATTACACAAAACATAGTTTCTTTTGAATTTACTAGTACTTTATTCTATTTTGATTTTTTTAAATAATTAAATTTTATTTTTAAAAAATGGGAGTTAATGTAACGAATTCTTTACTTTTATTTTTAAACTTTGCATAAAAAATGTCGTCTGCTTACATATTTTTTTTATTTTTCAACAAGCCATTTTGATTCAACTCAACTTAGAATTTATTTTTCGTTTACTTAAGAATTATTGTACTTTTCAAGTAAGTTATTTAAGAAAACAGCGCTTTTACCAAACTTCTTGTCATGAGTAAAACGAAAGAGGAAGCTGCAGTAACACCAGTTTTGCAATATTTAATTGATCAAAATCGGCCTTATAGCGTTATCGATATTTTCAACAATTTGCATAAAGAACACGGTAAAACCGCCATCATGCGAGCTTTAGATCAATTGGTAGATGAACAGAAGATTAAAGAAAAAAGTTATGGAAAACAGAAAGTGTATTTTGTGAATCAAGATGACTTTCCCGAGGTGAATGAAGAAGATTTAAAGAATATGGATGTGGAAATTAATAATTTAACTGATCAATTTAATGAAATTCAGAAAGATTTGAAGTCGAAAGAAAATCTTCTAGGAAATCTAGAAAACAGCTTGACCAATGAAGAAGCTCTAGAACAACTATCAAGCATCAACAAAGAAATTCCAGTCTTGCAAACAAAGTTGAAGAACTTGGAATCGAAGAAAACATTGGTGAAGCCAGAAGAACGTAAAGCTTTGGAAACACTGAAAACTAAGTATTACAGAGAATGGCAGAAAAGAAAACTGACAACGAACAACATATTAGATGCTATCTTAGAAAGCTATCCAAAAGGTAAAGAGCATCTCTTTGAAGCAATTGGTATTGAAACTGATGAAGGTTTCAATATTCCAAAAGTTCCTTAATTTCAGTGATTTTTATATGTTGTTCTATTGAATTATCCTTAGTACAAATATCTTTACATTTCAACTTATTGTGTTCTAACTTTAAATAATGCTTCGGTTTTAAAAGTTTTGCACTTATTATTTACATTGAGAACAAAAATATCGTAAAATTTATTTTAAAGAACATTAAAATGTTATACGTTGCCTATACATTTTTAACTTTTAAACTGTTACATATAGCTTTATAAGTAGATTTAAAGTCATATTTATTAGAGATACAAGGTGTTTGTAAAATAACTGATTTACTATAATATCCGAAATATAGTGTTTTAATAAATTTAGGCTTAAACATGTTCCATTAGAAATTGTATATGTGCTATAATAAAGTAATAAAACATGTTAATCTGTTAAGTGCTTACTCTTTTGTATAAACTTGTTTATTATTTATTGATTTACGTGCACTTCATGAACTGGGAAACGCAATAAAATCAACTTTTGGGTTTGGGTTTTTAATGATTTGGACTCAAAAAATATTAATTGCGAAAGTATCGAAATAGTAAGTAATTGAATTATAATGCGCATGATGTGATATTTCTGTAGCTATAATATATATATATATTGTATGAAATAAGTTTATGAGATTTATAAAAACTGTGAAATTTTATTTTAGCAAAACATACCTAAAACGTTTATTCATAAATTATACTAAATCGATATTTGCGAGGAGAAAAAAAAATACACATTATTACTTGAAATTACGCTTATATTATTCGAATGCTATCAAATATTATTGAGAATAATATATTACAAAATTAATGTTACAAATTTTAACTCTTTTCTTTTCTTCGCTTTTACTTCTCTCTCTCTCTCTCTCTTTTTTTTTTAACTAGGGGGCTCTGCCCCCTGCTCGCTCCATTTACCAACCCCCTACTTACTTCACTTATAAACCTTTGTGGGGCTCTGCCCGCCTATTCGCTACTTTGCCTTTCGCTGAATAGGAATATTAATAGTGCATAACAGAAGACAGAAACAGAAAAATGTTATAAAAATCCCCAAATTTAATGTCAAATTGAAATACATAATATTTGATTTTTTTTTTAATGTAATATTATGATAAAAACTTTATTTTTTTTTAGAATTTGAAAGAAATTTGTAATATCTAGACGATTTTGCGTTAAAGCTTTAGAATATGTCACCTTTGACAACTTTAAAATTTTTGACATTATTTGGTGATGAATTTTTTGGCCTAATTGCTTGTTAAAAAAAAGAAAAAAAAAAAGAATCCTAGTATTTATGTTTTTTTTTTTAGTGTCTATACTTTTTACTATTTGTCGACGGCAAATTAATTTTTTCATTGAAAGTATCTACTAATAGCAGCATTGACATTTTTTTTTTTTTCACACCATTGATTTCATTTTAATTTTCCCTTGGAAAATGATATCATGATCGTCCCCAAACTATTTAATATTTAGATATTATGAAAATGAAATTTTGTGGTTCTAACTATTATTTTCAATATTGATCCAGCATTATTTGTTTCAATTTTAATCTAATATTATTTATTTCAATATTAATTCCATTTAATAAAATATTCTAATATTTTTCCGTTATATTTTTGTAATCAAGACCATAGGTGTCAACTTTTTAAAAAATCTGGGGGGGGGGGGGGGCGAGTTTCAGTGGAGCTATGTTCAAATAAGATTTTAAAAACTTTAGAATTTATATATATCGCATGTGGCCCCTCGCATGTGATACCAACAATACGGCTATTAAAATGCATTCTTTATAAAAATTTTAACTTTCTATAAAGGGAAAAACACAACTGATTTAATTGTGAAGCAATGAACAAAATAATGAAACAAATCAGTAGGCAAGAAAAAGGAAAACTGATCTAATTGTGAAGTAATGAACAAAATAATGAAACAAATCTGTAGGCAAGAAAAAGAAATATTTAATCCGAACTGATATCAATCTTATCAAAAAGTAATAAGGAGAAATACAATTTCCGTAACTTTAAATTAAAAAAATTCTAAAGGTGATAAATGACTGGATTGAACCTGGCTACTGAACTAATAAGTTCATTAATGAAAATAGAGACTAATTTCTTTTCATACATACATATGAAACTAGTATGTTGTGGCCACCACAAGACTTTCTTCTATATTTTCCTATATACATATATATTTAATCAGTAACAATAAAAAAAAAAAAAAAAAAAAAAAAAAATACGATTTTTTTTCAAAGTTTTTTTTTTTTTTTTTTTTTTTTTTTTTGTTAAAAGTAATACATATTCAATCAGTAACAATATTTAAAAAAAAAAAAAAAATAAAAAAAAAAATTGCTAAAAGTAAAACAAATCGATAACTTTGTTTTAAATTATCACAGATTTATAGTTCAACCATTCATTTTAAAGGTATTGACGAGATCTTTCGAAAGATACCCATCTTCAAAATTTACCCCCCCCCCTTGGGGGGGGGGGTACTTCTCCCCAGGGGGGGAAGCGATGCCCCCACATGCACAATTTTTTTTTCCTAGTTAACTATTACTATTATCAATAACTCATATTAATTTTACAATCACAAGTTAAAAATAACTCTCATTATGTACATTTATACGAAATTTTGTCCTATATTGCCATGTTAAAAATTTAGAAAACATGAGATCACAGCGCCACCTGTTGAGCGATTGATCCCCAAATGTAATCAGCACCAGTTTATGTCAGGGACCAACTAAATACCAAGTTTGGTTAAATTTCGTTTAAAAAAAAAAAAAAAAAAAAAAAAATTTCTAAGTTTTTTTTTCATTAAAAGTAAAAAAAAATCGATACCTTTGTTTTAAATTATCACAGATTTATGGTTCGACCATTCGTTTTAAAGGTATTGACGAGACCTTTCGAAAGATACCCATCTTGAAACTTTGCTTTCCCCCCGGGGGGGGGGGGGTCTGCCCCCCAATTGGGGGGAACCGATGCCCCCACATGCACAAAATTTTTTTCCTAGTTAACTATTACTATTATCAACGAGACCTTTCGAAAGATACCCATCTTGAAAATTTACTTCCCGGGGAGACCGCCCCCCGAAGATTTAAAAGTGGGGGGGCCAGCCCCCCTGCCCTCCCGTAGTTTACGCCTATGATCAAGACACTACCCTAAATGCAAATTTTATTTTATATTTTTCGTCTATATAACAAGACATACTAAATTAATGTTTAGATATTATAGAAATGAAATTTTATTGCTCTCATTTTTTTTTTCTTTCATTACGAATTTCTTAAAATATACATTATTAAATTATTTTATTTTATTAACCTGCTAAAATCTGTAACTATTTTACACGAGATGGTATCGTAAAGTTTAAATTGTTGCTAAGAATTAACACGCAGGGGGATGATAATTAAGGTTACAATTTCATAACGCTTTAATCTTAAAGCGACCAGTCACAATGACTTGATACTTTACCAGAACAATCATGAAGCAATGGAATTGTGTTTGGCAAAAGGAAAAAAAAGTTCCAAAATGTGCCGTTAATCATTCGTAAGTTGTTTGTTCCATGATGCTCCTCTTTTTCTCTTGTCACTATGACTGTTTTCATTGTAAGCAAGTATTCAATTTTTAAATAATATTCTAAATAATTACTGTAAACTCTTATAATTTTTTTCTTCTAATTCTATTATTTTGTTAACAACATTCCTTTGTTTAATGAATCTATTTAGGCGTTTTCTCTGACATTCTCCTGACAGCGCCATCTATAGACACATTTTAGAACTTTTTTTTTTCATCCGCTAAACAAAATTCTATTGCCTCACGATTATTCTGGTAAAATATCAGGTCATTTTGACCTGTAGTTTTAAAATTATAGCGTTTTCAAATCGTAACTTTAATTATAATCACCCTGTATATATAAATGGATAAAAATCATTCTGTTCATTAATTTATTCCTGTGCACAAAGCGTTATAAATTATAAACATTAATATCCATTTGCTTTGTTACAAGAAGCCGTAGATTGAAAGTAATATTCATCTTCCTTTGCTTCGGTGAAGGCCTACGGAAGGCCAAGAACTGCCGACATGTATGTATAATTCTGTATGGTGATTATATAGAGCAGGCTTAAGAATAATACAAAACTAGTATGTTGTGGCTGCCACTAGAATTTTTTCTAAATATTCCTGTACAACTTCATGAATTACATATCATATATTAAAGTTTATCAAAGTCATTTTACATCATAAATGCAGATGATTTCCATCACAAAGAAGTATAACACCAGAAGGTCGTGTTCAGTAAGCGGGCTCGGTCCACGAGCGATTGATTGATCCAGAGCGATTGATTGATCCAGAGCGAAAACTTTCAGTACTGTTGACCGTTCCAGAGCACTTTCATTCACTGGAATGGACCGGTCGGATCGGTCGTGGATCAAAGTGCTCAGAAAAAATTTCTTGGGACATTGAGTGACGTGACTGATTCAATGCGCATTAGGATGAAAATCTGTTTGACATTGCGCAGCATAAATGATCATGATTGGTGTTTCTTTATCACCCAATCACATCACAAGAAGTTGTGGCAAATCGTTCAGTACGTTCTTGACCTATCTATGGATAAAAAAGGATCAATGACGTCACACGATCGGTCGAATGGCTCCCTTTGAAGAACTCTGGAAAGCTACTTTTATGCTACACTTAAAAAAAAAAAAAAAAAAAAAGGAAGTGCACTTTATTTATCTTTCTATTTATTATTATTATTATTATTATTATTATTATTATTATAATTATTATTATTTTCCAAAGTCCTTTTAAAAACAAATGGAAAAAATCTATTAGAAATTTTCTTTCCCCGTAGAGTACTTCAACCAAATGAGGGCTGACTCTGCCACTATATATATATATATATATATTTTATAGTGGACTTGTTGACTATTACAATTGTAACATGTAATGTATTTTATTTAAATTTCTCTTTGAGGAGCTAAAAGTAATTTTCATTACGTACATTCATACGAAATTTAGTCTTATACTGTCATATTAAAAATTACGCAAAAATCGGATAACACCGCCACCTGTTGAGTGATTGATCACCAAACAAAATCGACACCAGTTTAGGTGATAGTGCAACTAAATACCAATATTGATTAAGTTTAGTATATTGGCACGTGAGATACAGTGTCAACAATTAATGTGATACACACAAACACAGGCAGACATAATCCAAAAATAGTCAAATCGTGTTCAGGACATTTTAAAACGTGTAAATTTGACAAATTCACCACTTTCATTAAATAAAGAAAAAAATTAAGTTTATCTCGAATATTTTTAGTAATAATTAAAATTTATGTAAACAAATTTCCTTGTATCTTCTTGTATCAAAGAAAAAATGTCTCTCTGTAAAGTTAAAGATGTACAACCAATATAATCAACGAATATAAACCATAAACAATTAACAAATATAAACTATATATTTAAGAAAGCAGTTAACTTTCCATTTTTATAATTATACTTCAAGGACATAATATTACATATTTAATTTTTATAGAAAATTAATGCATTGTGGAAACATTATAGTTTACTAAATTTTATCTGCAGATTTAAATTCAACTATAAATGATGCAGAGATTTCAAGAAACCTAAATTAGCGGAAAAATCTTTAAAATTTCTTAATATCTTTCTGAAAATTGTCCTGTTGAGGATCGTTAAATCATGCTTTTGGAACTTTTAATGGCTAAACTAAATGGAATCTAACCTAATAATGAGATAGAGAGAGTAGAATTTAGATGTCTAAGGAGATACTTAAAATATTGTTTATAGTAGTCATGAAGTAAATATTGTTACACTTTCCACAAAACCAAATTTCAACGGCAGACATTATCAAGATATCGCCTATATACGCCAATAAAAATTATAACTACATATGTGTTATTATATAAACATTATATATATGCACAGAAATTTATTATAGTAACTAAAAATTAAGAGAAAATCTTATTTTAAAGGAATTTACATCGTTTGCGTATTAGTTGGGAGCATATTACGTAAAACAAGTGTCTAGTTTCAAGAAAAACAGTTATAATTACCTTTCCCAGCATAATACTTGTGATCAGAAGGAGAAATTTACTAACTATTTAACTTATTGAAAAATGACGACATACTTAATATAGTTGAGCTAAATCTGTTAAATTCAGAATTCAAATGTAAAATTTAATATTTATTATAGATTATGATTTCTTTTTCAATGAAAAAAAAATTAAATAAAAAACCCTAATAAATTGTATAGTCTAATGCATAGCAAAATGTAGATCACGGTATTCGACATTTTTCGTTGCCTAAATGTCTGTCAGCAGCCTAGAGGATCTACTCTCGCAGCTAGTAGACAGTAGGTGCCGAGTTCGATGCCACATAGTCGACATAGGCTCCGTCGACATAGGCGATCAGAACTTTTTCTCTGAAATTCGTGTAAATATGGGCTAGGATTCATTAGAAAGATCCAACTGAGGGCACTACACTTCGGTCTAGGGCACTCGGGTAGTCAATCAAGTTTAATGTCTGCATTAAAAAAGCAACAAGTATCTTTGTTAAAGTAAAATGAACTGAAAATCTTCAGTTGAACGATGATAAATAAGATATTATATATATATAAATAAACTCTTTCAAAAAAGTCACACAATTCTTTTTTGGTTCGAAATAATTAAGAATGACACTTAATCAGGCAAAATAATAACAATAATAATAATAAATAATGCTGTGGTGTATTATCTATTTTCCTTTCTCTGTTTTTTTTTTTTTTTTTTTTTTTTTTCCTAAAGCGCATGCGTCAGGTCTGCGGTGATTTTATCAAAAAAGAGACCAAAAGAGAGAAAAAAAGGTGAATAATTACTCTCTATCAATTTTTTTTCTTTTTCTTTTAGAGAGCGCCAACGGCTATCACATTTCAAAATAAAATCGTCCATGAGGGATGCAACTTTTCTTCGCAAACGGAAGCAGCAACGCACAAAAACTGCATCAGCCATTGTTGATTTAACACTACATTGATGCCTAATTTAACGTCTTAATCGAATGTCCCTTTCAGTTACTCGGATCTGTAAAATATTTTTACGTATTTTTTATTTTACGAGGTCTATTTACAAAAGTATTACTCTTTTCCAAATTCATCTATGTTATAAAGAAGATAACTGCTCAAAATATTCACTAAGAAAAAAAAAAATATACCGCCTTTCTTTAGAATGAATAAGTGGCCATTTTCTAAATCCCTTAACTAGAAATATAGATTTCCGAGCTATGCGCATAAGGCACGCTAATAAACTGAATAGACGAAATGATCGAGAATTTCTAGTGTACACATTTATAGAGGGTGAAACAATATTCTCAATACTCTAAATATTCTGAATCATTTATATTGCGATAAATTCTTGCTTGATTTTCCAGAATTTGGTAATAACCAAGATTATGGTTGCAGAAACCCGCCTCTTGTAGTCTCATTTATTTGCAGAGATTTTTAAATAACTTGGCCCTCGAGAATATAGGCAAACGCTCTAGAATTCTAATAGGGACTTCTAGAACTCGCTTTCCAAGAGAATTAGAATTTATAAGGATGACATGGAACTATTTTTTCTAGAGCCACAATTTAGATTCTAGATGTCAGTTACAGAATTTTTTCTCAGTGTTACCTACAAACATTAAAATTAATAAAATACTTTTTTAACTGATTCTAATAAAATAGTTTCAGTTTCGTTTAAAAAAAAAAAATTACCCTAAAACTGCAGTTGTCTATTTCTAGAATCCATTAGTTTTGAATTAAAATTTTACAAAGGAAAATGTTATTATAAGGAAGTTATTTTTATTAAAAACAACTGAAAATGAAAGGAAAAAAGCTAAAATATATTTTTATTCTTTTTTCCAAAGAAAATGTGTCATTGCAAAAATGCCACTTCTCTCTCTCTCTCTCTCTCTCTCTCTCTATATATATATATATATATATTTAATTATTTAAAGAACAATTGAAATTTATATTTTATAAAGTCCAATAAACATCTCTGGACTATTTTTATACAGATATTTTGCAGATATTTCTCGTATAACCACTTCACCAAATCTGCATAGCTATCGTCTCAAGACTTGGTTTACGATCCTTCGTTATGAGCATCTCCAAGAACAAAATTCATTCATTAGCATATTCTAACCATTTTAGGGGAGATCTGGGTTTTCCAGATAGCTAAAGTATTGTTTTGGATTTACTACACGTTTATCATGCAATATTATTCAAATAGAACCCTCCATTTTTTATGCTATATAATTTACAATATTTTACTAAAAAGAAAGATCTAGAGATTTTTATTCAAATAATATTATAGTTTTAAAAAAGAACACGCTTTTATAGAAATGTGAACTAAAAAACACAAAATATCTATCTTAGTATTAAAATGCAGGGTAAGAGAAAATCGTGTGAGTGACACACCATAATATTTACATACATTTAAATCTTTCATTAAAATAATTTAGAATTAAACAAAAATCATTTTTAAAAAATCTCCCCTGACTGGGATCGAATGTTAGACCTTTAGGTTCGTAGCGCGGAGCTATACCTCAACGCCACGGTGTTCACGTAGAGAATGTCTTTTTTTTTTTTACAATATAGATTTTTTGTTTGCTCCCAGAGCGATTACAAACATGTAAAAATACATACAAACATACATACATACAAACAGGTGAAGCTAATAAAAGCGTGTTAAAAAAGCAGTAACCTGCTCAAAAATGGAAGATATAAAAATACCAAATTATGCAGCTTAGTATGTAATCCATGAGTTTATATTTTATTTATTCTAGGAATTTTTAGTATTAAATATATATAGTTCCAAGTCACATGTAATTGTGTGATATGGAACTATTAACTTTTGTGATTACTATTATTTTATAATTATTATTATGAACATAGTTGTGAAAAAATGGTGTTTGTTGTTGTTGTTACTTTTTCAAATCTCACACATAGTCTAACAAACTCGTACCAAGTCCAAGAAACCTTTGACACTCAGAAAGTCAAAGACGGAAAGGGGAGAGGAATAAATTTCCTTTCAAAGAATACACAAATATAGAGGTTGAAATATTGAAAAATAAATAGTATAGCTTTTCTTCCGTCGTAGCTTTTCGTCATTTTAATTAAAGATATTTACTTGTGTACAACCTTTTAAGCTTCATTTTGAATACCACTTATATATAATCCTGCGTACAATACTATCTAAAATATTTTACGGACTGTAATTTTCCACACTGAAAAAAAAAAAAAAAAAAAAAAGTATATGTATATATATATATACCGCCTTCATCTAGAATGAATAAATGGTCCTTTTCTAAATCCCTTAACTAGAAATGTAGATTTCCGAGCTGCGCGCATAAGGCACAAAATGGTCGAGAGTTTCTAGTCTATACATTTCATAGATGGTGAAAGAATATTCTGAATCTTTTGTATGGCGATAAAATCTCGCTTGATTTTCTAGAATTAGGTAATAAACCAATATTACAGCTGCTGAAACTCACCTCTTGTATTCGCATTTATTTGCAGAGATTTTTAAATAACTTTGCCCTCGATAATATAGGAAAACGCTCTAGAATTCTAATAGGGGTATCTAGAACTCGCTTTCCAAGGGGACTAGAATTTATAAGAATGACGTGGAACTATTTTTTCTAGAGCCACGATTTAGATTCTCGATGTCAGTTACAGAATTTTTTCTCAGTTCATTGTGATTTTTTTCAGAACTTGCGTGAATACGGACTAAGACCCCTCAGAAATACCCTCTCCCCACGGAAGACAATCCCCGCAGGTCTAAAACACTCGAGTAGTCACTCGACCTTAAACCTAACACCAATATCAATTTTTGACAAATCAGATAATATCTATCTGGTAATCAAGTGGTTAGTGCTCTGGACCTTAGTTACCAAGTGGCAGGTTCAAACCCGGTTTAGGCACAGATGCTCGTAGTGGTTTAAAATCCCTCTAAGCTGTAGGTTCTGGCCTAATGAGACCTCATTCGAAAAAAAGAAAGAAAAAATTATCTTTGACAGACATCCAAAACCCAATCTGATCATTTAAAAGTAATTGAAACAAATTATACAGGTTTTTTATAAAAATATTTTCATGCTTGATAGTTCATAAATAATAAAGATTTGAACAAATCTATGGCATTTATGCGTAGAATAACCCATATATTTTCCTTTATAGTACGAACGATCCCATAGGCATTTTTCTTTTTTATTTATTTATTTTTATTTTTGTAATATTTTTCTTTGTCTGAATGTTTTTTCCCGATTGAATATCTTTCCTTTTGTGAATATTGCCTGAGCATATGATATTAATTATGTTTTTTATTTTATTTTATTTTTATTAATTGTGTTGGAAAAAATATTATTCTTGGAATTCTTTGGATCGGAAAAGTTGGTTGCGAATCTACAACTTCATTTGCATGTCTTTATGGAACAATATGGTGTCCCTCTTCATAGTGTGTTAACATCGTTCGTAGTTTTTGGAATGGTCATTTCGCAATAACAAGGAGAGGGCGAGATGGCCCAATTTCCCAAACACGAAGATCGCTTGATATAGTACCGCTGGACTTTTTTTTTGTTCTGGATTTGTAAATGCGATTGTTTCTAAGCGAAAATATCGAACGTTGATGACCTAAAGGACTGGAATGCAGCTGCAATAGTCGCTACATATTCTCAATGCGTGTGAGTGCCTAGGGTAAAATCGACTGTCACTTTTATAATCATCGTGCGATGAAGAGTGCGCATGTGGAGATTCATTGACATGGTACAACACACGTTTTGAATCTATTTAATAATTGATGTTATTTATTTAAATCAACCTTCATTATCTTTTTAATTATTAAAAATCTAAATATGTCAAATTTTTAACAAACACTCTACATAATAGATTCTTTATTAACTTCTAAAGCTGCAGAAAAAAAATATCACTACCACTTAATTTTTTTACAATTATTATCACTACGCAATTAACTGCCTCATTAAGTCTTGAATGGAATTTTTACTGAATAAATCGATAACGATTAAACTTGGATAAATTTAACTCTAGCAGTCGATAAATCTGAAAATGTGGCGATTCTTAGCTTTTAAAGAAGAAATAGTCAAACAATAAAATCAATTTAGAATAGTTCATTGTAGGAAAGTATAATTGGTGTATATGAATTTTTATCAGGATTCAGCAAATAAATAATATAAAATCACATTAGTCTGGTTAAAATAATAATTTTAAATAATTATAATTTTAATACATTTAACACGATAAAAAAACAGTTTTTAATTTAAATCAATATATCTTTAGTTTTAATCATTGCATGTTTCAAACTTCCACGCAATGACAATATTTATGAACAATGTACTCAGTTTATCAAATGTAGTAATATTTAATAAAAACACTTTATTTATACAAAACTACAATTGTTCTTACAACTACTTTCCCGTCAAAAGCAAGACAGTCTTGCTTTTGCCTTCAAGGTAGTAAGTATTATTATTATTTTTTTCTCCTGAAGAAGGAAGTTCAGATCATTTCGAAACCTGCAGTGCTTGTATTGATTGTACTATTTGTGACGAAGTTTTAAAATTTAAATATTTATTGCACACTAGTTCTTTAATTTATAATTAACTTATATAGAATTCATTTGTATTCTACTGAAACTTTCACTTATCATAGAAAATCTATTTTCAAGGTTTTTTTTTTTTTTTTTTCTAATTTAAATCTATACCGATATTTTCAGAAGTTTCATTGGATTTTCTTAATCTTATTTTGTGTAGAAGAGAAGTTTAAAAAGAATGTTAAATCATACAATGCTTTTAACTTAGGAATAATTTAGGTCGGCTATTTAACCACTCTGAGTAGGAAATCGTGCCATAGGGGGTAACGCGTTCGCCTTTCATAGAGACGATATATGTCGTTTTCCAGCAAACGAAAAATGTCTTTTTTCTGCAGCGTCGTCTTCCCATCGTCTTCTCAATCGCGTGATCTATTGTAGAAAAAAAAAATAAGCGAATTTTGAGAAGCGAATTCAGTTAAATATTATTCTTAAGAACAAAAGTATTAAGTAATATTTAATATAAAATAAAATAAAAGTAATATTGTGCATTTGTAAACAGTAGAATAATTGTATTTGAAAGTTTAATTATTTAAAAAAAAAAAAAAAAAAAACATTTTATATGTCTCTTTATTTTCACGAGTAAGAATCGATTTTTGTATGTTGTAATGTAACTGTTACATTAACTGAAATTAATTTAAAATGTGTTAAGTTAAATTTAATCGCGTGAAGGTGTTACAACAAATTAGTTACTCTCCGAAATGACTTTACACCGTACGATGTCGCGCTATTAATAATGTAGTACCAAAAAATCATACATCAGCATTAATAACAAATACAAACTAAATAATGATTGTAAATGTATACAGCAAACAAAAGATCTAATGATATAAAATGGATTAAGAATGATGATGTATAAAAAAATAACACAGATTAAATCGGATTGGTCAAAAATGAGAACAGAAAATGCATTATTTTAGCTTTCGCTAGAGATATAGAAGACTTCGTCTGCTCTTTGTTAATCTACGTCATGTGACCTTTGACGTCAGGTGGGAAGCGCCCATTAACAGTTTCACATAAATCTGGTTCAATTTAACTCAAAAATAAATTGTTTCAAATAACTCGTATTTGAGCTTTTCTTAGCAGCTTAATTATTTTAGGTGAATTGAAACAGCATGAGAATTTGCTTTTCAATACGAAGAATGAGTGAAAAATTATTCAAATTTCCCTTTTCTGTTTTAAGACAATTCATCTGGTAAAATTAAGCTATTGATTTTATTGAAAGAAAAAGGGGAATATGACAACAGAAAAATGGAAAACTAAAAGGAAACAGCCCGTAAAAACAAAACTGAAGAAATGCAAATGCAAGTGTAGAATACTAAAATAATAATAATAATAATAATAATGGCCTGGTAAAATAAATTTTAGAAATAACTATGTGCGATTTTTTTTTTTTTTTTTTAAAGAAAACACATACAAAAATATAAAAACAAACAAAAATACATTTTTAAATATATTTATAGAAGATCGAGATATAATATACTAAATACTTTTTAGTCTGTTTTTTTTTTTTTTTTTTTTTCCTTCGAGTAAAGTTCACCTTTTATAAACGGAAAAAAAAAAAAAGTATTTTCAGGTTTAAACTCTGGAAAAATGCTACGAAAAATCTCAATGTACGAAAAATTCAGAGAAAATTCCAGAAATAAAAGAATGAAGTCGACGAGAGAATAAAAAACTATTTTCCTAAAGCAAGGTTGATCCGGATATATTTTTCCACATTTTGTTTTTTATACATCCGCCTTGGTTTTATATAAATACCTAAAAGATGTTTTTCTGTTTTAACAAAGAAATGAAAATATAAGAAATGTTTCTTACAAAAAGAAAAAAAAAATAATAATAATCTGGTGTGTCACTCACACAACTTTCTCTTACCCCGAAATTTAATACTATAAATACAGGTTGCAGATTAAGAGGTAAGATAACGAGTACTGTTATGTAAACCTGTGTTAAACAATTCAAATTAGGTTTCAGAAGAGTTTTATATGATAATTAGCTCTATGATAATTAGCAATCCCCAGTTTCATTAATGCACCTACATTTATATTATAATTTAATTGGGTTATTAAAAAATAATTCTGTTTTTAAAAAATAATTTATTAAAATTATTATTTTAAAAAATTATCTTTTATGATAATGAGAACGATTTCCATATTAGAGAAGTAGTATAGCACTATATATATATATATATATATATATATATAGAGAGAGAGAGAGAGAGAGAAGTTGAATTTATTCTCAATATTGCACTTAAAAATATATATATATTATTTTTATTTCTTTTGTTAAAAATGGAAAAAATCGATAACTTTATTTTAAATTACCACAGATCGATGGTTCAACCATTCGTTTTAAAGGTATTAGTGAGCTCTTTTGAAAGATACCCATCATGAAAATTTACTCCCTCGAAGGGGGACTTCTCCCCCCAGGGGGGAGGCGTGGCTGCTACATACACAAACTTTTTTTCCCAGTTGACTATCTCTATTACAAAAAATATATATTCTTTTCATTTGGTTTAGTGCAGTCTATAGATGCTAAACTCTACTTACCGGCAATTTCCCCATACACGTAATGTATTTGAATACTTTTGAGTGTCTCTGTACAGTGTGCACGAACCATTGGCTTCATCTGAACGAAAAGCTTACTCTAGCATCCCTATAGGATACACATTTAGAAGACTGAGTTTGGAGTTTCTGTTGCTATTTGTTCATGAGATATGTTGATAACAGACACATAGACAGACATGCACACACATAGACCATTCGCTAAAAACATGATTTTCGTATTCAGGGGACCTCAAAACATGTAAATATAACAAAAACTTACGCTCGAAAATTGTATCCTAAAACAATACTTTCTCGACCCTATGGGTAAGAGAAAGTAAAAAGTAAATGCGTAGTTCTAATTTTTCTATGCATTTCATGTAAAATTAAAACGCTTGCATAAAGAACATAATATTGACTTTTTTTTTTTTTTGAACATTCTGCAATAAAGCTAGTATAATTGATTATTATTATTTACATCGGTTCGTCTGTCTTTTTTTCCACATGCTCATTACCCAGGCTGTCAACAGTCCAGAAATTTTCCCTCTTTCTTCCACCAGTATATTTATATAATATTTTTTTCTTAATTAATCGTGCAAATTTACTACTAAAAATTCCGAAAGAAAAATACTGGTAGAAGAATCAGGGGAAAAATTTCGACTGTTGACACCTTGCTACAGTAAATATTTTCAGAATGCAAACTGATATGGTTTTAAAGTCCACTACATCCAATTTTATTTTGAAATTTTAGCACTGTTGGTTTGTGTACAGGGTCACACATATTAATTGGGGTACACAACAGTAGGGATCCTGTTATTTTACGTGCGTTTCATTATTTTGTTCCCACTATTTGAGAACAAAAACTTTTTAAATAAATTTTTAGTGATGTAAAACGTAATGAAGTAAACATAATTTATACACACGCACAAAAAAAAAAAAAAAAAAAAACATATACTAGAGTTTTTTTTTTTATAATTGACGTTAACCCATTTTATCCCAATTTATTTATTTTGCTCAAATTTGAGAAAAATTATATTTTTTAATGTTAATTAAACCTAAATAAAAGAAATACAACAAAATTTGAAATATATATATATGTATTCTGTATAAGAAATCTTATCCACCTAGTACGCAGGACATTGAAATAAAGAGGATGAAATTTGCACTTATATGTTTTAGTGTTTCTCTTCAATAGTGAAAAGTGCTTTCCGAGTATAAAGTTTTGCTTTATCTGTATAATACTTTCTTATTTACATGATAGTTCTCCAGAAAGAATTTTCAACCTCAAAGAGAAGATAAACCCCTCCCCCTAAAGTAATGATTAAACAAAGATTCGAGATGGAGGAGGAGGAGAGACATATCACGCTAGCAGAAGCTTATATATACCATTATATATTCCAGCTGACAAAATATTCGCACCAAGCAAATTCTGATTTCTATATGCTAGTTTTCAGCTGTCCTTTAAATAGGACAACGGGATAAAATGGGTTAATGATTGGTTACAGTGCTTTCCAAAAATATTCGCAAACATTGTGGAACACCGATAAATCATCCGAAGATCAATTTAAATTGAATTATAAGGTTTTAATACTCTAAAACAAAGTTTAAAAGAATTATAAAAATAAAATATATTTTTAAGGAAACATCACGGAGGTAATGTTTCGTGCATTTAAGATTAAGATATAATACAGTTGGCAATTGTTTCATAATCTACAAAAGTAGTATGGGATATATTTGTGGTTTTTATTAACATTATACATATTACGAGTTTTTCCTTTTATTCCACACATAGATGGCGCTACCATATGACACCCTTTATAATAAACAGTATTTGATACATGGTACTCTGATACATTTTTCTCTGACTTTTTCATCTCTATAGTATTTATTTAACAATTTTCAACTAAAATGATCGTGGAAACAATAGAAGGTTACTATATAAATATAGTGGTGAAAGAGGCGAAGAAAAAGGCGAAACCGTATTATGTAAGCCACTGTTTAGTAAATGTGGTCGAATATATCCTGGCACTCTTAGTCATTCTGCGCTACGGATTACACTATTAAATATTATTTTTAATATTTAAATAATAATCGATTGTGAAATTCGATACATTTCTTCAGTGTTGCCAAATATTGGGACATTTTTAATCAATATCCATCACTAAATTTTAATTTTAACGGTTTCTTAATTACTTTGAAAATAAATCGTCTATTATGTGTATTAAATACATAGATGTAGTAATAAGGTACAGATTGATCATAGCGGGGAAAACATGATTCTTTTCATTCGGGAAAATACGGCCATTTTACCATGTAATGGCTGTCTGTTCCCAAATGAATACATACGGATAATCTAGCAAATAAAATTTGTGAATAATTTATGTACTAAAGGTGATTAAAAAACAAATTTATTTTTCTTTCTTTCTTTTTTCTTCCTTTCTTTTCTTTCTTCCTTTCTTTTTTTTTTCTTTTTTTTTCTTTTAAACAATACATTTTAACTTAATTTAAATTTTAATTGTTTATATGTATATATATTTCGTTTTTAAATGTATTTTAACTTACATTTTTGTCTCATAAATAAAACAGTTTTTGCTTTTAACCTTTTAACTTAGTTGATATTTAAAATTATATGTTAAAATTTAATATTACTAATTATATTTAAAAGAATTTTGAAAATTCCATATTATTTACTAATATAAAACGTTAAAAAATATTAACATAAAAAAAAAAGGATTTCATTAAATATGAAAACAGTATTTATTTCATGATAATGACAAAGCAACTGATTATAAAAATTATATTTTTCAACAATTAGTCAAATATAACTTACTTATCCCAATTCCTATCATATATGTATTAGAACTATTAGAAGTCATGCAATATTTTGGTATTTTCAAAATTTAACAACATTCTATTTTATTTTATTCTATTACTATTGCCGAGTTCCATACCCGCTGATGGCTGATGCCTAAACATTTTACAGCATCAAAAATCTTTGATCGATAGTATGTGGATGACAGATCTACATAAATTATTATATCTATGCTTAAATATCACCCCTTAAAATTATTTGTGATTATTAAATAAAAAAAGTTTCTTAATTTAGCAACACTGCACTCCATAAAATATGTGCAAATGATCCGCGTTTGTAATGATCGATAGATGGCGCTTTTTCAGCTTTTGTTGTTAGTAAATGTAATAGCCACGTGTATTTGTTATTGTTCTATTTGTGTTACTACTTAATATTCGTGCTATAATTTCTCCGCCATTACATCATGGAAAATTGATTGTTTTTGGAAAAAAATATTTCAGTTTATTCAAAGTTCGATTGGAAGTAGATATTTAACTGAAGTTGAACAAATATTAGTTTCAAATCATCTGACAATTCTTTACTTCCATTAGCCGAAGCAACTGAAATTTTAAATTTGTCATTTGGAAATAAACGGAAGCTTTTTTCTGGATTTCTGGATTTTTTGGAGTTACACTGTGGCATACAACAGTATGTGTTATCTTTTCTACGGGATTTATTCATTTTTATTCAATAAATATATGTGAAACAAAACATCGGCAAGCAATGTCGTCTCCACGAAAGGGGAAAGCTATTCATGTTAATTGTAATTTCACCTTATCCCACCAGAGGGCGAGCATTTCATTACAATCGCGGATAAGCGGAATACACTAGAAGCTTTAAAAATTAAAATGACTGCATTGTTAATCTACAGACATAAAATGAGAATGGAATGGGAATTAATGCTTATTGCTTAAAATATTCGTACGCATTCATATACATTCTTGATAGAAAAAAAAATGAAATTCGAATTATGAAAATTAATGGAAATTACCCGATATTTATACCAATTTTTTCACTAAAATCTACCTAAATGACTTTGAAACATGATATTTAGAATTAATTACTTTCTACTATATTTAATAAAACAAAGTATTGGATTCGTAAAAATTTTCGACCTCGGGTTTTCGATGGATTTACACGTTTTGAGAGTTCAAGAACACGATATGACCATTTTTAGAAAATGTCTGTCTGTCTCTGTGTGTGTGTGACAAAAATTTGTGGCACCAGTATCTCAGGAACTACTGCATAGAATTTCATAAAAATTTATATGTAGTTGCACCTTGACATAAATTAATGCCTGTGAACTTTTGGTGAAAAGCGTCCAACAGCTGACGATCCACCCTGATTTTTCTAAATTTTTAACATGGCGGTATAGGACAAAATTTCATATAAATGCGCACAAAAAGTTTTATTTATTTTTTTCAATAATCATTATGTAGCATTATATATTTTCAATAATAATGATTATTTATAATAGTGATAGTCAACTGGAAATAAATAAATGTATATATACATATATATATATAGAAGCATAGCCTCCTAAACTAGATGCCTTCCGCGCGACTCGGAAACTTGGCAACAGTTTTAGCGGTAGACAGCACCACCTAGTACAGATTGAGCGACTTTTTTATTGAACAGCCACCAAAATTTTAAACGTGGGATTTGATGTACATACATAAAAAGCGAAAATAATCGAGGAAACGTCGATTATATATATCATATATCACTTCTTAAAATTATTGGTGATAGTTGAATAAAAAAGTTGTAGAATCTGTACCAGGTGGCGCTGTCTACCGCTTGAACTGTTGCCAAGATTCCGAGTCACGCGGAAGGCATCTAGATTAGGAGGCTATGGTAGAAGCATTGCTTTCCCGGGGAAAGATCCTTTCGATAAAGGCAAATATCCATTATGGATATCTTTCAAAAGAGCTCGTTAATACCTTAAAAATAAATGGCTAAACCTAACGGCTAAATGAACGGCTAATCTATCTGTGATAATTTAAAATAAAATTATCGATTTTTTTTTTTTTTTTTTTTTTTTAAGAATAAAATTGACTTTTTTGGATATTTTGTGCTATACTACTTCCATAGAATGGAAAAGGAAATCGTCTGCATTCATGATAAAAGATGGCTTTAATAAATAAAAAAATTAATAATTTTTTTTACTGAGTGAATTTTGTATAGAAAAATATAAAAGAAATTCATGTGGTGGCTACAACATACTAGTTTTTAAATTATATCGTGTATAAATTTTTTCTGCACTGTAACAAATTTGAATAGCTTTCATAACTTGTATACATAGAAAAGAAAAATAAATAAATCCAGGCATCTTGTTCTTTCAGAATGATATACAAATCGCACCGTGAAGTTTCTAGAACTATTTGTAAAATTCTTAATGTCGCAGAGAAAAAAATGAGAACATTTCTCTGTGAAAAGAGCAGTAAGAGATCTAAACAGTGTTTCTGTCTTCTAGTGAATAAAACACCTTTTTTCCAAGTAAAAATTGATAGGAATATAGTATATATATTTTTTCTTCTATTTCTCAGCTCGTCAAGGATATAGGCAAATACTTCCAGGGTATTTGTTTTTGTTTAAACAGACAACTTAGGAGATGGAAATTGTTGATATACGTAAGAAAAGTTATTTGAGTTAAAATAATTTAGTTTATTTATTTATTTATTTTTTATGCATATGTTGTAGTTGTGTAAGATTTAAAATTATAAAATCGCTATACGAAACAAGTCTTTATCATTGTTCAGTCAAATGCATACTTAAATTATTAAAAAAAAAAAAAAAAGAAAAGAAAAAGAAAAAAAGCACTAAAAATTTGTAAAAAAATAAATATATAAATAAATAATAATAACGTCTTTTTCAACAGTATAATGTAATAATATTTCTTGCCCTTAGCATTGAGGACGAATCCACAGGCTTGGGAGAGTGCTAAATTGACTGACAGTTTGGGATTTGGTGATCGCTATTCAGGTGGATTTCTGTAAAGGAGTTTAAAGAAAACAATGGGCTTTTCCCACTGTCGTCTGCTCAATCACGTGATAGAGGAAAACGAATAATCGAATTCTGAGAATCGAATTCAATTAAATATTGTTCTTAAGAACAAATATTTTAATATTTAATATAAAATAAAATAAAAGTAAATAGTGTGCATTTGTAAACAGTAGAATAATTGTATTTGTAAATTTAATAATTTAAAAAAAAAACATTTTATGTGTTTATTTATTTTTACCTATAAGAATCGATTTTTGTATATTGTAGTGTAACTGTAACATTAACTAATCTAGCAATAAATAATAGCTTCTTGTGGAATGTTTATGGATTATAATTTGAAATTTTAAAATGTTTTCATTTAATTTAATTGCAGGAAGGTATTACAACAAGTTAATTAACTTAGTTACTGGTCTGAATGGATTGACGCAGTACGATATTGCACTGTCACTGATTTAAGCACCAAAAATCAGAGTATTAAACATGTTATCCATCAACATCAATAAGAAATATAAACTAAATGATGATTGTAAATGTATACAGCAAACAAAAGATGATGAATAATGATATGAAATGGATTAAAATGATGATGTATAAAAAATAACACAGATTAAATACGATTGATCAAAAACAAGAATAGAAAATATGTTATTTCAGCAATCGCTCTAGATGAACAAGACTTCGTCTGCTATTTGTTTTTCATCTATCATGTGACCTCTGACGTCAGGTGGGAAGAGCCCATAAATTGACTGACAGTTTGGGATTTAGTGATCGCTATTCAGGTGGATTTCTGTAAAGGAGTTTAAAGAAAACAATTAATTTCAATCAACATTGTGAACATTTCTGTAAAATACTAGGCTGTAATACGGTAGCAGAAGGCGCTGGTTTAAAATAACAAAAAAGGAAAATTATTTTTTGCTTGATAGAGGGTGGCAACAGCGAAATGGGAAAGAAGATTGAAGTAAAGGACGCAATATGTAAGGATTTAATAAATATTATGAGGAGCAAACAGTCAAAACGTGTTTTCTCCAGAAATAAAAGAATTGGGTTGGTGATTTTTCTTTGAACTTAACATAAAATAGTGTGTCTACAAATCTTCCCAGATATGCACTGTTAAACATTTCTGTTAATTCAATGTAAATATTTATCCAGAGTCTCTGTAAATTTACAGTAATTCTTAGTTAAAAGTGAATAATAATGATTCTCAATCTTTATTCTGCATTTTTACCTAAATGTATTATTTAATTATTCAATTAAAATTAAAAATGACTATTTCTACTTTAGAAAAAGCATTCTATGTCCGAAATATATTCACACCCATAATTAATTAAATTAATATTAGTCATTAAAATGAATGTATAAAATAAGTTTTTTAACATCTCCGTTTATTTTTCTCTGCAATTTTACGTGAGACTTAAGACAATAGATTACACAGAGTTTTTTGTTGAAATTTTTAACAGTGTGCCAGCATATCTTCCAAGCACTGTTGGGCATAACTGAAAAAAAGTAATTGAATTACAATTGAATTACAATTAAATTGCAATTATAATTATTTTACTTTCAATCAATTAACAAATAACTGATTACAAATAAATTGAATTACATATTTAATTTATTTGTAGTAATTCAATTTATTTGTAATCAATTACTTGTTAATCATTTGATATTAAAATAATTATAATTGTAATTTAATGGGCTCTTCCCACCTGACGTCAGAGGTCACATGATAGAGGAAAAACAAATAGCAGACAAAGTCTTGTTTATCTAGAGCGATTGCTGAAATAACATATTTTCTATTCTTATTTTTCATCAATCGTATTTAATCTGTGTTATTTTTTATAAATCATCATTCTTAATCCATTTTATATCATTATTCATCCTCTTTTGTTTGCTGTACACATTTACAATCATCATTTAGTTTATGTTTGTTATTGATGTTCATGAAGACATATTTAATACTCTGAATTTTTATACTTAAATCAGTGACAGTGCAATATCGTACTGCGTAAATCCATTTAGACCAGTAACTAAGTTAATTAACTTATTGTAACACCTTTATGCAATTAAATTTAATTGAAAACATTTTAAAATTTCAAATTATAATCCATAAACATTCCACAAGAAGCTATTATTTATTGCTAGATCAGTTAATGTTACAGTTACACTACAATACTCAAAAATCGATTCTTATAGGTAAAAATAATTAAACGCATAAAATGTTTTTTTTAAATTATTAAATTTACAAATACAACTATTCTACTGTTTACAAATGCACAATATTACTTTTATTTTATTTTATATTAAATATTAAAATTTTTGTTCTTAAGAACAATATTTAATTGAATTCGATTCTCAGAATTCGATTATTCGTTTTCCTCTATCACGTGATTGAGCAGACGAAACTGGGAAGAGCCCATTGTAATTTAATTGTAATTCAATTACTCTTTAATTAATTATGCCCAACACTGCTTCCAAGTAACAAGTAATTCATATAAACAAACGATAACTAGGGTTTAAGTTAAGTTATATTTTAACTTATTAGTTTTTTTGTGCTGTTTCAAAAATTGTAACCGAAGGAGAAAAAATGATTTGAATGATTTTGCTCCTCAGTCATATTAAAAATTATACATAACATTAAAATTTCTTTAAAAGATAAATAACCAATATTAATAGCATGTTATAACTTTTCTACTGTTTCTAAGAACTACATAAAAAGAGAAAAAAAAAATGTGAACTGTTTTCGAAACTGTCCACGATGGATGAAGAAAGTGATATCATTTCTAAGTCGAAACTCTTAGAACCATTTGCAAAAATCTAAATAGTTGGGGAAAAATTCAAAGAATTCTCGGCTAAAAGAAATAAAAATATAGATCGCAGATTCTTTCTTATAGAGTATAAGAAGAAAGGTTTTCCTAAAGCAAGGTTGCTCCGGATATATTTTCCCTACTTCACCATTTGTTTCCTTTTTATACAAATACCTAGAGGCTATTTTTCCTGTTTTATGAAAGGACTGAGATCTTACGGTATGATTCTCAGGACTATTTAATTTCTGTGTGGCCTTCATTTAAGATTCAGTATAATAATAACATAAGAGAAACGAATGTGGGTTTTCTTAAAGAGTATTATTGTTTTGGCAAATGTATTTTGTATGAAAATTCTTTGAAATAATATGATGCCGTGACTAATGTTAATCAGGAATTTAAGTACGGAACTAAATGTTTTCTTTTGAAGATTGGAACAGATTATAATGAGGAAAAAGTTTTATACAATCGCTAGATTAGATGTATTTTTCCTAAAGGAAGCTAGTGTGCCGTAACTACTGAAAACAATAAAATCTACGAGATAATTCTCGTGTGCAGGAAAACCTATTTGTAGTTTTTACTTAGATGGCCGTCGATTATTGAACTTGAATTTGAAAAACAGCTTTAGTTCTTGCGATGTGTCCAGGCAATAACACAGTTCTCGTTAATCCAAATAACAGGCATTTTCTTGTAGAAATTATGATGAATTTATTATATACGAATTGTTGACTTATTTAACACAGCTATAGGTGACCACACCATATAAGTATTTTATTATAAAAATGGTAGGTAAAATTGGGATAATTGAATAATTTGGAGTGGGAGCCCAAAAGCGTCGACTTATCAGATCAAGTCATGATGATGAATGGACGCTTCGATTTCTTGATTAATTTCGCCAGAGCTCTAGTCAACGCCTAATTCAAAAAGTAGAGAAAAAATGATTGTAATTATGTTACGTATAAATATATACAATTTTTGAATAGGTTACCAAATGATTATAATTTAAACGGTCCTCACTAAACGCCAAAACACGCCATGAGAACCCGGAACTTTTCAGCAAAATTAACACATCACGTTATGAAACAAGGAATCCACTTATGGCGACAAAACTGCATTTATTTGTAAGATGAAAAGTAACCGAATTAGGAAAAGTCAAAACAAGCTATTGTAGATCTGCATTAACATCAAAGAACGAATAATATAGGATCAAAAGTTTCGATAGAGTTGCAATAAGCAAAAGATACGTATGTGGGAAGAGGGAGAATGTAAAAATTTAAAGAACATACTGTATGTGAATTTAAGTTGCAATTTAGAGGTTATAAAAAAGTGTTAGAGGTTATAAAAAGTGTTCGTTACATATGTTATATTATTTATTTATTATCATTATTATTATTATTATTATTTATAAATGAAAACATATTTTTTAGAAGATGTGATCATCGACATCACACTATCCATATAGAGTAATCTTTAATTTTTCTGTGACAGTCGTACAAAATCTAATTTAATAATGACAAAGAGTGATAGTAATATAAAGAAAACGAAATGTGAGCTTTTTATAATAGTATTATCATTTTGGTAAACATACTTTTTATGCGAGTTCCTTTCATAAATAAAAATAATCCGTGATAATGTGTCACTCACACGACTTTCTCTTACCCTGATATTTAACACTATAAATACAAGTTTCAGATTAAGAGGTAAGATAACGAGTGCTGTTATGTAAACAATTCAAATTAGGCTTCGGTAGAGTTTTACAGGATAATTAGTTATGTGTGAGGGGGTATATCGCCCCCTCCACCCCCCGTTTCATTAATGCACCTATATCTATATACAATTTAATTCGGTTATTAAAAATAATTTTGTTTATTTATTTATTTATTTATTTATTATTATTATTATTATTATTATTATTATTATTATTTTGTTAAAAATGTAAAAAAACGATAACTTTGTTTTAAATTATCGCAGATCGATGGTTCAACCATTCGTTTTAAAGGTATTGGCGAGCTCTTTCGAAATATACCCATCATGAAAATGTACTCCCTTCGAGGAGGGACTTCCCTCCCAGGGAGGAGGCGAGGCTCCTACATACACAAAAAAATATTCCCAGTTGACTATTTCTATTGCAAAAAATATATATTTGTTCCATTTGGTTTAGTTCAGTCTATAGACGTTAAACTCAACTTACCTGCAATTTCCCCCATAGACGTAATGTATTTGAAAACTTTTGACTGTCCCTGTACACGAACCATTTGCTTCATCTCAACGAGAAGCTTAGTGTAGCATCCCTATATGATACACATTTGGAATACCAAGTTTGGAATTTCTGCTACTATTTGTTCTTGAGATATGCTGATAACATACACACACACAGAGCATTCGTTAAAAACATGATTTTCGTATTGTGGACCTCAGAAGATGTAAATATAACAAAAACTAACTTTCGAAAATTTTACCTTAAAACAATACTTTCTCGACTCTATGAATAAGAGACAGTTAAAGTGTGCTATAACTACTGAAAGCACTTAAATTTCACGAGATAATTCTCATGTGCAAGAAAAGCTATTCGTATACGACACAGTTTAATTTCGCTGTGAGAGTCGTACAAAATCCAATTTAATAATAACATAAAGAAAAACATTCACAAAGTTATTGGAAACGAAATTTAAGCTTTTCTTTTAGTAGTGTTATTATTTTGGTAAACATACTCTGGATGTAAGTAATTTTCGTAAATAAAAATAGTAAATAAAAATTTCGTAAATTAACATAAAACTACATTGTAAAAAATAACGGTAGTTTTTATAGCTGAATGGGCTGGCAATATGGGTGACATCACATTATGCTGCAAATCTGCCGTTATTTTTTACAGTGTACGGAAAGCACATAAATCTCAAGAGATAATTCTCATGCGCATAGAAAGTAACCAGAACCTATAACTTCTTAATGTATCTTTCCAATCTAACCAACTAATTTTTAAATCTTCCAAGGCAGTTACCAACTTTTCTCATGAAAGTCCGTATAATTTCTTCAACACAAGCCTTTCCAAGCGAGGGAGCAAGGCTCCGTTTCTCTTTTTATATTCTTGTTACCCTCTGTCGTGTGAAAGCTCTGGTTTGGCGACCTCCGTATTTTTTTTTTAAATGCAATAAACAACGGAGGAGGTTTAATCTTTAGAAACGGGCTCTTTTGAATCTCCACAGTGCCATCAGCGCCCCTCTCTAAAGGTTGAAATCGCTCAAAACTGCTGCATAGGGGTGAGCGGCCACCTTCCGTCTTACAATCTTAGAATTTTCATGCGCATGAAAAGCTATTCTTATACGGCGCAGTTTAATTTCGCTGTGACAGTCATACAAAATACAATTTAACCCTTTGCCACCCTTAACGCGCTAAATCGCTCTAAACTGTGTTGTCAAATTTAGTGACATTTTTTTATTCAAATACCACCAATAATTTTGAGGAATGTTATTTAATATATGTACATAATGGACGAATAACCTTTAAAGCGATTAGGCAATCGTTACATTTTAAAATTTAGTGGTGGATATTGAGTAAAAAAATTCCTAAATTTGGCAATAGGTAAATCGAATTGTACCGACAAAGGGTTAATAATAACATAAAAGGAAAGGTTCACTGTACTATAAAGATAAAGAAAGCAAAATATTAGATTTTTTGAACAGTGTTTTTGTTTTGGTCTACATATTTTGCATACCAGTCCTATGAAAAAATGTGATGCACTAATTAATCTTATTCAGTAGCTTAACCCTTTAACGGGCTGTGGTAAATATTTTACCACAATGTCATCAATTTTAAAATGGGGAAGGCGTGGTAAGTGAATTTTACTACGCCTGTCGTTTTTAATCTGCTAAAATACATGAAGGAACAAAATAAAAGAACACAGGGTCACACTCTGTGTTGATTCCTTTTTTTTTCTGGAATTCTGTTTATAAGGTGGTAGTAAGAAATTTTACCAGAAAAATAGGTGCTTAGAATAAACAGTAGGCGTAGAAAGATAGCTTACCACGCCTTTTTCATTTAAAATTAGTTTATTGGGTGGTAATTATACTTCTCATGGCTTTATAAAACGTTAAATATCAAATTAATTTTACCTAATAAGCTAAATGGAATTGTTTCTTATTATCACTCTCAATACCAAAAATATTTTAATATACCATTACTACAATCAAACGGCCCGTTAAAGGGTTAAATATGGAACCGAAAACTTAATTTGATGATTGGAACAAATTATCTTGATGAATAAGTTTTGTGCAATTGTTACCATAACGTTGTATGTCTGAAATTAAACTAACATTCAATATCCATGGAATGCATTAAAACCTTGTTAGGTAGTTTTCCTGTCCAAGAAAAGCAATTCATTTATTGCACTGTTTTATTTCGTGTGGCACTCATACTAAATACACTTTAATCATAACATAAAAGAAACAATTCACAGTAATAAAAATAATTATGAAACTAAATATTGGCTTTTTTACCAGTGTTAGTGTTTTGGTAAATATATTTTGTATGCCAGTTTTTTGAACTAATGAGATGAGGTGACTATAATATTATTCAGCAATTTAAATTGTGGGACAAAAGGCTTTTTTTTTAAAGCCTAGAACAAATTATATCAACGAAATTTTTTATGCAATCACTTGTTTAGAACTGCTTTTGATAAATAAAACTAATAATGGTTTGATAAATAATTCTCTTACACAAGAAAATCTATTCATATGCAGTACTATTTAATTTTTCTTTAGTACTCATATGAGATATAGTTTGATAGTGACATAAAAGGAATAAAATTGAGCTTCCTAGGAGTGTTATTGTTTTGGCGAATATGTACTGTGTGCAAAGTATTTAAAAGGTTGTGATAGAAAGATTATTACTGGTAATGAATTTAAATTTACAATGGGCTCTTCCCACCTAACGTTACAGGTCACGTGACATTTGAAAAACAAACAGTAGACGAAGTCTTCTATATCTGTAACGATTGCTGAAATAACATATTTTCTATTCTTATTTTTGATCAATCGTACTTAATCTGTGTTATTTTTTTTTTATACATCATCATTTTTAATCCATTTTATATCATTATTCATCCTCTTTTGTTTGCTGTATACATTTACAATCACATTTAGTTTATATTTGTTATTGATGTTCATGTTAAATATTCTTATTTTTGGTACTTAAATACTTGACAGTGCAACATTGTTCGGTGTAAAGCCACGTAGACCAGAAACTAAGTTAATTAACTCGTTTTAATACCTTGTTTTAATACATTTCAAATCATAATCCATAAACATTCCACAAGAACAAGTTATTATTTATTTCTAGATCAGTGTTACAGTTATACTACAACATACAAAAATCGATTCTTACAGGTAAAAAGTAAATAAACACGTAAAGTGTTTTTTTTTAATTATTAAATTTGCAAATACAATTATTCTACTGTTTACAAATGTACAATATCACTTTTATTTTATTTTAGATTAAATATGAACGAACACTTTTGTTCTTAAGAACAATATTTAATTCGATTCTCGGAATTCGATTTTAAGTTATTCAAACATCACGTGATTGAGCAGACTATGCTGGGAAGAGCCCATTGCTCTAAAATATTGCAAGAAATTGTCTTGAAGATGAATAATTTATACAGTCTCTTATATCTGAGTCTTATAAATGAAACTAATATTGTATGATCCTTACAATTTTTTTTCTATCGTGTGTTTTAAATTTCTTATATTAGGAAGTTTATTATTCCCAGTATGTAAAATAAAAATAAATTAATGAAATTTTGAGACAACTGAATATTACAGATCCATCTCTAGTCAGTATCGGACAATATTGGATAAAATTGTTAAAAATGGTCGATTTTCCTGGATGTACGGCTATTTTGGTCGATATATGTTAATATTCTTGTTATACAGGCAATATTATTTATGAAGACATATTGCCTTTATTCTTATAAGGAAATAAAAAGTTGAAAAAGAAAATTACCAATTGATAGTTTTTTTTTTTTTTTTTTTTTTTTTTTTTTTTTTAACGGACGATTTTTATTTATTTCGCTAAATAAGCATTTCTTTGGATATAATATAAATGTAATATCGGCTCTCTTTTACAATTAATGTATTAATACCAATAATAGTTTGTTTTCATCTAAACATTTATCTGATCACAATCATATTTTACAATATATAAAGCATTTTATATAAAGAGATTTGCTAAATATCTTTGCGAGAAAAGTTTTATAATAAGAGCAAAATAAATAATTGTTTTACACTGGAAAATTTTTCAATAAAATTAGAGCATTTTATTTGAAAGACTATCTCAAAAAAACCTAATATATTTTGTTTACGGAGTACAAAAATAGGTTTATTTTCTATATGAACTATTCCTTTCATCTAGCGTAATATAAATCATGGTATTTGTTGAACGTTTACGGCTTATGGGAGAATTTATTATTATTACTACTGACGTTAAATATTGTGTGCTCCGAGAAAATTGATGAGCAGTTCCAGTAGCAAGGGATTTGCATAAACATATATTTTAAAAGAAAAAAAAACAACCTTTTTTAAGAGAGATTTTTAAAGTTATATAAATAAAATATTCGACTTTTAATCAAAACATTGTTGGGTGATTTTACAGAAAATCTGCATATTCGAGTCACGAAAAATAACATCTTTTAACTTCTATTTAAATTAATATTTACTTTATTTTACATATAAATGTATAAAGTTTTTCGAATATTTATTTAAATTTCTTGATATTAAATAAATTTAAAGTATGATAAATGTGCTTATAGAAGGTGATATATCATGTCTGTACACTGTCACAAGTCACAAGTGCATTAACTGTAATATTTACAAGTGAGGTATTTCACTCCGCATAGAGAGTAAGTAACTAGAACTATATTTTATTTAGAAAATACATAAATTTAAGGGCATATAAGAAATTTCGCCCTCTTTATTGTTTTAAGAAAACTTATTAATAAAGAAAAAGAAAAGAAAAATGAGGGTGAAAAATTTTCTGTAACCTGGCTAGTTCAAAACTAAAATAATAATAATAATAATAATAATAATAATTAAATAAATTAAAAAATAAATTAAGGTAAACGCACCAGTAGTGGACGCTTTAAGGACATTTTCCGGCTATTTTTAGTGCAATTTCCTAAATTCAAAAAATAATTAATATTTCAGACCTTTAACAAATCTTTCTTAACACGACTGTATTATGAAAATTGCTAATTGTAGCATTTATATATGTAAAAAATAAAATATCTGAAGAGCTTAAAATGAGCCAGAAATGGACACACTAAAGACCCAGTAGTGGACCCTTTTTTTGTTCCAGTAGTGGACCCCTTTGAATTTCTGCTTTAAAATTCAACTCTAAAATTGCTGAATTACAGAATTGTGTCCACTACTGCATCTGGCATTAAAATTCACACGAGACAGTAGTGGACAGGACTGTCCACTATTTGTCATCATGATTTTTTTTTTTGGTACCGGTAGTGGACACCCATAAAAATACTATGTGTTAATACAAGATTTAAAAAACAGCACAATAAATGAATGCTGCATACTTTTTAGTCATATGAAAGCAAAAGGTAGAAGAAATCAGTTAAAAATAAGCAGAGAGCGAGCAAATAAAATTTCATTTCCTTATTCAAAGCGATAAGAAGAAAACGGCAAAATCACAAAAAGTGCAATTTTTTTTTAGTTAAACTAACATTATTTTAATTCTAATGGTCTGAATTATTTTTTGTTAAAGGGTTTAACAGTAAAGAACTCTAACTCCCTTCCTGAACATTGATCGAATCTTCAGAATTTTTAGGTAGCCTATTTTCAGAGTTTAAAATTAAAAGTGTTCGCTACTGACACAGGGTCCACTACTGATGCATTTACCTGAAATTTTAAAAAAATTAAAAAGATATATATTTTTTAAATCATTATTTAAAACATCTGGTGTGACTCCACTTGACCTTTCTGAACATTGAGTAATTAACGGTTTTTGAGTAATATGATTCGTCAAAAGAAAGAATTATAATAAGGAATAAACTTTTCCCCATATATAGTTTTTTTTTAATTTAAAGCTATTGCATTTCTAATAATTTCAGCCCATAGATCATAATGAAAAGAATTGTGTCCCTGTAAAAGTCTGTAAATGTTAGATTTACGAAAATCTATACTCTTCTGGTGACTATAATCTATAAAATGTATGTGAATTTTCAGCTCAATCGAATAAGGAGTTTATACGCTATCGTATTTTAAATAATTGGACCCCATAGATCATAATGATTAAGAATTTTCTTCGTGTGTCTGTAAAAAAAAACTATAAATGCTAGAAAATCAATACTGTTCAAGCAATGGTAATCTATAACATGTATATAAATTTTCAGTTCATTCGAATAAGGCGTTTACACGTTATTGTACTTTGAAGATTTTAAGCCCGTAATCTATAATGATAAAAAAAAAATTTCTTTGCGCCCCTGTAAAAAAGTATAAATGCTAATTTCACCAAAATCCGCGGGGTTCGTGCTAAGGTGACATGTAACATACGTACCAACTTCCAGCTCGTCTGAATAGAGCATTTACAAGCTTACTAGTTCACACACAAGCATACACACATGCACATACATACACATCATCGTCAAAGAGCTCAGGTGCTTCAAAACGTGTAGATACACTAGAATCTTAAAGTCGAATTTTTGTCATGATTACAACACTTTCCTTACATATTAAAGTTAAAAAAAGTTAAAAAAAAAAAAAAAAAAAAAAGCACTAGGTGGAGATATTTATTATTTCTAGTAACAAAAAAAAAGAAGAAAAATTTATTTTGGAAATATAAGAAAGCTGCTTTACATAAGTTTGCATTTTTATATATTTATTTATTTGTTTTAGGTAAGTACTTGATATTTAAGCTGTTTGGTTATTTAACTCAACTCGTGATATCATCCGTGTTACTTTCTGTATGACAGTTGTTTAAAATATGACATAAAACATAATGACGTAAAATATAATTTAAATTTATAAAGATTTTGAATGTTTTATACAGAGCGTTCATTAGAGATTTTCAAAAGATTGTTGCACGCATTTTATTTTTTAGTACTAAATAAATAAGCAAATATCGTAAAATAAAAATAAATGAACGCCTTTTTGTTATACCATAAAGAAAGAAAAAATAAACTGTATTTGTTGCACTGTGACATGAATTATAGCTGAATAGGTATCCGCATATGTCATTTAAGATAAGACGCTGGTATGCTGGGATTTCTCCCATTTAAGACAAGGCTATATTCCAGTTTCTAGTATATAATCGCACAAAACTTTGTATGTGAGAATTATGAAAAACTACGTCGATTCAGTTTCGGTGCATAGTAGTCGATAGATGGCACTGCTCTGCTGTAACTTTCTGCACGTATGGGAAGAAAATATCTCAGATTTTATAATATATAAAAGCAACAAACTTAAAATGATAAAAATTTATTAGGATTCGGTTTGTGTGTGTATATCGGTCAAAAGATAGCGCTGATTAATATTAAACTGGCCGCGATTTTCTAGATAGTTAAATCTGATTAGCTATTGGTCAAAGTTGCACCAAACTCTATAAGTAAACTATTTATCATAGATTAAATTTTTGTGCATGTTATGTGCAATTTGAGACTGTTTTATAGAATGGTACCAAAAAAAAAAAAAAAAAAAAAAAAAAAAAAATCGTGCATGTTAATTGGAAAGGACGGTTTTACAGAATGATGTAGAAAATAATTATAAGGTAAAAAACTTTTTATAAACCAAGTTTTTAAATTTTTCTGTTGAATCATAGCTATAGAACTAACTACATTAGCACTTTATCAATGCGTATTGTTACGAAATTGCAAATAACTGTATTTATTTGTGTATAAATTCTTTCAAAGAGGCTTAATAAGTTGATAAAATGTCAATTTTCTGCATTTCCAGCTCTTTTTCGCGTTAAAATAGCTTAATTTTCCCTTTAAAACGTATTAGAAAGCTCCAATGAGCAGGTAATGGATTTGGCGCCAAATTTGGACACTTTTTTGGCGACTTTAGGCGAGAAAATCTTTGTTCTCGAAATTCCAAAGATGGACTTTCTAATGTGATTGGTTAAAGTGTTACGGGAAATTTTTATTAAAAAAAAGTTGGTTTTAAAAATAAAATATTATTCCTTTCAGAACAACATATATTTGCATCATGAACTACATTGGCACTTTACCAATGTGAAGAAGCATTGCTCTCGAATATCCTATTAAATATACATCATCTGCTTTTGCATTATATGAAAATTTTATAAAGGAAAATATTACCCAACTAAATTATTCTCCCATGACACACATCCATATATAATCCATTTAGACGGAAACATTATGCACATTTATGTCACATTCTTCTAAATAATAGAAATTCAGCATTCATTCTATAACATATATTTATTAATCCGACAAATTCCTCTTCATAGTCATGTCGCTATTCCAATGTTTATGTTGTTTGTACGAAAATATGTGCAGATAAATAATTTCTTTTCAAGGCATAAAGCATATATTCTATAGCATGAGAAATTAATAATATTTACTTTATACATTTGCAAATTGGAATGATTTATAAGTGGACAATTACCACGTAATTTCGTTTTTTATTCAAGAGCCATACTTGTAAAGAAGCATTCAGTTTTAATATTGTGTATACGCTTATGAATCCGGTATTGTAAAGATAAAGATTCTGCATTCAAATTATAATATGCACTTATTCTTTAAATATCAGTAACTCTGGAGATAACACGCTCTCTCAGATATGAAAATTTTGTTTCAAGATTAATATGTCTTTTCAATGGTGAATAAAATTCGCAAATATATTAAAAATATTGTTAAAAATAATGCTAGAGGCTAAAGAAAATTTCTTTATTTATTTCCTATGAAATTATAGTTAGTGTTTTTAGTATCTGAAATGAATCTTTCTATCATATCTGTACAGTGAAAGGTGCTAAATGAAATAAATAAATATATATATATATATATATATATATCATACTTGCCAACATATTTTGAATATTAATTATATTCCGTAGTTTTGTTTGCCCCGCCTTCTTTTTCACACCAGTATCTTTTTAGTGTATTTTTCTTCTTATTTAATGGTAATTGAATTTGGAGAATATTACTCTAAAAATTTATTGGTGTGAAAAAAAGGGTGGGACTAACAACACTACGGAGTATTATTTAGGATGTTGGTAAGTATGATATATATATATATATATATATATATATATATTATGTTCGAAAAGATTATTTTAGTTTAATGGACATCTTTGAACATTTTTGAACTGAGAAGAACGAAATAAAAAGCAAACGTATCATAAATATATATTTAAATTTACTCTAGATTGATTATTCAATTCATAATCATGCTTAAACATTGTTAGAAAGTGTTAAACGCCTAATGCAAACGGAAATGGAATTCACGCAATTTTTGGTAATATCCATTAATGTAACTGAATATTTTTGTGTGGCACTATAAATCTTCATGCTAATCATACTACGTTCTACAGAAAACATTTTTTTCTATGAATACGTAAAAAATTAAATTTCATTATGGTTTGTGTAAAATAAAATTATGGAAATATGGTTTGTAGAAATACCTCTCATAGAACACAATACTTTGGAATATTTTCAGGTGTGTCTGTACACAAAACCATGGTGATATTTATCCCTATTTTCAATAGGGAACATTCCATAGTAAATATGAATAACCTATATCAATCTCAAGAAATTCCATGAGTATTTATTGAGTTAGAGCGCAGGAAAACGGACGGACAGACAAACCAAAGTCATAAACACTTTTCAACTTTGTTGGAATGAAAAGGAATAAATAAATAAAAAATGAATGCGGGAAAAAGTTATGTCAAAAATTTCTAAGCGTCAAACTACATATACTTTATAACAAAAAAAGTGACGCACCAAGAAGGAGTAATGCAAACTGGACACAAATTGACATACATACAGGTTTTGATAGAATCAAGCACCAGTTCATCATTATCGTCGATCCTATGTGCAACTAGGTACGTCAGTGACTTCAAAGACCCTTAATAGGCGGCTCAGTGAAATGAGGTTGAGCTTAGTCCCCGGATCTCTCTTCCACTGAGGACGGTTGGAGCATCATAAAAAGGGTCCTACAACCAGTTGGGGATTTTACCAATGTAACGCAACAATTGGACAGAATTTGGCACGATACTTCATAGGAGCACATCTGCCAACTCTGTCAATTAATATCAAGCCGAATAACTGCGTACATAAGGGCCAGAAGTGGACCAACGCGTTATTGACTCGTTTACTTTGTGAGGCCCTTTCTCTCGATTAAATCATTCAAACTTTCTGAAACTGTAACCAATTGTTTTTCTTTACATGTACATCACATCTACCAATTTTTGTCCCATTTGGACCACCCATTCCACCCCATCTACCAATTTTTGTCCCCACTTGTTCTTGGTGCGTCGCTTTTTTTTTTTTTTTTTCTTATAGATTGTAATTTCAAACACATACTTTTTTTTTTGTCATTAAGTAAGACTTCAATTACAAAGAATTTTTCTTTGAATTGCAATGTAAACATGTTATAAATTTCTAGAGCAATAATATTATTAAATTTTCATTTATGTAGATTAAACAAACATTGATTGAAAAAAAAAAGTTTTTTTTTTTTTTCTTTCTTTTAAGAAAAGGCAAAATTTTCCAGTAAAACACTTCAAGATATTTATTAATATTCAGAGAACCTTTTCAAAATATTTAACTATATATAAACTAATAGCAGATTAATATATTTTATAATAAAATTTCCTTTAGCTATTATTTCTAGTTTATGATTAAGACTTTTAAAAAATTAAATTTAATTTATGAAATTGTTAAATTTCTTAATTGTGTACTTTAGTTTTTACTATGCATATATTTTTTAATACAGAACATTGAACACAGATGATATTTATGATACTAGATCATGGAACTATCATAGATTGTATCCATCTAACATAATCTGTACATGATTAAGCTATTTAAATTTTTTTTTTTTTTTTTCCTTATGTTTAAGTTTATCTATTTTTCTGGAGCTTTTAGTATACTTTCAAAGTCAACATGTATATTGATCAGTATTAAAAAATTATTTTATTCTCTTGAGAAAATGGACATTAAATATTTATTAAAGACATTTTTGCATTAGATTTTGGTTTTAAATATTCAGCAGTTCAAAATATTAAATATTCTACTTCAGTTTTCAGCTTAATGGAAAGTATTTTTTAGTTATCAAGATATTTCAGATTTTTCTTTAAAATTTTATTGACATTATATCACTTTTCATGCGATTACATAATCCTTGGAAAAAATGGTTCTGTGTGCAAGTTAAAAGAGTAACGGTCTCTCTCAGTGATATTTTCCTGCATTTAAAGAAGTAAATTATTCTCAGAAGAAACAGAAAATTGTGTAATGGAAAACGTTGTCCTGCTTAATCACACTCATAGGAATTCAGACGATTTTATTATGCATACTTGAATGTCCATTTTTATCGCAGTGATTCTAAATACTACATAACTGTTCGCTTAACTGACTGCGCCATTTTACGAAATTTACTCTTTTAATATTTAATTTGGATATTAAAATAAATCTTGTCAGTTATTGCTTCCAATGTAGTTTTAATAGAACTTCTTATTATATAGATATGACTTTAAATAAGTAAATTTATTTATTTATTACAAATTGTTTTTATGCATTAAGCAAACTTAAACTGTAGTCACAAGAAAAAAAAGGGGGTTATATAATAAAGATTTTTTTTTTTTTTTTTTGAGGTAATCACGCTCTGTGGAATTGATAAGTTAATTTTACCTTTTCCGAAAGGCCGATCATTATTGTTAGAAGCAGAAAGTTGCATGTTATTTTATGGGTTTTCCTGCAAATATAATCTTAATACATTATTTCAATGTAAAAAGAAGAAAAAATAAATAAATTACATCTTTTTTTCTCAGTGTATAATTTTTCTACGGTTTCTAAGAATTACATGAAGAGAAAATATGTGAATTATTTTTCAAACTGTCCAATGTGGATAAAGAAAATGATATTAATTCTAAGTCGAAACTTTTGAAAACCATTTGTAAAAATCTAAATAGTTGGGAGAAAATTCAAAGAATTCTCACAAAAAAAAAGTACATCGCAGATTCTCTCATATAGAGTATTAAAGAAAAGTTTTCCTGAAGCAAGGTTGATCCGGATATATTTTCCCTACTTCACCATTTGTTTCCTTTTTATACAAATACCTAGAGGCTATTTTTCCTCTTTTATGAAAGGACTGAGATCTTACGGTACGATTCTCAGGAATAAGTAAAAGTATTTAATTTCTGTGTGGCCTTCATTTAAGATTCAGTATAATAATAACATAAGAGAAACGAATGAGAGTTATCTTAAAGAATATTATTGTTTTGGCAAATGTATTTTGTATGAAAATTCTTTGAAATAATATGATGCCGTGACTAATGTTATTCAGCAATATAAGTACGGTACTTTCTTTTGAAGATTGGAACAGATTATATTGAGGAAAAAGTTTTATACAATTGCTAGTTTAGATGTATTTTTCGTAAAGGAAGCTAGTGTATTGCAACTACTAAAAACACTAAAATCTCACGAGGTAATTCTCATGTGCAAGAAAGCTATTCGTATACGGTACTGTTTAATTTCGTTATGAGAGTCATACAAAATACAGTTTAATAATATTATAAAGAAATAATTATAAGATTTGAAAAAAAAAAAACTGTTTATGTACCATGTTTTAAATTTTCTGATAAAACATAGAGCTTTTATCAATGTGCATAAAATCTTTAAACTGATAATGACGTCCATTTTTTAGAGATGCATAATTTAACTTTTTATATTTTTTTAATGTTCACGTTTAATTAACTGTATTTATTTTTATGTCGAAAAAAAAAAATAAACTCGTATTTTTTTTTTTTTTTTGCAACAATTAAAATTATATTTAATATTTTAATGGCTATTTTAACGCTATTAGGATGTTATTTTCATATTTTAATTTTAATTTTAATTAATTTATTTTGTTAGTTTTCTTATAAGAAAACTAATCAAAAATTCGAAAATCAGACTTCGAAGTATTGTGTTGTCATCGGGTTCTGAGCTATTGTAAAAGTTTCAAATGTCTAGCTAGTACGGAATTTAGTTAATATTTGATTGCAAGATTTGTACCGGGCAAATAAACAAACAAACAAGAACAGAAGTTAATAAAAACATGGTAAAATATTCAATGTAGTATTAAGATAACGGCAACAAAATTTTAGCTTTCTTAACAGTATTATTATTTTAACAAATATATCTTGTGTGTAAGTTCTTTGAAATAATGTGATGCAGCGTGTAATCTTATTAAGCAGTTGAAAAGAGGAACCAAAAGTTTCCACTTGTATCGTATGCAACATGCCAAAGTCGGATTAATCCATTTTCGCAATATGACGTCATTAGAGAAGGCGGGTCTGTTTAAAATATGAAATAATACTGTGAATACAGCACCATTTGTTGGAAAAAATGTAACTAATATTTTTTGATGGTTGAAACACGTTATCTTGATGAATAGATCTTATGCAATCACTAGTTTATATCTGCATTTAAGAAATGAAACTTGTATGGAATAGCCAAAGAAAGCATTAAAATCTTACCAAGATAATTCTCTTGAACAAGAAAAGCTATTTATTTACGGAACAATTTAGTTTTACTGTAGCACTCATATAAATACAATTTAATCATGACATACAAGAAAAGATTCACTGTTAATAAAAAAATAAAGGAAACAAAATGTTAACTTTGTTATCAGTATTTTTATTTTGATCAACATATTTTGCATGCCAAAAAATGTGCCTTAGAAAAAATGTGATGCATTAATTAATTTTATTCAGTAATTTAAAGATAAAACCGAAAACTTAATTTGATGATTGGAACTTAATTACATTGATGAATAAGTTTTATGCAATCGCTACCTCAACTTGGCATGTCTGAAAGTAAACTAACATTCAATATCCATAAAAAGCATTAAAACTTTCTTAGATAATTATCCAGTCCAAAAAAAAAAAAAAAAAAAAGCTATTCATTTATTGCACTGTTTAATTTCGTGTGACACTCATACGAATGAGATATAATTTAATAGTGACATAAAAGGAATAAAATTGAGCTTCCTAGGGGTGATATTGTTTTGGGAAATATGCACTGTACGCAAGGTATTTCACAGACTGTGATTCAAAATTACTATTGATCATGAATTTAAATTTAAATTAAACAATTGCTTTGAAATGTTGCAAGAAATTATCTAGAATTTGAATTATTTTTATAGTCGATAGCTTTACATCTGAGTCTTATAAATGAAACTAATATTCTATAACCATCACAGCATTTTCTATTTTATTTTTGAAACATCTTATATGAGGAAGTTTATTATTATTCCCAGTATGCCAAATGAATTAAAATGTAAATTAGAAAACAAATATCAAAATTATCAGAGAATTTTCAGACAATCTGGAAATAGTAGACAAAATTAGTAAAAATGTCTTCTTGGATGCAAGTCTGTTTTGAGCGATATTGGGTGGTATTGGTCAATAGTATCGTGCTACAGGAAATATTACGAATATTTATGGCGAAACATTATCTTTATTTTTATAAGGCAATAAAGAGTAGAAAAGAAAAATTACCTATTCATAGACACATATTTTTTTTTTTTTTTTTTTTTTTTTTTTTTTTTGCTTTGGACGATTTTTTAAATATTTCACTAAATAAGAATTTCCTTCACCCTTTAACGTTCACTACTTAATTTTTTTAAAAAAATACTAAACTAATTTTAAAAATGGCTTTTAGACATATAGCTGATCATAAATATTTAAAAAAAAAATTAGCATTGTTCCTTTTCGAGAAATTCTCGGTTTGAAACATCTGTAAGTAAACCTTATTAAATTCAAATAATATTTAATTTAATAAATAAATCACTTTATAAGTAAACATTATCGACAACAAAAACTCGTAAAAGTTGCATAGATCCCAAAATTTCAATTTATTCAGGAGTATTTTAACCCTTTGCGGTGCAAGGTAATTAGGATCATTTTAATTACACTGCCTCCGGAATTTACGAACATAATTAAAATAGAAGAAATTTTGAATTTTCACGTTAAAAAAGGGGCCTTTTCTGCTATGTTATAAATGTAAATTTTTACTAAAAAATTTCCGGGATGGGTTTTTGCACTTGAGAATTAAAATTAGGTGTTCCATCAGCGTGAACACTGCGACTGAAAAGGTTAAACATAATTTCAATATCACAATCATTTTATTTTACAATAAATGTATTACCACCAGTATTAATTTGATTTCATCTAAATATTTATTTAGATCAAAATTCTATTTTACAATATACAAAACATTTTACATAGAGAGATTTGTTAAATATATTTGGAAGTAAAAATTTATAATAAGTACAAAGAAATAACTGTCTTGTAGTGGCTTTTTTTTTTTTTTCAATAAAAAGTAGAGCATCTTATTTGAGAGACTATCTCAAAAAAACCTAATATATTTTGTTTACGGCGTACAAAAATATATTTATTTTCTATATCAACTATTCCCTTAATCTAGCGTAATATAAATCATGGTATTTGTTGAACGTTTACGGCTTATGGAAGAATTTATTATTATTACTACTGACGTTAAATATTGTGCTCTCGGAGAAAATTGATGGGCAGATCCAGTAGCAAGAGATTTGCATAAACATTTATTTTAACCCTTTCAGCGTTAGCCGTTTTTCGGTATATCTGTTTAACGATTCATAAAATTAATACTATGCACAGTATAAATATGAAAATTTAATACAATACTCTATACATGTTTATTAATCTTATTTTCTCGAAAAAAGCAACATATATTTCAAAATTTAGCCATACCAGCCTTTTGTTTTGACTATGCTTGACGGAAAAAGACGGGCTTAACGCTTATAGGGTTAAAAGAAAAAAAAAACAACATTTTTTTTAAAGAGAGATTTTTAAAGTTATATGAATAAAATATTCGATTTTTAATCAAAGCATAGTTGGGTATTTCTAGAGAAAATCTGCATATTCAAGTCACGAAAAAAAAAAAAAAAAAAAAAAAAAAAACTATTTTTTAACTTTTCTTAAAATTATTATTGTATTCCTTTTACAGTTCAAAATTTAATAAAAGTACACATTTCTCTAGATATTTATTTAAATTTCTTGGAATTAAATAAATTTAAAGAATAAAAAATATGTTTACAGGAGATATATATTACGTCTGCGTACTAACACAAGTCACAATTGAATTATTTAAATATTTATGTGCAAGGTATTTTACACGCATATAAAGTAGAATATTTCGTATAGAAAACATATGAATTTAATATCATATAAAAAATTTTTACTTTCTTTAAATAAGATATTTTTTTTTAATTATATTTAAAAAAGAGAGATAGAAAATGTGCTTCTTTTTATAATTTCTAGTCTTTGAAATCGAAGTAAATCCTTAGAGCTGCACCAAACACTTAAGTAAATTATGTTTCATATATTTAAATATTTACATATTAAGTGGATTGTGACACGGTTTTTTTATAATGGTATGAAAGAAAAATTTGCGACATCCACAGCATATTAGCTTTGCTTTCCCAAATATTTTATATTTTCTAAACATTAAATTTTAATTTTTCTTGGGAATCCTATAAGGTAAGTGCACCAGTGATTGACACTTTTAGAGCAATTTCTGATGTTTTTAATTTCTAGTAATCAGAAAATATTTTTAGAAATCTTAAGTTAGTACATATGGCATGAAAGACATTCAGAACCACATATATGTTAAAATATATACATTTGATAACAATTATTATTATTATTATTATTGTGAATTTTAATTTGACACCCACTCAGTGTTCCAGTAATTGACACTGCCAGTTTTTTATTTTATAAGTAATTGGCCCCCTATGTTCCAGTGTATGACACTGCTAGTTATTCATTTTACCAGTTATTAGCACACTATGCTCCAGTGTTAAAATTTTTAAACGTAAAATATATTATTTTATTATCATTCTTATTTATTAATTATTTCGGGATAGATGTCAATTACTGGAGCATGCTAATCACTGGAGTACCTACCCTACATCTGCATTCTCTTTAAATTTTACAAGGGAAACTATCACCCATGACACACATTTATATATAATCCATTTAGATGGAAACATTATACACATTTATGTCACATTCTTCTAAATAATAGAAATTCAGCTTTCACTCTATAACATATATTAATTAATCCAATAAATTTTTCTTTCTTGTGATGCCATCATTCCAATGTTTTTATATTGTTTGTACGAAATTATGTGCAGATAAATAATTTCGTTTCAAGGTATAAACCATATATTCTATAACATAAGAAATTAATAACATTTATTCTATACATTTGCAATTCCTGAATGATTTATAAGTGGACATTTATTATGTAGTTTTATTCTCAATTTACGAACCATATTTGTAAAGAAGCATTCAGTTTCAATACTGTAGATACGCTTACGAATCCGGTTTTGTAAAGACAAAGATTCTGTATTCAAATTATAAAATGCGCTTATTCTTTGAATATCATTAACACTTAAGATAACACACTCTGTCAGAAAAGAAAATTTCGTTTCAAGATTAATATGTCTTTTTAATGATGAATACAATTCGCAAATATGTTAAAAATATTGTTAAAAATAATATTAGAGCTTAAAGAAAAATTCTTCATTTATTTCCTATGAGATTATAGTCAGTATTTTTAGTATCTCAAATGATTCTTTCTATCATGCCTGTAACGTGAAAGGCGCTAAATGAAATATATTTTGTATTTTATAAAATATTATTTTTCTTGAAAGTTTAAAATGTACTTGTAGTGGACATCTTTGAACATTTTTGAACTGAGAAAATCGAAATAAGAAGCAAACTTACCATAAATATATATCTAAACTTACTCTAGACTGATTATTCAAATCATAATCATTTTTAAACATTGTTAAAAAATGCTAAACTTTTAATTCAAATCGAAATTCAACTTCAGTAATATCAATAAGAGCCGTTAATGTAACAGATTTTTTTTATTTTTTTGTGTGTGTGTGTGTCACTGTAAAACTTAATGCTAATCATGCTATATTCTAAGAAAAGCATTTTTTGTGCATATGAATAATAAATGTCAATTTTATTATGGTTTGTGTAAAATGAAGTTATCAAAAAGGGTTTAGAGAAATACCTCGCGTAGAACACAATGCTTTGGAACTCTTTCGGATGTCCCTGTATACAAAGCAGTAATGGTATTTATCCTATTTTCAACATGGAGCATCCCGTAATGAAAATAAATAACATATATGAGTTTCAAGAAACTCTATGAATATTTACTAAATTAGAGCGCAAAGAGACGGACAGACAAACAGAAGTTATATACAATTTTCAACTTTGTTGGAATGTATTAAAAAGGAATAAATAAATAAAATAATCTGGTGTGTCATTCACACGACTTTCTCTTACCATGAAATTTAATACTATAAATACAGGTTGGAGATTAAGAGGTAAGATAACGAGTACTATTATGTAAACCTGTGTTAAACAATTGAAATTAGGCATCGGAAGAGTTTTATATGATAATTAGTTCTGTGGGGGGGATGGGTTACCGCCCCCCTCAACCCCCATTAATGCACCTACATTTATATAGAATTTTATTCGGTTATTAAAAAATAATTTATTAAAATTATTATTTAAAAAAATATGTTTTATGATAATGCAGACGATTTCCATATTAGAGAAGTAGTATAACACTAAATATCCAAAAGAGACCATTTTATTCTCAATAAAAAAAAATAATAATAATTCTAAGGGTTTTTTTTTTTTCGTTAAAAGTAAAAAAAAAAAAAAATTGATAACTTTGTTTTAAATTATCGCTGATCGATGGTTCAACCATTCGTATTAAAGGTATTGGCGAGATCTTTTGAAAGACACCCATCATGAAAATTTACTCCCCTCGAGGGAGGACTTCCCCCTAGGGGGGAGGCGAGGCTCCTACATACACATAAAATTTTTCCCAGTTGACTATCTCTATTACAAAAAAAATATATTCGTTTCATTTGGTTTAGTGCACTCTACAGACGTTAAACTCTACTTACCTGCAATTTCCCCCATAGACGTAATGTGTGAGAATTCTCTTGATTGTTCCTGTACACGAACCATTTGCTTGATCTTAACGAAAAGCTTACTGTAGCATCCCTATATGATACACATTTAGAATACCCAGTTTGGAATGTCTGCTACTATTTGTTCTTGAGATATGCTTATAACAGACAGACACACACTCAGACACACAGATATACACACAGACCATCCGCTAAAAACATGATTTTCGTATTCAGGAAACCTGAAAACGTGTAAATATAACAAAATCTCACTTTTGAAAATTTGACCCAAAAGCAATACTTTCTCTACCTTATGGGTAAGAGAAAGTAAAAATGAATGAGAGAAGAATGGTAGAAAAAGAGTAAATGTTTTGTAGAAAATTTCTAAGCGTTTAACCACATAAATTCAATTACGTGCGTTTTATTTATTTATTTATTTATTTTTTAATTATTATTATCATTATTTTTGTCATTATGGACGACTATTATTACAAAGACTTTTCCTTTGAATTGTAATTTAAACATGTTATAAATTTCTAGAGAGTAATAATATTAAGTTTTCATTTATATAATTTAAATAGATATTGCTTAAAAAATAATAATAAGTTTCATTAAAAAAGGAAAAGGCGAAATTTTTCCGTAAAACGTTTTAAAATATTTATTAATCTTCAGAGAATCGTTTAAAAATTTTTAAGTATACGTGAGCTAATAGCAGATTAATATCTCATATTAAAATTTTCTTTAACTATAATTTATAGTTTATGGTTACGACTTTCACAAACGTAAAACTTAATTTTATGAAATTGTCGTATTGCTTAAATTTGTACTTAATTTTGTTACACACTTATTTTTACTTTCATCACCCGACTACCGTAGGTAATGGAAGTATTGTATTCGGTCCAAAAATTCGATATCGAGATTTCCCCTGATTTACATGTTTTAAGGTCTCCTGAGTCCAAAAAAGTGTTTCTTGGTAATTGATCAGTGTGTGTATATGTATGTGTGTATGTGTGTGGGGAATCTTCTGACTATCATATCTCCGAAATTAATAAATGTACAGCTACGAATCTTCCGAATTAACACAGAAATGGTGTACAGATAAACTTTTCAAATTTTGGTGAAAATTGGAAAAACAGAAGTCCGTATCTCAAAAACGGCGCCAATGATTTTCTTCAAAGTCGCTATATAAACACTCTTTTAGATGTCCTTCCGAATGATGTGGTTGGTACGTTCAGGAAAATTGATAGGCGTCCTTTATAAATAGCTGAATTTCAGGAACTGCGAATGGATTCCTTTCGTTTTTTTTTTTTTTTAAACTTGCAATATTAACCCTCTTTTAAATATACTTTTGTATGTAATTGTTGTTTTCGGGTCAACAATTGAATGCCAAGTTTTGGTGAAAATCGGTGTCTCAAAAACGAGTCTAACGATTTTCTTGAAAACTGTTACATAAACCCATTTTAGATATCCTTTCTCATGCTTTACGTGGTTATTACAGAAAAATTAATAGTCATCCTTATCAGATAGATCAGCTTTAGATCTCGGAAATTGGTGCATCAAATAAATAAATGAATAAATAAATAAATAAACCTCTATCTTTTTTTTTCCCTTGCTCTATTTTATATCTTTACGTTTTCATGCGTTTACAGCAAACGTGTATTAACTTTCACTTACTGGAAAATTTTTAGGTGTCTATTTCATTAGGTCAACTCTATGTCTTGTGATCACATTATTTTCAAAAAGTGCATATAATACATGTAATACCGGATAATGGAATTCGTGTGTTTGTTTTACACCAGTTTTTTTTTTTTTTTTTTTTTTTTTTTAATGCAAAACATCCTAGATAAATAATTAAAATTTGCCAGATATCTAGTTCTAATTAAAAAACTAGTATCAGTGGATTTAATTATGCTCAAAGGAAATGTGATATTATCCATCTAACATAATCACATCACTTGATCAAGCTATTTAATATATATATATATATATATATAATAATGATGATCTATTAAGCATAGTAGAAGCCAAGCAACAGATACAAGTTCACTGAAACACCAATGACCAATAAGATTAAAAATATATATATATATATCAGTGGATGAAATACACTAATGTAAAGAAACCAGATTTTTTAATTAACAGCCTTCAAAACAAACGAATTAATAAAGTAACACAACAAAGCTGTATATATATTATGTTTGAGTCTGTATTTTTTATGGAGCTATTAATATACTTTCAAAATCAACATTTACATTGATCTGGATTAAAAATTATTTTCCTCTCTCTAGAAAATGAACATTTAATATTTATTAAACAAATTTTTGCAGTAAAATTAATTTTTAAATATTCATCAGTTCAATATATTAAATATTCTAGTTCAGTTTGCAGCTTAATAGATAAATATTTTTTAGTTATTACAAGTTATTTTAGAGCTTTTTCTTTAAAATTTTATCGCCAATATATCGCTCTCTCGCGTTTACATAAAAATCGAAAAATTATTTTGCATGTAAATTGAAACAGTAACGATCTATCTCAGTGATATTTTCTTGCATTTAGGAAAGTAAATTATTCTCAGAAGAAACAGAAAATTGTATAATGGAAAACGTTGTCCCACTTAATCACACTCATAGGGATTCAGATGAATTTTTTATGCATACTTGAATGTACATTTGTATCGCAGTGATCCTAAATTCAACATAACTGTTCATTTAACTGACTACGCTATTTTACGAAATTTACTCTTTTAATATTTAATTTGGGTATTAAAATGAAATTTCTCAGTTATTACTTTTAATATAGTTTCAATAGATCTTCTTGTTATATCTATGACTAAAAATAAATTTATTTACGTATTTATTTATTACAAGTTGCGTTTATGCATTAAGTAAACTTAAATTGTAGTCTGAAGAAATAATGGGTTATAAAGATCTTATTTTGAGATAATCACGCTCTGAGGAATTGAGAAGCTATTTTTACCTTTCTCCGGAAGGCTGAATATTTTTCTTAAAAATAGAAAGTTATTTTATTACATGTTACCTTATTGTTTTTTCTTCAAATATAATATTTTATTTTAATGTAAAAAACAGATAAAAAGTTAAGAAAATAAAAAAAATAGTAATATATATATATTTACATAATAAATATCTTTTTGTCCAACGTAACGTGTCCTTTTTGGACACGTTACGTTGACGACACCTTCACGCTTATCGACATATCTCATCACAATATTGACCATGTCTTAGAAACTTTAAATTCAATTGACAATAATATCCAATTTACATATGAAATTGAAAATAATGGCTCCCTTCCATTCCTTGATACCCTCGTCTCTCGCACTGTAAATGGATTTTCAACCACCGTCTATCGGAAAAATTTTGCTGTCTCCCTTTCTCCCCATGCGCGTTCATGTCACCCACCTAACCAAAAAATGGCTGCTTTCTATACTTTTGTAAACCGTGCACTTAATATTTGTTCAAATCCTATTTTATTAAAATCTGAAATTAAATACCTGAAAGCCATTGCAATTGACAGAGGTTATGACCCTTCCACTATAGACAAAGCTATCCAAAAATTACAACTCCCTCGTATTTCGTCTACTAAATCAGTCTCTTCTAATATCAGTATTGTCTTACCCTATTTTCCTAAATCCAGTCAAACCATAGCTAAAATTCTCAAACAATATGATTTTAAAATAGTCGCCTTTCAATATTTTCGCCATATTTTCGCCTTTCAAAAAACTCACATTTTCTCAGTTAAAAGATCCCATTGATATGCATAATTCTTGGGACATTTATAGAATTTCCTGTCAGTGTGGTTTATCATATATTGGCCAAACTAAACGCAGTCTCAAATTTCGTCTAACAGAACATATGAATTACGTCCGCAAACAAGAAACCAATAAATCGGCTATTTCTAAACATTGCTGGGAGGAAAATCATAATTTTAAATTTAATTCAGCTAAAATAATTTGCAGACCTAAATCCATTCATGAACTCGATTTATTTGAAGCTTTTCATATTTATAAAAATTTTAAAGACCTTGTAAATTGTCATATCACTGTTCCCTTTGTTTGACTGTTGGAAATTTTATATTCAGTCCACATTTTCTTAATTTTTCTACAGTTTACACAGCTAACTTTCCTAAATTCCTATTGGCCACTCACCCCACCTTTCCCGTAATCCTATTGGTTGAACTAAATCCGGCCCCTCTCCTATATATACGAGCACTTCTCCTGATTCAGCATCCTTTTTGCACTGAAGACGGTACGCTTTAGGCTACCGAAACAGCTGTATGCATTTGCAATTTTTTCTTTGGTGTTTCTGACGTAGTAGTTTATTCGGGTTTTAATATATTTATATAGTCTACATTCTCTTACCCATAAGGTAGAGAAAGTATTGTTTTAGGGTTTGAACGTGATTTATTTTCGAACGTGAGTTTTTGTTATATTTACATGTTCTGAGGTCCCCTGAATACGAAAATCCTGTTTTTAGCGAATGGTCTGTGTGTTTGTCTGTTATCAACATATCTCTAAAACAAATTATGGCAAAAAGTTCAAACTTGGTATTCTAAATGTGTATCATATAAGGATGTTCACTAAACTTTTCGTTAAGATCAAGCAAGTCCCCCCCCCCCTCGAGGGGAGCAAATTTCCATGATGGGTATCTTTGAAAACAGCTCGCCAATACCTTTAAAACGTATGGTTGAACCATCGATCTGCGATAATTTAAAACAAAGTTATCGATTTTTTTTTTTTTTTTTTTTTTTTACTTTTAACGGGAAAAAAAAAAAAAAAAAAAACTTAGAAAAAAAAAAATCGTATTTTTGTTTCTCTAAATATTGAGAAAAAAATGGACTTTTTTTGGATATTTAGTGTTATACTACTTCTCTAAAATGGAAATCGTCTGCATTATCATAAAATATAATTTTTTTAAAATAAATTTTTAATACATTATTTTCTAATAGCCGAATTAAATTCTGTATAAATGTAGGTGCAGTAATGAAACGGGGGGTTACTGCCCCCCTCACGCAGAACTAATTATCATATAAAACTCTTCCGAAGCCTAATTTGAATTGTTTAACACAGGTTTACATAATAGTACTCGTTATCTTACCTCTTAATCTCCAACTTTATTTATAGTATTAAATTTCAGGGTAAGAGAAAGTCGTGTGAGTGACACACCAGACTATTTGACCATATTGAAATCCAAAAATTATTTTACTTTTTGACCGACGTTTCTTGAATTTTGATAACCACATTCTGTAGAAAACACAATATATGGAAAAAACAACCAAGATTTGTTTCGTTTGAAGTAATTACACATACTTCACTCGGCAAAAGGATGTAGGTACAAAGTAGAAATGTAGCATAAAGGAAACAACGCACTCGTAAACAAAATTATTTTGATTAATCAAGGTTAGTAAATAATTATTTCCACACCGGAAACAACTGATTCATGTATTTCACAATCTAAAAAATATTGCTAACAAAACAATACTTAATACCAGATTTGTGATAGATTTATTGAAAATTTATGCGAAGCATCTTCGCACAACATTCTCAAACATTTGCAGAAATTATTGCAAAAAATGTAATTGAAAAGATATCACTTCTTAAAGTTAGCTTAAAAAAATTGTAATCGTTTCTTGCTACATATCTAAAAAATAAAATCAAACAAAAATATGGAAATATTTTAGAATGTTATTGATATGTTATGTTGAAAAATACAAAAGGTAAACGCACCAGTAGTGGACACTTTTAATTTTAAACTCGGAAAATAAGCTACCTAAAAATTCTGAAGATTTGAGCAATGTTCAGGAAGGAAGTTATAGTCCTCTACTGTTAAAACATTTAACAAAAAATAATTCCGGCCATTAGTTTTAAAATAATGTTAGTTTAACTAAAAAAAATTGCACTTTTTATGATTTTGCCGTTTTCATCTTATCGTTTATTGTTGCATCTTTAAAAAATAAAATCAAACAAAAATATAAAAATACTGTAAAATGTTATTGATGTGATACGTTGAAAAATACATATTACATTAAAATAAAAAAAATAATAAACATTATTTTCTTACACATTCATAATAGAGCATACTAAAATTTGTATTGTTTTTAATAAGTTATCAAAAGAATTCAATTTATGCTGAATTTAGTATATACATATTTTCTTAATTTCACGTTATTTGCAAAAAATACTAAAATATTCTGAAATCAAAATTTCTGTTTACAATTCACACTAAATAATATTATATTTTTAAAAAATTAAAGAACACGCTTTTATTGAAACGTGAACTAAAAAGCACAAAATATCTATCTTTATAGTATTAAAATGCAGGGTAAGAAAAAATCGTGTGAGTGACACACCATAATATTTACATCTTTAATAAAACAAATTAATTGATTAATTGTTGCCACTCAACGTTATACAAATACGGCCAAATCCTGTGCCACATACAATAGAGTTTAATATCTATATAGATTTTTTTGTTTGCTCCACATAAGATAAGAGCTTGGAAACACCGGTATGTAGTATTTGTAATCGACAATGAAGTCGTGTGCAAAATTTCAGGATAATCGAACGAACAGAAGTGGTCGAAAATTGAATTCCAGGATTCCATTACATACATTAATAGTTACATCATATCAAGTTAATAAAAGCATGTTAAAAATAACATAATGAAGGAATGATAAATAAATAATTTAGAATTAAACGAAAACCATTTTCAAAAAATCTCCCCTGACTGGGCTCGAACGTTAAACCTTTAGGTTCGTAGCCCGGAGCTTTACCTCTCAGCCACAGAGTTCAGGTAGGGAAAGTCTTTTTTTACAATATACATTTTTTGTTTGCTCCCAGAGCGGTTACAAACATACATACAGGTGAAGCTAATAAAAGTGTGTTAAAAAGAACTTTGTCCTTTCACATGAATTATTTGTCCATATACAGGAATTAAATTTCATTTAAAATTAAAATTGTTTTGAATAATAAGTTATGTTATTTAGTTTTTCGTAATTTCATGCAATAAGTGCACCTTAAACACCAGTTTATTTTCAGAGGACAGCAGAAAAATGAGTGTATGCGCCAAAATATCTTTATCTTCAGAAAATTCTATAGAAAGATTTACAAAAAATGTTATCCTACCATTGCATAATTTTATATTTCAGCATTTTTAAATAAACAAGTAAGGAAACCAAACAAAAAAAGAAAATATCGAATTCTATAAAATTTGCATTTTACTGGTAACGATAAGTCGATAGAGAAGGATAAAAAGTTTTTCATTACTTTAAAAGTATAAAATCAGATAAGATTTTGTAAAAGACACTATTTTGTATAACTATAAATATATTACTTTTTTTCAAAGCAGATTTTTCAGCCACTATGAAAACGAATTGTACTTAGTTTAAATATAGTAGAAGATGATAATTACTTTTTCACAAGTTAATCTCACTCTCTATGATTTGCAAACTTAATTTTTTTACATCTGCTCTAACTATTTAAATTGTAATAAACCTGAGCGAAGTTTAATTAGCTTCTATTTGTTCTGAACTAGAGTTAAACGAACTGCATTAATATGTAATGTTCGTGTTAAAAAGCCATTTTAATTCACTGAACAATTGGTATCTAATTTTAATTAAAAAAAATCAATATTAACAATCACTTTTTTTAATTTTAGGCTTAGGTTTTGAATTGCTGTTCATTGAAGAAAAAATCTGAAGTGACTCCACTCGACTTTCCGAACATTGAGTCATTAACAGTTTTGTAAATAAAGTAAAGAAAGAGGAGTTGTTAAACAAACAAAAGAGAGACAACCATAATAGAGTGTTTCAGTATTTTTCTCCATATATTACAGGATGTTTTATTTAACGCTGCTGAACTTTGAGCCCATAGATCATAATGATGAAGAATTTTTCGTTGTGTCCCTGTAAAAACCTATAAATGCTAGATTCATCAAAATGCTTATAGTTAGTGCAACAGGGATTTATAATATTCATATAAATTTTCAGCTCAATTGAATAAGGCGTTTAGATGCTATCGCACTTTTAAAATTTTGGTCCCATAGGCCATAATGATAAAGAATTTTTCTTTGTGCCCCTGTAAAAAAACTGTAAGGGCTAAATTCACCAAAATCTATACAGTTGGTGCAACTGTGACCTTTAACATGTGTACAAATTTTTTGCACAGATTAATAAAGCGTTTAGACGCTATCACACTTTTTAAAATTCGGCCCCATAGGCCATAATGATAAAGAATTTTTCCTGGTGCCCCTGTAAAAAAACTATAAGTGCTACATTCACCAAAATCAATAGGGTTCGCACTATGTTGACTTACTATATATGTACCAACTTTCAGCTTATTCGAACAAAGCGTTTAGACGCTAGCGTGTTCACTCACAGACATACAGACACACATACATATATCATCGTAAAAATAGTGAAAACGGACTTAGGAGACCTCGAAACATATAGAAACATCAAAATCGCAAATCGGGATTTTTGGCATGATTATAATACTTTCCTCACTATTGTGTTCGGAAAGTAAAAATCATTATGCAGATTAAATAAAAGCTAACTTTTTGAAAGATGCATTACTGAAAAATACGCGTGTGTGTGGATAAAAATGTGCATTCTTTTGTATTTTTAAATCAACGAATTAGATAAGAAACCGAATAATGAATCCATCACTATTCCCATTTAATAATATATAAAACATATAAAAATACACATTCAACAGTTTGGAATGTACGAAAAATAACTTATTTTACAAAAAGTTTGTATTATATATATATAGTTCTAAATTTTTCTTAGAATGGAAATTTTTTATGTGTGGGCTGCTTATGCGTAGCGTACTTAACACACACTACAAAGGAATTTTATGAAATTCCATCCTACCACTCCTTAAGGGGTGGGGTGGGCAAAAAAATGTGTATCCATGTGTTACTCTGCACTATATTATCTTAGGAAGGAGGTTTTTGATATGTGGTTCGGCTATATGTATATAACTGATAGCATAAGGAGATTTATCGAATTTCCCTACCCTTAACCTCCTTTAAGAGTGGGGGGGGGGGGGGGGATAAAAAACACGGTTTAAAAGATAACTCTGCTCCAAATAATCTCAGGATCTCGATTTTTTTCAAGTGTCGGTTAGGTATGTGTATGTAACATGAACTATAAAGAGATTTTGCGAAATTACCAACTCCCCTTCCCTATGAATCGGGAGGGGCAACAGGTTTTCAAGCTTAAATTTGCTCAAAATTACCTTAGAATAGAGAATACACTTTGATGGAATTTTGCAAAACCTTCACCTTTACCCGCGAGGGAGGAGGAGTACAAAGCAGGTAAGGCGCTGCCGAAGGTATTGGGGTTGTAAACGCGACGTGTAGTGAGTGGAAACTTTAACTTAGGTTTTGACTAATTTCTTTCTTTCTTTCTCTTTTTTTTGAGACTTTTTTTTTATTAATAAGGATATGGAATTTCGAGAACTTATTTCAGTATAATGTCCAGCGAAGCGGGCAAAGCCTGCTTGTCGTTAAAATTTATTGAAAGTCTAAAGTATTTAAAATATATATATATAACAGATTTATAATTAAGAGTCTGCGATCACTTTTGAACAAAATTAGTTTTGTTAAGAATTTTCAATCTGAAATAAGATTATAACCTCTGAGTACGAAAAATATGAATCATACTGTAACAGATTTTAAGAGAGTTCGTTAATATTTCTGAGACTTGGAAACTTTTAAAAATTGATTACTAAACTCTTCTAAAATTTGTTTACGGACACTTAAAGCTGTTCAGTTGTAGAATAAATCAAAATCCATGTGCTTTGAAAGAGTTTTGTTGATTTCTGACAGTGAGTCCAACTTCAGACTGGTTCAAATCTAGTTTGAAATGAAAAGATCAACCATCTAATAAAGGCATATGGGATTCCAAGACTCTTTAAAGAAGTGAGTTAGTATAGTTTTACCTCAGTTTGCTAAATTTTTCTGGGAAGTAGTTATAGTGGAAGTTAAAAGTTTAAGAATTCTTGTAGAAACAGTGATACTTCTTTTATATTTATACATGAATAAATTACATTTGATCTAAGGATAGATCTTAGGAAGACAATATTACAATTTTACTTTCGATATAAAATATAAAAGTCAATATAAGTGAAATTTCTTTAAAATAGATAAATAAATAAATAAATAATACAATTTCTATTAAAATCACACAATCAACTGATTGGGAAGAAATCCTATTTATTGAAATTTATTTTTCCGACTTAGAGAAAATAATGCCTGGACCGGGAGTCGAACCCCAGATCTTTGACTTACAAGGTCAAGGCTCTACCAATTGAGCTATCCAAGCCGACAACCAGTCTGGCATTCCTCACTCAGACAACCTTTAGGCAGAAACATCTGGTCTATCATGTAGATAGCTCGACAGAAATAAGCCGCAGGTAATGGAAAACACCATTAAACAATGGGAGAAAGAAATACAATCTTTATTAAAATCACACAATCATTGATGATTGTGGTAGAGCCTTGACCTTGTAAGTCAAAGATCTGGAGTTCGACTCCCGGTCCAGGCATTATTTTCTCTCAGTCGGTAAAATAAATTTCAATAAATAAATAATAATTAAATAATGTGTGTTACTAACTTACTAACTTTTTTGTTTAGCATTTCGCGAATACTATTATTAATACAAAAACTTTGTGGGTTTTGGAAATTTCTTAGATGGATAGTCAAAGAAATCTGTTTTTTCCGACATTCGCATTTTATAAATTTACACTAAATTATATCAAGCCTATTCAAACTAATATACCAGAAATATTAATAAGTTAAATCGTATTTGAAGTACAAATTAAAATAATATTTGAATACAATGGTAAATTTAAATATATAACGCATTATCAAAAAGTAATTCTTCTAAATAAATCTTTAAGTATTGAAAAATCGATAAAATTTATTTATAAATTATTTGAAATTTCTATGATAAAAAATTTTCATACATTTTCAAGTATTTTAAAATAATTTAGATGAAGAAAGTTCTTTTTAAAAAAATTAAACTACTTTTACATTGGGTGACTTTTCAAATGCATATCATAAATAATATGATGCCCTTTATGAATTTACTTTATTTGTTTCCAAAAAAAATTATCATTAATCATTTTTTATTCTACAACAATGATAATCGGTAGTTAAAATAATAAGTGTGTCACTCACATGACTTTATCTTACCTTGAAATTTAATACTATAAATACAAGTTGCAGATTAAGAGGTAAGATAACGAGTACTGTTATATAAACCTGTGTTAAACAATTCAAATTAGGCATCGAAAGAGTTTTAAATGTTAATTAGTTCTGTGTGAGGCTCAACCCCCCCCCCTCCCCCCCCGTTTCATTAATGCACTTAGATTTATATAGAATTTAATTCGGCTATTAAAAAATAATTCTGTTTTTAAAAAATAATTTATTAAAATTATTATTTAAAAAAATTATCTTTTATGATAATGCAGACGATTTCCATATTAGAGAAGTAGCATAACACTAAATATCCAAAAAAAAAAGTCCATTTTATTCTCAATATTTAAAAAAATATATACGATTTTTTTTCTAAGTTTTTTTTTTTTTTTTTTTTTTTCGTTAAAAGTAAAAAATAATAATAACTTTGTTTTAAATTGTCGCAGATCGATGGTTCAACCATTCGTTTTAAAGGTATTGGCGAACTCTTTTGAAAGGTACCCATCATGTAAATTTACTCCCCTCGAGGGGGAACTTCCCCCCCCCCCCCTAGGGGGGGAGGCGAGGCTCCTACATACACAATTTTTTTTCTCTGTTGACTATCTCTATTACAAAAAATATATATTCGTTTCATTTGGTTTAGTGCAGTCTATAGATGTTAAACTCTACTTACCTCAATTTCCCCCATAGACGTAATGCATTTGAATACTTTTAAGTATCCCTGTACACGAACCATTTGCTTGATCTTAAAGAAAAGCTTACTGTAGCATCCTTATATGATACACATTTAGAATACCAAGTTTGAACTTTCTGACATAATTTGTTTTTGAGATATGCTGATAACACACACACAGACCATTTGTTAAAAACATGATTTTCGTATTCAGGGGACCTCAGAACATGTAAATATAACAAAAACTCGCTTTCGAAAATTTGACCCAAAAACAATACTTTCTCTACCTTATGGGTAAGAGGAAGTAAAAATGTTAAAAAATTTTGTATAATATTTTAAAGTGAAAATGTCACATAAAAAAAAAGAATTGTTTAATAATCAGAAATTATAAATGTTATTTTAAAATATTTCAAGCATATGTAATCGAACATACAGAAGTTTTTTTTATACTTGACAAACGATAAAACGTGCCCGACTACGAACAAAAAATATTTGAAATTATTATGAAAACTTACATTTAGTATTATGCTATTAATTTTTAATATATTTTTCATTTATATAAATATTTGTTTAACATCTTAACAAATATGTAGTCATTAGTTAAAAGAAAAAAAAGATAATTTATGGTTTAAGACAGAGAAACAATTTATACATTCAGAAAAGTTTTCTAATGTTTTTAGCAGACAAAAATATTTATAAAAATCAGAATTCCTTTCATGTTTTCAACAAAAGATTTGTGAAGAAAATAGCTATGATGTTTTTCTGCCAAGAAAATATTTAAATGCTGAGGGGAAAAAAACAGAAAGTAGATTTTGGCACATTTGGTGGATTTCAATGTTTACACGTGACTTACATCTGAATGTTTTATTTTAATGGATTTTGAACAATGCCTCATGTTTATAAATGTATTGTAATTCCTTTTAAAGAAAAGAAGGAAGTATGTAAAGCTACAGATGAATTTCATTTTTTAGCTCTTTAATGTACAAGCAAAAAGAAATAACGAGCAATTTCAAGCTTAATTTAGAAAACGTTATCACATAATGTTATTTCGACTGTTTTAGTTTCTTTCTTTTTTCATATTTTTATTTTAACGGCTTTAATATATTTAATACGTATATTTATATAAATGTTAAATATATATATTTAACAATAAATTTTATATTTAAAATTTAAATGTTTAATTTAAATAAATTTAACAACTTGCCTATTTTATTGAGGGAAAATTTGATGAATAATATTTTTAAAAGTGCTAATATTCTCCAAAAATTAATAATTATTACTCAGATCATATTTTTAGTTTCTATAAATTTATGCCCCTTTCATGATGGATCAAAATTCTGAGGACAAGTCTCCGGACCACGGTTTAATCCCAAAAGGTCCTCATCTGCCCATTGTGGTAACGTAAAACCCTGTAAACCTCAACAATTCAACAACTATAAATTTATTATAATATATTGAAAAAAAATAAATAAATAAAGTGAAATATACATATGTTACATTTTAAAGAGGGAGGATTTTAACTAACTAGGTCGTAAAAACTTTTTAATTATACAAATAACTAATTATAATAATAAAAATCCTCTTTTGATTTCATAAAAAAATAAAAAAAAATAATAATTTTAATTCTACCAAAAACAAAACATTAGCTAGTGATGTATCAGTTAGTGGCTTCTGTGGTTACAATTTTGACTTCATGTTCTTTTTTTCTTTTGACATGTCAACCTTTTTTATATCATTTCTTCAAGAGAGAAAACGGTATTTAACAGATTTTGAACACGGGAGTGATAATAAAAGATCTCAGGTACTTAGAATAAGTGTTAACGAAGCAGCCATGTTTGAAAAATGTTTACGATAGTTGTAGTGAAAATGTATGAAGACTGAATTAAAAAAAAAAAAAAAAAGTGTCAAAATAAGTAAATTATGGTCTTCACCAAAAGGTGAATGATCACATGGAGCGGAGAATTCCCAAATTGTAACAGGAAACAGAAAGGTAAGAGTGTCGTAAATTGAAGATCTTAAATAAAATTTTTAGGAAATTATCTCCAAACGCATTGTTTTCCATACTGTATTTTGTAGAAGCTACGAAAAGCGATGACCAGTGTGAACAGAGCCGGGTGGTCATAATAAAGTAATCTCTCAGTGTAATAAAAGCATTATTAATTTCATTAAAGTTATAATTAAAGATTGTTTTAGCCTAATCCTAGATTTACACTGTTTTGATTTTATAATTTCAATAATGCCGATCTCCGAATTTAAAAAAATAAATGTAATTATTAACAAAAACGAAAAGTCATGTGGTTAGACAGATTATTATCACTTTCCATTTGTACATACTTTTTGAGTCGTTTAACACTCGGCGTGTTTTGCCCATAGACCTATTATAAGAGTGGACGGAACATTCTATTATTAAGGGAATATAAGAAAAGGTGCAAAGATGAAACCATGTGAATGTTGAAAAAGGTTACCATTTTTGGCATTTATCGCGTCATTGCAATTTTTTGTTTTGAATATAAATATATATTATTATTATTATTAAAACATACAACAATCAAAACTAGTGTAAAATATTACATCTGCTGAAATTTAAATTTACCTTGTTATTTAACCTTTTGAAAGGGGCTGTGACAGCACCTGTCACGCTTCACCATAGGATTTTGTAATAGCCCCTCTCAAAAGGTTAACATCTAACAAAGTTCAAAAGTTTTCATAACTTTGGTTTGTATATACTCGTTTTAACTCTCATAAATAATTATGGAAATTTTTGAAATAATATAAGATATAATATAGTTAAACTAATTCAATTTAGAGAAAGAAGTATAGCAATTACAAGCGTTTTATAAAAATAATTACTTAAAAAAAAAAAAAAAAACGAAATAATAAAATATTAAAAAGAATCTTACTTGTGAAATAAAATCCTTATTTTACTTAACATCTAGGGTTTTTAAAGTACATCTTATTACTATTTCTTGCTATAAAATTCTTTTTCAATTCAAAACAATCTAACTTTTAAAGTGAAATAAAAATTTTAAAAAGAACTTTCAAAGAAAAAGGGAAAATATCGTCTGCTTAATAAAAAGCAGAGTTTAGAGCATGGCGAGTAAATTTCAGTATTGGTCAGTTTGGCTTCCTGTAGATCAACATTCACATAACCTTTTTATGAGTTACCTTTAACACTAAAAAAGGTTGCCATTGTCCCGTCTACTCTTATAATGGGTCTATGGTTTTGCCTACATGATTACACAATGAACAAAGAGAGGAATGCAGACGGATAGACTATCTGTGTATTCATAATCACTGTTAAATATTGCTGGAAAGTATTAAAAACACTTCACACACACGGCATTACAATTCCAGAAATTTCGAATTATATCCCTTATGTAACAGAATATTTTTCTGTAGCCCTATAAATCTGAATGTCAATCATATTATATTATATAGAGATAAATTTTGTGCATATGAATAATAAATATTAATTTCATTACACTAAGCAAAAATTCTGTAACTGACATCTAGAATCTAAATTATGGCTCTAGTAAAAATAGTTCCATGTCATCCTTATAAGTTCTAGTCCCCTTTGAAAGCGAGTTCTAGAAACACCTATTAGAATTCTAGAGCGTTTGCATATATTATCGAAGTCAAACTTATTTAAAAATATCTCCAAATAAATGCGAATACAAGAGGCCAGTTTTAGCAACTATAAGCTTGGTTTATGACCCAATTCTAGAAAATCAAGTCAGAATTTCTCGCAATACAATGGATTCACAATATTCATAATACTCAGAATATTGTTTCACCATCTAGAAATGTACAGACTAGAAATTCTCGATTATTTCATCTGTTCAGCTTATTGGCGTGCCTTATGCGCATAGCTCGAAAATCTATATTTCTAGTTTAGGGATTTAAATAAAATTTAAGTAAAAAATCATTTTTTAAAGTAAGAAGCTTTTTATTGTGAAGCCCTAAAAAGCATAAAATAAAATGTATTCTGGCAAAGACATGCTTCAAAGAAATGAAAGTTTCAACACTAAGAAATTTTTAGAGAAAAATATAGGTACTTTCCTTTTGCAAGAGATGAAAATTTTTTAATGTTCAAAATATTTTAAAAAGCTTTCGAGACCAATATTCTTAGTTATTAGTTTTTGTAAAATCATTCATTAGGCCAGAAATCTCAAATGTCTCGAAAGCTTTTTAAAATATTTTGAACATTAAAAAATTTTCATCTCTTGCAAACGGAAAGTACCTATATTTTTCTCTAAAATTTTCTTAGTGTTGAAACTTTCATTTCTTTGAAGCATGTCTTTGCCAGAATACATTTTATTTTATGCTTTTTAGGGCTTCACAATAAAAAGCTTCTTACTTTAAAAAATGATTTTTTACTTAAATTTTATTTTGTGCTTTTTAGTTACAAAAAAGGAAAAAGCTTCTTAAGAAAACTAATTAAAATTTCTTAGGATATTTTGTAGACAACAGAAGATTTTCGTTTATGAATTGACATTTTTTTTTCTATTATTTATCTGCAAAAAAAGTACAATATCGTCTTTCGAGGACTGAATCCGGGACCATCGCGTTATCAGCATGACGCTCTAAACAAAAGTCTAAGAACTGTCAAGAAAAATCATAGAACATTCTAGAAAAATCTAACAAATACTTATACAAAAGAAATATTGTTCTCGAATGCTTTTTAAAATATTTGGAAAATTTAAAATTTTTCATGTTTTGCAAAAGTGAAATATCTATATTTTTCTTTAAAATTATCTTGTTGCTGAAACTTTTATGATTTTATAGCATGTCTCTGCAAGAATAAATTTTAATTTTAGGCGTTTTAGGGCTTCACAATAATAAAAAACTTTCAGTGTTATTTTTATTTATTTATTTACTTACTTATATTTTTATTTAATTATTTATTTTTATTTTTACTGAAATTTTTATTTTGTACGTTTAGTAACTCAAAAAGAAGTTTCTTTAATAAACTATCAAAATTTCTTAGGACACTGTGTAGGCAACGAATGAGTTTCTTTTATCAATTGACATAGTTTCTATTAATTATCTGCAAAAAAGTAACACATCGACTTGCGAGGATCGAAACCACGAGCATCGCGTTATCACCATGACGCTCTAACTAAATGCGCTAACAAGCGACGAAAAAGGTTGTTTAAATTTACGTTAAAGTGGAGGCGCCTTCTTTTTCAGAATGACACAAAGACACGATGATAAAAATCCAATTTCAATAAAAAGCTTCTAAAAGAATATATATATATATATATATCTTTATATTTTGTGTTTTTTAGTATCTAAAAAAAGGCTTCTTTAAAAAAACTCTTCACAAATTCTTAAAATACTGTGTAGGCAATAAAAAAATGTCTTTTATCAATTGGCATATTTTCTATTACACATTTCATCTGTAAAATTTAGCACATCGATCCTTCGGAGATGGAACTCACCACCATCGTATTAGCAACTTGACGCTCTAACCAACTGAGCCAACGAGTGACTATAAAGACTGCTGATATTTACTTTAAAGTTGAGGTGCATTTATTTATTAGCGTGACATGAAAACGCGATAACAAAATACAATTTAAATAAAAAGCTTCAAAAAAATGTTTATTTCTTTATTTTTATTTAAATTTTTATTTTGTGCTTTTTAGTTACTAGATAAAAAGCTATTTAAATGAAATCTTCAAACATTATTAGGATACTGTGTACACAACGAAATATTTTCTTTTATCAATTGACACTTTTTCTATTAATTATTTGCAAAAAATAACACCTCGGCCCGACAAGGATCGAACACACGACTCTCGCACTATCAACATGACGCTGTAACAAGCTGATTTATTAAGAGATACAATGAGTTGCTTACAATTTTTTTTTTAAATATATATATATATATATATAATGGAAGCGTCTTGGTTTTTTAACTTGACAAAAAGCCGATGACAAATCCAATTTCATATAATAGTAATATATAATATACATATAAAGCTTCTAAAAATATTTTTTTATGTATTTTTTACTTAAAACATTTTATTTTGTGCTTTTTTAATATCTAAAATGTTTTGTGTTTTCCCAATATCTAAATAAATAATAATAATAATAATAAAATGCTTCTTAAAAAAACTCCTCAAAAAATTCTTAGTGTAAGCAACAAAAAATTTTCTTGTATCAGTTGACACCTTTTCTACTAATTATCTGCAAAAATTAACACGCTGGACCTTCCGGGGACCGAACTCATGACCACCGTGCTACTAACGGGACGCTCTTACCAACTGAGCCACAGAACGACAAACGACATAGCTTATACTTACTTTAAAATGAAGGCGCCTTGTTTACTAGCGTGACACGAAGACACGATGACCAAGTCAATTTCAATTAAAAACCTTCTAAAAATGACCCCTCAGTTGTTCTAGATGAAAGCGGTTTTATTTTTTTTCACAGTGTATGATTTGCGCAAAATGAAGGTATAAAAATGTGAAATTTATTTTTCCGACTGAGTGAAAATAATGCCTGAACCGAGAGTCGAGCCCCAGATCTTTGACTTACAAGGTGAAGGCTCTACCAATTGAGCTATCCAGGCCGACAACCGGTGGACATTACTCACTCAGATAACCTTTAGGCAGAAACATCTGGTCTATTATATAGATAGCTCGACAGAAATAAGCCGCAGGTAAAGAAAATCATATTTATTGAAATTTATTTTTCTGACTGAGTGAAAATAATGCCTTGACTGGGAGTCGAACCCCAGATCTTTGACTTACAAGGTCAAGGCTCTACCAATTGAGCTATCCAGGCCGACAACCGGTGGACATTACTCAGTCAGACAGCCTTTAGGCAGAAACATCTGGACTATCATGTAGATAGCTCAACAGAAATAAGCCGCGGGTAAAGGAAAACACCATTAAACAATGGGAGAAAGAAATACAATATGTTAAAATCACACAATCAACTGATTGGGAAGAAAATAATATTTATTGAAATTTATTTAATAAATTTCAATAAATTTCAATAAATATGATTTTCTTCCCAATCAGTTGATTGTGTGATTTTAATATATAGTATAAAAATGTGGTTTATAGAAATAGTTCTTATATTTCTTCGATGCTTTGGAAATCTTTTCTCCCTATTTACAAACGAATGGTGGTATTCAAATAATTTTCAATAAGGAAATTGATATCAACATGAAGAATTAACATGAATAAAATATATCCGTTTCAAAAACTTTCCATGAATATTTACGAGACTTAGAGCACGGCAGACCCACAGACAGACGTATAGCAGTTAAGCCGAAGTCATAAACACTTTTCTACTTGGTTAAAAAAAATGTTTAAAAGGTTTTATTCCACTTTATTGCATTTTTCATATTATTTCCCATTCACTTGGATGATTTTCAAACTATAACTTTTATTTATGTACTTAAAAAGTGCAATATACTTCTTTTATAGACATTTATCAATGTACGTGTAATCTTATTTCATATTTCGAATATCTTTTATTCAAAATAAGAAATAAAATTTCATCTTACTCATGAAGAAACATATTTATGCTTTTTCTCTCCACTTTATGAGTTTCACAACCAAATATGTAACGTACAATTTTTCTAGTGTCTGAGACTTACACATTGATAAATAGCTATAAACTGTGGTTTTAACCTTCCAATATATGTAACGTAGAACATCTGCCTTTAAAACTACTGCTTGTGATATATTCAAATATATTTTGGCGATCGTTCAAAACTTTTTCGTATAAAAGTTTTTATTTTTCCGTGTAATGTTTGAGAGTTTTATATTCAAACATAAAAAGAATTAAAGACTCGCGATTTTTGGAGAATATTTCTACAAAAAAATGATGGAATGTACATATAAGTATGTTCTATATATCAGTATCAGCTCATAGAGTGCAGTTTTTTTTTTTTTTTTTTTTTTTTTTTTGTAGAGGATTACAGGTACAATTCTTTTGGTTTTTTAATCATAATTTTACCGTGCCGAAGAAAACTAGTATGTTGTGGCCACCACATGACTTTCTTCTATATTTTCCTATACAAATTCACTTAGTAAAAATAATTTATTAAAATTATTATTTAAAAAAGTATCTTCCATGATAATGCAGACGATTTCCATATTAGAGAAGTAGTATACCACTAAATATCCAAAAAAAAGTCAATTTTACTGTCAATATTACATTAATTTTTTTTTTGTTAAAAATGAAGTTTATTTTAAATTATCGCAGATCGATGGTTCAACCATTAGTTTTAAAGGTATTGGCGAGCTCTTTACCAAGATACCCATCATGAAAATTTACTCCCCTCGAGGGGGGGGGGGACTTCCCCCTCAGGGTGGCGAGGCTCCTACACATACAAAAAATTTTTCCCAGTTGACTATCTCTATTATAAATAATTCTGGTAAATTTCATAATGATTACTAAAAAATAATTCTCTTTATGCACATTTATGCAAAATTTTGTCCTATATCACCATTTTAAAAATTTAGAAAAAGCGGGATGGCAATGCAACCTCTAAGACAATTTTTACCAAAAGTTGATAGGCACTAATTTATGTCAAGGTGCAACTACATACCAATTTGTATGAAATTCTGTGCAGTAGTTCCTGAGATACAGTTGCCACAAAATTTTGTCACACACAGACAGACAGACATTTTCTAAAAAGGGTCAAATCGTGTTCTACAGCTCTCAAAACGTGTAAATCCATCAAAAACCCGAGGTCGAAAATTTTTTACGAATCCAATATTTTCTTCTATTGAATATAGAAGAAAGTAAATAATCAAATATTATGTCCATTGTTTTGAAATAATAACACAAGTTTGCCGGTAAATACTGTTTATTAATAATGTTAAATTTGATAATTGAAATCTAAAAACAGTCTTCATTACATAAAATGCACAATCAAGAGATTTCGAAACGATACGTTCTTCAGTTGATTAGAAACAATTAGATAATCACAATTTTCTAAGAGAACAAAAAAGTAGGTCTATACAGACCCGTGACCACAAAAAATGTTATCTACAAGTTTAGCAGGTGTCATTAGCGTAAAAGAAGACTATTGCCTAAATACACTCTGAAATAGCGCCTAATCAACGCCAGTTTTTCACTATTTGATATAAAATTATGTATTATTTTTAAACGTTATTGCTCACTTAATCTAAGCTAAGAAATGCGTTACAGTTCTCCCGAGAATCTTAATTCTTATATGTTTCAATAACTACAAGAATTTGCTTTTACCAATAGTGTTTTGAAAAAATCCCAGAACCAACTCTAAAATACCGGGTGCGTCAAAAAAATGTATATACACTTTGAACCGTCATAGAAACTTTGTTTCCTGTGCTACAAGGTTAAATTTCTAACAAGATGGCGCCCTGCCGCACTATCATCGCGATGCACGGGCATACCTGGATCAAAATTTGCCAGGTCAGTGGATAAGACGCAGGGGGTCAATCCAGTTTCTTCCCCGCTCTCCAGAACTTACGTCGCTGGGTTTCTTCTTATGAGGCACAGTAAAAGATGAGGTGTACAAACATAAACCAGTGATGCCAGATGGTCGAAAATTATTTCCCGAAACAGGTCTTCAAATTTCCCCAAATCAGGGTTTTTTTTTCGAAAAAATCCCCAACTTGATTTCTACTAAAAAGGTAAAAAAGAAAAAAAAAATCTTTATTTATCAAGCAAATTTATGCTCAGATTTTCCCCCAAATGAAGGCAATTTTTGAAAAAAATCCCCAAATAACAATAAAGCTATTGAATGTCCCTAGTCGTAGGGATAAATCATTACGTTGCCAACATTGACAGAAAGTTGAAAAACGCTCCAGATTTGTCCCCAAAAATTTTAGAATTCCCCAAAAAAGTCCCTACAAACATTTGGTCCCCAAAATTGTCACAGAAGCCTCAAAAATCCCCAATCTGGCATCACTGACATAAACCACGTAACCCAGACACACTTTGGAATGAGATTCAAGCGGTGTGCGCAGAAATCCCATTGGATACGTTGGTAAGATGTACGGAATCAGTGGTGACTCGTACTCAGCATTGATGCTGAAAGCCGCCATTTTGCACAGCAATCATATTTGCATCAGAAAGTGCATTTAAGTTTCAAATTGGACTTTAAGGTTTCACTTTCCAGCAATTGAACCTTGTAGAACGAAACATAAATTTTCTATGACGGTTCAATGTGTATATACATTTTTTTGGCGCACCCGGTATGAATACTTTTTATAAACATTTGTGCTATGTCTCTCTCTTGTATATTTATTTTGTTGAAGTGGAGAGCTGATTCAAGGCAAATTTTATGTTCTGCGATATCTCGGTTCTGTAAAGGAAAAAAATGAACATTTAAGTAAAGAATCGTAGACATTAATTTACTTTGACTGAAAGAAAAGAAATTGCAACTCAGTGACAAAATGTAACCTTTTTTTTTAAGAGCTACCTTTTATACAAAGTAAAAGAATGATTAAATTTAAGAAACTAAATTCAAATAAATTTTAAGAGAGAATATATGGGTTGTTAACCGTGCATGGTTCAAGGTGGAAAATATGAGTGCACAATTTAGTCGCATGGGTACTTGAATAATCCGACTTAAAATTTTAAGCTTGTTTCAATTCAAGTATCGAAATTAATGCGCAATTACATAAAAAATTCTATATATTAAAATTTTTAAATATATTCTAAACAAAATATTATTTTGAAAATGTATTTTAGCCGGTGTAAGAAACGAGATAACCAGCGTACATTTTAATTACGCCGCAAATTTGTGAAAAACATCATTTCTGAGTTAAAGCTTAATTCCGATCACATATTAATTTTCGCTCAAAATCTGATTTTAAAAAGCTAGAATCAAAATGACTTTAGCATATCTTACACGCATCACCTACGCCAGCAAGAAGTAACGAAATAAAGTGAGAAATTTCGAAAAAAATTGGGCACGGGACTCCCATGATGCCTCAGTTGCACGTAATGTGCAAGAAATGACTGTTTATTTCCTTTCCTAATAACAGAAAAAAGCCTCCTGATGGTGAGTGCTATACGCAAGCGAAGTGTGAAGTCACTGACCGTCCGTGGTCGCAAGAAAATGATTTCCTATGTTAATCGCCCATTGGATATTTTGTAAAAAATTATTAAAAATCGAGGAAAATTATTTCCGGATTTTAATCCCACTTTTTGGGTATAGATATGCATTAGTTATCATGTGCATGTGTTAGATTGAGTTATTTTGCTGTCAGATTGGCAAAATTTTAATTTTATATTTCAAAACTCTGTCGTTTTTGGCGCTTATTGTATTTGATGATCAAAAACGTAATACGAAAATATACATGCAAGATGTATATTTTCGTAATATGCATTGTACGAAATTTTGTTTCATATTATTCATTACTCTCTTAATATAAGTTGTTAAAATAACCATGATTTTTGAAAGGAATTAAATTATGTTCGCCAAATAATTTGGCGATATGTTTTTTTTCTGCCAAGGATGACCGATATCAAATCTATTCCGCTGCAACATATTAGTATCTTATATCAGATACTTTATTTAGACATTTGAAAACAAATTTGACTTCAAATTATGATAGGATATTTATCATTTCCCTTTTAATTAGTATATTACTTGGCTATTTATTGTGTTAATATCATCCTTTGAAATGAAATGTTCGTGTTTTCAATCGCATATGGAAGTTTGCCATTTTTATTTCTAGAGTTTTGAAATTAAAAGTTCAAATTTTGTCAATTTTACAACAAAAATAACTTAATCTAACGCATTCACACCATAACTAATACATATCTAAAAATACCTAAATACCTAAATATGGGGATTAAACAAGAAAATAAATCGGGAAATATAAATCGGGAAAAATCTGGAAATAACTTTCCTCCATTTTTAATAATTTTTTACAAAAAATCCAATGGGCATTTAATATAGGAAATATTTTTCTTGCATCCACGAACGGCCAGTGACGTCATCACTTCGTTTGCGTATTAAAAGCAAACCTTTTAAAAGTTAGTTATTGAAAGAGTAATTCCTAACAGACAAATATCACTCAGTACGGGGCGACAAAATAAATAAATAAATAATTATAAGATAAAAAACTTTTTATAAACCATGTTTTTAAATTTTCTGTTAAATCATAGCTATAGAACTAACTACATTAGCACTTTATCAATGCGTATTTTTACGAGACTGTAAATAATTGTATTCATTTTTGTATAAATTCTTTCAAAGAAAATTAGTAAATTGACAAAATGTCAATTTTCTGCATTTCCAGCTCTTTTTTCGCGTTAAAATAGCTTAATTTCCCCTTTAAAACGCATTAAAAAGCTCCAATAGACTGGTAATGGATTTGGAGCCGAATTTGGCGACTTTTTGCCCTTAGTGACTTTCTTGGCGACTTAAAATCATTATTATCGATATACCAAAGATGGACGCTCTAATGTGATTCGTTAAGGAGTTATGGGAAATTTTCCGAACACTCTGGATTCAGCAGAGATGTATAAAAGGAGCTCGACCGCTGAAATCTTTAAATTGATAATGACGTCAATTTTCGTGAAATACATAATTTAACTTTTTACAATTTTTTAACGTTCACGTTTAATTAAATGTATTTATTTTTATGTCGAAAGAAAATGAACTCGTATTTTTTTTTTTTTTTTTCAACAATTAAATTAGAGCTAATATTTTAATGGCTATTATAACGCTATTAGGATGTTATTATTTTCATATTTTAATTAACTATAAGAAAACTAATAAAAAATTGGAAAATCGGACTTCAAAGCATTGTGTTGTCACCGTGTTCTGAGCAATCCTGAAAGTTTCAAATTTCTAGCTAGTAGGGAAGTTAGTTAAAAATAGATTGCAAGATTTGTACCGACAAACAAACAAGCAAACATACAAACAAACAAGAATAGAAGTTAATAAAAACATGGTAAAAAGTGTGGACAAAGCATAAACAAAAACACAAATAAAATAAATAATTAAAAATAAAAACAAATAAAATGAAACAAAACTTTTTTTTTTTTTTTTTTTTTTCCGTCGGCCATATTGGGTGACACACTGTCTTTGCTGCCAGAAATTCTCTGTAATTTAAGAAAAATACGTTTTGTCAACGTAATTTTGTGGAACGTGTGCTTTTGCGCATACACAGAATTTCTTAATTCTATTTTGTTTAATTCAGTTTAAAGATATTAATTTATTATTACCAGAAATTTCTTCTACAGATAAAATGCATTAAAATATTTTTATAGATTCCTGCACGGGAATCAGTTGTCCGAGTTTCAAATATAACTTATCCCCGTATGACATAGCATCCCCGTATGACATAGATTTAGATCATAGAGTACGGACTTGTTGCTGATATTTGTTCTTCATATATGCTGATAATAGTGTAACAGATACACAGACAGTACGAGAGACACACAGAGACGCAGACCAAGTGCAAAAAATCTGATTTTTGGATTCAGGTCACCAAAAATCGTATAAATATAACAAAATCCCATTTTCAAATTTTTGACACAAAACAACGTTTTATTTTCTTTATGTCATATAATGATAAATAAAACATTGGTTTGTATCAAATGTACCCGCACAAATAATATGGGCAAGAGAAAGTAATAAATTATATATATAATTAAAATCCATAATTATTCATATAATTTTTATACGTATGTATTTTTTGATAAAAAATAACAAAAGTTCAAATTAAAAGGTACATGTGAAAACATTAAATATATTTTCAAAATACCTTTTACCTATCTAATTGAATTGATTTTCTGTCTCTTGAAAAGCATTGGGTATAAATATTTAACCGTAAAATCTTTTATACATGACTTTAAAATTACATTACATTTATGTTTCACTAAGCTTAGAGCAATATCGTTTTCAATTTTTGATATTTCTCGCTTGATAAACAGCATATATCATAAGTTTAAACCTATCTCCTCGATATTAAACATCTGCTTCTGTCACAGGACTCGGAAGAAAATTTTCACAAACGTCATGGCAGACCGCCAAAATAATTTTCTCCTAAATAATTTAGTTTTGAAATTTCTATAGTGTAAAATAGTTTTATTTACCTTTATTTTGTTGTTTTGTTATAAGTTATATGTAGAATTAGTATATTTACTCATCACAAAACTTTCTTCTGCATCATTCTAAATAAAAAACGGCCACTTATTTGTTCACATGTACAAGAATTTAATCATAGTTTCACATAATAAAGATTTTACTTATGCAGTTTGGAAATTTTAACGAATAGCAGCTGAAACGTAGATAAGCAGAAAATGACAGAATAATAATAGAAAAAAAAATCGCTACCTGTTGACTGAAATATATCCGAATTATGTCAGTGTTCTTTTTTATAATAGTTATTTTACAAACCAATTTTAGTGAATTTATAGACCATAAAACTAAGATATAGCCTTCACATAAACGAAGAAAATTGCATCATAGAAGCACCGAAATAGAAATGTGCATCTCAGAATAATATGTAAAAGTGACCTTCAATCCGAAATTTTCTTAACCTTCGAAAATTAACTTAAATTAGTGTTACTCTGTCAATAATCGTTTGAATTATAGACTACTTATAGAAATCTTGTTTATTTTTATGTTTCCTTTAGTTCTTTTCATAAAATTTAGCTTATCTTTCAAACCTATTTTAAAATACAGAAAAAGGATAAAAATTAACGTTTGCCGTTTTGGCAGAGGTTAAATGTTGCTCTTCGCATATAACCTTGTAGAAAATGCTGCATATGTATTTTGTCATTTCCTGGTATCTTGGAGAGGTAGAGAGGGAAATTTTTGCGTAGATATATTTGAAAAAAAGAGTTGTGTAGTAAGCAATAGTTGCTCGTGCATATGTATTTGAAAAAATTTCACCATCAGCGTCAGTAATAAACCTTCGATTAAGATTTTTAGGAGCAATATTCAATTTTTCATCCAAAAATAATTCTTTTTTTTTTCTCTTGTTTATCCAGTTAAGCTGTAGATTTCTCCTCCATAGTTACGTTAAAAACTTGAACACAACATGCTCGTTTTTTTGCTTCGATGTCTACTTCATCCAATAATTCTAATATTTTTACTTCATCTTTTCATTCTTTTGTTTCATATTTTACTTCATCTGGTTGGTCGTTTGGTTGTGGTTATTAAGGCCGACTGACTGCTCTAGGGTCCTAGGAGGGGAAATGCCCTCCGTGGGGGTCTTTCTAAGGGGTAGCCCACATTTACGCATTTTTCGGAGAAAACCACGGAAAACTCCGAACGGCTAGGCTGACAAGCGCGACCTAGAATCGAACTCGGCACCTCACGTCTACCAGCTTTGAGCGCAGAACCACTCGGCCGTTGGTGGGCTTACTTCATCTGGAGCAATGGTAGCCCGGTTATAAGAGCTTCCAACTCATAATCGAAGAATTACGGATTCGATACTCAAGCGAGCCGAAGGATATTAGGTGCATAAATGATAAATAATGCATGTAAAAGTCATCGTGGTTGTAATGTCCTCCACATTCTGTAAGAGTAATACCTCTTGGGGCTACCGAAGCGAGAAGCCTCCCCTTCGTGAAAGTTCAAAATTTTGATAGAATTCTTTTAGTCCACACCATGAAGTAAATTCTCCATCGTCGCCAATTACCCTCTGCATAGTTCTAGTGCGACGTTAAAAGCCTCCGATTATCAACTTCAGTGTCATACAGCTGGATTCATCCAGTGATGTCAGATTGGGGATTTTGTCCCCATTTTGGGGATTTTTGAGGCTTCTGGGAACAATTTTGGAGACCAAATGTTTGTGGGGACTTTTTTGGAGAAGTATAAAATTTTTGGGGACAAATCTGGGAAGTTCTTCAACTTTCTGTCAATGTTGGCAACGTAACGATTTATCCCTACGACCAGGGATTTTCAATAGCTTTATTGTTATTTGGGAATTTTTTCAAAATTTGCCTTCATTTGGGGAAAAATCTGAGCTTAAATCCACTTAAATCTGATTGATATATATATATATACATATATATATATATATATATATATATATATATATATATATATATATATATTTTTTTTTTTTGAAAAAAGTTTTATTTTCCCTTTTTAGTAGAATCAAGTTGGGGATTTTTTCGAAAAAAAACCCCTGATTTGGGGAAATTTGAAGACCTGTTTGGGGAAATAATTTTCGACCATCTGGCATCACTGGTGTCATATCTGTCTGTCATTTAAAAATAAAAAATAGAGAAGAAATTCTAGAAAATTCAAATTCTGACTGCAGTCGATAAAGGTACTGATGCAGTCTTAACTCTATCCTAAAAAAATAACAAATAAAATGCGTTTGCTTCTATCACCTTCCAGTGTCTCACTTTACTAGTTCTAAAGATACTGTAAGTTAAGTATTATGAGGAAGTGGTGTGACCCTATCATCTCGATTTTACAAAACTGATTGGGATGAGCTGTGTATTAGAAGAACGTTCAATTATCTACACTATAATTTCTTTTCTTTTTTTTTTTTTTTTTTGATAACACATATACAGTCGGCTGCAAAATTATTCGAGCACTAGCAATAATCCTTGCCAAAAAAAAGTACACTTACTACAGCTTTGTTAAATAAATCCTTGTCTAGCCATGTTCTTAATCAGTCTAAGAACATGATTCGACAAGGATTTACTTAGCAAAACAGTCTTAAGTGTACTTTTTAAATATAGGAATTATTGGCTAGTGCTCGAATAATTTTGCAGCCGACTGTATATCAAATTTGTATGCTTGACGTATAGCCCGCTTGTAAATCTTCATCAGATAAAGACAGATAGCACATGACAGAATTACAATACGAAGAAATTTGAAAAAACACCCAGGACCAGCGCGGGAATCGAACCCGTTCTCCTACACTCGAAGGTGATTAGCAGTGTGGTGACATAACCACTCGGCCAAGGACGGCCCTACACTATAAAATATGACAATCAATATTACAGTTAGTTCACCGTAAAAAGTGACGGTGTGTAACTATGATGCAGATTACCAATACACGCAACATCCAATTCGTCATATAATCTACACTACATCTTAAAAATATACGGCAAGTAATATATATAAAATTTAAATATGAGGAAATAAACTATAGAAAAAGTACGGCTTGCAGAAAAATTTAAGGCTAAAGGTTTGCAATGAAGTTTCTAGGTGTTTCACCGTACATTTGGTTTTATTTATTTTTTAACTTTTTTTTTTCAGTGTACGTTTAATTTAATTCAAATATTTATCTAAAAATTTCATTAGATATATTTCTAAAAAGGAGAAAATTTTTCGAGAAATATAATTGGTAATATCTAGAAACATTCATTAACGACTTGAAATATATTAATTTGTAACTATAATATGATATTCAAATAGGTACTATGTTTTATTTTATGTATTCGATAATTTTAAAAATATATAGATTTACCTGGTTATGTTTACGAGATAAACCATCTGGTTTTAGTGAAATTATAAATTATATCAGTTTCCTTGTAATTTGTAATGCATAAATTTATTATATTCTCCAACAATATTTTCTAATTTACGTTTCTATATTCATATAGATTCACAAATTTTATAAAATGTTTATTATAATGACATTGTAAATTTTCAACTTTTATTTTATTTGGAATTTATGTTATCTTTTAGAGTCTCACCATTTGATATTCAATATTTATTCAAATATATATTTAATATAGTTGGAATGGATATTGTTAAGAGAATCTTAAAGCTTTTATAAAAGCTTTTATCATCATGATATAGCTCATTTAAGGTTACTTTATTAACCCAATTATCATAAAATACATCAATTTTACAAAAATGCTCTTGTCAGATAACGCTGTTGATATATTTATCTTTCTCTCCTTATAAGATAACGCTATATCATATTTTAGCGTTTATAAAATACTTTAAAGATAAAACCTGAAATCAATGTAAGATTCTCATTTTCAAACGCCTTTGATCTCACTTTATCAAGCACTTATTCCATCACATAATTCTTTATAATCTTTTAAACTTTCATCCTCAAAGATAAAAGAATATTTCTTAAGGGACTTCGACTGATGAATTCTTTAAGTGTTCATTTAAGTATGTAAATAACAAATATATAACTTATTTTTCGAGTAGTCTTCTTAGTAGAATTAAGTAAAAATCATTGAATGATATATTTATTAGCATTGCTATCTTTATTAAATACGAAAATAAATTTTTTAACCCTTTAATGTTCAATGATTTTGCAATGAATTATAAATCACCTAACATTTTTAATAGAAATTTTTTTTTTCAACATTTCTTACTTGTTTGAATGGAAATTTAAACTTTTGGGACTTCTCCGTTTGTCAGATTTCAGCACCACTCCAAAATTTAAAAATCAGTATTTCAGAGGAAGCCAAATGCAGAAGTGACAATAAATTTCTTACTAGGCACGCAAGTGTGCAGTTGCTGCTTTAATGGTGCACTCGTGCCTCATTTTTCCCCCATGAAGGGCCATGCTGTCATTTAAAATTTAAAAAACTCTTATGAACTTTTTCAATTTATATTATTTACTAAATTATTTATTAATTAAATTCATTTTATTAGAATTTAATCTGGTTAACATGTAAATGATTCAACCCAATAATTTCTAGAAAGTTTAAAAACTTAACTTTTTTTTTTTTCATATTTACAATCAGTTATGTGTCTAATAGTCGTTCTTGAAAACAATTTAGAAAGTTTTGAGAGAAAATACAGGGTGAACTTTAAATGGTTAGGCCATTTCCCCGAACTCAGTTTGGAATATAATATAAGAATTACAAAACGAAAAATAAAGAAATAAAGAAAAATAAATAGTATAATCTTTTCAAAAAATGTACATATGCAATTTTGTGTTGTTTCAATCGACAGAGTACAGAAAATCGAAAATGACGAATACTGCTGCGCCACCTCCGGTCGACATCCACCCAAATAAAGTCCTCATCGTTTTACACACTGAACATCTCACAATTTAAGTTTGGTATATATATATATATATATGCTATAAGAACAGAGATAGAGCATTGCCATGCACAGAGAAAATTGCAGCAAAACAGCGCCATCTGTCGGCCGACATTCACCAAAAGTGAATCATCAGAGTTTATCGTAATATTCCTCTTGCATATCACTCTTTGTACAATTATACACACTAGAAAGTGAGATATAGACATTCGTAAATAGGCGAAATAACAGCATATGGCGCAGGCGACACCTGTTGCGATTTATACCAAAAGTTGATTGACACCCAAGGTACAATTAAATATAGCATTTTATAAAATTCTGTGAATTGTATCATGAGCTAGAACGTCCAAAAAAATTTTGTCACAAACAGATGGATATTTTATAAGAATGGTTACAGAACTTACTGTTCAAGAAATTTCAAAACAAATAAAAACAATTAAACCGGAAGTCGAAACATTTTTCAAATCACTTTTTTTTTATTTTTATGAATACACGCAGAGAGAGATAGTTATAAAAAATAATACTATTAACATGTAAATTTCTTATAAAAGAAAAGCATTTTTGTCATATTTAATACTTTGCAAAGTAATAAATTTGAGATCTTTATTTAAGCATACTTTCATTATTTAATTTATTCATGCGCAGTTCGAATTACTAAAATAGTTAAAAAAAAAAAAATACTATTTTACATTAAACAAACACAGTATTATCAAAAAATAAACTACAATAAAAATAATTTAACTTTTTTCATATTACTTTCGTTTAGCACGAAACCTATCGGGGATCAAACTGTCATGAAAATTTTCTAACAACATGATAATGTCTATTTAGTATGCATTAAAATTTTCATACCAAGACTTAAATTTTGAAATTTAGAATGTCTTTTTGTACATTTATTTTTTATAAGAGCTTTATTACTTAAACAAGAAAGACTTAAAATTCTAAAACTTCGAAAAATTATTTTCAACATGAAAATATTTTTTGTGATAAAAATCGTTATTAAGATAGTTTAAATTTCAAATACCATTTTACTGAATACATTAAAATAAATACAGTAGAGTAAAAAAGTTATACATATTTTAGTTATAAGATTTTACTTAATTCTGCATTTATAATTTGGGTTCATAACATAATTTATGTGTCATAATACATATTGCAATCGATTAAGTTGTGGAAGACCCTGGAATAATAGTAATTATTTTAAGAAAATACAGTAACCGCCGCTTAATAAAATCACTGGTTAATAAAATCAGCCGCTTAATCTGATCAAATTGCCAGGACGGGAATCAAATCAATGCAAACTAATTTTATAACCGCCGCTTAATAAAATCAGCATCGCCGGTTAATAAACTCAAAAAAATCTCTTCAGCAGCAAAAAAATCATTTATGCACGCTAAACAATTTTTTTATTTACACGGTGATTTTTTATTTTTGAAATAAAATAGAAAATAAAATACTGCAATCCCACCGTTATCTCTCTTTGTCGAAAATTTTACATTTACAATATTAAATTTTACATTTACAGCAATTATACACGCCCTATCACTTGTCTTAGTAATAATTTCAAGGAATGTTTTCTTCAAAGACACGGTAATATGTTACAAATTTGATTTGGTTCGCAAGTGATTTTATTTTATAATGATTAATTAAGAGACAATTTTTAGTTCTTATTCTGAAATAACTAAGAAGCAAGAAGCTTAAACGGAAAGATTTTAAATTTAAAAGAAAAGCGTGAACTTTTAGCAAAGTGTTGAGAGCGCATCAGAACTTAAGATGTGTTTAATTCACTTATTTTCAAGGAACAATCAAATAATTATCCGTTAAAAATTAATTACTATTGCCTATTAGTTCCATTATTTGGTACCTTTTGAAATTTATTTTCAAATTCAGGTAAATAATACCTTTTTCTTGAGTGCAGGAACTTTCGCCGGATACAAAAATCAGCCGCTTAATAAAATCACTTTTGCTCAGCACGAATGTGATTTTAATAAGAGGCGGGTACTGTATTTGTTAGAGTGTTGGTGAAATTTTTTGTGTGCTCTTGTGCAGAAATACATTAATTTTTTATATTGTATATTTAGATTTGCTTTACCCAGACCGACTCGGAGCCCAAATATAGTACCAGGAAGATGAAAGTTGCCGGTTTTGAACGCAGGTTTTGCTTGTTTACCTAAAAGTTTAGTGTTTTCATACTTTTCTCTTAAAAATTGGCGTGACATTGCTTCCATGGCCAAGAAGATCATTTTAACCATGACTGGGTCCATCAAGTAGAAAATTAGTTACTTTACCTTCGCACGAATGCCAGTACACAAATTTGCAATAATACTATTTAGATTTACTGCATAACAGATGGCGCTGGAATACTACAGTCATAGATATAGTAATTTATATAGATCTATCATGTTAACAAGCAAAGATTTTTGATGCCGAAAAAGTTTTTTGGCATCAGCCATTAGAGAGTTAAATCTCGGAAATAGTACTAGAATAGAATGTTGATGAATTTTCAAAATACCGAAATACTGCGCGGCTTTTAAGTGTTCTAATAATTAAATGGAAAGAAATGGGATAAGTTTTCATAAGTAAGTTATATTCAAGTAATTTATGAAAAATATAAATTTTATAATCAGTTGCTTTGTTATTGTTATAAAACAATTACTGTCTTCATAATTAATGGATTACTTTTTTTAAATTTTAATATTTTTTAATATTTTATATTAGTAAGTAATATGGAATTCTCAAAATTCTTCTAAATGTAGGAACCACGGAAGTTTTAATATATAACTAGTATGTTGTGGCCACCAAAAGACTTTCTTCTATACAAATTATTTATTAAATTATAATTTATTAAAGTTATTTTTCATGATGAATGCAGACGATTTTTATCTCTATAAAGCATAATAATAAATACCGAATGAACGAAAGTCAATTTGGTGCAGATATGAGTATACTAGAGTATAGTAAAAGAAAGGGAAAGTAAAAGAAAAAGAAAGAAAGAAAGAAAAATGGGTATCTGGAGTTTTTCATTCTCTTTTAGTACATAAATTTTATTTGCTCAATTATCTGTGTGCATTCCCGTGTTCACTCGAGAAAAGACATCCATAAGAGAGTAAAATGGCCGTCTTTTCCCAAATGTAAAGGAAACACTTTTTCCCCCTCAATGATCAATCTATGTCTTATTACTATATCTATGACTACGGTCGATTTGGATATTACTAATATTACTACCATGTCTTGTTTCGTGTTTATATCGCGTGAAATAATTATCAGATTTTATTTTGTTATATATTCCTTAACAATTGGAGTTTCTATATGAAAATTTAACTATATGTCTAATAAATGTGTCTAAACATTCCTAAGATATAACAAAGCAAGAAACCTTGTGTTTGAGCTACTTAAACTTAACAAATTGGATGTTTTTGGAAAAATAAAATATTGGGTTGGGATTGTATATTAATTAAAGATTTTTAATTTATTAAACAAATTAAATATTGCAAGAGTGAAAAGTGAAAATTATTTTCACTAATTTTATTTTTAATTTAGATAGCTTCCATTCATCTTGTACAACCCTCAGAGGATTAAGTTGTAGATTTCATATTTCTGTTGTGTCGTAAACTTGTAATTACCTAAGTCTTCGATTAAAAATTTATCTATTTTCAATAAATAACATGTGAAGAACCAACGTTATTTAGACAATTTTTAATACTTTACAATATACATAATAAAATGTCTTATATGGTGACATGAAAAATGTTTATTAATGTCACAGTAAAGCAATTGTGTAAGTTCACCAGACAGAAAAAATCGGAAAAAAATGGAATCTAAAATATGTTTATTTGCATTATATCTTATTAAATTTAATCAAATGAAAAGTATACAATGTAAACCGAAGAAAAAAAAAATAACTAAATAATATACACTTACCTTGTTGTCAAAATGACATTGAGTTATATTAGTACATAAAAAATGTATTCCTTACCTAAAAAGAAAATAATAAAATGTTAAAATTCATATTCAATTATCATTTTCTTCTTATAAACAATTGAATGTATATACATATATACTTAGATAAAAACAATTTTTTATAGATTATTTATTTATTTATTTATTTAATGTTTTATCTAAGAAAAACGCCAGTTTAAAATGTTTCGTTTTGTAATTCATACGAAACTCAGTAAGAAAATTTTCAAAATTTCATTCGCAAGTGGATAAAATGTTTGATGGGTAAAGTTTAGTATATTAGTACTACATTACGTAATAGAGAGTGTAAAAATGATAATGTTTACATCTGGTTTCACATTTAAGAATTACTTTGGAGCTCTATTTACCCTACTACCGTAGGTAATGGAAGTATTGTATTTGGTCCAAAAATTCGATATTGAGATTTCACTTGATTTACACGTTTTAAGGTCCCCTGAGCCCAAAAAAGTGGTTTTTGGCAATTGGTCTGTGTGTGTGTGTTTGTGTGTGTGTGTGTGTGGAATCTTCTGGCTATCATATCTACAAAACTAACAAAGATAGAACTACAAAACATCAAAATTAAGACAGGTCTGATGTACAGATGAATATTCGAAATTTTGGTGAAAATTGAAAAACCGGAAGTGGGATCTTAAGTCCGTATCTCAAAAACGGCTCTAACGATTTTCTTCAAATTCGCTATATAAACACTCTATTAGATGTCTTTCGAATGATATAGTTGGTTAGTTCAGGAAAATTAATAGGCGTACTGTATAAATAGCTCAATTTCAGGTCTCGCAAGCGTGTTTCTTTAAAAACGGCTCTACGGATTTTTTTCAAACTCGCCCTATTAACTCACTTTTAAATATTCTTTTGTATGTAATTATTGTTTTCCGGTCAATAATTTATTTTTTGTAAAAGTTGGTATCTCAAAAATGGCTCTAACAATTTTCTTGAAAATTGCTATATTAATCCATTTTTTTCTCGTGTATTACTTGGTTATTACAGGAAAATTAATAATCTTCATGCTTAGGTAGACCATCTTCAAATCTCAGAGATTTGTGTTTCAAAAAAATAACTCTACCATTTTTTTTTTTTTTTTTACCACGCTATATGTAGGCTTCGTTTTATATGTCTTTATAAGTTTCTGTTACCGGAAAAATTTTAGGTTCCTACTTCTTTATGTCACTTTTATGTTTTCTGATTACATTATCTCTGAAAAATGCATATAATACGTCTGATAGTGGGTAATGGAAGTCGTATGTGGTTGTTTCACACAAGATTTTTTTTTTTTTTTTTTTTTTTTTTTTTTTTTAACGATCTAATTTTAATAAGAGACTTTTGTTCTTTTTAAGCATTGTGTAAATTTTATAGGTATTTGCAGGAGGAACAAAATTGGTGCATTTAGATCAATTAGTTACGGCTTACTTCTTCTTTGCTACTTTCTCGATTTTTTAGCTAGTTTGAAAACTATTTTCACTTACCACTGCTGAAGATACTGGCGAATGTAGAAAATATATTTATTTTCTTTTTATATAAGATAAGAAATAAGGAATGTGAATTTGAACGCGGCGAAAAGTCATAATAGTGGATGAATGGGAAATAATATCTCAAGAGTATAAATACACAGAAAGGTTGAATATACACCTAGTCTTGAAAAAGTTTCAATTCTATAAATAAAAATTATTGTGTTTTTCTTAAAGGTACTGAATTATAGAATCAAAACAAATGAAGTACGAACACCTACATCGAATAGAATGCAAAAAATTATATTCTATTGGATCATAGTAAAGTATATTTGTGTTTCCCTCATCCTATCAAATTCTAATCTGCATGAACTAGAGTCATTTTCACAGAAATATGACATAGCAAATTTACTGGTAAAAGAAATCTTTATACATTATTTTCGCACTTAAACAAGGCTAAAAAAAACATAATTGTTTAATTTTAATACTTAAAAAAAAAAAGAGAGAGAGAGAGAGAGAATAACTCAATGAATGAATAGATTAGTAGCATTGTAGTGATTAAAAGGAAGATAAAAACCAGTAAATATTTGAAATCAAACTTCTATAAAGACGCTCATCCAATAATTGAAATATTAAAATTGTTAATAGCATTATAGATTTAACGGATATAAATTATCACATGTTGGAAAAAAAGAGATAAATTATTAGACCAATTTTCAATCAAGAAATTAACGTTAAATAATTAGTAATTTTGCAAGATAATGGAGAATTATTTTGCATTATTTTGAAAGATTCCAGTGACATTTTCGAAAACAAACAAAGTTTTGTGATGAATAAAATTTATTTAAAATATCCGACAGATACTAAGCTTCAACTGAAGAATTTCAAATTTTATCAATGAGATTTTTGGCCAGTCACTTTAATCACCAATAAGACATTTAGCATTGGAGGCAGGATGGAGATACTGGATGTCCTAATGTCCTGTAAGGAGACGGTGTAATTTTGTCTGAAATATATATTTAAATGGTAAATTTTCCAATTAATTGCCCAATCCTCTCCAATTTTGAATGTAAAATGGATAATACACTGTTAAAAAAATGGAACGGGTTGATTTGTCTGCAACGAAACGAAGCTTTTTGCTAGTGAAAGTTTTCCAAAAAATGTCTTTAAAAAGCCTTTTTCATTACCATAAAGCTTGGTTTCGTTGCAGATCTAAAACAAATTGTGTTGTAAACTAAAACTTTTCATTCACAAACCAAACCAATCCGTTTCCTTTTACGAAACGGAGCATTTCAGCACTTTTTATTACCTGGTTATTAGTTTTATATTATAAACAAATATTTTCCCTTATTGTATTATCTTAATAACAGAACTCGCATATATTATTGTGTTGTAAGGAATTAATTAATGGTGAAATCTAAACTGCTTATTTATATCACAAAGTGTTTTCATAGTATGATCATTGTAAATATTTAATACGAATACATGCATTTAGCAAATTTTAATAAGCATTCTTCTCGATCTTTGAACACTGGCTTTTCAATTTAAAACTTATTATAACGTCATGATTTCTATTTGTACTGAATGGTGTGTTTTGTGTACAATGCTCAATGTGTATCATTATACAATTAGCTGATTCTATTGATTTCTACAAATTATAATCCATTCAATGTTATTCATTTAGGAAGATTTATACGGAATAGTTTAGACTCGAATATTTTACAAATATAAACTGCATTTTCATTATTTTGCTTAATTCTTCTTTTATACTAAGCCTACTAATCTACAAACATCTTAAAGTGTGTTTATAACTAAACTCTCTCTGTACACAACACAACTGTTGCTAAATTATAAAAGCAGATTATATTCGAATTAGGTAGTTACCGATTCATTAAATGCACTAAAAACATTATTATTACATTCTTTTTTTATATTCTTTATTTATTTGTTAAAAAATGCCTACAGTGTAGCATTTTGCATAGGAACATGTCTAAATTTGCAAACGGAATTACCAACGCCGGACCAAAAAATAAAATAAATGTATAAATATATAAATTAGTTGAAGGATAAGTTTATATATCTGTTATAGTTTATGTTTTTTTATCTTCTATACGTATTGAATTTAGTGAACATATTGCACCTTGTGGACGCATTGAATTGTCAAATTTGGCAGAAATCCGCTAGCCTTATTATCTACAGAAGGCCAGTGCAACCCAAAATACTTGGTGGGCCGCACCATATATATATATATACATATGTGTGTGTGTATGTATGTTTGTGAGTGTATGAATCATATATATATATGTGTTGAATAATTGAAAATGTGTTGAAAATGTGAATAATTTTCTATATCTTAACTATAATATTAATAAAAAGAAAGCTAAAATCTATAGAAAAAGCATGGGATGAAAATGAAAAAATCTCACAATGTTGTGGGTAAAGAAAAAAAAAGCGGCTAACAACGGAAGGAATCACAGGTCAAAATTGATTAGAACAAGTCATCGAAGCTCGGGAAGGGACTCGGGTTGGGGCTCCCTGAAGCTATCGTCGAAGGTTTAATACGTCTCTCCTAATATGTATATATACTTTTTTTCGGGGGAGGGCTGGGTGCAATTTCATTAATTTAAAATACTTTAAGAATACATTAATTTAAAAATTTTCATACATAAATTAACAATAGAATCGTGAAAACTTTATGACTATACATTAATAACTACAACAAAAAGTATGAATAATGGATTTAATGATATTTCACGACAACAGTGTCATTCTTTAATAATCGTTGAATGCTATTTTCACTTCGAAAAGTCACAACGGACGTACTTTTTTTTAAATCTGTTAACGAAAGTTGCCAAACTTTAAATATCGTTAATCTCCTCGTGGGTCGCAAAAAAATACATGGCGGGCTGCGTGTCGGTCACCTTTGATCTACAGGACGCTTTTATAGAGGAAGTTTAATTATAATCTTTCTATACAGGGTGTTTCAGTGAACCGTTTCAGAACTTCTAAGAGGGGAAAGGTACATCCTGACGAACCAAAATCCTATATCAATGGGCAGTCAGAAATGCTTTCCTGACGCAGTAGCTGCCGGAGAAATTCGAGATATGCCTGGAGTATTCCAGAATGTTCGGATGCCCATTCGTCGGAGATGTGAGGCGTGCATTGTAGCCCGTGGAAGAAACTTCGAACACTTACTTTAATCCATGTACCTTTTGCTTCTTTTCATGTATTATTAAAACGATTTCTCACTTACGGTCTCTTTTCTTTATGGTGCTTCTGTGTACAATACCGCTTCAGGAAAGCATTTCCGACCCCACATTGCTATATGATTTCGAGTTTTCAGGATGGACCCTACCCCTCTGATGTACCCTAGTTCTGAAACGGTTCACTGAAACACCCTGTATACTGGGTTATCCTAAAGTCCCAGAAAAGTAAAAAAAGAATTCAAAAAGTATTGACCTATGCGGTTTTCACAGAAATGCACAAGGAATTTTCTTAAATGACAAGACATTTATTGCCAAATTTGTTTAAATTGTCTCCATCTGGTGGCACTTTTATTAAAAAATTACTTTTTTATTGTAGCGCAGGACGTTAAACAATGCAACTAGAACTATAAATGTTCGATGCCCTTCAGTCACGAGAATGGCCGTCAGATGTTGTAGATTGGGAATTCACATAATAAAGCTTAACTAACAATGCTTTATCTTTTAACCACGTCAGGATCGTATTTTTGGAACGAATGAAAGTCGATTGGTATCTGGTTGAACGTAGATTTTGGTTTCGATTTGCTCCATCCCGCCCGACTTGGCTCTTTGCCAAATGAGAGGTGATTTTTCTCTTTTTGAGAATGTTACTTTTTTTTAGTTTAGTTTCTCGGCCTGTCAAAAACAGGAAGCATCTTTTTCTCTTGGACATGAAAAGTTATTATGATCTTGGCTCCTTTATGGAGAAACAATATTACCACCCGAATAATTAATGAATAATTATAAATTGTGAATCAGTCTTTAATATTCTGCAAATAATTTCTCTTTTGTGTTTAATCGCTAAATAAAGTATATATGCTCTCCCAACCTGACTACTCTATGACTGAAATTGAAAACTTGCATTACAGATTTATAACTATTGAAGTGTTTTTATGATTATATAATTCTGCATTTTTTTCATGGTACAAATTTTCATGGCGCAGTATATTATTTTTTCATGGTGCTCGAAACGCGGGATAAGTGAAATCCCGATATTGAAATTACACTTGGATATTTAATTTATTTGGATTACGATTTGAAATCGAAACTGAAAAATAATAATGACTGGAATTCCGGATACATTATTGGATAGCTGCCTGGAAATTGAACCAGGTAAGCAAAATTTTACTACTATTTATAACATTGATTAAATGAAATTAGAAATTTTAATTATTTGAATTATTTTGTTTTCTCTTTTACTTGATTATTTGCTCGCTATGAATATTGAGAAATTTAAAGCTAAGCGTTCTACGGAACGCTCTAACGTAACAAAATTAATTAATAAATTAGAGAATTTATTGTTAGATGAGATAGAAAATACAAAATCAGACGAAATGATCGAAATTCAGGAAATGATATATGAAAGAGAAATTGCATTAAAAAAATTAAACGAAGAAATAGAAAATTTAATAGTAGATATTAAAGAATATGAAAAAGATATCGCGACCAGCGATAAATATGGCGAGCAGATAATTTCTGCCAAATGCAAAATTAAGTTGAGACTAAAAAGATTATGTAATAATAAAGATGAAAGTAATTCAAATTGTTCTGTCAGTGAAACCCAAACAAAAACTGGTTCGGAATGTAGGTGTTAAAAATATATGCATATTTTGCAAGAATTATGATCATCCTTCTCTTGAATGTAATAATTTAACTGATGTTGAGAAAAGGTTAAAATTAAAGAAGGATGGCAGGTGTTATAAATGCTTTCTAAAATCTCATCTGTCATCACAGTGCAGAGTGAAATCGCAGCCTTGCGAAAAATGTAAAGCAACAGATCATAACAAATTATTTTGTTTTTCAAAAAACTTGAGACCAGAAGTAGTAGAGAACACTATAGTATCGAATTCACATTTGAAAAATAGTAATCAGGCAGCGTTATTGCAAACATGTCGCGTTATAGCACAATCTGATGCTAGATCAAAAACTGTCAGACTCTTATTGGATTCCGGAAGTGAAAAAAGTTTTATTACTAAAGAATTGGCTCACGAATTAAAATTAAACAGTGTAAGAAAAGAAAAGCTAATCGTTTTTGCCTTTGGCATAAATAAAGGTAAAGAAGAGGAATTCGAAGTTTTTAATGTTCAACTGCGTAGCAAAATAAATCCTCGTCGGCTCATTCATGGTGAAGTATTAGCTACAGACTTAATAAACGCGACTCCCTTGAAAAGCCCAAGGGGCGAACCAGAAATTGAAAGTTATATTAAAAATAAAAACTGGAAATTGGCAGACAATTCATTAAGTGATTCCAAAATTAATATTTTGCTAGGAGCTGATTATTTTTGGAAAATACAGAGAGGTATCATTGAAGAAATCGGTGATAATTTATATGTTGCTAATACTATTTTCGGATATACTGTAGTGGGGAAATTAAATAATAATAGTACAGAGGTTATCAATTCGCATTTTGTATCTGTCAATAAATTTGACAGTTTTGATTTGCAGCGTTTTTGGGATTTAGAATCACTTGGAATATGTGACAGTAAGAATGATTCTCTGTCACAGAGAGATACAGAAATTATTAATTCTTTCAATGAAAATCTAAATTTTGTTAAGGGAAGATATGAAATTCAATTTTTGTGGAAGGAAAATAAAAATGAATTAAAATCGAATATTGAAATAGCCAAAAATAGACTTTGGGGTCTGAGAACAAAACTGACTAAAAATGAATGGCTTAAAAACGAATACGAAAAAATTCTTGAGGAACAAAAGAAAATGGGTATAATAGAGGAGTGTGAATTAAACAAAAATGAAACTGATGTATATTATATGCCCCACAGACCGGTGATAAGAACAGATAAGTCCACTACAAAGGTCAGAATAGTGTTTGATGCTTCTTCCAAAGAAAAGGAAGCAAAATCTTTAAATGAATGTTTATTTGCAGGCCCCAATTTAAATCCTAATATTTTGGATATTATTTTGAAATTCCGCCTTCATAAAATTGCCTTTGTTTGTGATATCGAAAAAGCTTTTCTGCAAATACAGGTTGCAGAAAACGATAGAAACATTTGAGATTTCTATGGTTTGAGGATATAAATAGTAAAAACCTCTATTAAAGGTTTTCCGCATGACTCGTGTAACTTTTGGTGTTACAACATCACCCTTTTTGCTCTCAGCTACCATTAAACATGATATAAAAGGATATAAGAACTTGTTTGAGAAAGTTGTTAATATGCTTGATACTTCCTTATATGTTGATGATCTCTTTCATGGCGCTAATTCTGTAAATGAAGCATTTATTTTATCGTCTGGTGCTGTGAAAATACTTAAAGATGCCAATATGACATTAAGAAAATTTAAAAGCAATTCTTACGAATTAAGCAAATTGTGGGAAAAACATGGAATAAACGTTGATGAAGAAATAAATGAGGGAAATATCTCTAAGATATTGGGAATAATGTGGTCAACTAATAATGACACGTTAAGAATAGACTTTCAATCTCTGTTAGAAGGGTTTGATAATGAAATTATCACTAAGAGAATTGTTTTACAAACTGTAGCAAAGGTGTATGACCCTGTAGGGTTTATTTCCCCTTTTATAATAAGAGTTAAATTTCTAATGCAAGAACTATGGGAGCAGGGTGTTGATTGGGATTCTGCTTTACCTGATGCTTTCACACAAAAATTTAAGAAATGGCATAGTGAAATAACAGGATTTAGAAAATTTTGAAGTGCCTAGAAAATATTTCACGAATTTTGAAAAATTAACTCCTGAAGCTATTCAAATTTGTGTTTTCTGCGATGCCAGTTTGAAGGGATATGGTACAGTAGCTTATTTTCGTGATCCTTGTTCCCGTGAAACTTCATTTATTATGTCAAAGACAAGAGTAGCTCCTCTCAAAAAACTTACTTTGCCTCGACTTGAATTGATGGGAGCCTTAACAGCTGCTCGATTAGCTCATTATCTTGGGCAGCTATTTTCAATTCCCGTCAAAAACATAATATGCTTCTGTGATTCCCAAATTACCCTTTATTGGGTCAAAGGAAGTGCTAGTAACTGGAAGCCCTTTGTAGAGAACAGAGTGCGTGAAATTCAACGATTAGTAGCCCCGTCTCAGTGGAGATTTTGTCCAGGGGTTAAAAATCCCGCTGATGTGCTATCTCGTGGTTGCACAGCAACTGAATTGTTCAAGAATGAAGAATGGTTAAAAGGACCAATCTGGTTGAAAGAAGAGCACTTACCGACACCACTAACGGAAAATGAAGTCAAAATACCTGAAGAAGAGATTTTGAGAGAACAACGGAAAACTACTGTTTGCTCTTTAACTCATGGCAATAATGAATTTGAATTATTATATAAGTTTTCATCTTGGTCTAAATTAAGACGTGTTACAGCCTGGTGTCTTAGATTTATAAAAAATATTAAATGTCGATCTATGCGAAATACTGGCTTTTTAACTATACAAGAACTTGATGAGGCAACTAAAATTATTGTGAAGTTGGTTCAAAGACATGAATTTGGAGAGGAAATAAAGACTTTAAAATCTGGAAGAAACCTGAATGCTAGTAACAAACTCCTTTCTTTAAACCCTTTTCTAGACAAAAATGAAATTCTTCGTGTTGGTGGAAGATTAAGACACGCAAACCTACCTGAGAGTCAAAAACACCAAATGATACTTCCTAAAACGCATCACATTACAGATTTAATTATAAAGTACTTTCATGAAAAACATCTTCACAGTGGAACCCAGTTAACAATTTCAGTCCTGCGACAACAATATTGGATAATTAATGCAAGAGACGCTGTGAAAAGGAATCTGCGGAACTGTATGAAGTGTTTTAGAACCACATCGAACTTAGCCTCTCAACTAATGGGTGATCTTCCAGCTGCTCGTGTAGTGCCATCGCGAGTGTTTTCGAAAGTCGGGGTTGATCTTGCAGGCCCCTTTCTCATCAAACCTCGTAAGGGCCGAGGTGTTAGATCTTATAAAGGTTATATTTGTTTATATATCTGTTTTTCCACAAAAGCAATTCATTTGGAAATACTCAGTGATCTCACCTCTGAAACATTCCTCGCATCCTTGAAGAGGTTTGTTGCTCGACGAGGAAAACCTGAAGAATTGTTTTCAGACAGAGGAACGAACTTTGTAGGTGCCGACAATGAAATGAAAAAAATGATGTCCTTGATCTCTTCTGACGAAAAGATCCACAGATATTTGTCCGAAGAAACAATCAAATGGAATTTCAATCCCCCATCGGCCCCCCATTTTGGAGGACTTTGGGAGGCTGGAATAAAACAGATGAAGGGTCATTTAAAAAGAACTATTGGCGAACAAATATTAACTTATGAACAGTTCCTTACTTTAATTACTCAAATTGAATCGTGCTTGAACTCGAGACCTCTTGTTGCGCTCTCGAATGATCCCAGTGACTTAAATGCTCTAACTCCAGGACATTTTATCATAGGCACTGCCTTGACTTCAATACCAGAACCTGACTATTCTTCAGTTAACCTAACCCCGCTAGAAAGATGGAAACTTCTACAAAAAATTTTTCAAAGTTTCTGGAAGAGATGGTCCTCAGACTACCTTTCAGATTTGCAAAGGCGATCAAAATGGCTAATAAATAAACCAAATTTCAAGAAAGACGATTTGGTTTTAATAAAAGATGATAATCAGCCCCCTTTGAAGTGGAAACTGGGTCGCATAATCAAATTATTTCCTGGAGCAGATGGCAAGATTCGTGTAGTTCTGTTGAAAACTATTTATGGAGAGTTGAAGCGTCCGATCGCCAAACTATCTCCTCTGCCATTTTAAACTTTGAACAGAACTTTGAACATTTAGCTCAATTTTTTTTTTATTTATTTTTTATTTATTTTTTATTTTATTTATTTTTTTTATTTTTTTTTCTTGTACCTGTATTTATCCACTTATTAATCAGCTAGTTACAATGTTTCATTATGTATATTAATCTCTCTTTTTCTTATCTATTTGCAGTTTTGAAGATAGAACATGAAAAACCTGTGACAACACTAATGTTGTTATTGTACTTTTTAGGATATTTTTATGAACCTTCGTTCATGGGGGCGGAGCATGGTTGAACGTAGATTTTGGTTTCGATTTGCTCCATCCTGCCCGACTTGGCTCTTTGCCAAATGAGAGGTGATTTTTTCTCTTTTTGAGAATGTTACTTTTTTTTAGTTTAGTTTCTCGGCCTGTTAAAAACAGGAAGCATCTTTTTCTCTTGGACATGAAAAGTTATTATGATCTTGGCTCCTTTATGGAGAAACAATATTACCACCCGAATAATTAATGAATAATTATAAATTGTGAATCAGTCTTTAATATTCTGCAAATAATTTCTCTTTTGTGTTTAATCGCTAAATTAAGTATATATGCTCTCCCAACCTGACTACTCTATGACTGAAATTGAAAACTTGCTTTACAGATTTATAACTATTGAAGTGTTTTTATGATTATATAATTCTGCATTTTTTTCATGGTACAAATTTTCATGGCGCAGTATATTATTTTTTCAGTATCTGTTTTGTGTATATAACTGAATATATTTATGTTTTTAGTTTCCTATATCTTAATTATAATATCAGTAACAAAAAAAAAAGGGCAAAATTTACAGAATTTGATGATTTTTTGCTGTACAGGTCAATTTTTTGAAGTCCGTAATAAAAGTAATAACTAATTTCGAAAAATAAATGCACAGGTACTAATAAACTAATTAACGTTTATAAAATATTTTAGATGGATTGGATAAAAAATGTACTTAAGGAAAATTATGAGTATTTAGTTATTCTAGTCCCAAGTGGCACCCATGTTATCAATTTCTCGCCCCAATTTCATTTTTTTCTCTATTCCACCCATCTGCCTTCCCCAGGCTATGCTCTTGTGACTTCGTTCAGCATCTATTTAAAGTGGTGTCGTAGCGGTTCCCTCTCCCAAGTTCCCCTCTCCCTCAACCTCCTCTTTTTGACCATTAAAATACCATGCACAACTATCGTCAACGGCTACCCTGGTCTTTCTCTTCTCTCAAAATTATTATCTCTTTTCCACAAACTAGTTGTGCACTTAGCTGAAAATTGGCATCCGGGTGCGTGTCTGTGTGCTCTTTTTGTGCTATCTTGGAGGTGCAGGTGTTCTGGTCGAGCAATGTGTCCAAGACTACAGCTGCTGATGATAACGTAGAAGGCAAACCAACAGAATAGTAGCAGAAGCCGTCCATGTTGGCAGAACCAATTCCTGAAGTCTGAACGAAGCTTTGGGACACAGCTAACTTCATCGTGGCGCCTAGTGTACTGGTTGGTAGAGCTGTAGCAAACAGTATGTATTCGTTACTGAGATACGGGTATTCTTTCAGACTCGAAGTAATGAATCGGCACTTTCGAATTTGTCTCGTTAGCTCGTTACTTGTTACTTTCGTATTTCGTATTTGTATCCTGCATCATCGTATTGTCCACATGCCGCACGCAGAGAAAAGTTCGAACATTTGTGCAGGTGCGGAAGACTAATGCCAGTCTTATCGTTACTCGTTACTTCTTCGTTACCCGTATGCGTACACTGTAAAAAAATAACTATTACCAGCTGCAAGAAATTCTCTGTGATTGGAGAAAATAATTATTTTCTCCAATCACAGAGAGTTTTTTGCAGCTGGTAATGGTTATTTTTTTACTGTGCAGCAAGTTTGAAAGTAACGAATACATACGGGTAGTTATTTTTTCGTTCCTTTTACAGCTCTACTGGTTGGAGTAAACGGTCAACATGCGGTGATATGGCGATCATTCGCCCCAGAGAACATCATCAAACCCGTTAAGCTTGGCCTTGGCTAAGATCAGGCAATTAGGGGGCTGTCCAAAGGTTTCTGAATATTAGGTTATTCGCAGAATTCGAAACTTAAGAAGAGTATATTTGAACCTTTTAGCATTAGGATATTTTTCAGCATGTACGTTTAACGAAACATAAAATAAGTATTTTGCAAATTATGAGTATCAATGAAAATTTTCTAAAATCTTCTAACCATTATTCAGGAACTCTTAAAATTATTGTTTTAAATGCATTATATAGTTTCATATACAGGATTTTTTTTTTTTATTATTATTATTTACGGATGGTTCAGAAGCCAGTAAGTCAATGATAATCATAATAATAATAATAACTTGGCCGTTGTCAATGACAGTGAATTACAATAGATACAAACAAGCAAATGAATTTTATTATTGCTTGCCAGATGGCAGAATTATCAATTCTTAGTGAAATATTGAATTTGTATTATAAAAACCAAATTTGTATTATTAAAGCTCACACTTTCTTATTCTCATTTTTTTATTTACACTTATTGGCTTCTGTACCATTCATATATAACTAACCTATAGCTATATATTTTTCATTTTAACAATTTTAATTATATTTCTCACCTTTTGTTCTTTTAAATTAGCATCTACCTCTCATTTTTATACCAGAAAAATACGTATAAACACAACTAGAATAATTTTATTTTAATCTGATCAATTTTTTTTTTCTTCAAGATGAAAATTTAGGACTTAAATTCTGTACTGATAAGTATAAAGGATTTAATCCATATTCTTGATTTTTCAGGAGACGAAAAATAAAGTTAAACTAACTAAAAACTAATCAGAAGAATCGATTAGGAGAAAGGGATTATGTTGATTTATATCCTTTATACCGTTCAGTGATTGTCAATCTTCATTTAATAAAGGGAAAAAATTGAAATAAATATTTTATACAAAGATTAATGCTAAATTTCTGACTTGAATCGTTTTTTTAGCAATGGATTTTCTCTAAGACAAAATAACATGGATTTAATTCCTTTATACCAATCAATAGAGAATTTTTTTCTGAGTCTGACTATGTACTTAACTCAAAATCGACATTTTTGGACTTAAATCCTTTATATTTATCAGTACAGAATTAAAAGAAGCACTTATTATATACGATCATTTCTTACACAATCAGTATTAGATATCCTTAAAGTTATTACCTCCATATACATTTACATTTTCCGTTATTGTTTAAGACTTTTTAAACAAATAACACCTTTCTCTACATAATATCACAAAAGATTAGCCTTAATATTTAGCAGTACAAAAAAGAAAAGCATTCTCTACCAATTTAATTTATACTTCTTTCATTTGATAACATAAAAAAGAAATTGATTCCTGATAACGGAAATTCAAATCAGTGACCTGATTCTCGTTTCCATTTAAATGCGTCAGCGAAACGGTTTGCGAATAGAAAATGGAAGTGTGAATCACAATTCACAGTACTTATTTGCATTTGGGAATAGAAGATTTAAGTAGGGGATATTTGTGTTAAATTCCCTTAATCACTAACATATTTGCATAAATTTGCCCAGAGATAACAATGATAATAAACTCAAATGTTAAGGTATTACATCTGGCAATAATCTGAGCATGTAACAAAGATTATAAATCCTTTATTGCATATCCAATTAAATCTCAACACCTTTATATGTTTTGCACAAATACAAAAGGCTGCGTAAAAATGCGCTTTTACATTTTTAATGTTTTATAAAGATATTGCTTTCGTAATTCCTTAATGTAGGAAAAAGGATTTGGTTTTTATCATTTTTTGTAAAATGTGCATAAAATGTCTTAAAAGTAAAAATGAAATTAAAACTACAAAAAATAATTATTAATTTAATTAAATATTTGTTTAAACGGTTCTTTATTAAACGATAAAAGTTAAACAGATTCAAACTGTTAGATAATAAATTTACTCAAATGTTTTATTATTTACTTTTTCCGTTAATTTTTTCAAAATCTTTTAAAAATGCATATTATCTATCTCTACATAGCGTTACGAAAGATCAGAGTTTATAGTTATTATTTACAGAAAATCACTTAATATAAAATTAGCTTTTTACTTTCTCTTACCCATAGAGTGGATAAAGTATTGTTTTAGGGTCAAATTTTAGAACGTGAGTTTTTTGTTATATTTACATGTTCTGAATACGAAAATCATGTTTTTAACGAATGGTCTGTGTGCATGGATGTCTGTGTGTCTGTTATCAGCATATCTCAAGAACAAATAGTAGCAGAAATTCCAAACTTGGTATTCTAAATGTTTATCATATAGGGATGCTACAGTAAGCTTTTCGTTGAGATGAAGCAAATGGTTCGTGTACAAGGACACTCAAAAGCATTCAAATACATTACGTCTATGGGGGAAGAGTTTAACATCTATAGAGTTTAACATCTATAGACTGCACTATACCGAATCAAACGAATATATATTTTTTGTAATAGAGATAGTCAACTGGGAAAAAAAAAATTGTGTATGTAGGAGCCTCTCCTCCCCCCTGGGGAGAATTCCCCCTTCGAGTGAAGTAAATTTTCATGATGGGTATCTTTCAAAAGAGCTCGCCAATAGTTTTAAAACGAATGGTAGAACCATCGATCTGCGATAATTTAAAATAAAGTTATCGATTTTTTTTCATTTTTAACAACAACAACAATTTTATATATATATATATATATATATATATATAGTGTTATACTACAGGGAGTCCAAGAATTATCTTTACAACTTTGAAATTTAATAACTTTTGAAATAAAAAGGATATTCACATTCTGTGTTCTGCAGTTATTAGTGCAACTCATAAAGTTTTGTTCTGTTTAGGTTAGCCAGTTGTAACTGAGCATGTGGACCCCACAGGAGAAAGAACAATGTGTGGCATGGTTCATTGAGAGAAAATCGGACACACAAGTTCAACGCAATTGCAGGACCAAATTTGGCAAGGCGCCAACATCCAGACCCACCATCCGTGCATGGCACACCAGCTTCATGACCACAGGCTCAGTGTTACATAAGAACTGATTTTTTTGGACTGCACTGGAATGCTTCGCGAACTCGCTCAACAGTTTCATCACTTGTGCTGAGTCGTCCTGCTCCTTTCTTATGTAACACTGAGCCTGTGGTCATGAAGCTGGTGTGCCATGAACGGATGGTGGGTCTGGATGGTGGCGCCTTGCCAAATTTGGTCCTGCAATTGCATTGAACTTGTGTGTCCGATTTGCTCTCAATGAACCATGCCACACATTGTGCTTTCTCCTGTGGGGTCCTCATGCTCAGTTACAACTGGCTAACCTAAACAGAAAAAAAAAATTATGAGTTGCACTAATAACTGCAGAACACAGAATGTGAATATCTTTTTTATTTCAAAATTTATTAAATTTCAAAGTTGTAAAGATAATTCTTGGACACCCTGGACACCCTGTACTTCTCTAATATGGAAATCGTCTGCATTATCATAAAATATAATTTGTTTAAATAATAATTTTAATAAATTATTTTTTAAAAACGGAATTATTTTTTTAATAACCGAATTAAATTCTATATAAATGTGGGTGCATTAATGAAACGGGGGGTTGAGGGGGGCGGTAGCCCCCCCCCCCCTCACACAGAACTAATTACCATATAAAACTCTTCCTAAGCCTAATTCGAATTATTTAACATAGGTTTACATAACAGTACTCGTTATCTTACCTTTTAATCTGCAACCTGTATTTATAGTATTAAATTTCAGGGTAAGAGAAAGTCGTATGAGTGACACACCAGATGATTATTATTTTTAAAATTAATAATAACATAAAAAAGAAATTTAGTTCTGATTATACGAATTTCAAACCCGAGACGTTCTGTTACTTATAATGAAATGCAAAAATCCCCAAAATGGGGACAAAATCCCCAATCTGGTATCACTGTGATGAATCTAGCTAGCGAAGCGCTTTTATAAGCCACAGTCATCAGCGCTCTCTACCGGCTCAAGGCGGCATTACCATTCACACATTCCTACACGAAATCTGCTAATTTAGGTCCCCTCTACCTGCCTTTACATTTTTGACATATAGTTTAGGACCACCCTGTATATTTGAAAAGTGTTGTAATTAGCTAATATAGAAAAACAATTGATAATATCGTTTTTTGGAAAATTTGTGCAAGCTATCTTAAATGTAAATATTAAATTAGAACTAAAGAATTATTTAATAAAAAACAAAGCTTGGTAAAACGGTTCCTTATTAAACGATAAAAAAAAAAATACCAATGAAATATTAAATAACAAACTTACGAAACAAATTAATTATTTATTTATTCAGTTAATTGTTAAGTTTTTTTTTACTTTTTTATTATTTTTTTTTTAAATTCAGAATATTTTGAAACACGATGTTGCAAACTATTTAACATCACAAGAAATTATTGTGTATAAATTTATTCTGCAATTTCGAGACAATATCGTAAACGAGAATCTATTTTCGAATAACGTAAATTGCAGAACTTTATTGTCGCCCCTTATTAAATGAGTCAGTGAAACTGTTCTACGAGCTGGAAGTAGAACACAATTCACAACACTTATTTATATTATAGAACAGAAGATTTAAGTCGGGGATATTAGTGTTAAATTCGCTCTTTTTGCTAATTATTTGCATAAATTAGTCTAAATGTAACAATAATAAAACTCAAATATTAAGACATTAAGTCTGAAAATAATTTAAGCAAATTACAAAAATCGTTAGTTTTTTTTTTTTTTTTCTCACATTCAATTAAAGTGCAACACGTTCAAATGTCTTATGTTTTGAACTGATACAAAAAATTGCAGAAATATAGTGGTTACATTACACAATATAGTGGCTTTCACGATCTGTATGTTTTAGAAAACGTTTTTATTTGTGTAGTTAACGAATGTAGTAAGTTGTTGATATTACGCTCTTTTGTAAAATTAGCATAAACTAACCTAAATGTAAGTATTAATTTGAAACTTCAATTAGCAGTTATTAACTTAATTAAAAACAAACGCTTGTTATAGTGTTTTTTTTATAAAATGATTCAAATTAATCACTTATAAAGTAATAGATAATATAGTTACTCAAATATTTAACTATTAGGTGTATGACTTATGACTTATGACATATTAAGGAGGACAGCCCTCAGCAGGACATTGAGAGCTAGGGCACATCGACCAAAGATCTATTGTACCCAGACCCAAACACATCCTCAAGAGAAAAGCCTCGTAGCTGAAGCAAAGCTCAGCAGACACCTGACAGGAATATCCTGCAGCTCCGAAGGCTCAATAAGATGCCGACCAAGATGCTCAAACCTGTAAGCAGAAAGGCCTCACTGTAGCATAAAATGTACCGAGCAGTCTCCTCTTCCAGACAACAACCACGACAGATGGGATCAGATACCCATAATGTTCAGATGTCTCTTAAGGGTACAGTGACCAGTAAGAAGGCCAATAACCTTCCTCAAACCATTCCTGTTAAGCTTTAAAAGCTCCTTATGACGAAGACCAGGATAGTCACGATTAAGCTCTTTTGCTTGCCTTTGACCATCAGAATTACGCCATAGCCTATAGTGCTCCTTACCAAAGAGCTTGAAGATAGAAGCCCTAAAAGTAGTGGGAGAAATAACCAGAACAGGCTCAGGGCCACAAAAGACTATTTCAACTATTAGGTGTAAGGGAAAGTTCTGTCGTTTTTGAACACGTGCACTTTTATGCGTTGTCGATTATCGACTGAAACCGGTTTAAACAGTTAGGTTAGAGTATGATGGATGATTTACACACATTTTTTCGTATTTTAGTCGGTTTTAAACTTGTAGAAATGTCACCCTGGGTGAAGAAAAAGTGCACTTAAGACATTGTATGTTGTACGAGTTCCAAAAAAGGAATAACGCGATGGAGACAACAAAAAACTTATGTGACGTGTTTGGAAAGGACATAGTAACAGCTCGAACATGCCAAAGATGGTTTGCGAAATTTCGTTTTGGTGATTTTTCTTTGAAAGATGAACCCAGATCAGGAAGGCCATCAGGTGTCAATGAAGAAGCGCTAAAGTATGATTGGGACAAATCCCACGTTAACTTTCACAGAAGTGGGCTTCAAGCTTGGAATTCATCAGACTACTGCTTTGGATCCCATTAAAAGGCTTGGTTTCGTGTCCAAACTCTCTGTTTGGGTGCCACACAACGACGGAATGTTTTCTTACACCTAATATATAGAGTTGTTTCTTCCGTTCTTTTCAAGTCCTTTTAAAATACATATTATATCTCTGTACATAGCATTAGAAATTATTAACATTAACATTTAGCTTTACAACAAAGTCATTACGTGCAAATTGATTTTTTTTTTCTTAATTCTGTACTGATAAGTATAAAGGATTTAAGTCCAAAAATGTCGATTTTGAGTTAAGTACATAGTGAGACCCAGAAAAAAAATTCTCTATCGATTGGTATAAAGGATTTAAATCTATGTCATTGAGTCTTTGAGAAAATCCATTGGTAAAAAAAGACTTAAGTCAGAAATTTAGCTTAATCTTTGGTATAAAATATTTAATTCAATTTTTTCCCTTTATTAAATGAAGGTTGACAATCACTAAATGGTATAGAGGGTATAAACCAACATAATACCTTTCTCCTAATCGATTCTGCTCATTAGTTTTTAGTTAGTTTAACTTTATTTTTCGTCTCCTGAAAAATCAAGAATATGGACTTAAATCCTTTATACTTACTTATCAGTACAGAATTTAACAATTAAAAGAAGAAATTGTTTTCTGATAACTAAAATTCAAATACGAAACTAAATTATCACTTCCTATTAAATGAGTCAGCGAAAGTGTTTGATAAAAGGAAATCAAAGGTCGCAATTCAAACAATCTATTTACATCTCAGAATGCAAGTTTTAAGTGAAGAATATTTGTGTTAAATTCTCCTGAAACACAAACACATTTGCATAAATTTGCTTAGAGATGACATTGTTAGATCTCAAATGTTAAGGCATTATATCTGACAACAATCTTCTCCTGTTACAAAGATTGTAAGATCTTTAATGCATATCCAAACAATTTTCAACGCTTTTAAATATCGTATGATTGCCGTATGAAAAGTTTTTCGAAAAAGTGCTTTCACAGTTTATACACTCCTACACAAAAGTTTAGCAAGATTTAAAAACGATCAGTTTTTTTCAATTTAAAAACTTATCTCTCAATGAAATGTTTTCAAACATTGGGTATTTTAAAAACTGGATCTCACTCATGTTTTTCAGTAAAGATTGGTTTAAAACAGCATTTAGTAAGCCAGCAACAAATTGAACAAAATCAATAATGTTTGTGTATCGTTAAGTGAGCAAAATGATCTGTAACTTTTGGATATGTTAATTTATAGACGCCGAGTACAATTTGTGGATAAATGTGTGTGACGATAAGACATTAAACTAGTGTGTTGTGGTCATAAGACTTTCTTCTATTTTTTCCTGCACAAATCTACTAAGTGCGAATAATTTATTAAAATTATCTAACATGATGAATACAAATGATTTTCATCTTAGAGAAAACTAACACTAAGTATCCAAAGAAAGACAGTTTTATCGTCTATAAATAACAGATTAAAAAATGCGTTTTTATAATGGTTATCTCACCTATCAAGTTTCGTACAGTTATATGCCATACAAGTTGAGATATAGCCTTCCCGTTATCGAGGAATTTTCCAGTATAGCAGCGCCATCCATTGGATTATATGCATCCAACTTGCATCAGCATAATGTTTCATAATTATCTTCATACATATCAAGTTTTGTTTGATGATACGCAATAAAACCTGAGATATAGCCTTTCCTTAAATTGCGGAAAATGTTGTATAGCAGCATCACCTCAAAACATGTAAATCTGTCTAGAACTAGAAGTCGAAATTTTTTACGAATCCAATACTTTCTTCTATTGAATATAGAAGAAAGTAATAACGCAGATATATAAGCATTTATTTAAAAAACCCCAAAAATGTTGTCTTAAACCAATCTTCGCTGAAAAACATGAGCCTGTTCTTTAAATACCCAATGTTTGGAAATATTTCATCGAGATATAAGTTTTTAAATTGAAGAAGAAAAAAAAACTGATCGTTTACAAATCTTGCTAAACTTTTGGGCAGGATTGTATACTTTATAAAGTGTTTGCTGTTTTAATTAGCGAATGTAGAGATACAGTAGATATTACCTCCTTTTGTTAAGTTAGTGTAAACTAGCTTAAATGTATGTTTTAAATTAAAATTTCAATTAATAGCTATTAACTTAATTACAAACAAACGCTTGTTAGGGTTTTCCTTTACTAAATGGGGAAAATTAAATGCATACAAAGAGTTAGATAACAAAGTTATTCAACCATTTAACCATTAATTCTTTCCACGAACCTTTAATTTTTTTTTTTTTTAAATGACGTATCATACTTCCTCATATACCATTGAAAAAAAAATCCTTGTTTACAAATTTAGTTTTGATTTTTTATGTAATAATATAAATAATTTATTGATTTTTTTATAACGGACATTTTAAAACTTTATTACCATGCTCATATAAAACGTCCGTGAAACTGTCTGTAACAGGCAATAGAAAATTACAATCCACAATACCTACTTCCAATTTACAATTCAAGATTTCAGTAATAAATAAATAAATAATGGGTTAAATAATATCGGGTTAAATTCTTTTTAATCACTTACATTTTTGTATAAATATGGGAGGTAACACTTACAATTCACAAATGTCAACAGATTATATCTAAAAATTATCTGAATATATTATTACGAAGTTTATGTTGTAAAGGTTTTTCCAATAGGGATGATACAATTTTAAATGGTTAGAATGGCAACGCTGCTTATTATCTTTTGACATTTCTTATGTCATTTGTGTTTAGTATGCTATGCCATTTAATCATGCAAAGATACAAGCTTGAACACCGTTTCGAAATTATTAAACTGTTTTATCAAAATCAGTGTTCATATGTGAATAGTGAGAGAAATTTGAGAATTCATGGACATTATTCAATTTATTGACTAGATCGATTGTGATTTTTTTTCTTTGGAGATATGTTAAGTCACAAGTTTATGCTGATAATCCAATAACATTTGAGCAATTAAAAACCAACATTGAACGTGTTATTCGAAAAAGAACACCAAATTTATGTGAAAGAGTGATGGAAAATTGGGTTGACAGAATGCGCTATGTACAGAGAAGTCGTGGTGCTCACATGGTCGATATTATTTTCTTACATAATAGCGTAATGTAAGCTTTTAAAGAAAAAAAAAAAAAAAAAAAAAAAGGGCTCACTGAACAATTTATGCGATTTTTTTTTTTTTTTTTTTTTTTTTGGAAATTGTATCGCTCTTAATAGAAAACCTTTATATCCTATTAAAATTTTGTATCAAAAAGGACTACGAGACAAAGGACTATTTCGTATAAAGGACTACGAGAAAGCTAATCTCGCATTCTATATACTTTTGAAAACGTATGAAATTGTAATTATTAATATAGAAAAATACTAGGTATTAAATTTTTTTTTAACTTTATCTCCTTTATATGTAATGTATTTATTTAACTATAAATACAGAAATCGTCATCAACAAAATAAAATAATATATAAATTTATTTGATAAAAGTCTTAAATAAATGAGACTTTAAAACATTGTCACAATCTGGCATAAGTAATCGTTCACACTGCATCTGTACGCTGTTTTTTCTTAGAACATTTACCAAAATATCGCTAACAAATGTTGAAGCTATATATATATTTTTAATTGATTTGAAATTTATATTTGAATCTTCTAGCCCATATTTTAAATAAAAATTACAAAATTAAGTGAAATACATAATAATCGTTACATATTAATCGGTAATGGTTACATATTAATCGGTATTTTATTAAAACAACTTTTATATTTCTGCTGGGAATAATATATATCAGATAGAACAAAATTTTTGATGGACTTTAAAAAGTAGATGTAAGACACATAGACTAAAACGTTTATACCAAATAAATGCATTTCATAACTAGTTGGCATATGTGGACTCTGCTCAGTTCCCCATCCTATTTATGTTCTCATAAATTTATAGTGCGAGACATATTATAATCATGTTAAAAGAAATGAATTTGACCAAAGCTTGATATAGTGACAGAATGAAATCCCCACCTAATAGGCTATCCACCGTTAACTTCGATATATATATCTTATTCTAATCTATTAATTTCTTTTATTAGGGTCAATTCCGTTGTTTAGTTTTCATGCTACTATTTCCAATGCATTACTACTCAAAATTCATATTTATATGAAAAATTTACAATTTCGCTATGTTGATAAAATCGTAAATTACGAATAATTTACGAAATTTTCCTATTAGAATATTTGTATTCAATCATGTTCAAACAAATATCATAAATGTAATTTTGAAGTTGTCTAATGTATTGATACTCAAAATGTAAATTTAAGCTCAATTTTGCCTTACGAAATTTTTATATTGGAAAATTCATAGTCATTAATATTCATGCCAGTGTTCTAAATAATATATCAAAAGTAGTCTGAGATCTTTACGATGAAAATATCTCTCAAAATTGACGTTTATGTGAAATTTTGCCCTATACTGCCATGTTAAGAAATTCGTAAATTTCCAATAACTTGCGAAATTTTCAAAGTACCACATTTATAGTTAGTAATGTTCATTCCGGCATCAAACATGATATTTTAAAACTGGTCTGACATTTTTACAGTAAAAAGTTTCCATTTAATGCACGTTTAAGTGAATTTTTGTCCTATTCTCCCATGTTAAGAAAATCGTAAATTTCTCATAACTTACGAAGTTTTTTAATTCGAATGTTGCAAATGAATGGGGTTCTTGCCAGTGTCGAAAGTAATATTTTATAATTGATCTGACCTGTCTGCGATCATTTGTTCGTGAGATATCGTGTTAACAGACTAACAAACTAACGGACTAACACACTGACACACTAACAGACACCCTACAGACAGACACCATACAAATTTTGTCATTTTCGGATTCCTCACACTTGAAAACATGCAAAAAAGTCAAAAAACCGAGGTCGAAAATTTTTTACGATTACCTAAGTTGCACATACCTATAGTATGATGGGGAACTAAAAAGAGAGGTAATTTGCAGAAGATCAATTACTTATCACATATATATATATATATTAAAGCTTGCCTACTAGGTGTTATAATCAATATTGAATACCAATAAATTTACTTAACTACTTAGTTATTTATTCCTTCGGATAACCTATTAGACTGTTTAAAATGTGTATCATATTTCCGTACATAGTATTACAAAATAATACTCTGTAAATGATATAAAAAAGATAAAATACTAAACGTGTTATTGTTTTCTAAGTAATAGATATAAAATTCTTCAGTAAAAAGAATTTAATTTAGTACGTCAATATTTATTTTAATCTATTCTTCCGCACAAAGTTTCATTCCCTAGCATCGTTTACTACAGTAGAACTTGGATAATTCGAAGTTGAATGGACCAGAGAAAAATTCGAAATATCCAAAAATTCGAATTACATATACTGTTTTGTCAAGAAGACGAGATAAATTAAAAAGATAAATCTTTACGATCAAAGATTTAACACATAAACTTTATATCTAAGACTACTGCTACATCCCCTCCATTAAATCTATATATTTTTACGAGCTTAATTATTCAACACTTTTTAAATAATAGTCAGATATTTTTGATTGCTTCTTTAAGTACAATCTTTGCGTCATAGCATATGACTGCAACCTATCAATTGATACAAAAATGGAATCTTCTACATTAGACATGACTTTCAATTTTAAAAAAACCACGAAGTTCATGTATATGGACCATATCTTCTTCTGATGCACTTGGTAGGAAATACTCTTTTATTTCCTCATCCTTCTTTTGAAAGACTGTTAAAAAAAAATAATGCACTTTACCTGCGAAAAATCTCGGGAACAAATTTTACTGTAACATTTTAAAGGTAATCTTATGAAAAATTCGAATAATCCAAAACATTATTTTAATACAAAAATTAAGGGACCGAGTAAAAAATTCGATTTATACAGAATTTCGAATTAAACAAGTTCGAATTATTCAAGTTTCACAGTATATTTATTTCTTATTATTTTTCTTTTTTCTATAATTTCAGCTTACATAGGTGCCAACTTGTGGGGATTATTTACCACTTTTTTCTTTGTAAAAATATGCATCATGTTTAATCGAAGGAAATGGTTAGAAAGATTACTAAAAATATTTATTAAAAATTTTTTGTAGCAAAAAAAAAAAAAAAAAAAAACCGTTGCAGTTCGCAGCTATGAGCTTAGGGTCCCCTCGGCGGCTTTTAAATTTTTGTTGTCCTTCTTCCGATAGATTAAAATGGCTATCGCAATTGCATGTATAAAAACTTTCGAGAGAAATGTCCGAGCTACAGCGACGCCAAATTTCAAATTTTGCCAAGGGGTTTTATAATGCTCAAGAACCATTTATTTAGAACGATTTCTCTCAATTTTGTTTTAATTATTTAAAAAAAAAAATGTTTGTTATCAACCTTTTGAATTTTTATTGAGTTGTACTAAAGTTATTTGAGTTATAGATCAGAAATCATAGAATCTTTTTATAATTTTTTTTTAATAGTTTTAATAAATTTTTAATAGATTCATGTCCCAAAGTATGCTTACTTTCAGAAATTACCCTTTCTTTTACTAAATTTAAGTCTTTTCCATCTACTTTAATTTATTAGGAATTGCCATCAGTATTTTAGAAACTTCATTTTCAGTGATTTTAAAAATTGTAAATATTTTCAAATATTTTTTTTAGTTAACTAATGACATTATATTCTCCTGAAATCCTCAAAAATACATCCAAGTTAACTTTACTTTAATTTTTTTTTCAACGTATATAATTGATAATAATAATAATACATAGCATATAGTTTATATTGAAACTATTCCTTTTTTTAATCACTATTTTTCTCAATTTAATTTTAAATATTTAAAAAAATGTTTGCACGTTCATTTTCTTTTTCTGACATAAAAAGACACATTTGCTTATTTATTTATTTTTTACCTCAATATCTATTTTCCTTTTGATAATTTTGAAGTTGAAATGTGATTTTCATTTAATATTTTTTGAACCAAGATTGAGCTAAAAATTACAGCCTTATCCTGATTAATAAGTGAATCAATTTCTCATAAAATGTATTAATCTAGACTAAAAATACGAACAGATACAATGATAAACTTTCAGCTTTACATATTTAGATAAAAACAAAAATTTTTGCATTTTCATACAAGGTGATATATAAAAATTGGTAACTTATGGCAAAACCGCTGTCCAACAGAAACAGTACGACCTATACGACCTATTATACTAATAATGAACTAACTAACTAAATAAATAAATAACACTAATTAATTTCTTTTATGATATTATAACATACAGAAACTAGTAAGTTGTGGCCACAACAAGACTTTCTTCTATATTCTCCTATATTAATTCGTTAAGTGCAAATAATTTATTTATTTATTAAAATTATCTAACAGGATGAATGCAAACAATTTTCATCTTTGACAAAACTTACACTAAATATCCAAAGAAAGACAGTTTTATAGTCTATGAATAGTATCTTAAATATACGTTTTTATAATGGTTATCACACATATCAGATTTCGTACAGTTATATGCCCTAGAAGTTCAGTTAGAGCCTTCCCATTATCGAGGGAAATTGCTGTATAGCCGCGCCACCTGTTGGGAGGTTGACACCAAAAGTTGAAAGGCATAAATTTATATCAAGGTGCATCTACAAATAAATTTATATGCGATTCTGTGTAGTAGTTCCTGAGATATAGCCTTCCCTTGAACTGCAGAAGTCGTTGTATAGCAGCGCCACCTGTCGGCCGATAAGCATTCAAACTAAATCAGCGTAATGGCTCATAATGGCCTTCTCACATATCAATTTTTTTTTTAATATATGCATTAGAACCCGAGATTTAGCCTCCCCTTAAACTGCGAAAATCTCTGTATAGTAGCGCTACCTCTTGAGCGGTTGACACTAAAAGTTTATAGGCACTAATTTAGGTCAAGGTACATCTACATATAAATTTATACATAATTCTGTGCAGTATTTCCGGAGATACAGTCGCCACAAAATTTTTATCACACACACACACTCACACAGAGACAGACTGACGGACAGACAAACATTTTCTAAAATTGGTCAAATCGTATTCTAGGCCTCCTAAAACGTATAAAGCCGTTGAAAACCGAAAGTCGAAAATTTTTACGGATGCAATACTTTCTTCAATTGAATATAGTAGAAAGTAAAAAACTTATTTATGATATACCAGATTTTCTAATACGACATCTTATTGCAAACCCTAATTAAATTCGTTAGCGAAACTGTTTTGAGCAAGAAATTGAAGTTCACAGTTCACAGAACCTATTGGAATTTCAAAATAGAAAACTTAAGTAGAGGATATTTGTGTTAAAATCCCCTTTAATCACTTATTTGAATAAATTTGCCAAGAGTTAACAACGATATTTCTCAAATGTTTAGGCATTACTTCTGGCATTAATCTGAGTATGTCACGAAGCTTATAAGTCCTTTGTTAGACATGTAGAATTAAATTTCAGTGCCTTGTATATTTTCATAGATAAAACGTTCGTGTGAAATTGAGCTTTTACAGTTTATAGGGTGTCTGGAGTATTCAACATTGAAATGACTTTTGTAGAAAAGCTCTTGATATTTTATTTTTTTAAACTATGATTTACGTGGTGTGTTAAAAAAGTATCGAACCTTTAATAAAAAAAAAAAATTATTGATTTGGAAATCAAACCACTAATTCCTTTGAAGGTAGAGTGCCCTTCAGCCCTTCACACACACTTCTCCCGGTATTCATGTCATTGTTGGAAACACATGGGGAGTGCAGTTCTTGGAATGGTGAGTGTGGCGTCGCATTCTGCATGGTGTCTTCTCTTGACTCAAATAAAGACTCTTTTAGCGGCAGTTTCAGCTTGGGAAATAGCCAGAAGTCACAGAGAGATATGTCGGGTGAGTAGAAAACCTGGCGAACAACAGGAATGTTGTGTTTGGCGATGAAAATCTTAATCAACTGCGCAGAATAGACAGACACGTTATCATGATGGAGCTTCAAAGTTTTCGCTGCCCGGTCGTTTGCGCTGCACAGTATCACGAAGGCGAGAAAGGACCTGGCAGTACTCCTTCGGGATAGTTTTGCTTCGTGGTGCGTACTAATGACATACTTGCCAACTTTTCCGGTTTTCCCGGAAGACTTCCGGTTTTTTAACGTATTTTCCGGTCTTCCGGACAGATGATGAAATCTTCCGTTTTTAAAAAAGTCGCGGATGTCGTTCATTTTAAAAAGAAAACCCAAATGTTCTATGAAAACTCCTGATTCCCAATCTTTTTCCATCCATAACATAAATGTCAATATTCATTTAAAACTTGCTTTATGAGATTCTAGAACATGTAAAGAAATAGAATTGTTAAATATTTCTTGCTGATGTAATTATTTTTTACCCCCCCCCCTTCATTTATTTCTAACTAGTGATCAGCAATCAAATGTTCTGCAGAAGTCTTTTGTTTCCTAATCTCTATCCATCTGCAACATAAATGATAATATTAATTTTAAACTTCTTTCATTAGATTCTAGAAGTAAAGTTGAAAGTGTTTAATATTTCTTACTCTGTAATTATTTTTGTATCCCCCCCCCCTTTTCCCCGGATTGTGATCAATGATCAGTTCTAGAAACAATAAAGCAATGGAAGTGTTCAATATTTCTCACGTATGCAATTATTTTTAGATCTTTATTGCTGAATTTAATGAATCTGTTTATTTTCCCTCAATTAAATTAAATATTTGTATGTCATATTTATACCAAATGTGTAAACATGGGAAAAAAATTAAGAATTTTTTCAGGTAGGAAAATTTTTCCCAAATCAATTTAAAAAAATTAATACTTAGTTGGTTTTATGCATGTTTGAAACTGATAATTAGCTACTGCTATTTTTTTTTTTTTTATATGTATGATTAATGTGCATACACAAAAATCATATTCTATTTATTTAAAAAATTAGTTATACTTTTAACTTAACTAAGTTTTTTGTCTATTGTTAAATAAATTTCTTACAGATTCTGTTTTGTAGATATTTGTTTGTTGAAGAGGAATAACTTCATTTAAAACTTTAATATATTTAGTATAATCAATCTATAGTAAAACGTTTTTATAGATTGCTTATAAATATTAAAATTGTAAAGCTGTATATATATATATATATTTTTTTTTCTATTTAACATAATAAACAAGTAAAAAAAAATCTTCCCTTTTTTTATGAAATCTTCTGGTTTTTCAACACAAATCTTCCCTTTTTTTATTAAAATTGGTTGGCAAGTATGTAATGATGCACCATACCGCGGAAATCAAGGAAAACGGTCAGCATGTACACTGGTGTGCGGCCGTCTTTAAAGCGCTTGTATCACGTAAGGTGACATCGTCCCGAAAGCCTGTTGAATCTTACGACTGCTAGGGCATCACCAAGCTTTTGGTAAAATGTGATTCAATATCGCTGCTCAAGTTTTTCTTTCATTTTACAAAACAAAAATCTGACGACCGTTCACTACACGTTTTTACTTTTAGGCCGACTGGCAGCTACTGACGCTTTCTACGGGCGGGAAAATATTCACGACTGCGCATGAGTATCCCATCTTCATCTACACTGAACGAAATCTCTCTCACTTCATTGGTTTACGCGAGAAAAAATGAGAATCGATACTTTTTGAACACCCCTCGTATATAATATAAATTTATGCATTAACCCGTTATCGCCCAGTGTCTTCATTCGAGGACTGCTAATAAAATGGCACGTATTTTTTTTGTGGTTTCTTGGAATGATTTCTGCTTTTTAGTGTCAGTTTATAGCGTCACTCTAAATGATCCCTGAAAGTTTTATGTGCCTACTGTTAATTACTAGTATATAACCCCGTCAAAAATGACGGAATGTGAACGATAAATCTTGAAAACAATGTTTAGATCATGATGGTTACCACGTGATCATTTAAATGTATTTTCAATTTTTGTTTATAAATCAAATGTGTTTCGATATTTTATAATTTTCGTTCTGAAATTAAAAAAATTCTACCCGATCAATAAATATGAATGACAATAAAAAAACTGCTGGTTGACAAAAAATATAGGCCCGACAACACAACAGCAACAACACATCCCAGTGTTCCATTAAGTGCTCTATACGCAAGCGAAGTGTAACGCCACTGACCGTCCGTGGATGCAAGAAAATGATTTTCTATGTTATTCGCCCATTGGATTTTTTGTAAAAAATTATTAAAAATTGAGGAAAATTATTTCCCGATTTTAATCCTCATATTTGGGTATATATATGTATTAGTTATCATGTGCATGTGTTAGATTGAGTTATTTTGCTGTCAAATTGACAAAATTTTAATTTTAAATTTCAAAACTCTGTTGTCTTAGGCGTTTTTGTATTTGGCGATTAAAAACGTACTACGAAAATATACATGCCAGATGTATATTTTCGTAATATGTATTGTGCGAAATATTGCTTCATATTATTCATTACTCTCTTAATATAAGTTTTTAAAATAACCATGATTTTTGAAATGAATTAAATTATATTCGCCAGATAATTTGGCGATATATATATATATATTTTTTTTTTTTCTGCCAAGGATGACCGATATCAAATCTATTCCGCTGCAACATATTAGTATAAGCATTCAAACTAAATCAGCGTAATGGCTCATAATGGCCTTCTCACATATCAATTTTTTTTTAATATATGCATTAGAACCCGAGATTTAGCCTCCCCTTAAACTGCGAAAATCTCTGTATAGTAGCGCTACCTCTTGAGCGGTTGACACTAAAAGTTTATAGGCACTAATTTAGGTCAAGGTACATCTACATATAAATTTATACATAATTCTGTGCAGTATTTCCGGAGATACAGTCGCCACAAAATTTTTATCACACACACACACTCACACAGAGACAGACTGACGGACAGACAAACATTTTCTAAAATTGGTCAAATCGTATTCTAGGCCTCCTAAAACGTATAAAGCCGTTGAAAACCGAAAGTCGAAAATTTTTACGGATGCAATACTTTCTTCAATTGAATATAGTAGAAAGTAAAAAACTTATTTATGATATACCAGATTTTCTAATACGACATCTTATTGCAAACCCTAATTAAATTCGTTAGCGAAACTGTTTTGAGCAAGAAATTGAAGTTCACAGTTCACAGAACCTATTGGAATTTCAAAATAGAAAACTTAAGTAGAGGATATTTGTGTTAAAATCCCCTTTAATCACTTATTTGAATAAATTTGCCAAGAGTTAACAACGATATTTCTCAAATGTTTAGGCATTACTTCTGGCATTAATCTGAGTATGTCACGAAGCTTATAAGTCCTTTGTTAGACATGTAGAATTAAATTTCAGTGCCTTGTATATTTTCATAGATAAAACGTTCGTGTGAAATTGAGCTTTTACAGTTTATAGGGTGTCTGGAGTATTCAACATTGAAATGACTTTTGTAGAAAAGCTCTTGATATTTTATTTTTTTAAACTATGATTTACGTGGTGTGTTAAAAAAGTATCGAACCTTTAATAAAAAAAAAAAAATTATTGATTTGGAAATCAAACCACTAATTCCTTTGAAGGTAGAGTGCCCTTCAGCCCTTCACACACACTTCTCCCGGTATTCATGTCATTGTTGGAAACACATGGGGAGTGCAGTTCTTGGAATGGTGAGTGTGGCGTCGCATTCTGCATGGTGTCTTCTCTTGACTCAAATAAAGACTCTTTTAGCGGCAGTTTCAGCTTGGGAAATAGCCAGAAGTCACAGAGAGATATGTCGGGTGAGTAGAAAACCTGGCGAACAACAGGAATGTTGTGTTTGGCGATGAAAATCTTAATCAACTGCGCAGAATAGACAGACACGTTATCATGATGGAGCTTCAAAGTTTTCGCTGCCCGGTCGTTTGCGCTGCACAGTATCACGAAGGCGAGAAAGGACCTGGCAGTACTCCTTCGGGATAGTTTTGCTTCGTGGTGCGTACTAATGACATACTTGCCAACTTTTCCGGTTTTCCCGGAAGACTTCCGGTTTTTTAACGTATTTTCCGGTCTTCCGGACAGATGATGAAATCTTCCGTTTTTAAAAAAGTCGCGGATGTCGTTCATTTTAAAAAGAAAACCCAAATGTTCTATGAAAACTCCTGATTCCCAATCTTTTTCCATCCATAACATAAATGTCAATATTCATTTAAAACTTGCTTTATGAGATTCTAGAACATGTAAAGAAATAGAATTGTTAAATATTTCTTGCTGATGTAATTATTTTTTACCCCCCCCCCTTCATTTATTTCTAACTAGTGATCAGCAATCAAATGTTCTGCAGAAGTCTTTTGTTTCCTAATCTCTATCCATCTGCAACATAAATGATAATATTAATTTTAAACTTCTTTCATTAGATTCTAGAAGTAAAGTTGAAAGTGTTTAATATTTCTTACTCTGTAATTATTTTTGTATCCCCCCCCCTTTTCCCCGGATTGTGATCAATGATCAGTTCTAGAAACAATAAAGCAATGGAAGTGTTCAATATTTCTCACGTATGCAATTATTTTTAGATCTTTATTGCTGAATTTAATGAATCTGTTTATTTTCCCTCAATTAAATTAAATATTTGTATGTCATATTTATACCAAATGTGTAAACATGGGAAAAAAATTAAGAATTTTTTCAGGTAGGAAAATTTTTCCCAAATCAATTTAAAAAAATTAATACTTTGTTGGTTTTATGCATGTTTGAAACTGATAATTAGCTACTGCTATTTTTTTTTTTTTTTATATGTATGATTAATGTGCATACACAAAAATCATATTCTACTTATTTAAAAAATTAGTTATACTTTTAACTTAACTAAGTTTTTTGTCTATTGTTAAATAAATTTCTTACAGATTCTGTTTTGTAGATATTTGTTTGTTGAAGAGGAATAACTTCATTTAAAACTTTAATATATTTAGTATAATCAATCTATAGTAAAACGTTTTTATAGATTGCTTATAAATATTAAAATTGTAAAGCTGTATATATATATATATTTTTTTTTTTCTATTTAACATAATAAACAAGTAAAAAAAAATCTTCCCTTTTTTTATGAAATCTTCTGGTTTTTCAACACAAATCTTCCCTTTTTTTATTAAAATTGGTTGGCAAGTATGTAATGATGCACCATACCGCGGAAATCAAGGAAAACGGTCAGCATGTACACTGGTGTGCGGCCGTCTTTAAAGCGCTTGTATCACGTAAGGTGACATCGTCCCGAAAGCCTGTTGAATCTTACGACTGCTAGGGCATCACCAAGCTTTTGGTAAAATGTGATTCAATATCGCTGCTCAAGTTTTTCTTTCATTTTACAAAACAAAAATCTGACGACCGTTCACTACACGTTTTTACTTTTAGGCCGACTGGCAGCTACTGACGCTTTCTACGGGCGGGAAAATATTCACGACTGCGCATGAGTATCCCATCTTCATCTACACTGAACGAAATCTCTCTCACTTCATTGGTTTACGCGAGAAAAAATGAGAATCGATACTTTTTGAACACCCCTCGTATATAATATAAATTTATGCATTAACCCGTTATCGCCCAGTGTCTTCATTCGAGGACTGCTAATAAAATGGCACGTATTTTTTTTGTGGTTTCTTGGAATGATTTCTGCTTTTTAGTGTCAGTTTATAGCGTCACTCTAAATGATCCCTGAAAGTTTTATGTGCCTACTGTTAATTACTAGTATATAACCCCGTCAAAAATGACGGAATGTGAACGATAAATCTTGAAAACAATGTTTAGATCATGATGGTTACCACGTGATCATTTAAATGTATTTTCAATTTTTGTTTATAAATCAAATGTGTTTCGATATTTTATAATTTTCGTTCTGAAATTAAAAAAATTCTACCCGATCAATAAATATGAATGACAATAAAAAAACTGCTGGTTGACAAAAAATATAGGCCCGACAACACAACAGCAACAACACATCCCAGTGTTCCATTAAGTGCTCTATACGCAAGCGAAGTGTAACGCCACTGACCGTCCGTGGATGCAAGAAAATGATTTTCTATGTTATTCGCCCATTGGATTTTTTGTAAAAAATTATTAAAAATTGAGGAAAATTATTTCCCGATTTTAATCCTCATATTTGGGTATATATATGTATTAGTTATCATGTGCATGTGTTAGATTGAGTTATTTTGCTGTCAAATTGACAAAATTTTAATTTTAAATTTCAAAACTCTGTTGTCTTAGGCGTTTTTGTATTTGGCGATTAAAAACGTACTACGAAAATATACATGCCAGATGTATATTTTCGTAATATGTATTGTGCGAAATATTGCTTCATATTATTCATTACTCTCTTAATATAAGTTTTTAAAATAACCATGATTTTTGAAATGAATTAAATTATATTCGCCAGATAATTTGGCGATATATATATATATATATTTTTTTTTTCTGCCAAGGATGACCGATATCAAATCTATTCCGCTGCAACATATTAGTATAAGCATTCAAACTAAATCAGCGTAATGGCTCATAATGGCCTTCTCACATATCAATTTTTTTTTTAATATATGCATTAGAACCCGAGATTTAGCCTCCCCTTAAACTGCGAAAATCTCTGTATAGTAGCGCTACCTCTTGAGCGGTTGACACTAAAAGTTTATAGGCACTAATTTAGGTCAAGGTACATCTACATATAAATTTATACATAATTCTGTGCAGTATTTCCGGAGATACAGTCGCCACAAAATTTTTATCACACACACACACTCACACAGAGACAGACTGACGGACAGACAAACATTTTCTAAAATTGGTCAAATCGTATTCTAGGCCTCCTAAAACGTATAAAGCCGTTGAAAACCGAAAGTCGAAAATTTTTACGGATGCAATACTTTCTTCAATTGAATATAGTAGAAAGTAAAAAACTTATTTATGATATACCAGATTTTCTAATACGACATCTTATTGCAAACCCTAATTAAATTCGTTAGCGAAACTGTTTTGAGCAAGAAATTGAAGTTCACAGTTCACAGAACCTATTGGAATTTCAAAATAGAAAACTTAAGTAGAGGATATTTGTGTTAAAATCCCCTTTAATCACTTATTTGAATAAATTTGCCAAGAGTTAACAACGATATTTCTCAAATGTTTAGGCATTACTTCTGGCATTAATCTGAGTATGTCACGAAGCTTATAAGTCCTTTGTTAGACATGTAGAATTAAATTTCAGTGCCTTGTATATTTTCATAGATAAAACGTTCGTGTGAAATTGAGCTTTTACAGTTTATAGGGTGTCTGGAGTATTCAACATTGAAATGACTTTTGTAGAAAAGCTCTTGATATTTTATTTTTTTAAACTATGATTTACGTGGTGTGTTAAAAAAGTATCGAACCTTTAATAAAAAAAAAAAATTATTGATTTGGAAATCAAACCACTAATTCCTTTGAAGGTAGAGTGCCCTTCAGCCCTTCACACACACTTCTCCCGGTATTCATGTCATTGTTGGAAACACATGGGGAGTGCAGTTCTTGGAATGGTGAGTGTGGCGTCGCATTCTGCATGGTGTCTTCTCTTGACTCAAATAAAGACTCTTTTAGCGGCAGTTTCAGCTTGGGAAATAGCCAGAAGTCACAGAGAGATATGTCGGGTGAGTAGAAAACCTGGCGAACAACAGGAATGTTGTGTTTGGCGATGAAAATCTTAATCAACTGCGCAGAATAGACAGACACGTTATCATGATGGAGCTTCAAAGTTTTCGCTGCCCGGTCGTTTGCGCTGCACAGTATCACGAAGGCGAGAAAGGACCTGGCAGTACTCCTTCGGGATAGTTTTGCTTCGTGGTGCGTACTAATGACATACTTGCCAACTTTTCCGGTTTTCCCGGAAGACTTCCGGTTTTTTAACGTATTTTCCGGTCTTCCGGACAGATGATGAAATCTTCCGTTTTTAAAAAAGTCGCGGATGTCGTTCATTTTAAAAAGAAAACCCAAATGTTCTATGAAAACTCCTGATTCCCAATCTTTTTCCATCCATAACATAAATGTCAATATTCATTTAAAACTTGCTTTATGAGATTCTAGAACATGTAAAGAAATAGAATTGTTAAATATTTCTTGCTGATGTAATTATTTTTTACCCCCCCCCCCCCTTCATTTATTTCTAACTAGTGATCAGCAATCAAATGTTCTGCAGAAGTCTTTTGTTTCCTAATCTCTATCCATCTGCAACATAAATGATAATATTAATTTTAAACTTCTTTCATTAGATTCTAGAAGTAAAGTTGAAAGTGTTTAATATTTCTTACTCTGTAATTATTTTTGTATCCCCCCCCCCCCCCCCTTTTCCCCGGATTGTGATCAATGATCAGTTCTAGAAACAATAAAGCAATGGAAGTGTTCAATATTTCTCACGTATGCAATTATTTTTAGATCTTTATTGCTGAATTTAATGAATCTGTTTATTTTCCCTCAATTAAATTAAATATTTGTATGTCATATTTATACCAAATGTGTAAACATGGGAAAAAAATTAAGAATTTTTTCAGGTAGGAAAATTTTTCCCAAATCAATTTAAAAAAATTAATACTTAGTTGGTTTTATGCATGTTTGAAACTGATAATTAGCTACTGCTATTTTTTTTTTTTTTATATGTATGATTAATGTGCATACACAAAAATCATATTCTATTTATTTAAAAAATTAGTTATACTTTTAACTTAACTAAGTTTTTTGTCTATTGTTAAATAAATTTCTTACAGATTCTGTTTTGTAGATATTTGTTTGTTGAAGAGGAATAACTTCATTTAAAACTTTAATATATTTAGTATAATCAATCTATAGTAAAACGTTTTTATAGATTGCTTATAAATATTAAAATTGTAAAGCTGTATATATATATATATATTTTTTTTTTCTATTTAACATAATAAACAAGTAAAAAAAAATCTTCCCTTTTTTTATGAAATCTTCTGGTTTTTCAACACAAATCTTCCCTTTTTTTATTAAAATTGGTTGGCAAGTATGTAATGATGCACCATACCGCGGAAATCAAGGAAAACGGTCAGCATGTACACTGGTGTGCGGCCGTCTTTAAAGCGCTTGTATCACGTAAGGTGACATCGTCCCGAAAGCCTGTTGAATCTTACGACTGCTAGGGCATCACCAAGCTTTTGGTAAAATGTGATTCAATATCGCTGCTCAAGTTTTTCTTTCATTTTACAAAACAAAAATCTGACGACCGTTCACTACACGTTTTTACTTTTAGGCCGACTGGCAGCTACTGACGCTTTCTACGGGCGGGAAAATATTCACGACTGCGCATGAGTATCCCATCTTCATCTACACTGAACGAAATCTCTCTCACTTCATTGGTTTACGCGAGAAAAAATGAGAATCGATACTTTTTGAACACCCCTCGTATATAATATAAATTTATGCATTAACCCGTTATCGCCCAGTGTCTTCATTCGAGGACTGCTAATAAAATGGCACGTATTTTTTTTGTGGTTTCTTGGAATGATTTCTGCTTTTTAGTGTCAGTTTATAGCGTCACTCTAAATGATCCCTGAAAGTTTTATGTGCCTACTGTTAATTACTAGTATATAACCCCGTCAAAAATGACGGAATGTGAACGATAAATCTTGAAAACAATGTTTAGATCATGATGGTTACCACGTGATCATTTAAATGTATTTTCAATTTTTGTTTATAAATCAAATGTGTTTCGATATTTTATAATTTTCGTTCTGAAATTAAAAAAATTCTACCCGATCAATAAATATGAATGACAATAAAAAAACTGCTGGTTGACAAAAAATATAGGCCCGACAACACAACAGCAACAACACATCCCAGTGTTCCATTAAGTGCTCTATACGCAAGCGAAGTGTAACGCCACTGACCGTCCGTGGATGCAAGAAAATGATTTTCTATGTTATTCGCCCATTGGATTTTTTGTAAAAAATTATTAAAAATTGAGGAAAATTATTTCCCGATTTTAATCCTCATATTTGGGTATATATATGTATTAGTTATCATGTGCATGTGTTAGATTGAGTTATTTTGCTGTCAAATTGACAAAATTTTAATTTTAAATTTCAAAACTCTGTTGTCTTAGGCGTTTTTGTATTTGGCGATTAAAAACGTACTACGAAAATATACATGCCAGATGTATATTTTCGTAATATGTATTGTGCGAAATATTGCTTCATATTATTCATTACTCTCTTAATATAAGTTTTTAAAATAACCATGATTTTTGAAATGAATTAAATTATATTCGCCAGATAATTTGGCGATATATATATATATATTTTTTTTTTTCTGCCAAGGATGACCGATATCAAATCTATTCCGCTGCAACATATTAGTATCTTATATCAGATACTTTATTTAGACATTTGAAAACAAATTTCACTTCAAATTATGATAGAATATTTATCATTTTCCTTTTAATTAGTATATTAGTTGGATATTTATTGTGTAAATATCATCCTTTGAAATGAAATGTTTATGTGTTTTCAATGGAATATGGAAGGTTTTTTTTTTATCTAGAGTTTTGAAATTTAAAATTCAAATTTTATCAATTTTAGAACAAAAACAACTTAATCTAACGCATGCACATGATAACTAATACATATCTAAACCTAAATAATGGGATTAAAATCGGTAAATAATTTCCCTCGATTTTTAATAATTTTTTACGAAAAATCCATTGGGCGTTTAACGGAAATATTTTTCTTGTATCCACGAACGGCAAGTGTCGTCATCACTTCGCTTGCATATTTAAAGTCCTCATAATAAGAAAAAACGAATCACTTCATTTTACCAAAATACTCTTTTTTAAGACTATCGTAGATCCTGTTTTCAAATTTTCTAACTAACTATCCAATAACTACAGACACTCCATGCTAACCCATATTCACCTCTACTCGATACTACACCTCTACTCGATAGCTATCTCACCCACAACATCGCCAAAATATCCAGGATCCAGCTAGGGACTTTCTCATTCTCAACCGAACATTTTACCTTGACTCGACATTATCACCTTAGACTACTCTACTTTCAATACTCATTTCAACTGGTGACTTTTACTTGCCCAACCAAACATTCTATCCCAACTATCATTTTACACTAATTTCAAAACTAAAATCAACTGGCGGCATTTACGTACTAAACTCGACGCCAATCATACCTCACAATGTAAACAAACAATGAAGTTTGATAAAAATATTTAAAGGCTTTAATGCGTTTTTACAAATATTTTAAGATTTTTAAGGCTTTAATATGTTTTAGAAATATTTTAAGCGTTTTTTTAATGAAACAGTCAAAGAGTCGTTCATTCGGAATTAAAAAGTTGTCCATTTGGAATTTTTATTTTCTGAATGGCAACAGTTTTGGTTTTTTTTATTTGGTATTGCATTGTTTATAATCATGAAGTTACATAATTCTATTTATAGGTTCATGTTTATAATAGCCAGAGATCCGTTATATTTAATTTAGACATTTAAACATTACAATTAAATAGTTTTTTAAGGTTTTATAGGAAATAAATAAGAATATGTGCGATACAAAACATGTATGAAAATTATATGTATGTTTCCTAAGTTGAATTAAACAAACGGAAAAAAAAAATGGCTGCCAAATGTTTCTGTTTTGAAGCGGTACTAACCGAGTTCGTTCATGACAGATGAGGGTCATTATATATATAAATTATTTCAGAATTTGGATAGTCATTTTATGATTTTTCATTCGTCGCACCTATATTTGCTTTTTGCACAGGTATACTAATTTAAATCAAGTTCAATAATAATATATATTATAATACTTTACTTTCGAAATATTTGTCAACATATAATAAGAAATTAATTTGTTACCTCAAAGTTTTACTATCTCGAGGTTTTCTAGCTAGAACACTAAACGTCAATAAATGAGGGTAGGCTGTAAATTTAAAACTATCAGAAGAATTGTTTAAGTTAATATATTTTACTGTTAGTTGTCTATATTAATTTAGAAGTGAAATAAGCTAATAATATTTTTCAAATTTAATTCAGGCGTTAACGGGTTAAGTAGCTACTACGGGAAGCTGGATTTGATCCTGTTACCTCAGGATTAGAAATCAGATGACATAGCTCTAAACAAAAAGTTAGCTCTCTGTTCATCGGTAAGTTCTGACAGTCTATCCAAGGAATATCGTCGATGGCGACGTTAGAATACTCCCTTTCCAATGAGTACGAAACCGTACGTCTGGGTCACCAATTATAGGAGTGCATACGGGAAGCTGGATTTGAACCTGGGACTCTAGGATTAGAAATCAAAGGGCACACCTGGGCAAAAGGTTAATCCGTTGTACATCGGTAAGTTCTGATAATCTATTCGATAAATGGCATCGATGGCGCTGCTACACTACTATCAGATAAAAAAAAAATGTGAAAATAACCTATAAATTAATAAATAAATGTACTGTTTATATTGACATATAAGACGAAAAATTTTAAACAAAAAACAGGGGAGGAAGTGGAGTGTTAATTTAAGTGTAGGGATTAATGTCAATGACCAGTTAGGGACCTAATATTGGGTGGATGTTTTCATTGTTGGGGTATTTATAAGTAGCCCTAGTTCATATTTACGTGAGTATATGAAAAAGCCATGAAATCTCTAACCAAATGTAAAATTGCGTTAAATACATATAAATATTTATAGATATATAAAAACACTCACATGTCCAAAGTACATGTTTGTGTACGTCTTTTTAAAAATACTAATGCTGAATGAAAGTACCACAATGCACTGCTTTTGACCACTTTTATTATATCTTTTTTTTTTATTATTTATGATTTAAATCAACAATGGTATCAGCTTTAAATCAGAAGTGATATCAGCTTTCAGCGTTAATTGGAAGTGTAACTTTCATCTGTCAGGTAGATGGTCAAAAGATTCTGATCTCAAAACTGGAAGAAGCGAGTTGCTTTCGATCCTAGATTACGCTACTTGGCTTGTCTTTTGAAGTTTTCAGTTGTTTTCTCTAAAACTCACGTAAATACGGGCTAAGACTCTTTCAGTAAGACGCCCACAGAAAGCATGCTATCCAGGCCTAGGAACTTAGGCCACCGGCTTTAAGCTACATAACACAATCAATCCGTTTCTTAGCCTTTAGTTATTCTAATATTTAAACGTATACATTTTTAATCTGCTAAATAATTGTCTTAATAAAATCTTTATCTGTCATATCTGATATACAAACTAAAACTAATAAAGAAGAAACTTTACCTGTCTCTTTTGCTAGATTAACTTACTAAAAAGAAAAAAAAAATGTTTTTTTTTTTTTTTTTTTTTTTTTTTTTTCAACTTTATCAGTTTATTATATCTTTATACCAAGAAAATATTTATCTAGAATATAAAATATGCAAGGAATAAGTTCTTTTCCATACTCTATATGCTTCTGAAATCTTTTCCGCTCTTTTTACTTTGTCGCTTTAATTTATGTTTTCGGGAAATTTGCGTTAAAACCTTTAAGACAGTCTTTTTTTTTTTTTTTAGAACATACACTATATCTAACTTTTTATTTGTTCTAAAAATAAAATCCTTAATGTTTGAAATAGCATTTATGCTAATTTAGAAATAATGAATTCAAGTTTAGTGACAATTATTATGCAAAATAACCATAAATATGCGGAAAATGTGCTTTTTTAAAGACAAAACAGGGATGTTTTCTAGCACGCACTTTGACTATGAAAAGAAATCCGTAACTTTTATAAATGCGGTACTATAATGTCTAGAAAAGATATTTTATTTCGTAATTATGTTGATATAACGTCTATGTTATTTTAAAGAATAAAATATATATGAATTATTCTGTGCTACTTCTGTTATTATAATTACAATTTTTTATTCCTTTGGTCATTTATTTTTCTTTTAATAAAATTGGTATTTTTGAAAAGATTATATTATTTTAGACATTTTTTTAATTATATTTAACTTATTATTATTATTATAACATGAACAATCATAAACAGCCAGGGGTCTTTTTCTTTCTTCTTCTTCTTCTTCTTCTTCTTTTTTTTTTTTTTTTTTTTTGTATATTTAGGAGCATTCCCACTTCTCTTCTGGGATGTAAATTTTCAAAGTAACTTGTCAATGCTTTTAAAATGGATGGCTAAACTATACATATTTGTTAAACAGCCTCCTAAAGCGCAGACGGGGGAACAGAATGCAACGAAATTTGGTATATAGACTATACATGAGATGCGCTCATGGAATTCCGAAAAAACAATTGAGTTCCAAAATGTAGATTAGTGAGCACCTTTTCCGGAAAAACATTAAATTTAACACAATAAACGACCAAAACGGAATAAAAAAAGCAATATTAACAATCCAGAACAAGAATTATGAGTCATAAAATGTAAAACCGGGAAAAGCTCTCAGTTCTAGGGGGGAAAAAGGTCAAGATCTGCATGCTTACGCAGAAGTGGAAGCTTTATGCAAAACAGGTCAGGGTATAACACGTTTGTAGACGACAAACGTTTGCGATGACAAGATGATCAGAAACTAGTCATTAAATGTTAATTTTGTTTCTGTATTCCGTTTTGGTCGTTTATTGAGTTAAATTTAATGTTTTTTTGGAAAAGCGCCGTTTGGTAGACATTTTGAAAAAAAAAAAAAAAAATTTCGAAATTCCGAGAGCGCATCTCGTGTATAGTCCATATACCAAATTTCGTTGCATTCCGTTCACCCGTTTGCGCTGTAGGATGCTGTTTATAGGGGGAGTTTAATTATAACTACCCTGTATATAAAAAAATGAATAAATACTTAAATGTATTTAGTTGCATGCAAATAATAATAATAATTAATTAATTAATTAAATTAAATTAAAAAATAGTAAAAAAAAAATATTCAAGAAATTGATTTGAAATTTGCGTGAGGTATTTTAAATTTAGATATTGTTTTATTTCTTTCTCCATAAAACAGTCCTTTTTATCTCTAAAATTACTTTTTACCCCTTAAAGTATAGTCTACGTAAAAAAAAATAAATAATAATAATAATAATAATAATAATAATAATATTAATAATAATAATACATTTTATTAAAGTACATGATTTATGAAGCGATGAAATATAACAGAAAACTAATTAATTTCAACGTCCCTGGTCCTCTTAAAGTAATAATAATTTTGAATATAAAGTTATATTTCTACATCATAGAAACAGAGATATAGCCATAACGTTAACCTCACAAAAAAAATAAATAAATAAATAAATAAAAATAAAATAAAAAATAAACAAAAATAAAATGCGACAAAATAAAAATTTTTTGGTCATGATAACTTTTAATTTAGTAAAATATGGATTTGAAGAAAATTTGATATACAGTTTCAATACTTGATTTTTATTTAAAACAATCTTATTTAACAAGCTCTATTGGCGCAAAGATATAAAGTAAGCACAAAAATTTATTCTTTACTACAAGAAAAGTAAAAAAAGAAAAATCTCTTTACTACATCAAAGAAATATGTCTCTAGAAAAAATGTATATAAGATAATTAGGGTGTACTTATTCTAGAAGCATCTCCCTAAAATCCACTTTTTTCCTCAAAAGTTATTATTACGGGAAAACGTTTTGGCTTATATCCAGTTTCGACAAAAATAAATTTCAGGAAATATAAGATGTTAAGAAATGATAATTTTATTTTATCAAGGTGGCTTTTTTATTTCTCCTACAAAATTAAAACGACAGAATACACTTTGTATATGAAATATTTTCATTTAATTCGTGCAAAGAAAAATCAGTTATGTACGATACAATACAAAAATAATGAATATAGAATTTAATTATATTGTACATTTATTTATAATACTAGCAAACCCGTTCGAAATTTTCACAATTTCTTTATTTGCCTTTAAAATTTGAAACATATAAGTCTTATACCAATTCCACCATCCAATTTAAGTTTTAATTCATCAGAAGCTAATTTATCATTAGTTTCTGTGGGATTAAACGCTGATGATAGTTAAATCAAATCATTCAAAGAAAAGTTTCAAAATAAAACTCATGTTTGAAGACCCAGTTTTCATACTTCCTGAGGCAGGACAGCTTTAGTACACTGAGAAAAAATTCTGTAACTGACATTTGGAATCTAAATTGTGACTGCAGAAAAAATAGTTCCATGTCATCCTTATAAATTCTAGTCCCCATTGAAAGCGAGTTCTAGAAACCCCTATTAGAATTCCAGAGAGTTTACATATATTATCGAGGTCAAAGTTATTTAAAAATCTCTGCAAATAACTGAGAATACAAGAGGCGGGTTTCAGCAACTATAATCTTCGTTTATGACCTAATTCTAGAAAATCAAGCGAGAATTTCTCGCAATACAAAAGATTCAGAATAATCAGAATACACTCCTTCTCATATTTATAAGGACACTTTATGTTTTGAAATAACTAATGTAAAAATAATTGTGAACAAGATTATACTAAGTGCACATAATATATCTAGTATTCTAAAAACCAAAACTGCTATAATTTTGTAATATGAAACAAAATTAATAAAAAATAATGCAAAATATTTTTTTCTTCAACTTTTTAGGTGTTCATAATTATAGGGACAATCAAGATTTTTTCATTTTATTTAATTTACTAGCGGATAAGTTACAGTTGACATGCGAATTTGTTAACTACTGGCCTAGATTAATTCATATATAAGCCTTCAATTTTTGTTGGACGGACATTACTGATAATTCCTCAAAAAAATGAACCTTCATGTAGAGAAGTATGATAAATGTGTTTTTTAAGTGGAAGGATAATTTCAATCCTCCGAATTTCTAATGAAATTTGAAGATCTAAAATTGCTGAAGGAAATGTGATCAAACGATGAACTGCTGGTTCGGTAGGAGAGAGATCTGATGCAAAATTAGAGTTGTTTTACAGAAATCGAAGACTCATAATTCCTCTTACTGTTCTACTCATAATGACTGCTGTTGAATTTGCTCGTAATTTTTAAAGAAAGGTTGGAATCCACATTTATGCATGTTTAAAATAATTAATAATATGTTAAAATGAATAAAAAACCTGTAATAATCAATAAGCATTTAATGGGGGAAAGAACGTCTGTGTTAAAGTTGAATAAAGACAATATTAAATGGTAAAATGTTGTACTTGCGGATGAAAAACATTTTATTTTTGATTAACCAAATGGTTTTAACAGTTACTGGCACGATCTGAAGATAGCGAAAGACAGAGCAGATTTTTTAAAGGTAGATATGAATCGGGCATTTTAAAGGTGGATCTATGGTGCTCTGGGGAGCTGTTTCTACTGAAGGCAGAATGAATTCAGTAATTTTTTCTATTATTATAGCCATCAAGAGAATATCCGCAAATTTTAAACGTGGGATTCTCAGATTTTTGTTAGATTTTGGTGGGTAATAATATTTTTTTCAACAAGACTTACATTTTTACTCTACTTCTAGAACAATAGGAAATAGTTTGAAGAAAGAAACTTCTGTATTATTGCCTTTCCCGTAGCCTAAGAGTTGAAAAAACCTTAATTTTTCATATTAAAAAAGTGCATGCAAGTAGAAAGCAATTTTAAATAGTTTAAATTTATTCAAAGTATCATCTATGCTGTATGAAATGGTACTGAAACTGAATATTAAAAAAAAATGTATATATATATGCATACCAGAGAGAATGTCTGACTGTTTCACCCTAAAAAGAGACCCCATAAAATATTAATTTAAAAAATAACCGAAAAAAATTAATAAGATTCGAGCTATCCTTTTAATTGTGAACACCTGAAAAATCATCTTTTTGGCCATATTTAAAGTTTTTTAAGATAGAAAAACGATAAAATTTTTTAAATATAGTCTATTAATGAAATTTAAATTTATAAAAAATATATTTGTTTAAATAATAGTATTCAGTGTTTAGTTAATATAGAAAAACGGGTGTCCTTATAAATATGCGAACCAGTGTATTGTTTCACCATCTAGAAATGTGTAGACTAGAAATTGTCGGTCATTTCGTCTATTCAGTTTATTTTCGTGCCTCATGGGCATAGCTTGGAAATTTATATTTCTAGTTTAAGGATTTAGAAAATAACCACTTATTCATTCTAGATGATGGTGGTATATATTTTTTTCTCAGTGTATACGGCCCCTATAGCGACTTTTAATTTTTTGCCGCCGTATTAGCGATGCCTATCAATTATTTTTTTTAAATATTCATTTTGGTATATTTTTTTGTAAAAAAAAAAAAAAAAAAAAAAAGACACTTATTTTGATTGTACTTTTTATTATTGCGTTTTTTAGTCAATTTATCACAAAAGTTCTTAATGTATTGCTAAGTTTAAAATGACATATCTAAAGGTTGTAAAGATTCAACTTTTAAAAATAGATTTTTCTATAAAATGATCTCATCAAACAAATGTTGTCACTTTTCTTTTATTAGATCACTGAATTGAGTCAGTCCGCGTGCTTAAATACTACTTATGTATTATCTTTCTCCCTCGTGTATTTTATTAAGTCACTGTCGTATCGTTTCTGCAAAAAAAAAAGTAAATAAATAAATAAATAAATAAACGTAACTGTTCCACGTTAGAGAAATATTATATAGATTATTATCCTTTTCTATGTTCGACAAAATAAATCAATGTATTTTTAACACGGTTTTCGATAGATTTGTAGTGATATCTAGAACAACATTTGTCTTGAACATTTTTTAATGCCCGTCTGCTAGCAAGTGAAGGACAGAACTTTTGTACAACTCTTGCTCGACAACCATTGCACAGATTCTCAATAAATAAATAAATACATAAAAAATAAAAAGTTACATTTAACAAAAATTGGTATCTATCAAGTTTAATTCAATTTCTCAACAGGTGGCGCTTTCATCAGTTTTATCATAATTTTTAACATGGCAGCATGCAACAAAACTTTATATGTATAAAAGAAGATAGTGAGGACTAATTTTGGCGTATCGTAGTGGAATTATAGTTTATTTGTAATAGTAACATTATATCAGAAATATATATATATATATATATATATATATCGATTCTCCCAGGGGGTGTAAATTTTAAGTTAGAGTATTTATCACAAAATCTCGTCAATAATTTTAAAAAGAACATTGAATCCCATGTATCTCTAATAATTTGAAACAAAATTATCCGTTTTGTTTTCAACTTTTAACCAAAAATATTCTGATGTGTCACTCGCACACGACTTCCTTTTCCTCTCTTAGCATAAAATAAAAGCAATAGTTTTATACGAGGGTTGATCCAAAAAAAAGTTTACAAGCAGAAACATTTGAAACGTAATAATTGTGGAGCGAATATTTCCACCCAGGGTGGTTGACAGATGGCGCTAGTTGTCCTACAGCGGTTCTACAAGTAAGTAGCGTCAGTACGCAGACACTTAAGAGCGACAGTAATGGCACGACGTCTAGAAAAGTGGTCTCGCATAGAGGTGCGAGCCGTAATTCGATTGTTATGGGCCAAGAATGTGGTCGCATCCGAAATTCACAGACAAATCGTTGAGGTATACGGGGACAAAGCAATGAGCTTCTGCATAACAATGCCAGGCCCCATACAGCTCGCCAGGCTCAGGAATTGCTGCAAAGGTTCAAGTGGGAGGTCTGAAATTAACCCCCATACAGCCCCGATTTGGCTCCAAGTGACTATTTCCTTTTTCCGGCGTTGAAGCGAAATTTATCCGGAACACGGATCACCTCAGACGATGCAGTGAAAACAGCTGCCGAGAAATGGCTCAATGAGCAGGGCCCTGATTACTACCAAGACGGGATAAACAAGTTGGTCGAACGTTCTGACAAATGCCTATACAGGTTTGGCGACTATGTGGAAAAGTGAAGGCCAGATGTGTCTCTTGATTCCCATTTGTATCTTGTTTCTATTGTTAATAAATACTTTTTCATTTGCCTTGTAAACTTTTTTTTGGATCATCTCTCGTATGTTTGTGGTTATAGGGCTTGTTTCAGAAAATTTAAAGCAGAGATATACAGAGAGGTAAATGAAAATGGATAATGTAAAGAGACATAAATGTTACATTGTTTATATTTCAGGAAAAAAAGATAAAGTGGGTAGTCGATAAAATATGATAAAGGAAATAATTGTAAAAATTTAGAATATAAATCATTTTGATACCTCATATAACTACATTTGACTTACATTACTTATAGAAAAATTCAAATATATAATGTACAAATATATTATTAAAAGAAAAAGTATAGTGTAGCACTCATACGACTTTCTCTTACCCTGTATTTCAATACTATAAGGACAGATTGTTGATTAAACTTTAAGATAATAAATACTGTACAAAATCTTACGTTAAGAAAATTTACGTTAAAAAACTAGGTTTAAAAATAGCATTAATTGACAAAATATTCTGGCGAGGAACTACCGTCCACTCAAACCTACAGTCGGTAACAAAAGTCTCCGAACACTAGCTGAAACTCCTATGTAAAAAAAGTACACTTAATACAGTTTTGTTAAATAAATCCTTGTCGAATCCTGTTTTTAAACTGGCTAAGAACAGGATTCGACAAGGATTTATTTAACAAAACTGTATTAAATGCACTTTTTACTTTCTTCTATCTTCAATAGAAGAAAGTATTGGATTCGTAAAAATTTTCGATTTCGGGTTTTTGATGGATTTACACGTTTTGAGAGCTGTAGAACACGATTTTACCATTTTTAGAAAATGTCTGTCTGTCTGTCTGTGTGTGTGTGTGTGACAAAATTTTGTGGCAACTGTATCTCTGGAACTACTGCACAGAATTTCATACAAATTGGTATGTAGTTGCACCTTGGCATAAATTAGTGCCTATCAACTTTTGGTAAAAATCGTCTTACAGGTTGCGTTGCCATCCCGCTTTTTCTAAATTTTTAACAGGGTGATACAGGGCAAAAATTTTCAAGATGGGTATCTTTCGAAAGGTCTCGTCAGTACCTTTAAAACGAATGGCTGAACTATAAATCTGTGATAATTTAAAACAAAGTTATTGATTTTTTTTACATTTTACGAAAAAAAACTTAGAAAAAAATTTTTTTTTTTTTCTCTCCCCTTAATTTTATTAAACTCCCACGGTTTCCGTGTTCTGACAAACTTAAACTAATTTTTGCTTTTTCCCCCTAATTTTGTCAAAGTCCTACGGTTTCCGTGTCTTGACAAACTTTAACAAATTTTCACATTTTACCCAAAATTTTGTCAAAGTCCCACTTTTTTTTTTCTCTCCCCTTAATTCTATCAAACTCCCACGGTTTCCGTGTTTTGACAAACTTAGAATATTTTTCACATTTTACCCAAAATTTTGTCAAAGTCCCACTTTTTTTTTTTTTTTTTTTTTTTTTTTTTTTTTTGGGGGGGGGGGGGGGGTATCTTTCGAAAGGTCTCGTCAATACCTTTAAAAGGAATGATTGAACTATAAATCTGTGATAATTTAAAACAAAGTTATCGATTTTTTTTTACTTTTAACAAAAAAAAAAAACCCTTAGAAATAAAATCTTTTTATTTTATTTTATTATTATTATTATTATTACTGAGTGAATTTGTATAGGAAAATATAGAAGAAAGTCTCGTGGTGGCCACAACATACTAGTTTTATATAGGAATTTTTGCTAGTGTTCGGAGACTTTTGTTACCGACTGCAGGTTTAAATATTGTACCTACATTTCTAGTGAATTCAAAGCTGTTGTTAAATTTAAAGGTTAACTCGAAATTATTCAGACATTTCTTAAAGCGTGCCATTCTTTAAAATTTTTTCTTCAATTAGCAACTTGGTATGAACTTTAAAATACAACATTAGAATTGTCTGCAAATATTTGTTAAATAATGATTTTGATCTTGGAGGTAAAGAACGCTCTGGCGCAACGACATACAAAGTATTGGAAGAATTACTTAATGAAGGGAAAAAAAAAAGAGCGATAATTTATTCATTTGCTGAAAAAATATGAAAATAATAAATAAATAAACCATAGACATAATTTTTATACATGTAAATTTAGTTCATATAGAAATGAAATTTCAAAATTTAAATAAATTATGTAGATGAAGGATGTAGATGTATGATTTATTCCAAATTTCCAAGTCAATGACCACTACACTGAAAAAAAAAAACAAAAACCGTTCAAAGTACAGGAACAATCTGGCAGCTGGGGTGACAGTATTTCTCCGTCAAATATGCAAATTAAAACCGTAAAATTGTATCACTGACATATATTTTACACATGATTCCTGTAAATCAAACAGGTTTTTTCTTAAAAGCACAGTTTTGTCCCGTATATTTGACGGAGAAGTACTGGCACCTCAGCTGCCAGATTTTTCCTGTACTTTTAACAGTTTTTTTACTTTCTTCTATATGTAATATAGAGAAAGTATTGGATTCGTGAAAATTTTCGACATCCGTTTTTTGATGGATTTACATATTTTGGGATGTCCAGAACACTAATTAATAGTTTTTAAAAAATGTCTGTCTGTCTGTCTGTATCACTTTTTTGTGGACGCTGTATCTCTCGAAGCAATGAATGGAATTTAACCAAACTTGGTATTTAGTTGCACCCTGACATAAACTGGTGCTGATTAGATTTGGGGATCAATAGCTCAACAGGTGGCGCTGTGATCGCATTTTATGCAAACTTTTAACATGACAGTATAGGGCAAAATTTCGTATAAATGGGCATAATGAGAGTTATTTTAAACTTGTGATTGTAAAATTAATATGAATTATTGATAATAGTAGTAGTTAACTAGGAAAAAAATTTTGTGCATGTGGGGGCATCGGTTCCCCCCCCACTAGAGGGGAAGTATCCCCCCGGGAAAGTAAATTTTCAAGATGGGTATCTTTCGAAAGGTCTCGTTGATAATAGTAATAGCTAACTAGGAAAAAAATTTTGTGCTTGTGGGGGTATCGGTTCCTCCCCCCTGGGAGGGAATAACACCCTCCGGGGGGGGGGGGTAAATTTTCACAATGGGTATCTTTCGAAAGATCTCGTTGATAATAGTAGTAGTTAACTAGGAAAGTATTTTTGTGCATGTGGGGGCATCGGTTGTACCCCCCCCCCGGGGTGCAAAATTTCAAGATGGGTATCTTTCGAAAGGTCTCCTCAATACCTTTAAAACGAATGGTTGAACCATACATCTGTGATAATATAAAACAAATTTATCGATTTTTTTTTACTTTTAACGAAAAAAAAAATTGGAAAAAAAAAAACTTTTTTTTTTTTTTTTTTTTTTTTTTTTTTTAACGAAATTTAACCAAACTTGGTATTTAGTTGGTCACTGACATAAACTGGTGCTGATTACATTTGAGGATCAATCGCTCAACAGGTGACGCTGTGATCTCATGTTTTCTAAATTTTTAACATGGTAGTATAGGACAAAATTTCGTACAAATGTACATAATGAGAGTTATTTTTAACTTGTGATTGTAAAATTAATATGAGTTATTGATAATAGAAATAGTTAACTAGGAAAAAATTTCTGTGCATGTGGGGCCATCGCTTCCCCCCTTAGGGGGGGAAGAACCCCCCCCGGGGGGGGGGGGTAAATTTTGAAGATGGGTATCTTTCGAAAGATCTCGTCAATACCTTTAAAATGAATGGTTAAACTATAAATCTGTGATAATTTAAAACAAAGTTATCGATTTTTTTTTTTTACTTTTAACAAAAAAAAAACTTAGAAAAAAAAATTATATATATATATATATATTTTTTTTTTTTTTTGTTGTTACTGATTGAATACGTATAGGAAAATATAGAAGAAAGTCTTGTGGTGGCCACAACATACTAGTGTTAAGGTGTATAGTGGTACATATACAGACAAATAAACTTCTTGAATTTCAACAGTTAAGCATGTTGCTATGTCGTTTCGGCAATAGTATGTATAAGCTTTTTCTTTTTCTTTTTTTTTAATTTTTTATTTGCTGTCGGTAGAATATCTCCAGCAGCATTATTAATTTTGTATATTTGCTTGAAACTGAATATATGTTTATATAGATAGTTAATTTTTTTTCACCTGTTACACAGTTTACTGGAAATGAACCCCTGAAAATAAATTAGATAGACCGTGTTAATTAGATCAAATGGCTTTTACACTTGATAATACAGATTATATGATGTAGAACATGCTTCAACAAATCTAATGCTAAGAGTGTTATATTTGTCGGAGCATATTCTACATCATATAATTCCTGTTTAACATATCAAATATCACGTTACGTCTGTGTTACATATACTAGTATGTAATCTACTAAAATTTTACGCGGATGAGATTGGAATCAATTTTCATCTGATAGTCATGCAACGAATATTTATTAAATCAATTCATCAGAATAATGAAGACCTAATCACTAATCCTACTTCGGTAAAAACATGATTACGACAATAATTCATGGAAATTAAATTTGAATATGCGTTAGAAGTGAAAAAATATAAAAATGATAAATAAATAAATAAATAAATAAACCATGTACATAAATTTTATACGTGTAATTCAGTTCATATAAAAAAGAAACTTAAAAGTAGAAAAAAATTATGTAGATCGATTTAATTATGTGAATTGATTTTACTTTGTGATAATGCAATACAGCATTAATTTTATGTCATTGCGAGCGTGTACTACGTAAAATAATTCTTGTTTAACATATGAAAAATCATGTTATGAGAGTATTATGTACAGTAATAGGTAATTTGCTAAATTTTTAAATAGATCAGACACAAAATAAGTTTCATATTCTAGTCTTGTGACGGCTATTAACAAATCAATTGAATAAAAAAAATCTGGTGTGTCACTCACACGGCTTTCTCTTACCCTGAAATTTAATACTATAAAACAGGTTGGAGATTAAGAGGTAAGATAACGATGTTATGTAAACCAATGTTAAACAATTCAAATTAGGCTTCGGAGGAGTTTTATGTGATAGTTAATTCTGTGTGAGGGGGGCTACTGCCCCCCCTCAACCCCCCGTTTCATTAATGCACCTAGATTTATATAAAATTTAATTCGGTTATTAAAAAATAATTCTGTTTTTAAAAAATAATTTATTAAAATTATTATTTAAAAAAATTATCTTTTATGATAATGCAGACGATTTCCGTATTAGAGAAGTAGTATAACACTAAATATCCAAAAAAATTCCATTTTATTCTCAATATTAAAAAAAAAAAAAAAAAAAAAAAAAAAAAAAAAAAAAAATACGATTTTCTTTTCTAAGTTTTTTTTTTTTTTTTTTTTCTTTCGTTAAAAGTGAAAAAAATCGATAACTTTGTTTTAAATTATCGCAGATCGATGGTTCAACCATTCGTTTTAAAGGTATTGGCGAGCTCCTTTGAAAGATACCCATCATGAAAATTTACTCCCCTCGTGGGGAGAATTCCCCCCCAGGGGGTAGGCGATGCTCCTGCATACACACATTTTTTTTTTTTTTACCAGTTGACTATCTCTATTCCAATATATATATATATATATATATTCGTTTCATTTGGTTTAGTGCAATCTATAGACGTTAAACTCTACTTACCTGCAATTTCCCCCATAGACGTAATGTATTAGAATTCTCTTGATTGTCCCTGTATACGAACCATTTGCTTGATCTTAACGAAAAGCTTACTGTAGCATCTATATATGATACACATTTAGAATACCAAGTTTGGAATGCCTGCTACTATTTGTTCTTGAGAGATGTTGATAACAGACAGACTCACAGACTCACAGACACACAAACACACAGACATACACACAGACATACATACAGACCATTTGCTTAAAACATGATTTTCGTATTCAGGGTATCTCAAAACGTGTAAATATAACAAAATCTCGCGTTCGAAAATTTGACCCAAAACCAATACTTTTTTTACCTTATGGGTAAGAGAAAGTAAAAATTAAAACCTATTAATTCATCAAATTTTGATAATATTACGTGTAAGACAATAAACCACTATTCTGTCTTTATTGTACATAATACCTTTATTATAATATAATGTAAAGAGCTTTTATGTGATCTATAAATTTTGGGAAAAGTCTATTAAAGTATTTAAATTATTATGTGGTTAAATTAATAAGAAGAAATAAGCTTAAATAAATAAAAATAAAAAAAAAAAAAAAAAAAAATTTTATGAATGTGATTTCATAATAAAACATAAAAATACAGCTTTTTTTTTTTTTTTTTTTTTTAATATTTCTATGAGGAAGACAATAAATGTTAAAGATAGATTTTAAAAAAATCCACAAATGATTTTTAAATAAACATTTTTATATATTACTAGCAGGCTACGCCCGCTTCGCTGGTCACTATTTTCAAATGAATCACTATAGAAAATGAATTCTCAAACTTGCATCAATTTTAATCATGCGAAAAAAAAAAAGAGGAAAAAAAAAATGTGATCGGGAAGAATGTCGCAACGGGTCTGCACTGCCCTTGGCAGCTCAGGCAATTGTGCGCTGCGCGCGCGCATTTATGTTTAACACTCTTAATGAATCACTATATTATCATAAGGGAAAAACGTAAATAAAAATAAAATAAAATAAAAAATAAATAAATAAATAAAAATTCTCCCATCAGTGGAATAATCGGTTCGGGCCACCACTGCCTGCGGCAGCGCATACAGAGCTCGCATGCTCCTTCACCTACCGTTCCTGCCCCCCCTAACTATTTTAGACTTTAAAAAATACTCGCAGTCGTTCTCTCGGGCTTTTAATCCTAAATAATACTAATTTCCAACATTTTATCTGAATTTCTTTATTTTTACCCCTGCGCCCGTTCCCTTCCCGCCCTTCGTAATAATTCTGTACTTTCGAAAATATCCGCAATCGATTAATCGGGCCTCAAAACCTAACAACACAAAGTTTCAGCGCTCTAACTCTTATTTATATATTTTTGCCCTTTCACCTCCCCTTCCCGTCTATCCAAATAATTTTACAAATTGGAAAATATACGCAATCGATTTGTAAGTATCAAAAACCTCTATGTACCAATTTTGAACGACCTTACTCTATTTTTATTTTTTGCTCCTCCGTCCCCTCCTCCCGCCCCTCCTAATAACTTTACAAATTCGAAATTATCCGCAATCGATTTGTAGGTATCAAAAACCTTTATGCACCAATTTTGAACGGTCTAACTCTATTTTTATTTTTTTGCCCCCTCCCCCACCACACACACCTTTCTAACCCTCCTAATAACTTTACACTTTCAAAAATATCCTCATTTGACTTGCAGGTCTCTAAAACCTATCTGTACCAATTTTGAACGGTCTGACTATATTTCTATTTTTTTACCCCATAGCCCCCCCTTTCCCGCCCCACCTGGGACAAATTTCTAAAATTAAAAGAAATTAGTTTTCATGCATTTATGGGAACTATATTTTAGAGCAAAAATATCTTACACATATATTTTTTTCTGTTTGCAATATAAAGGATTATTTCAAATCACGTTTTGCCCCCTCTCCTTCCCTCTTGGGGGCTGAATTTCGAAAATTCCAAAAATTAGTTTTTAGGTATTTGTATTAGCTATATATTAGATCAAAAATTTCACATATATCTGTTTTTCTGTTTGAGATATATAGGAGTATGTGAAACCACGTTTTGCGCATGTGAAATCACGTTTTGCCCTCTTTTCTCCCTTGGGGACCGAACTTCTAAAATTCCAGAAATTGGTTTTTAGATAATTAAATTAGCTATATTTTAAAGTAAAAATTTTACGGATATCTGTTTTTTTCTTTGAGATATGAAGGTTTTTGGGAAATCCCATTTTGCCCCCTACACACCCTTGGGGGGCGAATTTCGCAAAATCGCTTCTTAGGGGATACTTACACGATATGTTCTATAATCTGACCCAGTTTCGAGTCAGTGGCTCCAGTAGATTTTGCTGTGCGTTGATGAGTCAGTGAGTGAGTGAGTGAGTGGAAGTACTCATTTATATGTATAGATGTGCTCACTCAATATGCCAAAAATAAATTATATATGGATAAATATTTAACTTTCGGCAAAAAGTATATCAAGACAAAATGCAAATAGATATGTATGCATCATATTTATATCATTTTATTCTACATACAGACGGTGACAAAAGTGTTTGAACACTAGCATAAATTCCTATATAAAAAAAAGTACACTTCATACTGTTTTGTTAAATAAATCCTTATCGAATCATATTTTTACACTGACTAAGAACAGGATTCGACAAGGATTTATTTAACAAATCCGTATGAAGTGTACTTTTTTTACATAGGAATTTTTGATAGTGTTCGGACACTTTTGTTACTGACTGTACATACGAAAGAATATTTTACATTTATCCACACTGTAAATTTTAAAACACACTATATATTCTAAGCTAAATACTTTTTCTAAAATATATAATTTTTGCATGTCTCTTATTTTAAAATATTTATATTTAGAAAATTTACATAGAAAGTCTAAGATATTCACAAAAATATGAATAAAATGTAATAGAAGTTTAGTATTCTTTCAAATCGCTTATATATCTCTGTCACTAGTCTAATTCTAAAAGTAATGACTTAACTTCAATGTAAATAACCTCTCTGTAAAATTCTGTAAATTTACTAAAATGTTTATCCTAAGTGTCTCTAACTTTACAATAATTCTTAGTTAAAAGTAAATAATCGAGATTCAATAAAAAATAAAAAGGAATTTTTCTACACTGTAAAAATTTTCTGTAAATTAATGTTTTATTAACCTTTCATCTTACTCTGCCATTTTTTTATAAAACAGTAGAAATACCGTTAATTTGGAAAGATTTCTTTAGACCAGGCCTAAAAAAAATTTGTACACCCATTTAATTGGAGTGAGGTCAGTTAACCGTAGTTTAACTTGTAGTTTGACTGTTTGAAAACGACGACATTTAATTTAATTTAATTTAATTTTATTTTTTATGACGGTTTGGACTTAGCATTTCTGTAAAAGAAAAGGTAATTTAGGAAAGTTCTTGTATCCTAAATTAAAGGATACAAGGACTGTATTTGTAAGGTAAGGATACTGTTAAAAAAGTGCAACTTTGCTGCCATAAATTCTCTGTACTTACAGAAAAATACGTTTTGTCAACGTAATTTTTTCGTAATTTACGACTTTTTGCTCAAATTACAGAGAATTTCTGGTAGCAAAGTTGCATTTCTTTTAACAGTGTTGTAAGATTTTAGTATTTTATATTATATTTAGTGCATAATTTTGATTTATTTGATTTATTTTACAGTCTCTTAACCATAAAATCAAAATGTGGTTAAATAACCATTATCTAAAATAATATTATAGTTTTAAAAAATTAAAGAACACGCTTTTATAGAAATGTGAACTAAAAAAGCACAAAATATCTATCTTAGTATTAAAATGCAGGGTAAGAGAAAATCGTGTGAGTATTTAGACCGTGTGAGTATTGATCGTGTGAGTATTTTATCACCAGAATATTTACATACATTTAAATCTTTAATTAAAATAACTTAGAATTAAACAAAAACCATTTCTAAAAAATCGCCCCTAACTGGGATCGAACGCTGGACCTTTAGGTTCGTAGCGCGGCGTCTTACCTCAACGCCACGTCGTTCACGCAGGGAGAGAATTTTTTTATAATATAAATTTTTTGTTTGCTCCCAGAGCAGTTACAAACAAACATACGTACATACATACAAACATACATACATACAGGTGAAGCTAATAAAAGCGTGTTAATAAAGGTCAAACGTATAGGTACGAAACTGCCGTTCAAATGACCTTTATTTTACGTCAAACATTTTTACAGTGAATTTTAGAGAAAGAAAGCATTCTAAAGTCATAAATGCGTTCTCGCCAATAATTTCTTAAATTAATATTAGTGATTAAAATGCACATGTAAAATATATTTTTAAACATCTCCGTTTATTTTTACTTTCCGAACACTATAATGAGGAAAGTATTGTAATCATGTCAAAAATCCGAATTTGAAATTTTGAATTTTCTATACGTTTCGAGGTCCCCCGAGTCCGTTTCCACTATTTTTACGATGATTTACGCATGTGTGTGTGTGTATGTCTATGTGTATGTCTGTGTGTATGTCTGTGTGTGTGTATGTCTGTGAGTGAACACGATAGCGTCTAAACACTTTTTTCGAATAAGCTGAAAGTTGGTATGTATATTGTATGTCACCATAGTACGAACCCTATAGATTTTGGTGAATCTAGCACTGATAGGTTTTTACAGGGACACTAGGAAAAATTCTTTATCATTATGGCCTACTAAGGAGCCAAATTTTTAAAAGTGCGATAGCGTCTGAACACTTCATTAATCTGAGCAAAAAATTTGTACACATATTATAGGTCACAGTTGCACGAACTGTATAGATTTTGGTGAATTTAGCACTTATAGTTTTTTTACAGGGGCACAAAGAAAAATTCTTTATCATTATGGCCTATGGGGCAAAATTTTTAAAAGTGTGATACCGTCTAAACGCCTTATTAATCTGAGCATAAAATTTGTACACATGTTATAGGTCACAGTTGCACCAACTGTATAGATTCTGGTGAATTTAGCACTTACAGTTTTTTTGCAGGGACACAAAGAAAAATTCTTTATTATTATGGCCTATGGGACCCAATTTTTAAAAGTGCGATAGTATCTAAACGCTTTATTTAATTGAGCTGAAAATTTTTATGAATATTATAAATTACTGTTGCACTAACTATAAGCATTTTGGTGAATCTAGCATTTATAGGTTTTTACAGGGACACAACGAAAAATTCTTTATCATTATGACCTTATGGGCTCGAAGTTCAGTAGCGTTAAATAAAACATCGTGCAATATATGGAGAAAAATACTCAATCACTCTAGTATGGTTTTCTCTCTTTTAATGATGCTTATAATGATGCTTATATTTAGCACAAAACGGACGCCAAACTGTTAGATTTCCCTTTACACTTGCAGCTACACTGCATACAAAATAAATATAAATATTATAGCAAAGAAGAAAAAAACACGAATTTATTAGATGAAAAATCACCTTTGTTTAATAATTAATCAAAAAAAAAAAAAAAAAAAAAAAACTAAGCTAGATAAAATTCAATTCGGACTCATTTAAAAACGCCAGTTTTAAAATACATTTTATTGGATTTTCTCTACGTTGCAAAAGCTTCATCGCTATGCAGAGCATATCGAAGTCGCATAGTCTCTGCTTACGATATCAATTTACTAGTTAAAATATTTATATGCAGCCTGTTAAGGTTATAAATAGATAAGTACGAATTAATTTTAAGAAGAAAGTTCTGTGACAGTTTTTGTAAAGAGTAGTTCAGTATAAAAATAAAGTCCTGCCTAAATCGTATTTAAATTATCTCACGCTAAGGATATAAATCATGCGCTATAACTGAAGAAAGGGTGGAAGAATTTTTGAGTAATAGAATAATGGTGTATGTCAAATATTTAAATCTTTAAAAATGTGTGCAAATGAAAGAAACATTTATTTTAACTCTACATTTTCATTATCGAAGAAGATTTAAAGCTCTAAAATTGAAAATTATTATTATGATTTACAGCTTAATTTTCTATTCTAAAATGTATAAAATAAAAGTTCGTGTTAAAATAAATAAATAAATCCGCTTTTTTTTCCCAAATAATATAGTAAATAAAGTGTACATAAATTATTATTTTAATGTTTCATATAATCTTTACCAATATCACTATAATTTTAATTAATTATTATTTTGTACAAATGCTTACAAAGTTTTAAAATCGCTCACTATTTTTCTCTTTCTCATAATTGCAAAAGCATATCAGCATGAAGTATGTCACTTATGAATGATAACAATATCATTTACATTCTTTATATTTGATAGCTGTCATATTAAAAAATACCATAATTGTGGTATTACTTTATAGAAATGTCCTTATAAAGCTCTATGTTAAATTGCTTTAAGCAACTGATCAATCTGTATAGTTTGTTAAAATTTATTTCTAAAAGTTCAGCTTTTGGAAAGCCACACAAAATTTTATCCACATTTAAGAGAATTAAAAATTGCATGCAGAATGTATTTCACTTTCTTAAAGCCGTAATTTTACAGGGTGTCTCATAAAAAGCGCCCAAATTCTGCAAAGCCAGATTCCTCGTTGTTAGTAAATAAAAAATGCCCAGAGAACTGTACCTGCACGATCCATAATTTATGAGAAAAATACGAAAAACAAAGTATGACGTCACAACCGGTACAAAGAAAAAACACTTTATTTGACACATCAACAGCAATATTTGCATGTGTCCGATATGCACGGCGGACACTTTGAGCATCTGGCTTTATAAATATTTGCACATACTGTTGTTGATGTGTCAAATAAAGTGTTTTCTCCTTGTACCGGCTGTGACGTTACACCTCGTTTTTCGTATTTTTCTCGTAAACTATTGATCTTACAGGTACAGTTATTTGGGCATTTTTTTATGTACTCCCAACGAGGAATCTAGTTGTGCAGAGTTTAGGTGCTATTTTTGGGGCATGCTCCCTGTATATAAAGGTGAAATTGGCATATTTGAATGACAGTAATGTCTTTTTAAAATATTTCCTTTCTAGCACTTTCTTCTTTTGGCTTTTCTTTTTATTTATTAGGACGGAGGACTATTAGTCTCAATCTACGAATAAAACGTTGTCGCCAGTTTTACGATGGTTGGACATTTATCGAAATCGAAATTTTATCGAAAGTATAATTGAATAACTTGAAAGCGATGTTATAATTTGAAAAATAATAATAATAATAATAATAATATTAATAATAGTCCTTTGTACTAAATTTTGCTTTTGCCAGAATTTCATCAAAATCATTTTTTTTTTTTTTTTTTTTTTTTTTTTAAGAAAAAGAGAAAATAAAACGAAAATTAATAATAATCAGTATCGAAAAAGTTGAAGAAGCCTTTTTTTTAGACAAAAATACATAATTTATTTTAATTTTTATTTGTTGGCAAAAAAAGTTTACGAATTGATTTCTTTTTTTTTTTTTTATGAAAATAAATTCTCACGTAAATATAAAAAAATGATATAAAACTTAAACTTGCAGTGTAAATTGACGTCGTTATAGCTCTAAAGATATTATTATTATTATTATTATTATTATTATTATTATTTTGGAAAAAACTACATGGTCAAAATATTTGTTTGTATGTTAAAAATTAATTTGAAGTCGAGAATTTAGGAAATCCGTTCAAACGTTTTACATAGAAGTGTTTCAAAGAAAATTAAAAAGAGTTGTTTCCTAGATAATTTATTTACTAGTATTGCTATGCAGAGCATAGCAAAGTCTCTGCTTAACATATCAATTTACTGGTTAAAACATTTATATTCAGCCTGTTAAGCTTATAAATGGATGAGTACGAATTAATTTTAAAAAGCAGTTTCTGTGACTTTCTTAAAGCACTTTAACAGAATATTAAAAACCAACCTAAATCGCATTTAAATGATCTCACGCTACGGATATAAATCATGCAATATAACTGAAGAGTGAATGAAATATTAGTTCACCAACATACTATGTATGGGATACATAGGTAATCATGAAAATTTTCGACCTCGGTTTTTTTACTTTTTTTATACGTTTTCAGGTCTGAGGAATCCGAAAATGACGTTAGTCCGTTAGTGTGTTAATGTGTTAGTCCGTTAGTTTGTTAGTCTGTTTACACGATATCTCACGAACAAATGGTCTCAGAGAAGTCAGGTCAGTTTTAAAATATTACTTTCGATACTGGCAAGAACCCTATTCATTTGAAACATTCGAATTAAAAAACTTCGTAACTTATTAGAAATTTACGATTTTCTTAACATGGGAGAATAGGACAAAAATTCACTTAAACGTGCATTAAATGGAAACTTTTTACTGTAAAAATGTCAGACCAGTTTTAAAGTATCAGTTTTGATGCCGGAATGAACATCAGTAACTATAAATATGCTACTTTAAAAATTTCGCAAGTTATTGGAAATTTACGAATTTCTTAACATGGCAGTTTAGGGCAAAATTTCACATAAACGTTAATTTTTAGAGATATTTTCATCGTAAAAATGTCAAAAAACTTTCGAAATATTATTTAGGATACTTTCATGAATATCATAGACTACGATTTTTCCAATTTAAAAAATTCGTAAGTTATTTGGAATTTATGATTTACTTAACATGCCAGAATAAGGCAAAATTGAGCATAAACTTCCATTTTGAGGATCCTAAATACACTAGACAACTTCAAAGTTACATTTATGATATTTATTTGAACATGATTGAATACAAATATTCTAATAGGAAAATTTCGTAAATTATTCGTAATTTACGATTTTATCAACACAGCGAAATTGTACATTTTTCATATAATTCTGAATTTTGAGGATTATTGCATTGGAAATAATAGCATTAAAACTAAACAACGAAATTTACCCTGATAAAATAAATTAATAGTTTAGAATAAGATAAATATATCGAAGTGAACGCAGGATAGCCTATTAGACGAGGATTTCATTCTGTCACTGTATCAAGCTTTGGTCAAATTCATTTCTTTTAAGATGATTATAATATGTCACGATCTAGAAATTTGTGAAAACATAAATAGGATGGGGAACTGAGCAAAGTCCACCTATGCCAACTAGTTTTATTTTTTACTAATAATACAAAGGACAGCTGCAAGTACACAAATCTTTAAAATCTTAATCAAGTTAAAGAAATATTTATTATAATGCTATATTTTATGTACCAAAGAAGTCTAAGGCTTGGAAACTTAAAAATTATTTTTATTTATTTTGTTTATATTGCCTAATTTCCTATGCACTATAACGTACGGGGTGATTATAGTTAAAGTTACGATTCCGAAACGCTATAATTTCAAAAGTAACGGTCAAAATGACTTGATATTTTACCAGAACAATCGTAAGGCAATGGAAATTTGTTTGCCAAAAGGAAAAACGTATATATAAAATGTGCCTATAGATGGCACTGTCAAGGTAATTTCAAAAGAAATGCCTAAATAAATTCATTATACACAGGAATGTTGTTAGCAACAGAATAGAATAGTAGGAAGCAATAGACTTTAAGGGTTTACGACAACTTTTTTCAGCAAAAGGACAAGAAACGAACCTACCAGATAAAATTTGTAACCTTTTATGCAGATTTTATCAGGTTATAGGTAAAAGTGACTTTTGGCAGATTGAGATGTAATTTAATAGTAAATTTTTATAGTTTTAGAAAATAGATATTGTCTGTAAAAAAATTACAAAAGTTTTCTGTTTTTTTTTTTTTTTTTTTAACAGATTTTATTTTTACAGTGTATAATAAATTAATATAGTTTTTAACAATATATATACAGGGTGATTATAATAAAAGTTCCGATTTCAAAACGCTATAATTTTAAAACTACCCATCAGAGCGATGTGATATTTTACCAGAGCAATCCTGAAGCAATGAAATTTTGTTTGGGGGAGGAAAAAAAATAGTTCCAAAATGTACCTATAGATGGCGCTGTCAGGGTAATATGAGGAGAACGCCTAAATGAACTCATTAAACACAGGAAAGTTGTTAGCAACACAATGGAACAGCAGGAAACAATAGACTTTAAGGGTTTACTACATTTTTTAAGCAAAAAGACAAGAATACGTGTTTACAGCGGAAACAGTGATAGTGAAAAGAGAAAAAGAGGAGATTCGTGAAACAAACATCTTACGAATAATTAAAAGTACATTTTGAAACTTCTTTTTTCCCTTTGCCAAAGAAAATTCCATTGCGTGACAATTGTTCTGGTAAAATATCAAGCCATTCTCAGCGGTAGTTTTAAAGTTATGGCGTTTCGAAATCATAATTTTAATCACCCTGTTATAAAACTGAAGTCTGTGTTAGAAAAAGCAAATATTTGCAAGCCAAGTAATACTTTATTTAAAATAAATATATTTAGAAATGTAGGCTTAAAATATCTTTTTTAAATGTTTCATACCATTAATACTTATAATGTTATAACTTAACGTAGTTTAAATTACATTTTATGCTGCACAAATAATCACATAACTTATTCATTTTTAAAAACATTTAAAATTTTCAACATATTTTTCACTCTCTTCCATAATGGTGAACACATAAAAGCACAGATTATTTTTATGTAAAATTCAACACATTTTACATAATATTTGTATGTGTATACATACAATTTTTAAGTTGCTACATAATATAATATTTAACTTATCAAATAGTTTGATAACAATTGATTGAATTCATTTAAGGCATTCATTAAATGTATGATCCTCAAGCAATAGATAATAAAGATTTATTAAGTTATGATCGTTGTCTTTTATTCTATAAAATTACCTATTATAAATATCATGATAATTAAATGCATCAAATTATAAATGTATTATATCCGATTCTATATCAAACTTATACAATCTACTCAACATTATTTATCAACGGATACGTCACAGTGCCCTGTGTGTAGTGCTTAGTACCCTGCAATCTTTATAAATGATAAGGTCGGATTAATTTTCAAAAGTGTGTCGCGTGGAGAATTTTTAAAAGGGGCGCATGAATGGACTAGCTGTGTAATACATATCGTGTTGATGAGATCGCTCGATAATGCAGTAAATTGTATGCATAATTCAATGGAGAATAAAGAAAAATACATTTATAGTATTACAAATTTATAAAAAATGTGTCTTATTAAAAATAAAATAAATAGTGTAGTTTAACGAGGGAAATACTTTTATTTATCATTGAGAAAAAAAATATATCGCCTTAATCTAGAACAAATAAGTAGTCATTTTATGATACTATGAATTAGAAAAATAATTTTCGAGTTATGTGTATAAAGTAAATGAACAACCTGGATAGACGAAATGATCGAGAATTTCTAGTCTACACTTTTCTAGATGGTGAAACAATATTATGAATATTATGACTTCTTTCTAGTGCGAGAAAAATCTGACCATGATAGTATAGAAAAACACTCTAGAATTTTAATAGTGTTTTTTAGATCTAACTAGTAAAGGGAACTAGAATGTATCAGGATGACATGGAACTATTTATACTGGAGACACCATTTAATTTTCTATAAGGCAGTCTCAGATTTTGTTTTTTCGGTGATCCTAATATGAGAATAAATTATCGACCATATAATTTATGATCTTATTTCGCTTTTCACGATTTTGCAGGAGATAATATATATATATATTCATGTCGGTGTAAGTACTTTAAGTTATTATTGTCTCTTATTGGTTCTTAATCTAAATCGTAACAATTTTGTTTCAGTCTTTCCTCTTAGTTAAATTCAGTTCTATATTGTTGTGTGTTGGTATTGTTTTAGATCTATTAATTGCTAAATTTTAAGATTAAATTTTATTACGTTATCTATCATTTATACCCGTATATATATATTAAAAAACAGGTGTCATATATCAAACATTCTTAAAACTACTTTTTAAGTTCTTCCAGATTTAATAGAAGAAATTATTTTATTCATAAAATTTTTCAAATTCAAATTTTCGATGAATTTACTCATTTGGGATGTCCAAAACACGATTTGATCAGTTTCATTAAATGCCTTACTCTCGGTGGGGTGGGTGTGAGACAAAATATTTGTGGCAGTTTAAGCTCTAAAAGTAATGTACATAATTTCATACAAAATATATTTATGCGCAATTGACGAAAATTGGTGTCTTTTAATTTTTGATGGAAATCGCTTAATATGTGGCGCTACTATTCTGTAACTCCTCATATTTACATTAAAGTATTCTCTGTCATTGATTCTTAAAATGAATCTTTTTTTTTTTTTCCTAATTATTTTTATTCTATGAATGTTACACTTCGTTTACTGACAGACATTCTGATTTATTATTAGCACACATGCTTATAATAGATGCATGCAGCACTTTGTTTATTCTTATAGCGTTTGCAGATGTATTGAATGTGAAAACCTTTAAATTATTGCATACACATTAATGATTATTCTAAAACTAATTTTCTTCATTTGTTTTAAAAATAATATAGAAAAAGGTCAGCAAATGTGGGTGCACTGATATCACTCACATAATTTGATTTTAATATAGGATGCTTTCGGTTTCCTTTTCATCTCGTGTGCAACATGTGTGAATATAATTTGCTTAATGTTCTTTTTATAGACTTGAAACACAATTGCGACTGTATTAAGGTGTTACATGGGTTAGGAAGTCTAAAAAAGAACCTACAGTCAGCAGCAAAAGTATCCGAGCATTAGCAATAAATCCTATGTAAAAAAAGTACACTTAATACTGCTTTGTTAAATAAACACTTGTCGAATCATGTTCTTAGTTAGTCTAAGTACATAATTCGACAAGGATGTATTTAACAAAGCAGTATTAAGTGTTCTTTTATTATATAGGAATTATTGCTAGCGCTCGAATAATATATGCTTCACGTTTCGAATAAAAATTTTATTTATTATATTAGGAAAAAAAAAAGAGAGAGAGAGAGAGAGAGAGAGAGAGAAAATATGCATTTTTTAGTCTCTAAAACCAATTTAACTCCTTAAATTTGTTTTAGAAACTCCTTAAATTTGTTTTACCGTAAATATCCAAAACCTTTTAATAAAACTCGACAATTATTTATAAGTTAAAAATCAGTTTTTCTTTTGTTTTATAAAGCAGTATGCTATGACGTGTCATATTAATTACATTTTTACATACATTATGTATACGCATATTACCAGTTTAATCTTATTCGGAGGCATATTTTAATGTCCCATATATATTGTAACAGTTATTATAACGTTTCACAGTTCCAATTAAATTAAATTTCAAAGTATTTATAATTTACTACGAAGATATAATTTCTCCCTTTTATTTTTTTATTAATGTACATAAATGAATTAGGGTGTAAAGATCAATGTTAATTAGCTCCTAATATACAGTATTACTGTATCGTATCGGTTCCTCCTCATGTGGAGCATATTTTATCACATTTTACGTAACTTCAATTCTTGTTTGTTTGTCCGGTACAAATCTTGTAATCGATTTTTAACTACGTTCACTACTAGCTAGGCATTTGAAACTTTCTGAATAGTTCAGAACCCGGTAATAACACAATACTTCGAAGCCCGATTTTCGAATTTTTGATTAGTTTCCTTTTAATTAATTGAAATATGAAAATAATAACTTCCTACTAGCTTTAAAAATAGTCATTAAAATATTAGCTATAATTTAATTGTTGCCCAAAAAAAATTACGAGTTCATTTTCTTTCGACATAAAAATAAATACATTTAATTAAACGTGATCGTTAAAAAATTGCAAAAAGTTAAATGATGCATTTCGCAGAAATTGACGTCATTATCACTTTAAAAATTTTATACGCATTGATAAAGTGCTAATGTAGTTCTATAGCTATGATTCAACAGAAAATTTAAAAACATAGTATATATATATATATATATATATATATATATATATATATATATATATATATATATATATATATATTTATTTATTTATTTTATAATTATTAATATTGTATTCACATTATTACAGATACATACTAGTTGCACCTTTACACTTACAAAAATAGATAAATAAATATTTATAAATGTAGGCATGAATTTCTAAATTGAAAAATGACTTTCACATGCTTCATAAAACATGTTAATATAAAATTGAACCATCATGAATAGGTCAAGAGTCATGTTAATTGGCTTTTAATTTATGATATCACTGCACGGTATGTTTTACTTCATGTGAAGCATGTTTTTTCTGCCTTATATCTGTTTAAGATACCAATTGGTATGTCACCCGTGTCCTACACGTATAAGGTTTTGTCTGATAAACTTATAAATGGATAAAAATGGAATTAATTTTCAACGGCTGGTCGTGTGTCGAATTCTTAAAAAGATTGCTGTATGGAATAACGAAAGCTTCGGCTGACGATTTATAAGAATTTATCTTCTCGTGATAAATCATAAATGTAATTCAACAGAATATAAGAATTTTTAGACGTGATTGTAGGAAAATTTTCACAACTCATCGAATTATAAAGTGAAAAACTAACCAAACTGCATCATATTTTATGTAGTTGTAGAGTAATTTCATCATATTTGTTTTAATTAGTATAAAAATATTAATTCCTATTCAACTTGATTTCCACAACGACTGTGTCAAGACATAGTATGTGATTAGTTGATATGAACTTCAAAAAATAAAATAAATAAATAAATAAATAGAACACATTTGCCACATATTTTTTAATTGAATAAATATTTCTATTTTCTACATGACTTTTATATATAATCTGATAATTATTTTTTGTGCAAAAAATATTTAAATAAATTGATTCTTATTATATATATATATTTTCTTAAATATATGCTAAAAAGTTTGAAATAAATTGTGAATATAATCTGATCTTACATATAATTTTTATTAGATTAAAAGAACTCTGACATATAACTTGAAAAGTAATACATAATTAATTCTAATTATTATTAAAAATTTACACAGTGATGCTATTTAAATCCCCATAATTTGAAAAATGTAAAAAAAAAAAAAAAAAAAAAAAAAAAAAACTCTAAGAAATTATTTTGCTTTTTATTTGTATCTTTGCAAAATATCAATTGCTTTAGTATAAAACCCATATAGTTCATGTTATCCATTGGACATCCAAATGTGGACGCTCCCAAGCGGCCAACTCAAACAGTGAGAATCTTCCAATGAGACACTGAGAGATTAAAGAATATTAATAATTATAATAGAAAAATCATTTATATACCATGTTTTTAAATTTTCTGTTGAAATTTTCTGTCTGACATTAGCACTTTATCAATGCGTAAAAATTTTTAAAGTGATAATGACGTCCATTTTTGTAAGATGCATAATTTAACTTTTTACAATTTTTTAATGTTCACGTTTAATTTAATTTATTTATTTTTATGTCGAAAGAATACGAACTCGTATTTTTTTTTTTTTTTTTTTTTAATAACAATTAAATTACAGATAATATTTTAATGGCTATTTATAAAGCTATTAAGAGGTTATTATTTTCATACTTTAATTAATTACAAGTAAACAAATCAAAAATTCGAAAATCGGGCTTCGAAGTATTGTGTTGTCATCGGGTTCCGGGCTATTCTGAAAGTTTCAAGTAGGGAAGTTGGTTAAAAACCAATTGCAAAATTTGTACCAGTCAAACAAACAAGAATAGAAGTTAATAAAAACATGGTAAAAAATGAGTGGATAGAGAAACCAAATGTAAATGACTACGGCAATCCCCTTTGTAAGCATTGGGCAAGAGAAAACGCGAGGAATAACCTAATACGAGAAATGGCGAACCACCTGGCCGACGAGAGCTGCAATGACGAATTTTACTTCAATGCATTTGCAATTAATTAACGACTTACTATTTATAAAATTCATTTAAAATTTAAGTTCAGATTAACATATACTTTTAAAATGGCTAAAGAAACAAAAATAGAAAAGACAGTTTGATTTCCTGGGGCTATGCATAATAATAATACGCTGGTTATAGATAATTTTATTCGCTATATCTTTGTTGTACTCCTTTCTTAATTGAATTATATGTATATACATACAAGGTAAGTCAAAATGAATATCGCGATTACAAACGGCTATAAGTATTTAATGGAAAAGAATTTGTCGATAAGATTAACACAGAATATAGACGGAACTCCAAAATTTTGTATACATACGCCATAGATGTTCTATGTGCCTTCCCTTGGTCATACGGACAACATTTAGACTGTTGTCCATTTCACGCCATACATTCGGAAGCATGTCTGCAGTCACCGACGCAAGCGCATTACAAATGCGTACTTTGAGACCCTGCAATTTTTATCTATGGGTTTATGTGAAAGACAGGGTGTATGTGCTTCCCATGCCCAAAACAATTGAAGAACTCAAAGTACGCATTTGTAATGCGCTTGCGTCGGTGACTGAACAAATGCTTCAGAATGTATGGCGTGAAATGGACTACCGCCTAGATGTTGTCCGTGTGACTAAGGGAAGTCACATAGAACATCTATGACGTTATATACAAAATTTTGAACTTCCATCTACATTTTCTGTTAATCTTATCGATAAATTCTTTTCCAGTAAATAGTTATAGCCGTTTGTAATCGTTATATTCGTTTTGACTTACCCTGCATATCCCGTAGTTTACTTTTAATTAAACAAATGCTGATTTTAAATTTCAATTTTTAATGTGTTTACTTGCATTAAAAATAAATTGTACACCAAAGTCAAAAAGAAAAAAATATCAAAAAGTCTTTAAAACACCAAAGTCCTGTGGTGTAGAATTTTAAACAGTTGTGATTTATTTGAACTAACTTAACAATCAAAATTACTTTAAACTAATGATTTTCAATTATTCGGAAAAATAGTAATTAAGACTAATATGTGTACCATCAACTTGACTTTATTCTAAATTAGTTTACTTCCTTTTCATTTATTTTTACACTCTTTTAAGATGAAGTACTCCTTTTTTCATTTAAGCTTTCGAATTTTTGCTGAAAATATTTTACGAAAATATTTAGATACTTTGTAAATAACAGACATTAATAAATAAAAATATTTTCTTTATTTCTATTCATAACAAAATTATATTAATGTTTCGTTTTATTTAATTATTAAATGTTTTTCTCTAATTTGTAGGCATTAAAAATAAAACTATTTACTTTATCAACATGAAGCACTTCTGCTCCAGAATTTTAAACAGTTGTAATTTAGTACAACTAATTTGAAAAACAAATTTACTTTAAACTAATGAACTTAAGTTATACTGAAAATTAGAAGTTAAGAGTGAAGTATGCACTACAAACTTGGCTTTAAAACTTTCCAAATTAGTTTACAACTGTTCATTTATTTACCGCGGTTTAAAATCGAGTGAATTTAATATTTAAGTTAGAGAAGAATATTTTAAGAACAGATTTTATTTTCTCTGAACTCCTTTTAATAACAGAGAAGTTATTAATATTGTATTAATATAATATTTTTATTATATCCGTATTTCACAGAGGAAAATTGCAGAGATTCTCCATTTTGCAACAGAATTTATTTACAATGTATCTTCTTTGGGAAAAAACGGGAACACATTTTATTTAAGTTTTATATGCATTAAAATGTAAAACAATAATTATGCTCCGTTCTTTTACTTATTTATTTATTTATCTCAGTGGAAATAACATTTCATTACTTATGTAAAAAACATTATTTGGCTAGAAAATGACTTTTGTGAATTCCCTGGTTCGAGTACGGGGTAATGTAGGGACGTTTTCTGTGTCCTTATATATCTCTAAAAGAAACGTTCTTGTAAGAAAAATTGTAATACACTTATGTTCTAGATATTTTGATAAATAAGTGGCATTCGAGTTTCAAAAAATAGATCAGTAATCACAAAGAAAGATAAAGAAAGAAAGAAAAGAAAAGAAACAATAATAATGATAATAATGATAATTTTTGCATTTTTTTTCTCATTTGTTAATCATTATGTATTTTAAAATTTATAACAGAAATTTTATACATTATTTAAAAAAAATAAATAATTGGTCATATATTTTTTGAACGTAAAAATAGGAAATATAAAATGCCTAACTTTTTTTTTTTTTTTTTTTTTTTTTTTTTAATAAATGAATATTTTATACGAATATAAATTTATTTTTATACATATTTCGTGGATATCATTTTTTCATTACCTGAAATTTTTTATATAATCGAAAATTAAACTGCAAAAATTTTTTATTATTGTTTGATTTCGCACTACGAAATATTGTAAGTGGTTTTTACTAAAAACACACATATATATATATATATATATTCCATTTTTTGACGTGTTTTAATTTTTCTTCCTGTAAAATGTTTGAGAATTTTTTTCATATTCATATATGTATACATTTATAAATTCATTTCTTATAGATAATAAGTAAAAAAAAAAAAAAAAAGTATAACAGTACTTTACTTTTTATGTTCATTGAAAAGCTAAATTCGTTTAACTGTATCCTTGTTGTTATATTGATAACCGATTCTATATAAAAAATTACTTCCAAATACGTCACTTAAAGAAGAAAAAAATGAAAAGGAGAAATCGAATTTAATTTAATTTGCTGATAAGGAAAACCAAACTAACAACAAAAAAAAGCTCTATGAAATGAATAATTTACTAGACAACCTGTTTTGCTATTAAAAGTGACGTTTCAGTACAGTTTAAAAAATAACTTACTGTTTGATCATAATATACGTGCATAGAAAGCTAAAAACTTTTAGAAAAAACTAATCTGATGTATAATATCTGAGAAGAAAATGAATTTAATTTCCTGAAGTTTATGAGGTCTCTGTTTTCTAAGGAAAGCTTTAAGTTTATGATTTTTTTTTTTTTTTTTTCTGTTTCAGGTTGGATTTAAGGTTGAGTCCAGAATGTTTGAAAATTAGGGAAATTTGGTCGAAAAATTGGAATATGGATCTAGTTCAGCAGTTCCAAACCTAGGGTACAAGTACCTTTGGGGGTACATGGAGGACTTTTGGAATTTACGTGAAAAGTTTGTCTATAATGGCAGAAATCACAAAAATGGTTTAACGAAAACTGCATAATGAATGTTGCACGGTTTTCGAATACAATAAGTGGTCTCAAATGAAGTTTTAACACTCTACACTTGAAATGAGGTAAATGGCCAACTACCAGAGCCCAATCAACCTAAAAGTGGGCCTAGGGACCAATACGCATTTGAACCCCGTATATATTATTTTTCCAATGGTTTTTAACCCACTCTTTGAAAAAAAGTCTTAATTTCTTTCACTATTTAACCATATTTCAGTAAAATGTTCATTTTGTTAAACATTTCATTTTGATTTTAGAAATAAAGTTTTCATAAAGTGTTTTTTTAAGAGTACTTTTGTATATTTTTATTTAATATTTTTGAACTGCAAGGGAAATTTATCCCCTCCCGTGCTACAGTGTAGTCTGCACATGCTTTAATGCAGTGCAGTCTGCCCTGTCTACGAGGCCAAGTATTTTGTTTGTTCAGTATCATTAGCATTGCAATTCCCAATCAATGCTCTTGCTCATCACTTATTTCTTTAACCTCAACTTTAATCCTATTGGTTTTCTAAGAAGTGTTTATGAACCTCAGAACGACCTCTAATAATAATTAAGTACTCCTCTTAAATGCAAATTACACACAAAAATCCATCCAAAAATACCATGTCTGCGTTATGTGGGTGGATGGTAACGTCTTTATCAGAAAGGTGGTACTAAGGCTGGGATTGCGTTGCCTCACTGAACACTATATTACGCACAAATTCTATCTTAAGATTTAAACAAAACGCAAGTCGTATTGCAGTGTCTTATAGACCGACCTGCTAACTATGGTAGTTTATCTGTAATGGTATTAAGCCCGGCCTTTTTTTCACAACAAAATAGCTGTAGAGCAACATTCTTCTTATTTAATCATGAGTACATATTGCTGAATATTACTCTACAACTCGTTCTTAATATCGTTCTTAAACACGCCCATTCTTAAGACGAATCGTGAAATTAAGATCAATCGTAAAACCGAGGCACCGCAATCGCAACCTAGTAAGAGAAAAATCTAAGCAAGGGATACGTGAAAGAAAAAAGGTCGTGAATCACTGGTATTGTTCTTGGAGGTATAATTTTGTTCGTAAGATACTCAAAAACTTTTCATTGAGCATGTCGGGTCCTAAAAAGTTTTGGGGACTTGTTGAATTTGTGTGGGTTTTGTGAAGATTTGAGAGTGAGGAGATGGCTTTGTTCCTGAAAAGTCGAGGACAAGTTCACCTCTCCTCCAGGAGTCACTTTAAAAAAATTCCATGTCAACAGATCTCAATTGCTTCACCCTCCCCCCCCCCCTACCACACACACACACACTGTATTATGTTGACATAAGTTGCTTGCTTCTTCCATAAACTGTATTTGTATTTATAAAAGCTATAAAAATAATTTAATTGTGAATACACTGAAAGCAGTGTGGTATTGATTTCATTATTATCTAAGTAAAATCTTTAATGTAGCAAGCAAAAATCTTCTTTATATAGCGACTAAAAATATAAACAGGAAACAACTTTCTACAAAGCAAGAAGGAAAATTTTAATATATTAGGTGCATTGGAAAGATCTGTCGTTTTGAATTTGTAGCATGACACCGTATTTTTTTTTTACAATACTTATATATTACACTTTACCAAACTAAATCTTAAAAATTATATAAATTTTTTCTAGAATAAATTTCCTGTGTTAGTAGTTTAATTAGAAACTACAGAACTTTCCTATACACTAAATATAAGAATATTTAGACAAAGTAGTCACATTTTCATGGCTATATTAACATTTAAATAAATGATATAAATAAATAAATTTATTTTTAAAATGAGGTTCAGAATTTATATACAGGGTGGGAGGAAAGTTCTTGCACAATCTTTGTCAAGCTATTATAAAAATGTATTTTGTGTATTTTGTGTTGATTTTTATTACTTGTCCTTAAATGTTTGTAAATTTGCAAAAATATCTCTTCTTTTTTACAGAAATATGTCTACGAAAGATAAAAGAGCAGCGATATTTGGCCTTTGGAAAGATGGATCAAGCGTTGCAAGCATAAGTAAACTTCTTTCGGTACCAAGAAGGAGTGTTTATTATGCTATTAACCGATATATACACTTAGGTACATTCTGTGACAGACCTACCGTAATTTAGTGAAGATAACCCGTGGGCTATCTTTAAAAAAACATTGATTTTTGGGGACTTCGGCTTATCTATCAGTGCGGGCTATCTAATAATGCCAACTTGGAATCCATACATCTTGGAACAGTCGATCTTTCCCGAAAACGGAAATTTAGTAATCGAGTTATTCACATTTATAATCTCTTATTTATTAACTAATAATCTCTTATTTTGATTAATTTGCATGTACGTCTGGAGTTCGCCATCTTGTTCCCTTGTTTTTGATTTTTGCATCGTATTTGTATACTGGCTTTGTTTTGTTTTATTTTATTATTTTTATTTTTTTTATACAGTGCCTTTTAAAATAATTTATTACTTTCATTTATAATTAATTATTTTTATGACTTTGTATATATGCCTGGATTACACCATCTTGTTCCCGTGTTTCTCATATTTGTTGCCATTACATCTGCATACTGGTATAGTTTGATTTTCTTTTCTTTATACCTAATTATTTCTTAAATAATTTATTATTTTCATTTATAATTAACAATTTATTATTTTTATTAACTTGCGTAGATGTCAGAAGACTGATATCTTTTTTCCTTATTTATCTGTCATATCATCGTAACAATACTTGCATAAGCTGTGGCTTACCTTCCGGTGCGGTTTACCTAAGAGCATTTTTTTTTCACGCACATTTTATTAAGCTGCGAATTATCTACCAGTGCGGCTTATATCCACTAAATTACGGTAAATGTGGTAAACCAAGGCCAGCTGACACACCAGCCAATAGGAATAAAATTAGAAACAAAATTCGAAGAAATCCTCAACGTTCTCTTAGAAAACTCGCTAAGGATTTTAAAATCAGCACTTTTGGTCTGTTCGAAAATTGTTAAAAACAAGCTACATCTTCACCCTTATAAATTACGCAAAAATCATTTTCTTAATGACATAACGAAAGCAACCCGGCTCAAACAATGCAAGGTGATAAAACGCTTGATCGCAAACGGAAGACACAGTCAAGTTCTCTTCAGTGACGAAAATAAATTCACCATAGAAAGTGCTCATAATCATCAGAAAACGTAAACGGGCAAAAAACAATTTCAATGTGTCCAGATCTCACTATCCAGCCTCATTAATGATTTGGGCAGGAATTCATTCTTCTAGCAAAACTCCTCTGATTTTCTTGGATAAAAACGTAAAAATGAAAACAAAAAATTATCAAAAAGATGTCTTGGAGCCAGTAAAAGCATGGGCTAATCGGCATTTTAGAGGAAGTTCCTGGACCTTTCACCAAGACTGGGCACCAGCTCATGGAGCAAAACCAAGCGTGGAATTTGCTGAAAAGAATTTTCCTAACAGTTGGGGGAAAGATATTTGGCCCAGTAATTCCCCTGATTTAAACCCCTTAGACTGCTCAATCTGGTCCATTCTTGAAGATAAAGCTTGTAAAAAGAGACATGCTTCAAATTTAGTCCTTAAAACAAGATTTAAAGAGAGCGTGGAATTCAATTACTCCTCATATGCTAACGAGCATCAATGATGATTTTCCCAAACTTATTAATTTATGTATCAAGGCAAACGGAGGTCATTTTGAAATGTAGCTCATCTATTTATGTTTTTTCGACAACACAACTTTTATAATTTATAATTTATTAATTTGCTTTACATATATTATATAAGTAATAAAATATTTTGATTGTGCAAAAACTTTCCTCTCATCCTGTATATATATATATATATATATATATATATATATATATATATATATATATATACTGTTTAGTCAGAGATCTAAATAGTTGGAAAATTATACTTTTTACTTTTTGCGTGTAACTTTAGAATATGTTAATATACACTCCGTTCAATTTGTGGATGGGTTTGTGTGACGATAGCATATTAAATATCGGAGATATAAGCATTTATTTTAAAACTAAAAAAAAAAAAAAAAAAAAAAATTATTTATAATATACATAGTTTTTAACGAAAATTATTCCCACTTTCAGTTAAGTTGTGGACGTTATGGACAGTTGTGGACAGTTGTGGATGTAAAAACACTTTTAAAACAATATACTGTAATCGGAATACAAATATCTTAAATATCTAATGAAATGTGAGCATTTTTATGAAAAACGTTTTCACTGGCCATGTGCGAAAGATAAAAAATTTTTTATTGCATAGGTTGAAAGCTAGATGTTTTAGGCAAATTTCATCAAAAGTGTATTTCAATAGAGTGAAAAAACCCTTATAAGCTTGTAGCTCTAACATATTTTTATTTATTTACTAAGGTATGTAAGATGATTCCTTTTCTTCTCACAAAAAAGTACTTTGGAACAGGGTTAAAATAATTCGATCTCCCCAAATTAATTTTGCAGCATATGAAAAACCCCTTAAGAAATTTCAACTCTTGGAAAATATCGAAAATCTAGCTCGTTCTTTTTTGTATAATTTACTTAATTTTTACTCTATTCAAATGCACTCTCGATAAAAGTTTCCCAGTACATCTAGCTTTCAAACTATGCAATAAGAAAAAAAAATTATCTTTTGCACATGCGCAGTGAAAACGTTTTTCATAAAAAGGGTCATATTTCATGAGATATTTCAGATTTTTGTATTCCGATTGCAGTATGTTGTTGTTCTTCCAACTTATCCGAAAGTGGGAATAATTTTCGTTAAAAACTCTGCATATTATAAATAAAAAACATGTTGACTTTTTATGGTGTTTTAAAATAAATCCTTATATTTCCGTTATTTAATATGCTATCGTTACACAAGTCCATCCACAAATTGTACTGAATATATATTAATACATCCTAAAGTTACAGATAATTTCATTCGACTAACGGTACAGAGTGATCACAAACATTATTGATTTTGCTCAGTTTGTTACCGGCCCCTTAATGTTATTTTAAACCAATCTTCGCTGAAAAACATGAAGAAGACCCAGTTCTTTAAATACCCAAAGTTTGAAGACATTTCATCGAGAGATAAGGTTTTAAATTGAAAAAAAAACTGTTCGTTTACAAATCTTGCTAAATTTTTGAGCAGGAGTGTAATTATTAGCTATTTTTCGTTATACATTTCATAATTTATAGAATTATAATAAAGTTTTAGAATAATTTTCTTCATTCAAAATGTAACATCTTAGTAATGAATAAATTTAAACTGGAATAGTTTCACCAACATATTGGAAAATAAGAACACTTCGACAGAATATGAATACTTCGAATAAAGAAGAAAATTTTAATTAAAAGAGTATTTTTAAAACACAGTGGAAAACATGCAGGAATGTTTTTTTTTTTTTTTTTTTTTTTTGTTTTTTTAAAGTTTTACGGCCAATTATATTAAATATACTTATGATTACTTATTTATTTGGTTTTCATTAGTTTTCGCATACTTTTTCTTATATAAAAAATAATTTTAAGTTCCGTGTAATTATTCATTCAGTCTACTATAAACAAACTTATAATCCTGTTTTTTAAGAAAAATTATTCGCTCCAGACATGTTGTAATTTGCATAGATCTGATTAGAATATTGTTAATCAATATGGGAAAAACATTTCTTTTCTTCGCATCTCACTGAAAAAAAGTAAATAAAAAGATAAATAAAGTAAAAAATGTGAAAGAATCGTAGCTAAAATCAAATTAAATTTACTTGTTTTCTAAAGAAAAAATAAATTACATTAAGGGAATAATTCAACAGAAAATTTACATTGCTACTTTAACAGACGCTTACGGCATATAAATTAGTTTCAATTTTACTATTAAAGCTTTTTTTATCCGACGTGATAGAGATTTATAAATTATTTAAAAACGTGTGGACGATATTTCTTCAACTTTAGCGATATCTATTTATATTTATCCTTCAAAATTACTCTAAATAACATGATTAAAATAAGAAAAGTTTTGCATTGAGCATGAATAAGAAAAAAATGCATACAATATGGACAGAAATCTTGTCCATGCTTACATATGTATATACATGTATTACACGCCCATATATATATATATATATATATATATATATATATATATATATTGTTAAAAACTATATCAATTTATTATACACTGTTAAAATAAAATCTGTTAAAAAAACAGAGAATCTCTGTAAATTTTCTACAGACAATTTCTATTTTGTAAAACTACAAAAAATTACTATGGAATTACATCTCAATCTGCCCAAAGTCACCTTTTCCTCACTGAGAAAAAAAAAATATATATATATATACCGCATTCATCTAGAACGAATAAGTGGTCATTTTTCTCAGTCCTCAAACTAGAAATATAGATTTCCGAGTTATGTGTATAAGATAAAAAAAAAATAACCTGAATAGGCGAAATGATCAAGAATTTCTAGTCTATACAATTCTAGACGGTCAATCAATACTATGAATATTACGACTATCGTGAATCCTTTGTATTGCAAGAAATTCTCGCTTTATTTTCTAGAATTGGGTCATAAACCAAAATTATTTTTACTAAAGCTCGCCTCTTGTGTTCGCATTTATTTGCACATATTTTCAAATAGGTTTTACCCCGATAATATAAGAAAACGGTCTATAATTCTAATAGGGGTTTTTAGAACTCGCTTCCAAAGAAGACTAGAACTTATAAGGATGACATGGAACTATTTTTACTAGAGCCACAACTTAGATTCTAGGTGTCAGTTTCAGAAATTTTTCTCAAAATTTTTCCCTTGTCGCAAATGTCCGTGTTTCAGAATTTTCCAACTTTCTAACTTTCCCCTCAGAAGATATTTAACGGTTAAAATAATCCTCCCCCTCCTAAAATTCAAATTTATAGCCATAAAATCACCGAAAAATGATAAAAATAGGGGGCAACTCCTAAAAAACGGTGGATGATTGGGCAAAATGGGCGTCCTATTCGGATTCAGGAGGACATTTTACAAAAGAATATGCTGAAATGGTGTCAGAGGCAATTATCATGCCGAACAGTGTAATCTACACTAAAAGTATACTACACGAAAAGATTACTCTTCCCCTCTAGTTACAAAAATACAGGAAAAAGAAAGGAAAGAATATATTATGGCTAAATTCATAATAGATTTACATTTTCTATATAAAAGGGAAGCCATTAAAAGAATAATTTAACAGAAAATGTTTGCTACTTTAAAGGATCATTGGATGGTTGGGTTTTACGTCGCACTAATGCTGCGCAGATGGGCAATTGGCGACGGTCTGGGACGCACCCCTAGAGGTGGTCCGGAGTCATGGCATCACAATTTTGATCCTCCACGGAAGGGATGGCTCTCCCGCTTCGGTGACCCCTAGAGGTATAATTTTTTAGGGGAACATGGAGGATTTTACGCGCACCAGCTACCATTAGTGTACACGACGGTCTTTGGCCGGCTCGAGAACCGAATCCGCAATCTTGCAATTACGAGGCCGGCGCTCTACCGACTGGGCTGCCGCAGCCCGTTACTTTAAAGTACGTCATTTGCATTTAAATGAGTTCAGGATTTACAATTTACTATTTGATTTTAACACGTGAGCAAGATTTTAAAAATATTTCGATATGAAGTCAGCTCTCAAGCTTTAACGAATTGTTTAATTTTTTTAATTTTTTAATTTTTTTATAAAGGGCATCAAGTAATAAGTTGAAATGAAGCAAAATGAAGTGTAAACTGTAGTTTGTATTATGCATAAATTGCAAAAAGTAGAGTCGGTAACAAAAGTGTCCGAACACTAGCAAAAATTCTTATGTAAAAAAAGTACACTTCATACGTTTTTTTTTAAATAAATCCTCTTCGGATCCTGTTCTTAGTCAGTGTAAGAACATGATTCGATAAGGATTTATTTAACAAAACAGTATGAAATGTACTTTTTTACATAGGATTTTTTGCTAGTGTTCGGACACTTTTGTTACCGACTGTATATACTGCACAGATTTCAACAGAAACATTATAAAATAATTGCCTTTATAAATAATACTATTGTTATGATGTACTTATAGCAAATTGTACAATAATTTTATTCGTTTAAAAAATGTATTGAATTTTTTCAAGATCTTAATGTCGGCGCAGCATGTCCCACTGTGGACCTTGCCCCAAAAGAAAGGCATTCAACCAACCAACCAAGATCTTAATGTATTACCGGAAATCGATATGGACTAAAATATTTATTCTCATCACATTCCCGTACATTTAAACAATTTCTTTATTTCTTAGCAACCAAATTAGTTCAGAATTTACTTATTCAATATATACGATTAAATTTTAAGGCATTAGTGAGGCTAAAAATATGCATAGAAAAGATAGGGAAATTCTCAAACTTAAAATGTTTATTTGGATTTAATATTTCTAAAGACCACTAAACAATATGTTAAAAGAAAAAAATATCATACATTATGTATAAATTGTTAAAATATATATTTCACTGATATTGATAGAAATTACGTTAAATAATTCGATTTATACGTAGTCTTACGTTATCATTAAATTACATCGAATTCCACAATAATTTTATTCATACAATATATATTGAACATTTAAAAGCTTGCGTTGGAATGATAATAATCAATACTAAATAAAACATTTCTTCTCTTCAGATTCAGATTCAGATGAATAAAAAAAAGAGAAAAAAAAGAAAAAATCGTTACTAAATTAAATCTACTTTTTTTATTGTAAAGAAAAAATGAAATTGTTTTAAGTGAATAATTTAAGAGAATATCTGCTTTGCTATTTGAAAAATACGTTTTCGGCATCTAAATTAGTTCAGTACTGTTTATTAAAGGTTTATTTATAGCACGTGTTTTGGGATTTAAAAATTATTTAAGGATGAAAATGCAATTTATCTTAAACTTTAAAGATATGTTTTATTTTTATCCTTTAAACGACGTAATGTAACATGTCGAATATATAGTTCAAGTAACATGTGGCAAATATATATACTTCACAGATTTTGATATAAATCTTCTAAGCATTTCAACTTGTGTATGAATAACTAGGAATTCTTAAAATATTAAAACTTGTTTAAACAGCAATTAAATAGTCATTTCAAAAAACGAATAATTAGCCACTTTTCAATAGCTTATTGTATATTGTAATATATAGCGTTGATAAATGTTGCTTACTCTATTTCGAGGCATTTCAAACGCTATTCTGGGTTTGAGGCTTTCCACTAGCATATACTCCGGCACAACACTGAGAAAAAATTCTATAACTGACATCTAGAATCTAAGTTGTGGCCCTAGAAGAAATAGTTCCATGTCATCCTTATAAGTTCTAGTCCCCTTGGAAAGCGAGTTCTAGAAGCCCCTATTAGAATTCTAAAGTGTTTGCCTATATTCTCGATGGCAAAGTTATTTAAAAATCTATGCAAATAAATGAGACTACAAGAGGCGGGTTTGAGAAACTATAATCTCGGTTTATGACCCAATTCTAGAAAATCAAGCGAGAATTTCTTGCAATACAAATGATTCAGAATATTTAAAGTATTCAGAATATTGTTTCACTATCTAGAAATGTGTACACTAGAAATTCTTGATCATTTCGTCTATTCAGTTTATTGTCGTGCCTTACGCGCATAGCTCGGAAATCTATATCTCTAGTTAAGGGATTTAGAAAATGGCCACTTATTCATTCTAGAGGAAGGCGGTATATTTTTTTTCTCAGTGAAAAACGTATGGAAATAGCGTAAAAACAAAAAAAAGTTGAAAATCATTAAAATTCACGCCAATGAAAATAAGCAATAAACTGAAATAAGGTCTGGACTCAAATGGGTTAGCATAGTAAGTGGGGCATTATACAGGGTGGCTATTAAGTATCCGGAAATTTTTTGAGGAGTTTTATGGACTACCTACTTCATTATAACCATTTTTGTGCTGTTGTAATGCTGTTATTTTTAACTATTATTTATTAAAGTAATTTTCATTAACTCAACGGGCAGTTTTTGAGTGATCAGGTAAAAATTTCGTATTGTTTTCAAAGTGCGGCAAATCTAAGTTATTTTGTGGTCCGATGAGAAAGTTTTTACTGTTTTAGTCACTAAAAACTCTCAAAATCACCCCAAACTTTTGGAGCTAGCTATCAAAAACAACAGAAAACAAAAAAAATGCAAAAAAAGTCCTTGTTTCTAAAATGTTTGATGAATTGGGCTGAGATTAGCAGCAACGGGAAGACTCAACTGCTTTTTTTTTTTTTTTTTTTTTTTTTTTGGTGTTGTTTTTTTTTTGAAGAAAACGTAAAAGTTTATCAAAAAGTTGTTTTAGAGAAAGCTGTACTTCCATGGAAGCAAAATCACCCAACTAAGATCCTTCACTAAGTTTGTGCTTTGGCCCATGGAGTCAAATCACCGTTTATTTTAATCGATGTCAAAGTGAAAAGGTATCTGACCGAAAATCTGTGTTCTTCTAACAGCTCTGGTTTGTATCCAATGGATTTTTCAGTGCGTGGGTTCTTAGAAGAACAATTGCGAACATAGAAAATCATACATCTGATAGACTCAAGAAAGCCCTGAGCAAAATATAGTATGATCTGAATCCAAACTACTTGCGCCGCATCGTCACCTCACTCCTGGAGAAGATTGCAGCTTGCATCAAAGCCGATGACCACCATTTCGAAAACTCATACAGTAACCGCTGTTTAATAAAATCAGCCGCTTAATCTGATCAAGTTGTCAGGGCCGGAATCAAATCAATACAAACTATTGTTGAAACCGCCGCTTAATAAAATCAGCATCGCCGATTAATAAACACAAAAAAATCTCCTCAGCAGTTTAAAATTATCATTTATACACACTAAAAAAAAATTTTATTTGCATTGTGATTTTTTTTTTTTTTTTGTTTTTTTTTTTTTAGTATGAAATTAAAGTACCCGTTATCGCTCATTGTTGAAAATTTTACACCTGCAGCATAGTTACAAATTAAACATGCCCCATAACTTATCTCCGTAACAATTTCAAGGTACGTATTCTAGCGCAGTAATATGTTACAAATTTGATTTGATTTGATTTGTAAATGATACGTATATCTTTTTAATTTTTACATATTAAAAGACAGTTTCTAGTTCTTATTTTGAAAAAGCTATAAATTAAGAGATTCAAACGGAAATATTTTAAATTTATAAGAAAAGCGTGAACTTTTGGTAAAATATTGATGATTTTCTTCGAAGGAAAGCGCATAGAAATTTGGAATGCGTTTAATTTACTTATATCGGAGGAATAATTAATTATTTATAAAAAAATTAATTAATATTGTTTATTGATTTCAATATTCGTTACCTTTTGAAATTTCTTTCCAAATTTAGGAAGTAAAACCTTTTCCTTGAGTGCTGGAACGTTCGCCGGATATAAAAATCAGCCGCTAATTAAAATCATTTTGCCTAAGGACGAATGTGATTTTAATAAGTGGCGGGAATTATAGTAAAAAGTAATTATTAGACATTACTTGATGCAAAAATAGAAGTTTTAAATTTGTTTGCCATTTCACTAATTGTTTATTATCAAATACTTTTTCCAGATACTTTAAAGCTACCCTGTATTCTATTATCAGTTGGACTTGGTCATTAGCGTATGAGATTGCTCGCTTGTATAATGAGATGCTCCAGGCTGAGAAAACATGGTTAGCTTAGAGAGTAGGGGCATTTCCGTCTCCTACCGGGTTAGACTATCGCCCTAAAAGTTTGCTTACTTGCTGAATCAGATATTAATATAAAATATAAAGGTAACCTAATGGGTGTGGAAGTTCAATTTCCAACCGAATACAGCTATTAGCCGAAAAGATTTACTTAATTGCCAATTTGATATTCATAAAGAATACAAGGGTATTGGTTTTTCCGAAAGTATATGTTAACAAACAAAATGCATATAGAAAATTAATATACAAAAATTTTGTGTAAATGCTACCTTTAAAGTGTAAAATCCGTTATTTCATAGAATAACTAGGTATTTCATGAAATAACTAGAGAAGTCAGTTAAAGTATATAAAAATATTGAATTCTACGATTTAACTAGGTATTCTATAGAATATCGATTACTTGATCGTTAAAGTGTGAATTATTATGTATATTATATTATGTATTTTATCATTAGTTACTCAATAGAATAACTAGTTATTTCATAGAATAACTAGGTAAGTAAAGTATGAAATGGTTCATCTATTATATACTTTAACTGTCTTGTCTAGTTATTTCATGAAATACCTAGTTATTCTATGAAATAACTGAATTATATACCTTAACGGTAACATACCGTTAAAGTGTGAAATCCGTTACTTCATAGAGTAACTAGGTATTTTATGATCAATTAATTTATAAAATAACTTTGAAATTGTTGATTTTACACTTTAACGGTGTATCATTAATTATTCAATAAAATAACTAGTTATTTCAAAGAATAACTAGGTATTTTATGATCAATTAATTTATAAAATAACTTTGAAATTGTTGATTTTACACTTTAACGGTCTATCATTAGTTATTCAATAAAATAACTAGTTATTTCATAGGATAACTAGGTAAAGTATGAAATTTTTCATCCATTATATACTTTAACTGACTTGCCTAGTTATTTCATGAAATACCTAGGCAAGTATACCTAGTTATTCTATGAAATAACTGAATTATACACTTTAACGGTAATATAAACACCGTAAATCAAAAAACAATCACAATAATCGTTTCAAGTCGAAATAATTACACGACCTTTTTTTCAGTTAAACAATGTAGGCAAGAGTGCAGTGAAAAACGAGGAATGCAAAAAATCTAAGTAATATTTAATAAGAGATAATAGATATTACCTCGGTTTTGAGCGTTGCTGCTTTGTTCGCCAGACAAAGTGTCGTGATGTTATTTCCACACGAAAGAATTGTTACAAGAATTAATTTTTTCCATGTATGTTGTTTATACGAAGTTTCTATATTTATATTCCTTTTAAAACTAGTCCCTCCAGTGCATTTTATACTGCTATCTTTAAATGTGTTGACATCGCTTTTATTTATCCTTTAAAAAATATTAATGGCATTTTATCTCTAGAGCAATTAGACATTTTTGTGCATGACTCCCCTTTTTTTCACGCTTCACGAAAACTCTGTAAATTTTAGAAACAGCCAAATGAATCAAATATTTGACTTCGGAAGCAAAAAGATAACCCTTTTTTTATTTGCTAGAGTGAATATGTCAGAATTGCTAAAGAAAGTTAATGAAATATAAAAATCGTGTATTTTCACATGTATTTATCTTGGTAATGGAATGTTTCTAGAATATAAATATTTTTTGTCGCTTTCTCTGCCTAGAAAGAATTCGTTCTATTTGTATAGTTTTGATGGACTAACGGGAAAATGTATAATTATTTTTCCATAATGTTCTTATATGGGATGAAAATTACGTGTTATTGTTTGAGAATTAAATGAATATTTATTCTTTGAAAACAAATATTTAATTAAAAGTTTCACTTTTTCATGAAATGATTTGCAGTACTGAGAAAATATCTGTACTGATAAGTATAAAGGATTTAAGTCCATATTCTTAATTTTTCAGGAGACGAAAAATAAAGTTAAACTAACTAAACACTAATCAGAAGAATCGATTAGGAAAAAGGGATTATGTTGTTTTATACCCTTTATACCATTCAGGGACTGTCAACTTCCATTTAATAAAGGGGAAAAAATTGAATTAAATATTTTTTACCAAAGATTAATGCTAAATTTCTGACTTGAATCTTCTTTTAACTCTTTGACGCAGATGGGACACCGGTGTCCCTTTTGCTTATTTATTTTTTGACGCTCTTATTACAAATATTATTATTATATGATAGCTTTTTATTATAAAAGAGAGTCTAATAGTTACTATAAAAAAGCTATTAGATTATCAGAGTAAATTTTTTACTAAAATATAAATGTTAAATAAAAGTAGTTTGAAAAAAATTTATTAACCAATTTCAAAAATTTATTTCTGATTAAATATGATTATTTAAAAAAGATCAGTAATGAATTATTGCTACTCCTATATCTATAAGTAATTGTAAATAAGTGCAATTTGTAAAAATATTTATTCATGGGACGCCCGTGTCCCATGATGAATTTACCTTTAACGCAGAAAGGGACACCGGTGCCCCACTCTATATTTTAGAACCAAAATTAATTAGAATTTTAAATATAATATTTTCCACTTATTTAGATCTAAAATAACTTAAAACTATCAAAAAAATGTAAAAATTATGTTTGATGAGAAATCTGCTTCAAAGGGTTAACAATAAGTTTTCTCAAAGACTAAATGACATCGATTTAAATCCTTTATACCAATAGATGGAGATTTTTTTTATGAGTCTGACTATGTACTTAACTCAAAATCGACATTTTTGGACTTAAATCCTTTATACTTATCAGTACAGATTTTTTTTTTTTTTTTTTTTTTTTTTTTTTTAATTAAATAAATGTATCGAAGTTTTGTTCATGTCAGAATACACAGATATCAATCTAAATTAATTTATCCCAATATCTATGTTTAAAAACTTGGGAAATATTTTTTGCTGCTTCATATAAGTAATTTTCTGGAGGTTAATCGATTACGTAAACCGCAAGAGATTTCACATTGTACTTGCTGAGCCACAAGATAAGTAGTTCTTTTTCTAGTAGTAATTGGAGTTAGTAAAAAATAAAATAATAAAGATGAAATAGTTTATCTTAAAAGATAATAGTTACTTTCCTAATATTTTTTCGCGGATAGAATTATAATAATAATGCTATAACGTCATCGGTAAAGGAACAAAACCAAATTAATGATCGAGGTAATTCAGTTTTTACCAACTAAGAAAAAATTTGCTTCAGTTAAAGCTATTTTGTTCGTTTACAGATAAAATTTTTAAATTATATGTATACTGGGTGTCCCATAAGTTACTATATAAACATTCCATTAGATATGTTTTTGAATGATATAGTTCGTTAGTTCAGGAAAATCGATAGGCGTCCTGTATAAATAGCTCAATTTCAGGCCTCGCTAGTGCGTTCCTTTAAAAACGGCTGTACGGATTTTTTTTTCAAACTCGCCCTATTAACTGCCTTTTAAATATCCTTTTGCATGTAATTATTGCTTTCCGGCAATAATTGAGTATGCCAAGTTTTGGCAAAAGTCAGTATCTCAAAAACGGCTCTAATGATTTTCTTGAAAATTGTTTCATAAATCCATTTTAGGTATCCTTTCTTATGTATTACGTGATTAATAAAGAAAAATTAACAGTTGCTTTGATTAGGTAGATCTGTTGTAGACTGAGGAAAAAAATATACCACCTTCATCTAGAATGAATAAATGGTTATTTTCTAAATCCTTAAACTAGAAATATAGATTTCCGAGCTATGCGCATAAGGCACGCCAATAAACTGAATAGACGAAATGGTCGAGAATTTCTAATCTACACATTTCTAGACGGTGAAACAATATTCTGAATATTCTGAAACTTTTGTATTACGAGAAATTCTCGCTTGATTTTCTAGAATTGGGTCATAAACCAAGATTATAGCTGCTGAAGCCCGTCTTTTGTATTCACATTTATTTGCAGATATTTTCAAATAGGTTTGTCCTCGATAGTATAGGCAAACACACAAGAATTCTAATATAGGTCTCTAGAATTCGCTTTCGAAAGGGACTAGAAATTTTTTTATAAAAAAATTTATAAGGATGACATGGAACTATTTTTTCTAGAGCCTCAATTTAGATTCTATATGTCAGTTATAGAAATTCTTCTCGGTGTATTGGCGTGCCTTATACTCATAGCTCAGAAATCTATATTTCCAGTTTAGGGATTTAGAAAAAGACAACCTATTCGTTCTAGATGAAAGTGGTATATTTTTTTCCTTGGTGTAGATGTCGGAAATTAATGTTTCGAAAAATGGCTAAACTGATTTTTTTCTTCTTACTATTTTTAAATTCGCTATGTAAATCTATTTTATATGTCTTTACATGTGTATAAGCTTTTTCCTACCAGAAAACTTTAGGTGTCTAATTTGTTAGGTCAATTTTATGTCTTCTGATCATATTATCTCCAAAAACAAAATATAATACATATAATACAGTAAGCAATGGAAGTCGTGTGGTTGTTTCACACCAGATTTTTACATAACAAAACGTTTAGAGACTTTGCTAATTAAGGAAGAATATAAATTTCTCGGAAGCAGTCCATAAATAATCGAGAAGAAATAGGTGTGTCATTATTATGTTGCTTTGTTCGCCTGACGAAGGTCGTGTTTTCTATCGACGAGAAACAATTGTTGAGATTTCTTACATTTTATTCACAATTCAATTTATTCAAAATTTTACACTTAGGGTTACATACAAATGGAACGCTTGCAATTTCGATGACGTAAATTTTGCAAGTTTTTTGCAAATACAGTCGACAGCAAAAGTATCCGAGCACTAGCAAAAATCCCTATGTAAAAAAGGTACACTTAATGCAGTTTTGTTAAATAAATCATTGTCGAATCCTGTTCTTAGTCAGTCTAAGTTCACGATTCGACAAAGATTTATATAACAAAACAGTGTTAAGTGGGCTTTTTTTTTAATAGGAATTTTTATTAGTGCTCGGATATTTTTGCTGGCGACTGTAGTCATACATTTGGAACGCTTGCAAACGGTTTTTCAACCGGAAGTGTTTCATTTGTATGTACCCCTTATTACCTTTAAACGCCAGTTCTGTGGTGCTTTTTTATGATCAAATTGTTTATGCCTACCTATTATCTACGGAAAAAATAGTTTTCTGATTTCTATTTTCTGAAAGTTAAAAAAAATAATAATAATAATTTTTACCGATTTTAGTCGATTTTGGGCGATACAGGCGGTACTGAGCCAATATTGTTGTGCATTTGGTTAGAAGAGTTATTTTTCCAGTGACTGTATATTATCTCAAATTATAATTCTTCTCTATTTTCTAAATATTTTTGATATCCTTTTGATCACTTCGTCTAACCCGAATAGATAAATATTTAAAAGTCTGAACTATCTGATCTAATGCATTTTGATACTATTTTAACAAGCTCCATGTATATAATCACGGGAAGTTTCGAGTAAATAGTCATCCGATGGTGCAACAAATAGTTAAATGAAACTTTAGATATTTCTTAATTTTCTTTGCTAGGATAGCAAATGGTTCGTGTACAGGGACACCCAAGAGAATTCAAATACATTACGTCTATGGGGGAATTTGCAGATAAGTAGAGTTTAACATAAATAGACTGCACTAAACTGCATGAAATGAAAGTATATATTTTTTATATGCATAAAAACATGTTTCATGTAAAATATGGTAGGGAAATACTTCGCTGTTTATTTGCAGGGATACACAAAAGAACTAGATTATAATACAACAATAGCTGAAAATTGATGGAAGTGCATTTTAGGTTGTGCCACTTATTATTACTATAGGAGTATATTTAGGTGCACATTGTGGTCTGTACATATCTTCAAAAGATATACAGGGCAGCAAATATTTAAGCAATAACATTCCTTTTTATTGTTAGCGAAAGTGCTTTGCTAAAATATTTTACCACGTTCAAGAAAGCTGCTCAGGAATTGAAACTAATTCCTCATAGACATGTGATAGCAATAATTTCAGGAGATACAAAAGTTGTATTTTCAAGTTAATATAAGCTTGATTAAGACTGATAAGTTTCAAGGAATGTTGCGTGTGAAAGTTGTCTAACAAATTTTAAGTCAACTTTTATTTTTAATAACAGATTTAAATTCTATATAAATGTAGGTTCAGCATGGAATCGGAGGGTTGAGGGGCGGTAGTCCCCTCACACAGAACTAATTATCATATAAAACTATGTCGAAGCCTAATTTAAATTGTTTTAACATAAGTTTACATAACAGTACTCGTTATCTTACCTGATAATCTCTAACCTGTAATTATAGTATTAAATTTCAGGGTAAGTGAAAGTCGTGTGAGTGACACACCAGATTATTTAATTGGTGAAAACAAAAACGAAAACTATATATATATATATATAAGGAATTAAAGCTGAGGTCTTTTTTTTTTTTTTTTAAGTACATTGTATGTTTGCTTTTGCAATCAAATCAATTCATTAAAATAATTTTGTATGTTTGGTGCGTTGAGAATTTGCAGGAAAACCTTCCTTAATGACAAATGTGCAGATTTTTGCATCCTGTAGCGTAAGATTTTTCGCTAATACGCCAATGATATTAATTGCAGTTAATTTTCATAAATTTTCATTTCATTTTCCCAAAGAAAACATTCTAGAGCAAACTATTTTAATACATTTTTATCGTTTGGATTAAGTAGAATTTGTGGGTTTTTTCACTACGTGTGTTTATTGTTGGTACAGCTTTTGTATAGGACTTAGTTGCCGATTTTTAAATTTTTGTCGCCATGTTGTCAATTGTGTTTTTTGTATAACCTTTTTTTTTAAAAAAAAATTCTAGTGTCTATTTTTATTATGCTTTTTACACTTTTAGTTAAGTTATAGCAATATTTCATCATTTGTTTATATTTCTAACATGCGGTTAAGTTTAAAAGGGTGCTTAATTTTTTTTTTTTTTTTTTGGTAAAATGGTCTAGCTGGACATATTGAAAATGGCTAATTTGCATAATTATTGTTATAGTTTCACTCTGATTTAGTAATTTGTAATTTATTTATTATTTTAATACGCTGCTATAGTACAAATAATTATCATAGTCGCGGATGTAAAGTCAGTGGCGAAAAATTCCCGAGCTACTTTGGCGCCAAATTTTAAAAGTTGCCAAAGGCACCTTATACTGAAGCTGTGCCATTTTTTTTTTCAATGCATATTGAAAAGTAACAAATTTATAAAAAGAATAAATAACTGGCAACAATGGGAAAAATAAGCGATCGGTTAATTTCATTGTTGTTATAATTAATATTTTTCGTTTTTCTCTAAAAATGATTTAATTTTTAAACAATGTTTCCAACAATGGTCTATAATGTGAAATTCATTATTGCTTGAAGAAATTCTGTGAATCTTTCATCGATTTCTGACTTTGTATGTGAGTTAATTTTCGTATCAAAGTTTTGAATATCTATTTACTGCTGAAAATATTTCAGAGTGAATTATTTTGAGTTTCAAAATGTTTCCTAATGAGGTAATTCACATCCAGTTTATTATTATTAATTTTAAGCTAATATTTTTATCGGTTTATACCTTTGAAGTCTAGAGATCCAATTCTGTTGTGTATTACCATAATCTCTTTCATAGATTAATTCGTATATTCTTGATTAATTAATATTAAAATTAAATTATTGGGTACAGGTGTAAGATCCCCTGCGCAAGTTTTAATTTTTTGTTGCCATTTTGGCGTTTAATTAAAATAGCTGGTGCAGTTGAATAAATAAAGAACTTGGCGAAAAACTTGGCTCTACTTCTGTGCCAAATTTCAAATTTCGCCAAGAGGATCCTATTACTGCTTTTCAATGCTCTTAATACATACATAAACACATATGTAAATATGCATTGCTTATGTTTTGAATTATTAGTACTTTAATTTGTTTCCTAGTTTCTTCGAGTTATCATGATGAAATGAAACATTCATATAGAATGTATACGAACTGAAAACTATGAGTAAAAAGGTCAAAAAATCAAACATGAAAATTAGAAATTTCATATCAAATGAAAATTAATCAAATATAAATTTATAATTAATAATGCGTGATAATATAAAAATAGTAATAATAATAATAATAATAATTGTACCCATATAAAACACAGTTGCATCACTATAAGTTTTTTGTGGTACTAAAAGACTGTTTAATATATATATATATATAGAATAAAAAAAAAAAAAAAAAAAAAAAAAAAAACCTTTATGAGAAAGCGCACCAGCAGCTTAATTTATAGCTTACAATACATTAAAAGGTTAAAGAGCTATTAATAGCTTATTCGATAAATATATAAATGAACAATCAAATATGATATATACGATACTAGTACTTATAGACTGTAATAATGAATTATAGTTCAATATAAAAATAAAATTGTAGATGAAACATGCAGAGTTAACGCGAAAATGCAATATATTAAATTTTAATATCAATATAGAATATATACTTGTTTCTTATAATTTTCAGATATTATGTTAAGTATGTATATTCATTTCTTATATCGTATATATATATATATATATATATATATATATATATATACTTATTCTTATTTTATTCTCTGAAATCCAATATGCATACCTTCTATTTTTTTTTTTTTTTCTATTCGACCCTAAACACTTTTTGGCAAAATATCAACTATCTAGGAAAATAGTGACACGTGCCGAATTGGCAATCCTAATATTAATATTAAAAGCTAATTAGAGAGCTGATATTTTGCAGAAAAGTGTTTAGGTTCAGAAAAAAATTAGAGGATATGTGTATCAAAGAATGAAAGAAAAACAAAATTTAACCCTCATTTAAATTACACCCTGATATATGTATGTATCTACTAGGAATTGAGACATTTACTTTTGATAACTATTTCTGTATTAGAGGGGTTCTACCAATCCTTTAACTCCCCAGTGAATATTTTCTTTAACAGTGTCGCATTATCGAAAAACAAATATAACGGGTATGCATAAGTATGTATAATCTATGTATGAATTGTACGATATGTAATAAATTGAAATGCATAACATGTATAATGTTTGACTATAGTCTGATGAGGAACAAAAAATAAAAGTATAAAGTTAATATCAGCTTACAAGTTATTCTCAAGAAACATTCGTGTTAGCCATTTTTTTTTTTTTTTTTTAGTATATAAAAAATGTCATTGAAATTCAGACACGCAAAGAAAATTTAAAAATTAATGCTTTCAACTATCGATTTAGTTACGAGTGTAATTAGGGGACCAACCACAAATTGAAGAAAAACACAAATATTTTAGATTAGCCTGTATCATAAAACACTGCAAATAACTTTTAACTTAACACACAACTTCATACACTATGTGAAATATTTGTATTTCTTTTATAGGACAAAAATACTTACACATTAACTACAAAACATACAGAAAGCTTGACAAAATATTAGATAATTGTTATTTTGAAACAGAATATGTACACGTAAAAAGTTGGCTGAGATAGTAATGTCTATAGTAAATATTTGGTGGTCTCCTGTAACCATGGATTCACCAGCAAAACTTTCAAAAATTTTTAGTGAAAATTAAAATAATAATAATAATGTTAGTGTTTTATATGCTAAAAATTTTGAATAAAAAATTGGTTTATTATATTAAAAAAAAAAAAAAAAAAAAAAAAAAAAATGAGTCAGTGTTACTTTAAATATACTATAATTTATTTAAAACTAATGTCTTTAACATTATTATTCATTACGTGTAAAAGTGAAAATTTCTGAAATGAAAAAAAAATAATTATTATTATTTATCCATTTTTCAGGAAGTGCTTTCTGACGAATTTCAAGTCATGAGTGGTTGCAGGTAAGCATTGTTTTACGCTGTAACTTCAAAATGAATGGTCCAATTTCAATGCCGTTTATTTTATTTTATTTTATTTATTTATTTATAGGTTACTGATTTAAACGATACTGTTTGATGAAAATCTGTTTCATATGTTATTTTCAAATTAATTGAAATGGGATTTTTTTAGGCCATTTTGAAATGATATTTAAAAATTAGCGAGTTGTTAATCTTTGAAATTACACCTTATGTTAAATTAGGCACGAAGTTTTTAGATCACAGTAAAAAAGAAAAAAAAATCGGTATTTCAGCTGATTTTAATTAAAGAAAAAAAATTGTGATTTAGGTTCACAACCTAAAAATCCAAATTCATTTCAGAATTAGAGATTTCTTAGAAATTTTTTTTAAATGAATTAAAATGGGATTGATTTAGTTTCTTGCATTGATCTTCTAAAGTTATCAACTTCCAACTTCTCACTCCTTTTCTTCTTCTTTCTTTCTGTAAAATTAAGGGTTTTTTTTTTTTTTTTTTTTTTTTTTTAGAATACAACAGATTTTTTTTAAACAATCGCGAATTTTTATTCGTTTTTTCGAAAAATTCAATATTAAATACAAATATGCTCACAGAGTAAAAATCGCTGAATTCTGTTGAAAACTGGAGATATAAAAAAAATAATACTTAATTCAAAGCCAATTATATTATGTATTGCCATTTTGTAATTTGCGAACTTGTGCTATTCTAAATGAAAATTACAGATTTACAATTAAATGTTTATTATTATTATTTTATTTATTTATTTATTTTTTTTTTTACTGGTTTTACGTATTTCAGTTAAATTTTAAACCTCAATCAAAAATGTACATACTGTCGTAGTATTCCGAAGTCGAAGATTTTAGGTTTCAATATTGACAACTTGATGTTGAAAGACAGCAACAACGCTGAATAAAATTTATTTAGAGTTCTCAATATTCAATAAGAACCGAAAATTTTAAAGTTGCTCAGAAAAAGATACAAAATTTCATAAAATTAATTAAGTTGGATTAAATTTCATGGAATTCTGTTTTATGTATTACAAAATTTATTTTCTTAAAAAAGAAAAAAGAAAAAGAAAGGAAATAAATAAAAGAAAATCTGGTTTGTTACTACCAGAAGATTTCCATTGCTTACTATTTCACGTATTATATACTCTTTTTGGAGACAGTGTGGTCAAAACACACAAAATTGACTTAACAAAGCAGATAGATAAAAAATTTTTTGTACGAGCAATCTAATATGTACGTATTACACACGTATAAATCAATGTTTAAAAGCACCTTTTTAAAAAAATTTATAGAGCCATTTTATGAAACACCTATTTTCAAGATTTAAAATTGATTTGCCGGATCAGAACGCCTTTCAGTTTTCCCGTAGTATATAAGTAATTAATACATACTAAAGGACATTTAAAAAGGAATTCATGAAGAAATTTGAAGAAAATCGTTAGACCCGTGTATGAGATACTGGTCTTTTGATCCCATTTCCAATTTTTACCAAAACTTGACAAACTGATTTGTTTACAGAAAATTAATAATTACATATGAAAGGACATCAAATGAGTGTCTATAACGCAGCTTTAAAGAAAGTCGTTAGAACCTTCTTTGAAATACAGGCTTACCATCCTCTTTCAGGTTTTTCAATTTTCACCAAAAAATGGCAAAATTAGCTCTTATCCTATCAGAATTCAGATATTTAAACGTTCTATTTTTATTTGATTTTGAGATTTTATTATTTTTTATCCTAGGTTTTATTATTTATTATCCTAGAAAATCAAGTTCATTTAAGTATTTAGGCTGACAGATTATTTTAGCTGAATTAAATTTGAAATTATGGTTATTTTTCTCAAAAATGCTTAGCAATTGTTGATTTCTTAGTTTCTTGTTTCTTAATATAACTCATGTGTTCTTTAAAGCGAAACTTGAGCTTACGTTTTGTTTGACCAATATATGATTGTTCGCAATGACAAGGAATGCTATCCATGCCTCAAGAGTTCTATGTATCAATAGTTATTGTTATTTCGATACGTTGCTCTTTATATTGCTGAGTAACCTAATCTGAAAAATCTCATACAAGGGGGAGATTGGATCAGCAAATATTAATAGCTTCTACAGGTTACGAACCAAGAAATTACGTTCCCTTAATCGCTTGAAATTCCTTCTTCAGGGCAAGAGACAACGAATTATTCAACGTTGCCACGTTTTACTCAACTTAAATGCAACATTTCTGGTTCCACGTTCGTTAAAAAATCTGTTCTCTTCGTGCTATCATAAAGAATACACGACTTCATATCACATTATCACCAATATAGAAGAAGATTTATTTTGCCTTCACTTAAAGTTCCAGTTAGTGGCGCCCTCTCTTATTTAGAAAAGAGGTTAAAAGGATTATACAGTCCTCGAAATCCAAGAATTAATTTCACTCCTCTATGCTTGTTTATCTTAAACTACCTTTACTTTTCAAGGCAAATTTTACCAACAATCTCAAATTTAGCCAGGGGCTTTCCTCTATCACCAATTCTCGCTGATATTTACATGCCTTATTTAGAAAATTCTCTCTTTGAAAAATTCTCTTTTCCATTTTGGATTCGTTATGTAGATGATACTTCTACTCTGATCGACATTTTCGGCACAATATTGATAAAGTATTACAGATCATAAATCCACTTGACAATAACCTCCAATTTACTTATGAAATTGAAAATAATGGTTTACTCCCTTTCCTTGATACACTGGTTTCTCGCACTAAAAAAGGTCTTTGTACTACTGTACATCGTAATAATTTTGCTGTTTCTTTACCTCCTCACGCTCGTTCATGTTATCCACCTACCCAGAAAATGGCCGCATTTTATACTTTTGTCAATCGTGTCATTAACATTTGTTCGGATTCTGAATCCCTCCATTCTGAAACCAAATATCTTGAAGCAGTTACTATTGATAAGAATTTCAACCCTTCCATTATTGATAAAGCACTTTTTAAATTACAATATCCATCTATTTCTTATACTTCTACCTCTAAGTCTTCTTCCAGCATCAGTATTGCTTTGCCTTTTTTTTCCCTTAATCTACTTTTGCTATAGCTAAATTTGTCAAACAATGTAACTTTAAAATACTTTTTTCACTCATAAATAAATTATCCCTTTCTAGATTAAAATACCTAATTGATACACACAATACTTGGGGCATATATACAGTCGGCTGCAAAATTATTCGAGCCCTAGCCAATAATTCCTATATTTAAAAAGTACACTTAAGACTGTTTTGCTAAGTAAATCCTTGTCGAATCATGTTCTTAGACTGATCAAGAACATGACTCGACAAGGATTTATTTAACAAAGCTGTATTAAGTGTACTTTTTTTTGACAAGGATTATTGCTAGTGCTCGAATAATTTTGCAGCCGACTGTAGTAGTCCTTGTCAATGTGAACAATCATATATTGGTCAAACAAAGCGCAAGCTGAAGTTTCGCCTTAAAGAACACATGAGTTATATTCAGAAAAAAGAAACTCAAAATCGGCTGCTGCTACTCGTTTTTGGGAAAATAACTGTAATTTTAACGTTATTTCAGCTAAAATAAGCTGTCAACCTAAACACTTACATCAACTCGATTTTCCAGAAGCTTTCCATATCTATAAAAATCATAAAAATATCATTCATTACTATTTTGCTGTACCTCCTCTCTCGGATTGTTGGAAAAATTACATAAAATCCCCATATTCTTAATTTTTGCATAGCTCTCTTCATTCCAAATTCTTATCGGCTTACAGCTACAGTTTCCTAAATTCCTATTAGTTGCTGCTACTCTGACTCTATTATCCGCTAACCAAATTACATAGACGAGCAATAATCCACTTCGTCATTCTACACTGATGACGGTATGCTACCGAAACTGCAGTCTGCACTTAACAATTTTTACATTGGCGTTTTAACGTTGTGTAAATATTGATATTTCGCAACCTTCTTGGTTACTCTCTTATATACCGCCATGACTAAGATATGAAAAATGTGATTGAGCTTTATCGAATACTTTAAATGATGTAATAAGAGGGACTAAAATTGAAAGATCGTTGAAGTATAATATAAATACTTTTGTTTCTAATATGTTTCTTTTATCTTGTAGCCCACGAGTTATTTACGAAGATCTTTCTGAAAAAATGTGTGTAGAAGTTGCTGGTTCTGGAAAATATTTCATTATTGTTGATGATGATGAGTTTTATCTGATTTTGCCCAATAAAAAGCCAAAAAACCGACTCAGTGCAGTAAGAAAATTCTTTACTAGAATCTTTTGTTGCTGCAGAAAAACTACTTAGAGAATTTCTTCGACTTCTACAATAGATACATTATAGCCTCTCAATAATTAAAGAAGAAACAATATATTTTTGAACCTCTTCGAATTAAAAAACTTTAAAACTTATCCTTAAAAAATGAATTTCTATTTACAATAGCTTCGTAAACTGTCTTCAACAAATGATATACGCAATAAAAAAAAATATTCCCCAAAAAATGTAGTTATTAAATACTTGAGAGGATGGATTTCCCTCTAATATCGCTTTGTTTGAATGAAGTAGCAAAAGACGAAACAACTGCTAAAGTTATGAATATATCCGAAAGTGACGAGGATGGATTTCCCTCGTCACTGTTACCTTTTCCCAATGCAGCTATTAAAATGAGGAAGGATTTCCCTCGATATTGCTTTCTTTCCATAATGCACCAAAAGAATAAATAATAGATGAAGATACGAACATATCCAGAAGTGACGAGGATGGATTGCCCTCGTCACTGCTGTCTTTTTCCAACGTAGTTATTAAAAATTTAGAGGATGGATTTCCCTCGATCTTGCTTTCTTTCCATAATGCACTTAATAGAAGAAATAATAAATGAAGATACGAATATATCCAAAAGTGACGAGGATGGATTGCCCTCGTCACTGTTACCTTTTCCCAATGCAGCTATTAAAATGAGGATGGATTTCCCTCGATATTGCTTTCTTTCCATAATGCACCAAAAGAATAAATAATAGATGAAGATACGAACATATCCAGAAGTGACGAGGATGGATTGCCCTCGTCACTGCTGTCTTTTTCCAACGTAGTTATTAAAAATTTAGAGGATGGATTTCCCTCGATCTTGCTTTCTTTCCATAATGCACTTAATAGAAGAAATAATAAATGAAGATACGAATATATCCAAAAGTGACGAGGATGGATTGCCCTCGTCACTGTTACCTTTTCCCAATGCAGCTATTAAAATGAGGATGGATTTCCCTCGATATTGCTTTCTTTCCATAATGCACCAAAAGAATAAATAATAGATGAAGATACGAACATATCCAGAAGTGACGAGGATGGATTGCCCTCGTCACTGCTGTCTTTTTCCAACGTAGTTATTAAAAATTTAGAGGATGGATTTCCCTCGATCTTGCTTTCTTTCCATAATGCACTTAATAGAAGAAATAATAAATGAAGATACGAATATATCCAAAAGTGACGAGGATGGATTGCCCTCGTCACTGTTACCTTTTCCCAATGCAGCTATTAAAATGAGGATGGATTTCCCTCGATATTGCTTTCTTTCCATAATGCACCAAAAGAATAAATAATAGATGAAGATACGAACATATCCAGAAGTGACGAGGATGGATTGCCCTCGTCACTGCTGTCTTTTTCCAACGTAGTTATTAAAAATTTAGAGGATGGATTTCCCTCGATCTTGCTTTCTTTCCATAATGCACTTAATAGAAGAAATAATAAATGAAGATACGAATATATCCAAAAGTGACGAGGATGGATTGCCCTCGTCACTGTTACCTTTTCCCAATGCAGCTATTAAAATGAGGATGGATTTCCCTCGATATTGCTTTCTTTCCATAATGCACCAAAAGAATAAATAATAGATGAAGATACGAACATATCCAGAAGTGACGAGGATGGATTGCCCTCGTCACTGCTGTCTTTTTCCAACGTAGTTATTAAAAATTTAGAGGATGGATTTCCCTCGATCTTGCTTTCTTTCCATAATGCACTTAATAGAAGAAATAATAAATGAAGATACGAATATATCCAAAAGTGACGAGGATGGATTGCCCTCGTCACTGTTACCTTTTCCCAATGCAGCTATTAAAATGAGGATGGATTTCCCTCGATATTGCTTTCTTTCCATAATGCACCAAAAGAATAAATAATAGATGAAGATACGAACATATCCAGAAGTGACGAGGATGGATTGCCCTCGTCACTGCTGTCTTTTTCCAACGTAGTTATTAAAAATTTAGAGGATGGATTTCGCTCGATCTTGCTTTCTTTCCATAATGCACTTAAAAGAAGAAATAATAAATGAAGATACGAATCTATCCAAAAGTGACGAGGATGGATTGCCCTCGTCACTGTTACCTTTTCCCAATGAATCTATTAAAATGAGGATGGATTTCCCTCGATATTGCTTTCTTTCCATAATGCACCAAGAGAAAAAATAATAGATGAAGATATGAATACATCCAAAAGTGACGAGGATGGATTGCCCTCGTCGCTGCTATTATTTTCTAATGTAATTATTAAAAATTTAGAGGATGGATTTCCCTCTATATAGCTTTCTTTCCATAATACACCAAAAGAAGAAATAATAGATGAAGTTAAGAATATATCCAAAACTGACGAGGATGGATTGCCCTTGTCACTGCTGTCTTTTTCTAACAGTACATAAACTTAAGACATTCTGCTAAAAATATATATCTATCAAAAAGTGGCGAGGATGGATTGCCCTCGCTACTTTCTTCGTTAAATAACATTCCCCTGTGATATCCTCATCCTTTTTTCAAAATAAATTAAAGTTATTTGTAAATGTGTCAAATAATTCAAGTGTTCACATACAGAATTTTTATTTTGGCAATCGCTTTACAGGTTCCGTCCGCCTTAAATTGTTATAATAAGTCCATAGTTAATGTAGGTATGAGAAAGTTGTGTGAGTCACACACAATATAATTTTATTTCAAAGGTCCTTGAAGCAATAGCTATTCTACTTTTTAATTTTTATATTACAGAGTTCATATTCGTAATTTCCTCTTGAATGTTTACAATCTATACTAACACTGAGATTTTAGAGGATCCTTAATTGAGTACCACTTTGAGTACCACTTTTAGGTGTGTATTCCATTCGTAATTCGTGTACAGGGACACACCAAAATTCTTCTTATCATTAAAGTCTATGGGCAGAATTTGTATGTACCGCACAGCGGCCGCAAAAATCCTTCGATTGACTTGCAAATTGGCACACACGTTCAGGCTCTGTATAGAAATAGCTGTATAATTTTTTATGTCTATATTTTTTATGGATTGTGTACAGGAATACGTCAAAATTCTTATCATTGTGGCATATGGGGTGAAATTCGTTTAAACGCATTTTGACATAATTAATTTTTAATCAACAAAATGAAATTAACGTGCATTACTGAGATCCTTAAACTTATGTTTTGTGCAGAAATATGTGCTCTTAGGCTTCCTAATCAATGTACAGGACCATACAAAAGTTTTCTGACAATGAAACATAACCATTGAAATTATGTCAAATTTCGAACAATTAGTCATGAAAAACGTAGAATAAGCTGAATAGTTTTTATTGGTAAATACAATGTTTATGGATCGTTTACAGAGATACACAAAAGAATTTCGTGAGATTAGAGTCTATGAACAAATTTTTATTTGAGCTCATTTTAATGCGTTTATGCTACATTCAACATAATGGAATTAACATACATTATAAAGATGCTTAAAAGCATGTTTACTCTAGAAAAAGGATATGTATAGACTAAGTAATTTATTTAGAGGATCGCACAAAAGAATTCCGATAACGTAGTGTAATCATCCAAATGATATCAAATTGGGTTGAAATATTAATAAGTTATAATTAATTAAATAGGTGTGTTCTATTTAGTGTATATAATTACTGTGGCTCCTTTTCTGGGATAAATAAAAGAATTTCGTACTATTATGATCCATAGTCGGTATTTCTTAAACGTATATTTTAGCATGGTTACACCTCGTTAAATATAAAGAAATTTTATTAGAATTTTAAAAGAATGTTTTCCAGTGGAGAAGAGGGGGCATAGAATTGTTAATTCATTTACAAGGTAACACAAAATAATTCCGATATGTTATGTAATCCTTTTGATTAAAATTTGGTACAATATTTATGAATTACAGGGAATTAATGCAAGACAATAAATTATTAGGAATACATATATATACATATATTTATATATACAGATAGTTACAGAAAAAGAGATACAGCGGTAGGTTAAGGAGGGTGGCACCCCCCCCCCCCAACTTTTCTGTTTATGTAGGAAATCAGTTGAAACAATATATATATATATATTATATTATAAGGAATAAATAAAAATGGTATGTTGAATAGTGTGTGATGCAAATAGGACGTTGAGGTTTCTGATCTGCAGACCCACAAGTTACTTTTTCCGTTATGAATGCAGAAAATTTTAACCTCAGAGAGGTATTATTACACGAAATGTCCAACGGATATGAACTTTTATCGTTTAAATGATATCCTTCTCGTTCTCGGAGAAATTTCAGTGTAGGAGTGCCATGTATCATCCGATATCCACTTCCATTGAACCAGCATAATATCTCATTATGGCCTTTCCTCATATCCCGTTTTGTTCGACTATACGCAGGAGAACCTGAGATATAGTCTTTTCCTAAATTGAGGAAATTACATTATAGCACATCCATCTGTTGTGCGATTGGCACCAAAAGTTGATAGACGTTAATGTAAATCAAGGCGAATCCATATATATATATATATAAATATATATATATATATATATAGATAGATAGATATAGATAGATATATATATAATTCTGTGTATTAGTTCCTGAGATATAGCCTTCTCTTGCATTGCGAAAATCGTTGTATAGCCGCAACAACTTTTTAGCTATTGACGCCAACCGTTCAAAAATACTAGCATATATCAAGATGCAAGAACATGTAAAGTTATATGTACTTCTGAGCAGTAGTTCCTGAGATATAGCGTCCCCTGAAATTACGAAAATCGCTGTATGCCAGCACCACGTGTTGAGCGATATGCACCAAAGCTTGAAAGACACTAATTTATGTCAATTTGAGCAATAGATTGTGAGATACAGTTTAAACAAATTTTTGGCACACATACAGATACACAGCATTTTCTAAAAATGTGGTGAAAGCATGTTCTAGACTTCTCAAAACGTGTAAATCCTTCAAAATCTGGAAGTCCAAAATTATTGCATTCATTATAATTTTAGATTCTCGGTATTCGATGAATTTACACCTTATGAGACGTCCAGAACACAATTTGACCATTTGTAGAAAATGTCTGTCTGTATGTGAGACAAAAAAATTGGGGGAACTGTATCTCAGAAACTGATGCACAAAATTTCACATAAGTTTACATGTAGTTCTACTTTGGCATATATTAGTGCCTTTCAACTTTTAATTAAAAAAAACAGATGAGGATGCTATACTGCTATTTTCTCCATTTAAGAGAACGCTATATCTCATGTTCTGTTGGTATAATCGAAGAAAACTTGAAAGAATCTGAGAGAATCATTGGGAAACTTTATGCTGATTTCATTTGGGTGCGTATCGGCTAATTGGTTGTGCTTCTTAGCTGCAATATTTCCCGTAAACAGAAAAACTATATTTCAGATTCTATTGTATATAACTCCACAAATCTTGGTGCATTTAGATCGTTAGGCAACACTCCTGTATTGAAATTTACCTGGCAACAGGAAGGCTAAAAATCATCTTCTATGACATATAAACGTACTTAACTTGGTATATGAGGAAATCGAATGTTGACATAATTTTAGTCCATATTGGTCAACATGTTAAACTGTAAATCGGGATTTTATAAAGAATGATATAGAAGAAAGAGTTTTGATGCCCACAAAACATCGGTTTTAGTATTAAACTTCAGAAAGAGTTTGCAACGCTTTTCTTTAAAAAAATTGCGATTAAAAAAAAAAAAAAAAAAAAAAAAAAAAATTGATGCAATTCTGTTAAAAAGTAGAATTTAGTTTAGTATGGAGGACTATCAGTTTTTTTTTTTTTTTTCATCAGGACCCATGTGATTCAGATCCAAAAATTAATTTTATACGTTGCCCAATATTAAAATAAAAATAAACAACTGCAAAAAATAACGATGAGACTCATAATGGATATTTTCTTAACTTGTTTCCTTATTAGTTTGAAATATCCAAAAGTACTCAAATATTACGTTTCACTGCATTCTAGGAACAGTTTACCAATTGTCTGTCAGTTCAGAAATCTCTCGAGACAAACTTCTTTTCTTACTATAAGGCAAAAGTAATAGTTTGACATGTTTGTGGTTATAGGGCTAGATTCATAAAAATTAAAGCAGAGATAAACAGACAGATAAATGAAAACGGATAACGTAAAGACACATAAATGCTACATTGTTTATATTTCAGGAAAATGAAAAAGGTGAGTAGTGGATAAGGTATGATAAGGAAAATAATTAGAAAATTTTTCCAATATAAATCATTTTGATAGCTTATATAACTAATTTTGACTTACATTACATATAGAAAATTTCAAATATATAATGTTTAAATATATTATTAATAAAAAGAGTCTGGTATGGCACTCACACGACTTTCTCTTACCCTGAAATTCAATATTATAAAGACAGGTTGGAGATTAAGGGGTAAAATAGCGAATACTGTTATATAGTTCTACGTTAAGAGCTATTCAAACCACATTTTAACATAAATTTATCTCTATATATAAGAAATATTTTTCTCTCTCTCTCTGGTGTGTGTGTGTGTGTGGGGGGGGGGGGGGGGGGTACCGTTCTCTTCAACCTCCCGTTTGAATATTTCACCTGTATTTATAATGAATTCAAATCTGTTATTAAATTTAAAAGTTCATTTTTAATTATTCAGCAAACTTTCACCCGTACCATTCTTTGAAATTTACCAATCTTGATAAAACTTTTATTTTAACAACTTATATCAGTTTCAAAATTACAACATTTAAATAACCTGAAACTGTTTGTTTTTAAGTTACCCTGATGAAAGACATAGAAAAAGATCAAACGCTAAAAACTTGACTTTAGTATTCAAAGAACCTCAAAACATGTAAATATACAAAAAACAAGTGCTGAATATTTAACTTGAAAAATTACTTTATTCACAGTATTGGTATAAGGAATTTATTTTAGTTCTTGAGCAGTATTCCTGGACATGGTAAAATATTACATTAAAGCATTTCCATTTCTTACATTCAATAATAAAAGAAAAAGAATATTTTTGCTTAATTATTGGCAGCCTTGTACCTTGGTACCTTCGAAAAATTATGTAATCATCACATGACGTATTTAAATATAATCTTATAATATAACACATATCACAATCTGCAATGTACTTTCATTAGTTTTCAAGTATTTTCCCACTATATTCTGTTTCTTTTTTATAGCCCTGTAGACAAACGGAAAACTAGTATGTTGTGGCCACCACATGACTTTCTTCAATATTTTCCTATACAAATTCACTCAGTAAAAATAATTTATTAAAATTATTATTTAAAAAAAAAAAATCTTCCATGATAATTTTCATATTAGAGAAGTAGTATAACACTAAATATCAAAAAAAAAAAAAAAAGTTTTATTCTTAATATTACATAAAAAAAAAAAAAAAAAAAAAAAAATCAATAACTTTATTATAATCTATCACAGATCGATGGTTCAACCATTCATTTTAAAGGTATTGGCGAGGTCTTTAGAAAGATACCCATCATGAAAATTTACTCCCCTCGAGGGGGGACGTCCCCCCAGGGGGGAGGGGAGGCTCCCACACACACAATTTTTTTCCCAGTTGATTATCTCTATTGCAAACAATTCTTTTAAATTTCATAATGCTTATTAAAAAATAACTCTCTTTATGCACATCTATACAAAATTTTGTCCTATACCACCATGTCAAAAATTTAGAATAAGCGCTATGGCAACGCAACCTGTAAGACAGTTTTTAGGAAAAGTTGATAGGCACTAATTTATATCAAGATGTAACTACATACCAATTTGTATGAAATTCTGTGCAGTAGTTCCTGAGATACAGTTGCCACAAAATTTTGTCACACACACACAGACAGACAGACATTTTCTAAAAATGGTCAATTTCTGTTCTACAGTTCTCAAAACGTGTAAATCCATCAAAAACCCGAGGTCGAAAATTTTTACGAATCCAATACTTTCTTCCATTGAATATCGAAGAAAGTAATAATTTTCATACCACATGAAACCTGCTTTTATGCATATAAAAGGTATATATTAACTTCGTTTGGTTTAGTGTAGCCTACAGATGTTAAACTCTACTTGCCTGCTATTTCGCCTTATAGACCTAATGTATATAAGTTATCTTGAATGTCCCTGTACACGAACCATTTGCTTAATCTCAACGAAAGTTTTAGTGTAGCATTCCTATATGATACAGATTTAGGATAAACTTCCTGCTGCTTTTTGTTCTTGAGATATGCTGATAACACACAGGCAGACAGACAAACCATTAAAAACATATTTTTCGGATTCAAAAGGGACCCCAAAATGTGTGAATATAACAAAAACTCAATTTCATAAATTCGACCCAAAAACAATACTTTCTCTACCAAAAACCGTATAAAGTATTGCTTTCGACCCCAAAACAATACATTATATATGGGTAAGAAAAAGTAAAAATTGCATATATTCATGGAAAACATTCACATTTGCAAATTAGATTTTCTGTAGAAACAATAATATCTATTTTAACAGGTTTTAATTATTTATTTATTTATTTATTCACTTAATAAAAGTGAATTCTAACATTATAAATTGATATACTGCAATATAACAGAAGCAGTCTACCATGAAATATGAAGTCTTATTTTTATAGAAATTCTTCCACAGTGTTTAGTATAACAGTTTCCCTATTTTACTTCCCATAAAAATAATATGTAAGCATATCATTTACTTTTTCTACGCCAGCAATGGCTCTAAACCCATTTACTGTAGCATCAAGAGATCGATTTTTATATTACTGAACTTCATTAGCATACAGTAGATTTAACTTTTTCAAAACCTATAGGACATTATTTTTTTAGGAAGTATATTTCTCCAGGTATCGAAAACTTAAATAATACAGTCCATTTTATTTCTTCTATTTTTATATAAGCATCTAAATATTTTTTTCCATATTGTTTATTTTCAAATTCAAATATTAACTAGTATGATGTGGCCACCACAAGACTTTCTTCTATATAATTTTACACAAAATTCATGCAGTACAAATTATTTATTAAATTATTCTCCATTATAAATGCAGACGATTTTTATTTGACAGAATTATATATCACTATATGTTTATTATATATCACAGAATTATAGGTCACTAAGTTTTTTTTCGTTAAAAAATGAAAAAAATCGATAACTTTGTTTTAAATTATCACAGATATATGGTTCAACCATTCGTTTTAAACGAATTGACGAGATTTTCGAAAGATACCGATACTAAAAATTCACTCCTCCCCCGAGGGGGGAGGACTCCCCCCCCCCCAGGAGAGGAAGCGATGCTCCAACATGCAAAAACTTTTTTCCCTAATTTACTACTACTATTATCAATAATTCATGTTAATTTTAAAATCACACATTAAAAATAACTCTCAATATGTACATTTATACGAAATTTTGTCCTATACTGCCATGTAACAAATTTAGAAAGAAAATGGGATAACAGCGCCATCTGTTTAGAAAATGATCCTCAAATCTAATCAGCACTAGTTTATGTCAAGGTCCAACTAAATGCCAAGTTTGATTAAATTTCGTTCATTAGTTCGTGAGATACAGCGTCCACAAAATTTGTGATGCACAAACACAGACTGACAGACAGATATTTTCTAAAAGCTGTCTAACTGTGTTCAGCACATCCCAAAACGTGCAAATATTTCGAAACTTGTAGTTCGAAAATTTTTACGAATCCAATACTTTCTCTATATTTACATATAGAGTAAAGTAAAAAAGGATTATGAACAGATGTGTTATATTGCCGATATCAGTATATTTGTAAACTATTTTAATAAATATCTGAGAAAAAATACACACTTATATACATTTATTAAGTAGGTGTTTCTGTATATACGTGTTCTGACACAATTTATCAAGTTTCCCAAAAGTAGATATTTTAAAGTTCCTGAAAGTCGAAGGAATTATTAGATTTGAAAGCGGTTTGCAAAAATTTTATTCCTGAGAAGGGGGAATTTCTCTAATCATTTTAGAACAACATATAATAACATCATGAACTACATCATCACTTTACCAATGTGTAAAAAAAATTTTAAGTTATAATGACGTCAATTTTTGTGAGATGCATAATTTAACTTTTTATCATTTTTTAATGTTTACGTTTAATTAAATGTATTTATTTTTATGTCGAAAGGAAATGGACTCGCATTTTTTTTTTTTTTTTTGGCAACAATTAAATCATAGCTAATATTTAAATGGCTAATTTTAAAGCGATTAGAATTAAGGTTATTATTTTCCTATTTTATATAATTATTAGAAAACTAATCGAAAATTCGAAAATAGGGCTTCGAGTTATTGCGTTGTCACCGTGTTCTGAGGTATTCTAAAAGTTTAAAATGTCTAGCTAGTCGGGAAGTTAGTTAAAAATAGATTACAAGATTTGTATTTGACAAACAAACAAACAAACAAGAAAGCGAGTTAATAAAAACATGTTAAAAAATAAACTATCATAAAAAGGAAAAAAGTAAATATTAAAAATATTATTAATACGATAGTATTATTTCTTTCAGCGATTTTATATTGTCGTCATTTATTGCCGAAACATTAGTCGAGGCCTCTCTGTTGAGACTCACAAAGGTTTTGTGTTCTGGATGTGCGTCTGTCTGTATGTTTGTCGCGCGATAGCAAACACAAAAATCACGCTATTGGTTTGCGGGTGTTTATCCCATTTGTAGTTCGTGTACAGGGATACACCAAAGTTTTTCTTATCATTATGGCCTATGAGAAGAATTTAGATGTACCGCGATAGCGGCCGCAAAAATCACGCTATTGACTTGCAACTTGGTACACAAGTTCACGAGTCCCACGGAATTTGCTTAATAGCTACGGGTTTGTATTCCATTTGTAGTTCGTAAACAAGGACATGCCAAAGTTTTTTTTTTTTTTTTTTTTTTTTTTTGTATCATTACGGCCTATAGACAGAAATTGTATGTACACACTATTTTTCCAATTGACTATCACAAAAAAAAATAATTATTTTTAATTTCATAATGATTATTAAAAAATTGTTCACTTTATGGACATTGCAACGAAATTTCGTGGGATGGCAGTGCCATCTGGTAGACAATTTTTACCAAAAGATGATAAGCAATAATTTATGTCAATGACCAGCTTACATTCCGATTTGTATGGCCGTACTTTTCCGATTCTTGGCCGTACTTTTTGGGATACAGTTGCTACAAAAGTTTGTCACTCACACACAGAAATTTTCTAAAAATGGTCAAATTGTGATCTACGCCTCTCAAAACGTGTAAATGCATCAAAAACCCGGTGACATTTTTTTTTTTCGAAACCAATACAAGCAATGTATAAAAAACATATATCGCCGTATTTTCTTTTTCTTTTTTTCAAATTTTTCTAGTCTATTTCCTGTGATATTTTCAGTATTTTTTCCGATGCAGTAAAAAAATCTATAAGAACATATCAACTTTTCTGTACTTATGTCAGCGTTTACTAAAGCTATTTGATATGCAGTCATAAAATCGATTTTTACATTACTGTAGCTCATTAACATACGCTAGATGCAACGTATTCAAAAGATATAGGCTATCATTTTATGGGAGCATATTTCCACAGGCATAGAGAATTTTAAACACAAAGATTATATTATCTATTTAAACTTGATAGATACAGCAGAATTATTTTTTTTAAATCCCAGTGCAGTATTTGCATCAAAAACCTGGCAAAAAATCAAAAGTATAGGATATGCAAACTTTTGTTTCGTGTAGATTTTTTTTTTTTTTTTTTTTTTTTTTTTTTTTTTATGAAAATTTTTAGTATATATATATATATATATATATTAGGTAAAAATGAAAAAGTTTTCGCATGTTACTGTTTCGAAACAGAGAAGAAACTTCACAAAAGAGTAATATACGATCGGCACACGATCTAACCTCTCCTTTCCCTTATTTTTTTCGAATATACAGAATTCATTTTGAAAAAAAAAATTAAATACAAAGATTACAATATTTATTTACACTTGATTGATATCACTGAATTATTTTTTACGATCACAGTATATTATTTGCATCGAAAACTGACAAAAACTGGAAAATATAAGATATGCAAACTTACGTTTTGTGTAGCTCTTTTTTTACATAACTTTACGTTTTTAGCATCTATTTTTAGTTTTCTTTAGCGAAAAAAATAAATGTTTCACATGTTACAGTTTTGAAACAAAGAGGGATATTTGTAGAAGAGTAATATACGAACAAAACACGATCTAACCTCTCCTTTCCCTTATTCTTTTCGTATATAAAGAAATGATTAAAAAAAAAAAAAAAATCTGCAGTGATTCCACTCGAGTTTCCGAACATTGAGTAATTAACGGTTTTGTAGGTAAAATAAACAAAAGAGAGAAAATCATAATAGGGTGTTTGAGTAATTTTCTCCATATAATACGCGATGTTTTATTGAACGCTACTGAACTTTGAGCCCATAGATCATAATGATAAAGAATTCTTCGTTGTATCCCTGTAAAGACCTATAAATGCTAGATTCATCAAAATGCTTGCTTATAGTTAGTGAAACAGTGACTTATAATACTCATATAAATTTTCAGCTTAATCGAATATGGCGTTTAGACGCTATTGCACTTTTAAAAATCTGATCCCATAGGCCATAATGATAAAGAATTTTTCCTTGTGTCCCTGTAAAAACACTGTTTGAACGTAGCTTCTGGTTCCGATTCATGCTTTCCCTCCCGACTCGTAGTTTTGGCTCTTTGCCAAATGAGAGGTGATTTTTTCTCTTTTTGAGAATGTTACTTTTTTTAGTTTTTTTTTTCGGTTTGTCTAAAACAGGAACTACTACATTTCTCTTGAACATGAAAGTTTATCATTTATATCTTGTCTTGGCTCCTTTATGGAGAAACAATATTATCACCTGAATAACGACTGAATTTAATTATAAATTGTGAATTCTTCTTTAAAATTCTGCAAATAGTAATTTTATTTATGCGTAATTTTTGAAATAAATAAGTGAAGCTCTCCCAACTTGACTAGACTCTATGACTGAAACTGAGCACGTGAATTATAGATTTATAGATTATAAAGTGTTTTGTGATTACATAATTCTGCATTTTTTCATGGCGCAGTTTTTTCATGGTGCACGACACCCGGGATAAGTGAAATCCCGTGATATTGGAATTACATTTAGAAATTAATTCATTTGGATTAACAGATTTAAAAAGTCTAAGAATTTTGAAAACGAAACTGAAAAACAATAATGACTGGAAATGTGGATGCATCATATTGGAAAGCTGCCTGGATATTGAACCAGGTAAGCAAAATTTTACTACTATTTATAACATTGATTAAATCAAATTAGAAATTTTCAATTATTTGAATTATTTTGTTTCTTTTTTACTTGATTATTTGCTCGCTATGAACATTGATAAATTAAAAGCTAAGCGTTCTACGGAACGCTCAAGTGTTACGAAACTAATTACAAAATTAGACAATTTATTATTAGACGATATAGAAAATACAAAATCAGACGAAATTAATGAGATTAAAGAAGAAATGTCATTAAAAAGTTTAAATGAAAAAATTGAAAATTTAATAGAAGACATAAAAGAGTACGAAAAAGATATCGCAGCAAGCGATAAATATGGCGAGCAAATAATTTCTGCCAAATGTAAAATAAAGTTGAGAATAAAAAGGTGTAATAATATAGAAGAGAATGGTTCAAATTGTCCTGTCAGTGAAACCCAAACAAAAACTTGTTCTGCAATTAGACTCCCTAAGATGTCCTTACCACGATTCAGTGGGCAAATAGAAAAATGGAATGAATTTTTCGATTGTTTCGAAAATTCTATCCATTTAAATGAAAATCTTACAAAAATTAAAAAAATTTACTTACCTGAAAACGCTTTTAACTGACAAAGCGTACAATGTTATTGAAGGGTTTTCACTTACGGAGCAAAATTATGATAATTGCATAGAGATGCTAAAGTCACGTTTTGGGCAAAAAGATATTATTATTAATGCTCATATGAATAAATTATTGAATTTAGAATCCGTGAAAAGTTCATCAAATATAAGTGCACTGAGGAAGTTATTCGACGTTTGTGAAGTAAATATTCGCAGTTTATCTAATTTAGGGGTGACAAAAGGCCAATATGGTCATTTACTGAATCCAATTTTATTAAAATTATTGCCAAACGATCTAGTAGTTGAATATTACAGGCAAAGTGATAAAAAGAAGGATGAGTCTGATGTGACAGACTTAATTAATTTTCTTAAAATAGAACTTGAATCACGTGAAAAATCCCTTAGTATGATTAATTATAAAAATGCTTCGGTGATTGTAAATAAAAATAAATCCAAAATTAATGACAGAAAATTTTCAAATAAAATGAATTCATTGAATGTAGGTGTAAAAAGCATATGCATATTTTGCAAGAATTATGATCATCCTTCTCTTCAATGTACCAATTTAACTGATGTTGAGAAAAGGTTAAAATTAAAGAAGGATGGCAGGTGTTATAAATGCTTTCTAAAATCTCATCTGTCATCACAGTGCAGAGTGAAATCGCAGCCTTGCGAAAAATGTAAAGCAACAGATCATAATAAATTATTTTGTTTTTCAAAAAACTTGAAACCAGAAGTAGTAGAGAACGCTATAGTATCGAATTCGCATTTGAAAAATAGTAATCAGGCAGCGTTATTGCAAACATGTTGCGTAATAGCACAATCTAATTCTAGATCAAAAACTGTCAGACTCTTATTGGATTCCGGAAGTGAAAAAAGTTTTATTACTAAAGAATTGGCTCACGAATTAAAATTAACCCGTGTAAGAAAAGAAAAGTTAACTGTTTTTGCCTTTGGCATAAATAAAGGTAAAGAAGAGGAATTCGAAGTTTTTAATATTGAACTGCGTAGCAAAATAAATCGTCGTCGGCTCATTCATGTTGAAGTATTAGCTACAGACTTAAAAACCGCGACTCCCTTGAAAAGCCCAAGGGGCGAACCAGAAATTGAAAGTTATATTAAAAATAAAAACTGGAAATTGGCAGACAATTCATTCAGTGATTCCAAAATTAATATTTTGCTAGGAGCGGATTATTTTTGGAAAATACAGAGAGGTATCATTGAAGAAATCGGTGATAATTTATATGTTGCTAATACTATTTTCGGATATACTGTAGTGGGAAAATTAAATAATAATAGTTCAGAGGTAATTAATTCGCATTTTGTATCTGTCAATAAATTTGACAGTTTTGATTTGCAGCGTTTTTGGGATTTAGAATCACTTGGAATATATGACAGTAAGAATGATTCTCTGTCACAGAGAGATACAGAAATTATTAATTCTTTCAATGAAAATTTAAATTTTGTTAAGGGAAGATATGAAATTCAATTTTTGTGGAAGGAAAATAAAAATGAATTAAAATCGAATATAGAAATAGCCAAAAATAGACTTTGGGGTTTGAGAACAAAACTGTCTAAAAATGAATGGCTTAAAAACGAATATGAAAAAATTCTTGAGGAACAAAAGAAAATGGGTATAATAGAGGAGTGTGAATTAAACAAAAATGAAACCGATGTATATTATATGCCCCACAGACCGGTGATAAGAACAGATAAGTCCACCACAAAGGTCAGAATAGTGTTTGATGCTTCTTCCAAAGAAAAAGAAGCAAAATCTTTAAATGAATGTTTATTTTCTGGCCCCAATTTAAATCCTAATATTTTGGATATTATTTTGAAATTCCGCCTTCATAAAATTGCCTTTGTTTGTGACATTGAAAAGGCTTTTCTGCAAATACAGGTTGCAGAAAATGATAGAAACTTTTTGAGATTTCTATGGTTTGAAGATATAAATAGTAAAAATCCTCTATTAAAGGTTTTCCGCATGACTCGTGTAACTTTTGGTGTTACAACATCACCCTTTTTGCTCTCGGCTACCATTAAACATCATATAAAGGGATATAAAGACTTGTTTGAGAAAGTTGTTAATATGCTTGATACTTCCTTATATGTTGACGATCTCTTTCATGGCGCTAATTCTGTAAATGAAGCATTTATTTTATCGTCTGGTGCTATGAAAATACTTAAAGATGCCAATATGACATTAAGAAAATTTAAAAGTAATTCTTACGAATTAAGCAAATTGTGGGAAAAACATGGAATAAACGTTGATGAAGAAATAAATGAGGGAAATATCTCTAAGGTATTGGGAATAATGTGGTCAACTAATAATGACACGTTAAAAATAGACTTTCAATCTCTGTTAGAAGGGTTTGATAATGAAATTATCACTAAGAGAATTGTTTTACAAACTGTAGCAAAGGTGTATGACCCTGTAGGGTTTATTTCCCCTTTTATAATAAGAGTTAAATTTCTAATGCAAGAATTATGGGAGCAGGGTGTTGATTGGGATTCTGCTTTACCCGATGCTTTAACACAAAAATTTAAGAAATGGCATAGTGAAATACAGGATTTAGAAAATTTTGAAGTGCCTAGAAAATATTTTACGAATTTTGAAAAATTAACTCCTGAAACTATACAAATTTGTGTTTTCTGCGATGCCAGTTTGAAGGGATATGGTACAGTAGCTTATTTTCGTGATCCTTGTTCCCGTGAAACTTCATTTATTATTTCAAAGACAAGAGTAGCTCCTCTCAAAAAACTTACTTTGCCTCGACTTGAATTGATGGGAGCCTTAACAGCTGCTCGATTAGCTCATTATCTTGGGCGGCTATTTTCAATTCCCGTCAAAAACATACTATGCTTCTGTGATTCCCAAATTACCCTTTATTGGGTCAAAGGAAGTGCAAGTAACTGGAAGCCCTTCGTAGAGAACAGAGTGCGTGAAATTCAACGATTAGTAGCCCCGTCTCAGTGGAGATTTTGTCCAGGGGTTAAAAATCCCGCTGATGTGCTATCTCGTGGTTGCACAGCAACTGAATTGTTGAAGAATGAAGAATGGTTAAAGGGACCAATCTGGTTGAAAGAAGAGCACTTACCGACACCACTACCGGAAAATGAAGTCAAAATACCTGAAGAAGAGATTTTGAGAGAACAACGGAAAACTACTGTTTGCTCTTTAACTCATGGCAATAATGAATTTGAATTATTATATAAGTTTTCATCTTGGTCTAAATTAAGACGTGTTACAGCTTGGTATCTTAGATTTATAAAAAATACTAAATGTCGATCTGTGCGAAATACTGGCTTTTTAACTATACAAGAACTTGATGAGGCAACTAAAATTATTGTGAAGTTGGTTCAAAGACATAAATTTGGAGAGGAAATAAAGACTTTAAAATCTGGAAGAAACCTGAATGCTAGTAACAAACTCCTTTCTTTAAATCCTTTTCTAGACAAAAATGAAATTCTTCGTGTTGGTGGAAGATTAAGACACGCAAACCTATACCTGAGAGTCAAAAACACCAAATGATACTTCCTAAAACGCATCACATTACAGATTTAATTATAAAGTACTTTCATGAAAAACATCTTCACAGTGGAACTCAGTTAACAATTTCAGTCCTGCGACAACAATATTGGATAATTAATGCAAGAGACGCTGTGAAAAGGAATCTGTGGAACTGTATGAAGTGTTTTAGAACCACATCGAACTTAGCCTCTCAACTAATGGGTGATCTTCCAGCTGCTCGTGTAGTGCCATCGCGAGTGCTTTCGAAAGTCGGGGTTGATCTTGCAGGCCCCTTTCTCATCAAACCTCGTAAGGGCCGAGGTGTTAAATCTTATAAAAGTTATATTTGTTTATATATTTGTTTTTCCACGAAGGCAATTCATTTGGAAATACTCAGTGATCTCACCTCTGAAACATTCCTCGCATCTTTGAAGAGGTTTGTTGCTCGACGAGGAAAACCTGAAGAATTGTTTTCAGACAGAGGAACGAACATTGTAGGTGCCGACAATGAAATGAAAAAAATGATGTCCTTGATCTCTTCTGAGGAAAAAATCCACAGATATTTGTCCGAAGAAACAATCAAATGGAATTTCAATCCCCCGTCGGCCCCCCATTTTGGAGGCCTTTGGGAGGCTGGAATAAAACAGATGAAAGGTCATTTAAAAAGAACTATTGGCGAACAAATATTAACTTATGAACAGTTTCTCACTTTAATTACTCAAATCGAATCGTGCTTGAACTCAAGACCTCTTGTTGCGCTCTCGAGTGATCCCAGTGACTTAAATGCTCTAACTCCAGGACATTTTATCGTGGGCACTGCCTTGACTTCAATACCAGAACCTGACTATTCTTCAGTTAACCTAACCCCGCTAGAAAGATGGAAACTTCTACAAAAATTTTTTCAAAGTTTCTGGAAGAGATGGTCCTCAGATTACCTATCAGACTTGCAAAGGCGATCAAAATGGCTAATAAATAAACCAAATTTGAAAAAAGACGATTTGGTTTTAATAAAAGATGATAATCAGCCCCCTTTGAAGTGGAAACTGGGACGCATAATCAAATTATTTCCTGGAGCAGATGGCAAGATTCGTGTAGTTCTACTGAAAACTATTTATGGGGAGTTGAAGCGTCCGATCGCCAAACTATCTCCTCTGCCATTCTAAAAACTGTTGAACAGATTACTTTGAACTGTTGATTGAACTTTATTTTATTTTATTTTATTTGTTTATTTTATTTTACATTTTTTTTTTTTTCTGTATTTTATCCACTTGTGTTAATCACTAGTTACAATGTTTCATTATGTTTATTAATCTCTTTTTTTCTTATCTATTTGCAGTTTGAAGACAGAAAACGAAAACCTGTAACAACACTAATGTTGTTATTGTACTTTATAGGATATTTTTATGAACCTTCGTTCATGGGGGCGGAGCATGTTTGAACGTAGCTTCTGGTTCCGATTCATGCTTTCCCTCCCGACTCGTAGTTTTGGCTCTTTGCCAAATGAGAGGTGATTTTTTCTCTTTTTGAGAATGTTACTTTTTTTAGTTTTTTTTTCGGCCTGTCTAAAACAGGAACTACTACATTTCTCTTGAACATGAAAGTTTATCATTTACATCTTGTCTTGGCTCCTTTATGGAGAAACAATATTATTACCTGAATAACTACTGAATTTAATTATAAATTATGAATTCTTCTTTAAAATTCTGCAAATAGTAATTTTATTTATGTGTAATTTTTGAAATAAATAAGTGAAGCTCTCCCAACTTGACTAGACTCTATGACTGAAACTGAGCACGTGAATCATAGATTTATAGATTATAAAGTGTTTTGTGATTACATAATTCTGCATTTTTCCATGGCGCAGTTTTTTCAAACACTGTAACTGCTAAATTCACCAAAATCTATACAGTTCGTACAACTGTGACCTATAACATGTGTACATTTTTTTTGCTCAGTTTAATAAGGCATTTAGACGCTATCACACTTTTAAAAATTTGGTCTCATAGGCTGTAATGATAAAGAATTTTTCTTGGTGTCCCTGTAAAAAAAAAAAAAACTATAAGGGCTAGATTCACCAAAATCAATAGGGTTCGTGCTACGGTGACTTACAACATACGTAACAACTTTCAGCACATTCGAGAAAAGCGTTTAGACGCTAGCGTGTTCCGCATATACACACATACATACACACATGCATACACACACACATACATACATCATTGTAAAAATAGTGAAAACGAACTCAGGGGACCTCAGAACATATAGAAGCAGCAAAATCTCAAATTCGGATTTTTGACATGATTACAATACTTTCCTTACATATGTATGTTCGGAAAGTAAAAAGAGTGATAATCAGTAAATACAGTAACCGCCGCTTAATAAATTCACTGGTTAATAAAATTAGCCGCTTAATGTGATCAGATTGCCAGGTCCGGAATCAAATGAATACAAACTATTTTTAAAACCGCCGCTTAATAAAATCAAGACCGCCGGTTAGTAACAACAAAAAAAAAAAAAGACTATTCAGCAGCAAAAGCGTCATTTATGCTCGCTAAACAACTTTTTTTATTTGCAATACGTTTATCATTATTATTATTATTATTTTTTTTTTTTAATTTGCAATATGTTTATCATTATTATTATTATTTTTTTTAATTTACAATATATTTATTATTATTATCATCATCATTATTATTATTATTTATTTATTTTTTATTTATTTACTTATTTATTTATTTATTGAAAGAAAATAAAACACAGCAATTCTTCCGATATCTCTCTTTGTCGAATATTTTGCATTTGAAGTATATTAAAATTAAACTCGCCCCATCTCTTTTATTAGTAACACTTTGGAGATTCGTCAGTGTTTATCATTATTATTATTATAATCATTATTATTTTATTTTTAATTATTAAAAGACAATTTCTATTTTTTAGTTTTAAATAACTAAAAACCCAGAGATTTAAACAGAAAGATTTTAAATTACAAAAAAAAAAAAATTATATTAGAAAAAAAAAAAAAAAAAAAGAACTTTTGGCAAAGTAATGATAATTTTTCTCAAAGAAAAGAACATTGGAACTTGGGATGTGTTTAATTTACTTATTTTGAAAGAACAGTTAATGAGTTATCTAATCAAAATTAATATTTATTGTTTATCAATTCCATTATTCGTTACTTATTGAAATTTCTTTTCAAAATCAGGAAAGTAAGAGCTTTTTTTTTTTTTTTTTTTTTTTTCTTTTAAGTGCAGGAACGTTTGCCGGATATAAAAATCAGTCACTTAATAAAATCACTTTGGTTCAAATCGAATGTGATTTTAATAAGCGGCGGGTACTGTATATTTAAGAAACAGTTATGAATAGAAACCGATATAATTTTACAAAAATGCTTTTATATTAAATCAGTTTATCTGTTTATTTGTCTTTCATCAGTTTTCTTTTATGTAAATTTAGTGTAGAATCTTCCTGGAACCTTCTGGAAACGTCTAGAAATTTCATGGAAACGTCTTGGAACTCCATAGAAATTTTCTAGAAATTTCATGGAACATTCTAAAAACTTTATGCAAACGTTTAGAAACTTCCTGAATAACTTTTTAGTTTTTATTTATGTATATCACTTTTCTACACAATTAAAAATATAAAAGTAGAAGAAGATTAAAAAAAAAAAAAAAATAGAATGCTTTTATACAGGTATCCTGGAAAGTGGAAAATAAGGAAAATTTTGATCAGCTTGAAGAAAAAAAAATGTGAAAAGCATTCAAATTTGATAAGGGAAAAGTTTACTACAGAACAAAAAGAAACTGCTTAACTTCGAATGTTTTCCAAAATTTATTTATTTTCCTGGATGCTGACCATAATTTTCCTTATTTTCCAATTTTTAAGGCTATACTATATTTAAGGATACTATATATAAGGATATACTATACTTTAATACTATAAAAGTATTCAATTTGTTTCATTTTACACTTTTATTATTTATTATTATTATTATTATTATTATTATTATTATTATTATTATTATTATTTTTTTTTTTTGAAAATTCACTTAACGTGTTCACCCATTTAGCTCTTAAATTAAGACCCCCCTTTTTTTTTGTAACAAGATATATATCACAATTTAACTATTATACTAACAGAAAACTATTAGGAAAACTAATAATGTTTTGTACTGATAAATGCGGAACAGTAATAAAATGTTGCAAAAATAAAACATAACACAAACTTTTACGAGAACAATACGCTGTGGATTCATAAAATTGATTTTTATATTACTCCAGTGCATTAGCATATAGCTCATCCAAAAATTTTATCTTACTACTTTATATAGATTTAATACATCCCTAGGCACCAAAAACGGGATGCTGGTTGTCCAATTTCTTTCTTCTGTTTATATGGCATGTAATAAGATTTGTTAGTGTCATAGGATTTTGTTATTTTCTTTCATCTGAAATTTTAAATCATCTGCAATTTTATAGACTATACGGAATATTTTTTCTCTCCATTGAAATTAGCCCAGTTTTTTATTTCTGTCAAAATTGGTTAAAAATTCAAGATTTTTTTCAGAAGCTTCTTCATATTCTAATAAAAAAAAATAATAATAATGAAAAGAAAAGAAAAGAAAAAACAAGAAAAGAAAAGAAAAGAAAAGAAAAAACAAGAAAAGAAAGAGAAACACGTAACATTTTATCTATATAACTTAGAATTCCGAATATGGATAGCTCGTAAGCTTCAAAATATCAGTTCAAAATGGGAGTGAACACAAATTCAAAATTTGTGCTACCATGGTAACTAATAATATATCACAAAGAATTCAAAAATTTTCTGCAGAATTTAAAAAAACTTTCTACAGAAATTGTGTGATTAAAAAGCAGCTGCTAAACGATTTTATCATTTTCAGTAGATTAAAAGTAACAACTTAATACGTTTTCATCACTCAATCAACATTTGTGAGTCTTTATAAGAAAAAAAAGGCTATAACCTCTAATCCCGGTTCTATTTACAATAGTCACTTTACTGGAAAAATCGGTGGCATTAAATTAAGTAAGTCGAGACAAATTTTGCGAAACTGTTTATCATTGAACGTTGGATCCGTTTCATACATATTTATTTTTTCTTTTCAGTTTATATTTTAATTACATTTTTCGTGAGATAAACTTATTTCATTTCATTGTTTTTAGCATGCCATAATTAATGATCATTAAATAGGTACGTAAGTCAAATCTATATAACAGTAAATATGCAAGTAACTGAAATTGAAGCTTACCTTTGTTCTTTGCAAGAGTGGAAAGAAAATTTCAAAGCAAAAAAATTTCTTACCTGAAAAGAAAAATAATTAATTAAATACTGCATAAAATGGCACAGAATTATTGTAAATATATTCGCATTTTAAAGCTTTTTTTTTTTTTTTACAATGTAATAGATTATAAGATAAATACACGAAAAATTTTCATTGAAAATATTTTCGTACATAATAAAACAACTTTCTTTGTAATATCTCATTTAATTTTTTTTTTAATTATTATTATTATCGAATTTTTTAGCTAAGATAAAATGTAATTGTATTGAGTCGGGGAAAGAATGTGGCAAGCCACATTTGGTTTAGCTGCAAAATAGGTCACCATGATGAAAAGTATCGATTCCTAACGCAATTGGAGGGTATCGACACTTTTTGGAATCCTAATTGTACTGGAACTTCTTTTAATGAACCGTCTGCTTATGCGTATATATTATATTGAATTTGTAAACCGTATTGAAGAGAAAGACTTTTTTTTTTTTTTTTTTAAATGAAAAATAGGGTTTTGCGACTATTTAAAGAATAGCATATTTCATGTATTTTCAGATTCATGCATGAGAAAAACTTTGTATCCAATGATATTTTTCCTTTTTAAATAATTTTGAAGTTTAAATAGGGTACTAAATGATTAAAAAAAAAAAAAAAAAAAAAAAAAAAACTTGTTGCAGTTATCTTCTCACACATGTATCTGAATGAATCTGTATCACACATGTGCATGAAATAAGATACTCAGAAAATTGTTACAGAAAAACCACATTCTTTCAAAAAAATGAAAATCGTCTCTTCCTTTCCAATATGATATATACACTCCAGTAACCGGCTCGAAATAGAAGTTCTAATATGAATAGACTCCCAAAATAGGGTCGATACCTTTGAATCGCGTCACGAATCGATACTTTTCATAATGGATGCCCTATTACTACAGCTTAACCAAATATGGCTTGGCACTTTCTTGCGTCAATTCTCACAATTAGAGTATTAGCTTAACTTACAACACTTACTTCGCATTCCTTTGAATTTATTTACAACATATGACTTTTAGATTAATCTTTTATTTATCGATGGAATTATGAATGGAATTATTAAATTCTGATTAAAATTTAAAATAGAAAATTCTCCCAAAATATAGTAGTCTCGAGTTACAGCAGCATCTGATTGTAAGCACAGTTCGAAATTGCTTCGGCATCGCATTTTTATTCTATTAATTATAAATCAAATAATGCGCTTGTAAAGATTACAAATTTTATAAAACATTTTATTATTTTTAACGTTTTAAAACAAATTAATTTTTTTTTTTTTTTTTTTTTTTTTTTTTTTTTTAAATCCAATTCAACTCGTTTGTCTATCTGCACGTTAATATTTGTATGTAGACCTTTTTATAAAACGTCTTAGAGAATAGCTTGAAAGTTATATATGGTATTCATCTTTACACTGTCATTTAAAAAAAATAAAATTGGATGTTATTACTATTAATAGTGTGTTTAAAATGCCACAAATTTATGAGGGAGACGCATTATTGGGCAGATAAAAACCACTTAAATGTAATTTTAATTTTGTTATGTATTTTCTATACATTTTAATAAATTTAAAGAGTTTCTGTGCATGTTTAAGCAAATTTTTTTGACACTCAACATATACAATATAATATATATATATGTAGGTAATTTTATTTAAAATGTATACAAATAGTATACAAATATAATATATACATAGTATTGATAAGAATTATTTTGCAAAATTGTGCAAGTAATAAATTTTACTTGCTTGTTTATTATTATTATTACTACCATTTTTTATTTGTACATTTAATTTATTTCTGTTGGTATGGATATTAATTTCAATTTAACCTTTTTCATGCTGCCAAATGGTCTTGCAGAGAATTTAAGGAAAGATGTGGGTCCGCAAGACTTTTATAAAATTAAAATTATGGCCTATGATCCATTTGAGTGTATACCAATACCAATTTGAGTACATACATATTAGATGAGAGATGACCGATATGTACCCAAATTGAATCAGCATAATATTCCATAATGGTCCTCTAATGTATAAGTTTATGTGATTATTTGCAATAGAATCTGAGATACAGCCTTTTCGTTTACGAGGAAAATTACAGCATAGCAGTGCTACCTATCACATGACAAGATCCCAAATTGAGTTGTGATATATTCTTCTCGTTCGTTCTTGGACAAAATTTCAGTATAACAGAGCCACCTATTGGCCGATATACACCCAAATTAAATCAGCATAGTGCTTTTTATTAGCCCTCTCATTTACTAAGATTTATTAGATTATACACATTAGAACCTGAGATATTGTATTTCCTTAAATATAAAAAATTGCAGTAAATCAGTGCCATCTGTTGAGATAGTTACACCAAAAATTGGCAAGCACTAATGTATGTCGGTGTGCAACTACATATAATTTTATATGAAAATCTGTCTATTAGTTCTTTATATACACCTGCTGTAAAATGCACACAAATATGCAAACATTTTTTAAAAATTATCAAATTGTGTTTTGAACTTCTCAAAACGTGTAAATACATCGAAAATCTGAAGAAAAAAAATTCTTACAAATTTATTAGTTTCTTTTTCTTTATATATAGAGAGATAAGAATGTGAAAAGAATATGAGAAGCATTTAGTTGTTATTTTAAATAGCTTGTTAAAATATTTTTTCACCAGTAACATTAAATATTTACTTTTATCATAAAATCATAGATGAAAAGAAAATAAATAATTTGCGTACATTTTATCAAGTACATTTATTCCACACTCAAAACGTAATATAAGGTAAAATGTACAAGGTAGAATAAAATTACAAGTGAAAATTACAATCTTGGTTTTTCCACATATTTTTACTTCTGTAGTGCATTTTGAGCATTTTTATATCTAATAAACATAAATTAATGTTATCTGTCAAAATATTTACTATTATTACATATTTAAAAACATTACGGATATAGTATAGAATTTATTTATAGATGAGTTGTATTAAGCAAAATTTATTGTTAATACATAAATCATTGCTTTCACAGACTTTCTTAAATTCTTTTCTTCATGAAAGAATATAGAGAAAACCTTGGCTATTAACGGGATCAAGTGATTTAGAAAACATTTCTGGAAGGAAAAAAATCGCTTTTCTGCCTTACAATCTTTTATTCTTTTATTTATTTATTTATTTGTTTAGTTTTAGCAGGCATTTTGAAATAATATTACAGTAATAAAATAACTGAATATTTAATATTACTTTATTATTACATAATATTTAAATGCAAGTAAGGTATTACGGTTTTTATTAATACGTAAAACATTATCCTAGAAATTTTATTTCGCGTGTAAAATTAAATTCTATCATATATACAAAGCAAAGAAACACAAAAAGGTAAGATTTATTGTAAAACTTGTATAAACAAATAATTTTTTTTCGACCAGTAATAATAATAGTAGTTAAAGTTTATGATTGGTTATTTCATCAAGAAATATTTTAATTTAAATATTTTAACCTTTTTTTTTAAAATTAATATTTAAAAATTATATTTCTATACCATTTTTGTAATTTGTTAACTCCACAGCACATTTCACGAAGATCAAAATTTTAAAATTTATCAAAAGTAATTTTCATATATTGCTAATAAACATATTTTATTTGAAACACATTTATTTAAATAATTGTTTAAGGTCTGAGCGGGTATTACACCCACCGAACTTTAGAATGTAGAAAACGAGGGGGGGGGGGAAGCTGAAAACCCGTAGAAATAGCATGGGACGAAAACAAAAAAACTCACAAAGTCAAGTGTGTTTAAAAAAAAAAAAAAAAGAAAGAAAGAAAGAAACTGCTTACACCCGGAAGTAATAAAAAGACAAAATTGACTAGAAAAAAACATCGAGGAGCGGGAGAGTAGGGATGGGGCATTACACCTATCGTCCAGGATTGATACGTCTCGCTTACTATGTGTACAGTTCGTGAATGTCTGATATTCAGGGTATTCAATCCTAGTGGTGGTTCAGAGACATGCCATCACAATTTTGATTCTTGCGGAAGGAAAAACATTGTTTATATAGTAAAAAAAAAAGAAAAAAGAAAGAAAGAAAAGACTTATTTTTAAAATTAAATTAATGTTTATGTAACATTTACTATGAAATCTTTATGCAACTTAAAATAATAATAATAATAATAATAATTGAAGAACACTATAATAAATTTTCTTTTTCAGGTGCCTAAAAATAATATTTATTATTATTATTATTATTATATCGATAAAGAACATTTTTAATCTTCTCAAAAGAAACAGTTTAACCCTGTAATAAATGAAGTTTCAGTTTCACATCATCAGAACAAATTATTATTTTTTGAAGGGACTTTTAAAGGATTATTGTTAATCATAGTTCACATATAACTTTATACGGAATGCCCAATCACCAGTTAATCTAAATACATGTAGTATTGTATAAATATTATCTAATAAATAACTCATAATTAATTATCATTAGAAATTATTTTTAAAATATAATAAAGGATAACAAATATTTATTTTTAATTACCTATTTATCAATTTTTAATATCTATAAAATACAGGTTCTTTTTTTAAACGGAAGGGGAAGTCAGGGGGCGATAACCTTCTCACACAGAAATATATATATTAAATAAAACTGGTTCGAAATCTATTTTGAATTGTTTTGAATTATATTTATATGGAGTACTTGTTATATAACTTTCTGATTTGCAATCTGTCTTCATAGTACTGAAATGCAGTTTACGGGGAAATCGTATGAATGCCACACCAGCTTATTTACTATGCAAATTGTAATTTTTTTTTCGGTACAATGGATAATATCGTGCAGTTATAGTATATATATATATATATATATATATACATATATTATATATATACATCAATTTTAAATTTATTTAAAGCATTACAGTACTCTGAATTTCTTTGAACGGATTTATACATTGCACTAGCGCTACGCTATGACCAATTATCGACGTCCTCTGATGTAATGAGAAGGTGACTTGCTATTGGAAGCTTTCAATTAAATATATTTTGAAAAACAATTGATTACCTAGACACAGTTTTATGCATGTTTTTTTTATTTATTATTATTTGAGGCACTGTGTCATTTTAATTAATTTTGTTAAATTTAATAAGAAAGAACTACAATCATTTATGTATAAATTTATTTAGGCTTTTTTTAATCTCTAATTATTTTTTCATTGATACATTTTGTTTAGATTACTACAAATTCTTAATTATTAAATTTAATCAATTTTTATTCAAAAACAAAAACTTTTTCAAATAAAGAAATCAATCGTCTTATTATTATTCTATTTCATAAAGTTCTTAGATGAAAAAAAATATATATATATGATCTAAGCAGCAAGTGAAAATTACAAGAAATTTACACGTCTTACTCTCTCTTCACTTTAATAATACGCATCTCAACATTTGTGAAGAACAGGATGAGATTTCCGTGATTGATGAACTCTCAATTTATCATCATCACGATTGATTACATTGATCAATGTGACATATCTAAGATGAAATGCAGATAAGAAATTTTTCATATACGTTTGAATTTTTTTACGTCTTCTTACTCATGTATGATAGATAAAAAATTATTTTTCTGGTAAAACTTTCAAAATTGAGATTTCGCTACATATACACGTTTTGAGGTTTCCTGAACAAGAACAATCAGGCTTTTAGTAGTTGTTTTCTGTGTCTGTCTGTGTGACTGCGTGACTTTTATCAACATGACTAAAAACAAATATCAATAATATATCTCAGTTTTCTAAATCTGTATCGCATAATTTATTTATTTATTAGTACTAAGGGCCTATTAGTCTCAGACAGTGATTATGCGTTGTCGTTTTCGATAGTTGGACATTTGTCGAAATCACTTTTCGATAGTTGAACATTTATCGAAATCTAAAATTTATCGAAAATATAATTGAATAATTTGAAAGCGATGTTATAATTGGGAAGAAAAAAAAAACTAAGTCCTCCGTCCTAAACTAAATTCTGCTTTTGCCAGAATTTCATCAAAATCTTTTTTTTTTTTTTTTTTGAAAGAAAAAGAAAAGAAAATTAGTAATAATCAGTATCGTTACAAGAGATATCGAAAACGTTTTTTTTTTTTTTTTTTTTTTTTAAATCTGTATCGCAGAAGGGCCGCGGTAGCCCAGTCGGTAGAGTGCCGGCCTCGTAATTGGAAGATTGCGGGTTCGGTACTCGAGCCGGCCAAAGACCGTCGTGTACACTAATGGTGGTTGGTGCACGTAACATCTGTCGTGGCAGCAATGCGCTCCATGTTCCCATCAAAAATTATACCTCTTGGGGTCACCGAAGCAGGAAAGCCATCCATTCCGTGAAGGATCAAAATGGTGATGGCATGTCTCCGGACCACCTCTAGGGGTGTGTCCCAGACGGTCACCAATTGCCCATCTGCGCAGCACTAGTGCGACGTTAAACCCAACCATCCATCTGTATCGCAGAAAGAGGCTACCTAGAACTTTATATTAAGATCAAACAAATGATTTGTGTTAAAGAACATACATTTTCATATACATTAAATGCATGGAAGAAATTTTTGGTGAGTACAGTTTAAATAATTTATACTGCACTAAAACAAAATGAAACTGATATACATTTTTTACATGCACGAAAACATTTTTCACATAAAATATCGTATGCAAAATATTATTTTTTTTTTTTTTACAGGGCAACAAAAGATAATTCATGTATTAGTACTATGTTTGAAACTGCATTCCAAGTTGTTTGGTACATTTCCTTTCTTTATTTCTTTTTTTTTCTACTGTGCCAACATTGATTAAATTGTTTGGTATGAATGTAATTTATAGATAATGTACAGGATTACTGAAAATTAGTCCAATAAGAGTAGTGTGGCCGATGATTCTCTGAATAATTTGAAATAAATTAAAAGTTCTATTGTAGCTTTAACTTTTCTATGAATATAGTTACACTACTTAAACTGCAGGTTAAGAAAGTAGTGGATTATATATATAAAAATAAAAAATAATAAAAAGAGCCTTATTAAAGATGGAACACGTCACTGTTTTTTTAATTAATTAATTATTAATTTTACTTTTTTAAAACAAATATTCAGTTATTTAACTGGGTATTAATTATTATTTGAAAATAACAGTATCTTCTACAAAACCGACTGAGTAATTTTATTCGTGGTAACCCTAGGATAGATGGCCATACAGGAAAGATGGTCAGTCTAATTATTTCCAAAAATGTCAGGTTAAAAATTTTTGAGTAAGTCAATTAATTTGGAGGCGTCTACTTTCTTTTTTAATCTAGCATATATGTACAAATTTAAAACAGACTATTTTATTTACTTACAAGTATTTACATCCAAATCAAATATATACATTTCTAAGTTTTAATTTGTTAATTAACTGAATTTTTAAAACATAAATTATAGGAGATGTTTTGGGATAGTCTAATTTGTTTTAAATTTAACATATAAATATAAATTTTGAATAACTACTTTTCCTGTTAAGTAGTATACATACCAAAAGCAATTTCATGAAATTCTGAGTTTTTCTCTGATTTTTTTTTCTTCTATGTATATTTAAACACAGTTCAAACATTATACCTCACACTAAATATTATCTAGAGATTTACATCTGAATCTCCAAGAAATTTAAATTTTTTATTGATTTTGTCTCATTAATTAAATTTTTAATAACTAAAAAAAAAAAAAAAAAATAGATATTATAAACTAGCAAGAAACCTTATGAACAATAAATACGCAATACAATATTTTACTTTAATGAATTTAAATTTTTAAACGAGAAATGCAAAATGATTTCTATAAAACATTTTCGGCTAAGTTACGTATTTGGTATTGTCTGATTTGTTATGTCAGAAATTAGAGCATAAAAGTTTTTAAAAAGTTTTGACATTCTTCAAAGAACAATGCATCAAAATATACGCCAACTTGTTTAAAATTTAGACGTAGTCATTTCCAGTTATATTATCTTTTAAAATCTCTTGACAGACAACAGAAAAATATGTGACAGCTAGCCAGATAACGACAGATCACTTTAACTTTTTAACATAATATAATTTATAATACATATTATAAATTATACATCTTTTTTTAGTAAAAGTTTATTGGCTTTACATAATAATTCCATTATGAGAATTTATATACATGACGACCCTTTAAATGGTGATTTGTATACATATTCAAAACAAATCATTAAATAAATAATTTTAAAAAAGAAATTTTTATTTAAAAATGTGCTAAAAATTTCAATTTATCGGATGTGGATAATATAAGTGAGTGGATAATATTAGCTTAAACGGATGACAGGGTTAAGTTTCAAGAAGAAATTTTGACTGGAGTTTAAGGTCCAGGTCCTCAAGTTGCTGTAAATCCGTTACTGCATGAGCACGTATTATCAGCAGAGTTCCCAATTTATGCATAATTTCACTTTCAATAGGACGATAGGAAGTGAATTAAAATCAGAAAACAAGTTTTGAACTGGTATTGGAGGCCCAGGTCATTCAGGGCTAAAATCATATAGTTCGTTACTAACTGAAAATGTACTTTGATTGAAATTAAACATGTATTTGTATATATATTTCAGTTCAATCAGAACCAGCTAAAAGATATCTGCAGAAAAACTGCAAAAAAAATTAAATTTAAATTTAAAAATTAAAAAAAAGTTTCGACAATCTGAAGGTATCTAGAACAAAAAAAATGACAAAATCTGCTGAATAACAGCAGTTTGGAAGCAAAACAATATTTACAGTTACACACATATATATATATATATATATTCCTTAAACTTATGATTGTTCCAAATACTTTCAGATTATCTGCAATTTTCTGCAGTTTTTTTTTTTTTTTTTTTTTTTTATCTTGGGATGATAGGATGGGAATGAAAAATTCTTAGATTGGGATGTAATATCTTCTGGCTATCCTTAGTTTTGTATCTCACATCATTGCTAATTTCCCAATTAGCATTGAAATAGTGCAACGCAAAATTTATTCACTCATTCATACCCATAAATAAATAATATTACCCCTATAAAGAAATAACATACAAAGCTAGATGAAAAAGAGTAAAAACCAAATTATTATTTTGTTTTGAAATTTGTCTTTTAATTATGGAACTAGCAGAAACTTATAAAGTAAGACTATATCTGAGTCACAAAAGTTTGCCCTTTTCAATTCAATTTTGTAGTCTATTTATTTATTTATTTTTATGAAAGGGTAAAAAAGGCTTTCCTAAAAGGGTAGAGGGGTAAAGAAAGTTTTTTTTTTTTTTAATTTGTTTTTTTTAATTAATTTTTCAGCCTTCTTGAGCTGTGTCGCAATACGTCGTAATGCGACGTTCTGCGTCATTTTGTCTTTTGTCAACTTAGTTGCATAGATTATTGTACTGTAATGTTAACAAGGCATATTTGTTGTATATTCTTAACAGCAGACACAAATAGGATTGAACGATGTATAGATATATCGAAAAATACAGATTTAACATCTATATCGTTAAATCGATTTAAGTTTACCCCGATTCTTGCTGATATTCAATTTATGTCTATATCGCTCTATATCAAATTAACTTACACAACAAACTTGTAAAAGAAAAATAGTTTATGAGAAAAGTTTAATGTTTATATCTTTACGAATAGATGTTATTTTGGTGATTTTTTAAACAAAGTAATATAAAATAAAGGTCATGTATTAATCGATTTATAGATACAAACAACTAAAACATAACCTAAAAAAATAATTTTTGGAATGCCTGAGAAGTATGTTAAACGGAACATATATAAATAAAAAATAAATAAATAAACTAATAAATGCATCAAAATTTATTAAAATGATGTATAGATTTTTTTCTTGCAACTTATTAAATTTGCACTCAGAAATCGTTACGTAACTGAGGTATTACAATGTTAAATAAATTATAAGTAGATTGATTCAATGATATTAAATAATTTATAACATTCTAATATATGCTCTTAGTTACATTGAGGTGCAAAATTACATATTTTATGACTGAGATGCAGTCACTTAGACTAGCATCCAATGTCACTCTGAATTTTAATGATATAACATTCATCAAAGCTGATTATATCTTGAAAACGTGGATTGAGAAACTTGTTTTATCGTTAAAAGCAAAGCTGTTTCTCTACTAATAAGGGGATACAGGGAATACAATAAATGATACCTATACGTTTGAAACGGGAAATAGCAGGTTTAGCGTTAGAAAGTAAATTACTGACACGTAGTTGGGGTTTAAAGCAGCTAAAGATATTAACTGTTTTTGGTAATTTATAGAAATTGCAAATCTACAAATTTATGTGAAACTGGCAGAACCGATGATATAAAAATCAAAAAACATAAACTTGCATGTAAATCTGGTGGCGTTAAATCTTGACTTCTAAATCACTCTATAGATATAATATTTTATATTTCGATAAGGTTAAGGTCACTAATCTTCCTCCAGGGCGTGTTTATGAAGGTACAACACTCGCCCTTGAATACTGCTAAAGTGGTTTCATCGAAATATCTAATTTTATTTTGATATTTTATAACAAAATTTTAACTGTTTTGCCTGGGATGTATTGACACTGAGAGAACTGATTTAAAGTCGAAAAGTCTGCTTTGTGCTTACTGTTTTTTAAATTATAATTTATTGATTTTTTTTTTTTCAAATAAACATCTTATTTTAAATATTGTTTAAATTATATTCAACAGTGAAAGGTTAAAATGATGTTTTACATTTTAATAAAGACGATGTAATTTTTGTTTTCAAACATAATAATAAATCTAGAAAATGTATTGTTTCAAAAATAAATAATAAGTTTTGGACTCGGTAAATTTTAATTCAGTGATCGATATTTTTTAGGTGCACGTTAAGAACTATGAATAAATGTATTACTAATTAAAACAATAATAGTCGTAACATGTTTTTTACAGTTTTAAAATTTATTTTTATTGTTTATAAATATGTATCAAATTTCTAAGTGGGTTTGTGAGAGAAACAATTATAACATTGTAAAACAAATACGTATTATAGTAAAATTTTAGTATTTTTAGTAAACAAACAAGAAGGTTAAGTATTTTTGTAATTTTGATGTAATTTGCAATTTTTTTATTGTAATAATTTTCAATCTTAAATAAACAGAATATTTAAAAAAAAAAAAAAAAAGAAAGAAAGAAAGAAAAGAAAAGAAAAGAAAAAGCCTTTATCTTACTAAATTTTTTACTATATTTTTATGTTGTTTAATAATAACAAAATGGTAGTATTTTTTTCAAAAAGAAATAAATCCTGAAAGAAATAAAACAACTGGAATCAAACTCCAAATATTTTATGTATTTTCTAAAATATTCAAAATGGCATTTCCTCTTTTTTCACCAAAACGTTTCTTTTTCATTTTACTTATCAGTCGACTGTTGATTTTTCATTGATGTTTTATTTGTTTGGGAGATTTTTATTAAAAAGTCTGTATATAAAACAGTAAGTTGCTAACATTTTCTCAAATTCTTTTCTTCAAATCCTTTTTATGCATGGAGCAAAAAGAATAAAAAATACAATTTCTTTAGTGTTCTTCATGTATATTATGCTTCGATAAATAAAAAATATTTTTAGAAAAAAGCATTTAATAGCATTAATTGCAATTTTAAAATCCTGATAACTAAAATTTCAACCGCATTTATAAATATATATCTACAAGAAATAAATGTAGCACTTTGAATTTAGAAAGTTTCAAAGAATGCATGGATTATTATTATTATTTATTATTATTATTATTTATTTATTTATTTATTTATATTTATTATTATTATTATTATTATTTATTTATTTATTTATATTTATATTTATTATTATTATTATTATTATTATTTATTTATTTATATTTATATTTATATTTATTATTATTATTATTATTATTATTATTATTTTACGTAAATCTAAATATCTGTACCTTGCAAAATACAGACCTAATACAACTTAAACGTCTATTTGACTGCAATTTAAGTATGTGCAACTCGCAAGATTTAAAAAGAAAAGAAAAAAAAAAAAAAAAAAAAAAACCTTTAGAGCTATAATGACGTCAATTTTACCTTGCAAGTTTAATTTTTCACAAAGTTTTATACCAATTTTAACATTTACACGTGAATGTCTTTTCATTTCAAAAAAAAAAAAAAAAAAAAAAAAAAAATCAAATCAATTAGTAAACTTTTTTGGCAACAATTAAAAACTAAAATAAATCATGCATTTTTGTCTAAAAAAGGGCTTCTTCAACTTTTTCGATACTGATTGTTATTAATTTTCTTTTCTTTTTCTTTCAAAAAAAAAAAAAAGATTTTGATAAAATTCTGGCAAACGCAGAATCTAGTTTAATAATGAGGACTATTAGTTTTTTTTAAATTATTATTCCATTATATTTTCGATAAACTTTCGATGTCGATAAATGTCCAACCGTCGTAAAACTGGCGACAACATTTTATCCATAGATTGAGACTAATAGTCCTCCATACTAATAATTTAAAATTGTGTTATTAAGACAAATACAAGCAACATTTAAATACGAATATATTTTTGAGCTTTGTTTTTTAGGAGATTTTGCATATTTTTTTTCATGTTAACTTTTTGATCCTTGATTAAATAGAAAGATTCTCCTTAAAATGCATGTTACCAACGCCTAGGTCCCTCAGATAGACTATCGGGATCCGGACAAATATCGCGGGACAAAATATCGTGTCAAAAAAATAGTATCATCTATTTGAAAATTTGATTTTGTGTCACGTGGGATCTCTGGAGGAGGCCACAGAGCCTTATAAATATTAATTAATTAATTAAAATAAATAAATAATTAAATAAATCATAGAGTTGAATTTCATTATTTTATCCATGTTTATTTTTAAGTTATTTTATCTTTTGCTTTTCACTATTCAATGTACATTTTAAAAATCACTGCTGACATTAAAGGTGAACACTGTTCACAAACTTGAATTAAAAATTTTATAATTAATAAGCACGATTGAATTCATTATGACTAATTTTGACAAAAGTTAATAAATATGGTTTTTAAACTATTTTAAGTAAAATTTATAAAAAAAAAAAAAATTTGTTGTAGGTTTGTCAGAATGTCAGTGCTCTGGCTAAGGTATGTGTTGTCGTGAAATTTTATACGAACATTACTAATAATTACCAACTCATTTTTGCTTTGTATTCATTTACGTCGGCGATATTTTGTCCTCGCGATATTTTGTCCCCAACCCTGTCTATCAGTTTTAACCCATTCACTACCACCGTCAAATCGAGCAATTAGAACAACTTAAAAAAAAAAAAAAAAAAAATCAATATATTTTCTTTATCCCTTAAAAACCAGAAATTTAACATATTCTTTCAAATTTTTGTCCAGAAACAAATATATTGCGTAAGAAATAAAATAACAAGAATCAAATTGAACTACCTTAAATCTCCAAATATCTTATATATATTGTGGAGTGCTCAAAATGTCATCCCCCCCCCTCCTTTTCTTTCTTTCTTTTTTCTTTATTTAATTCTTTCATTTTTCTTTTATTTATCAGTCAACTGTTCATTTTTTATTGACTTTCTTTTTGCTTGAGAAATTCTTTTTTAAAAATGATGCATATAAAAAAAGCTACTTGCTAAAATTTTCTCGAGTTTTTCTGCGGGGCTTAATAATACATATAAAGGATGAAGAATAAAAATGCAATTTCTTTAATGTTCTTCAGATGCATGAGAGAAAAATGTATTTGGATGTTTAAACAAATAAAAGACTCTTTTATGAGAAAAAGTTGAACAACTTGCTCAATTTTAATTTAGAATTTAAGAATATTTCTGTTGTATGTTAATAAAAAAAAAAAAAAAAAAAAAACATATTGGTATTTGTCAATTTTCTTGTTATCAGATGTAAATAAATACAATATTTTAAAAACAATACATGTTATTCGGAAAATATTTTTTTATTACTTTTCTTAATTTTGTATTGCTTGTAATGTGATGATGCATATGAAACTATAATCTTTAAAAATGGTTTAAAGAATGAAGTCAAATAAAATATTTAAAATACATTTTTCATAGAGTGTACGATGTTCCCATCAAAAATTATACCTTTGGAGGTCACCGAAGCGGGAGAGCCATCCCTTTCGTGGAGGATCAAAATTGTGATGGCATGTCTCCGGACCACCTCTAGGGGTGTGTCCCAGACTGTCGCCAACTGCCCATCTGCGCAGCACTAGTGCGACGTAAAAACCCAACCAACCAACCATAGAGTGTACGAGTGTACTCAATATATATATATATATATATACATATTTTTTCTTTTTGCATTGACACAAAGTATTTTTCTTTAATTAAAAAACTATTTTTCTTTATTTTTTTATTATAATTAATTTTTCTTTTTAGAATAAAACAATGTGCTGCCCCCCCCCCCCTTTTTTTTTTGGAATCAGACAAATCAGGCATTTTTTTTTTTTTCCTTTCTTTAGGAAATATTCTTTATATCAAGCTATTAGACGCGTGTTAATTCTATTTTTTCAAAAAAAAAATTCTCAAGATTTCGAGCTTTGAGTGTTGGGGGATTGAAAGACGGTGGTAGTCTGTTATTTTACGAAAAATATATTAATTTACGTATCACAGTATTTTGTAGCGCCAAAAGTGAACTATGGTATTGACAATTATTTTGTATTCTACTACTAACATGCTAACTGTTAGAACGTAAATATTTATAGCTAAGGACAGAAGTCTTTCATAATTATTAAATAAAAATAAAAATAAATAAAAAAAAGCATTTTTGTAAAACCTTGATCCTCAAATCTTCTTGCACCACAAGTGAACCACAAAGATATATATTTCAATAAATACATACCAAAGAAAATTATTTCTTTCTGCCTTCTGTTTCAAAATAATTTAAAAATATACTCAAACTTAAAATTTTAAATCGTTTTTATCATTTTTTATCTTTTATTTATTTATACAGTTTATTTATTTTCTTTTTCAAGAATTTTTTTTTAATCATAATCTGAGATGATATTTTACTTTAAAAGTATACATATATATTGAGGAAGGAATGAACATGATATTATGGCTCTACTGTTGACCATAAAATATTTATGTTTCGAGGCATACAAGATCCAAATAGACACAGTTAACTTCTTAAAAGTATTTTAACGCTGCTAGAAAATTATTACTCAAAAAGTATTTCTGTAAGGAATTGATTAGTTTTTGCAATGCAGTGATATCTATTTTTTTTTTACGAGTATAGATATCAGCTAGCAAAATTTTTATGAGACATACATTCTAGAAAATATAAATATCAGTGAATGTTGATATAGGTAACTCAATATAATTTATTGTTTTTTTTGTGTGTGTGTCTACAAACATACGTTTTAGTACAGGGGTAAAAAAGGGAAGAATACAAGGTAAAATAAAAATCAAGTAACATTTAATTGAAAAACATATATTCTTTAAACTAAAAAATAAACACAACAAACAAAAGAAAAAATATTGAAGACATCACAAGGAGATTCTTCAAAGATATTTTTTTTTTCTAAGTTTTTTTTTTTTTTTTTTTTTTTTTTGTTAAAAGTAATTAAAAAAAATCGATAACTTTGTTTTAAATTATCACAGATTTATAGTTCAACCATTCGTTTTTAAAGATATTGGTGAGACTTTTCGGAAGATACCCATCTCGAAAATTTACCAGGGGGGAAAGCGATGCCCCCACATGCACAGACTTTTTTTTATAGTTAACTACTACTATTATCAATAATTTATATTAATTTTAGAATCACAAGTTAAAAATAGCTCTCATTATGCACATTTATACAAAATTTTGTCCTATACTGCCATGTTAAAAGTTTACAAAAAAATGCGATCACAGCGCCACCTGTTGAGCTATTGATCCCCAAATCAAATCGGCACCAGTTTATATCAGGGTGCAACTAAATACCAAGTTTGGTTAAATTTTATTCATTGGTTCGTGAGTGTCCAAAAACATCGTGATACACACAGACAGACAGACATTTTCTAAAAACAATCAATTCGTGTTCAGGACATCCCAAAACGTGTAAATCCATCAAAAAATGGAGGTTAAAAATTTTCACGAATCCAATACTTTCTGTATATTACATATAGAAGAAAGTAAAAAATATTGAAGACATCACAAGGAGATTCGCTTAAGGCTGCGTATAAAAGTCATATCTGCATACATTTTAATACATACACAATCTCACACGTTTTATACACACACTAACATAAATCTGATATTAAACATATCACTCAATGTTTTTGTGCTCGAACTAGAAATAACTTCATATTATTTCCATGATTTTGAGAAATTTTAGATTCGAATTTAAAGAGTAATGTCTTAAAAAATGCACTTTCGTGAGAAAAGGAGACTAGCTTAAAGTAAAAGAATTGACGTAGCAGAAAGAGATGAAGACTAATCGATAACTGACCATCTTAGACGTCAGTTATCACTCTCCCGGTAAACAGTAACACATTTTTCTTTATGAAGTGTTCTTGCTTACTTCATGAAAATGCATGAAAAATAAAAAATAAAACTATTTTCCAATATTTACTAAAAATGCCATTTGTATCAATATACGATCGTCAGAACTAATGTTCTAGTAAATATTTCTCTGAAAAAATAAGACTTACTGAAGCTCTCAAGTGTATTAAAATCTTTTTTTATCACGGAAGTCTCGCTCATATATATATATATATAATTTAGAATAGAAAGTGATAAAAAGGTGCAAAAGTTTAAGATGAGTGGGCGTGATTAACAAAAAGAAAAAAACGTTAATAAATACAACAACGAATTAAATTATCGAAAAAACATTTGTAAAAATAAACACTTCATGTGAAAAATTAATTTTATCAAACAAAATCGCTACAGTTCTATCTATTTAAGTACTATTAATTTATTTTTTTTTTTAGAATTTCATTGTTATTCTTTTTTTTTTTTTTTTTTTTTTTTGAGTATGCTGGGTTTCGCCATGTTTCCGAAACCTGTTAGTCATTTTTAATTTTTCTTAATAATTGTCTATTCTGCTGCTCCCACCCACTGAAGAGAAGCGGATGGGTGTTTTTCACATGAAGTGTTTATTTTTACAAATGCTTGATGGAGATTAAGTATAAATATGAATGTATCGGTGGTGTAGAAGTGTGTGGAGTGGAGGAGAATAGAGTGAGCATTTAGTGTTTTGGATTTTTAGTTCGTCGAATATTGTGGTGTTAATGAAAGAGTTGGATTAGAGTGTAGAAATTGGGGGAATAGGGAATCTTTCTTACTTTGTCTAGTTTGAGAAGTGTCGTGATTCGTCGAGAGCAGCCTTCATCCTATTACAGTGTCTTCATTTGGTGAGATCTATTCTGCACTTATCTAAGTTATTTATTAAAGCTATTTTTTTTATTGTTACTTAAAATTTGACATTGAGTTTGGCCCAGCTATCCTCTCCGTTCTTAAGCTCTAATAAAACATTATTTCCATTTTAATTGAGTCTCGTACAATTTCTACTTAGTTAAGTAAGTTTAAGATGGGGTCTGCGTCAACGCAAACCTCACAACTTAGACAGCTAAACTGTACACATTGTCAGACACATATTTTTATATGAAATGCCTTGACAAGGTCTCTTTACACGTAAATGGTAACTGCTGAGATGTTTTCTAAACTCAGTCTATTAATGTTTTTTCAGTTATGTATTGCATATCTTGGAATACCGATAAATGCAATATATCAGAGATTATTGGAACTTTTGTTAGATTTCCTACATACAGTCGGTAACAAAAGCCTCCGAACACTAGCAAAAATTCCTATGTTAAAAAAGTACACTTAATACAGTTTTCTTAAATAAACCCTTGTAGAATTCTGTTTTTAGACTGACTAAGAACAGGATTCGACAACGATTTATTTAACAAAGCTGTATTAAGTGTGCTTTTTTATATAGGAATTTTTGCTAGTGTTCGGAGACTTTGGTTACCAACTGTACATCCTATATGACGATAAATTATATATTGAAGTATACTATAATTGCATGCCTTTAAGTCGTCATTCCTGAGCACACTGTCAATGCAAATATTTATTAATCTTTATACAAAGAAAGAATATATTCTTTAAACTATCCAAAATAAATTCAGTCATATCTACAAGTACAGAAAAAAAAGTTTACTATTCAATATTACCAAAAAAAAAAAAAAATTCTGAAATAAATTTTGATTTTTGTCTGGAGAAACGGCGTAGAAAATATTTTTCTTATTCGATAAATCGTCTGTGACAAACGAAAGCCATTGTTCGAATTCAGGGTATTCGCCAGAAAAATATAGAAATGTAAGTAAAAAGTGAGTTTATTTTGCAATGAACATTGGGAAAAAAAAAAAGAAAAGGAACCTATGGTATACAATTTCCCACCGTATAGGAATCGTTGAAAAAGAAGAGTTTATTTGTGTGAAGGAAAATACTTCACGATTTTATGCAGTTTATTTTTACAAATAATTTTAAGGGATAATTATATGACAATTAATTATAAGGGCAACACGCTTGAAAAATATCCTAGTACTTCATGAAATGTGACAATCACACCTGGCGGAACACTCACACGGCATTCTCTTATACTGATTGATTTGGAAGTTATATATATATATATATATATATATTTCTGTGTGTGGGGGGGGAAGCTATATCTGTTAACCATTGTACCTACATTCATGAAATATTTAACTCATTAAACGTCTTAGAAATGGAATGTGCTTTAGCCTACTGCTTGGCGACTTCTTTGCAATTGGCGATAAAGATGCCAAACTTATCAAACTCGATGTTTTTCAGTCGTTGAATGATCGATCTACGAAGTTGACAACCTCAGTTTGCCATTTGATTTTCGGAAAAGTCACCAAGAAGTGAGCTAAAGCACATTTTCACGAAGACAAGCATTTCACCAAGACATTGACTATAATAATTACGCACTACTGAATTATAAATTTATTAAGGAAAAAATAAATTTTCAGCGACCGGAAAAATCAGCTGCTCGGAGAGTTAATATTCTTATTAAATCAAATTTTATTTTTATTTTTTTTCTTTTATATTATTCAAGGCTTTATTTTTTTACCCAAATCACGGATAGAAATTTGACTATTCAAGTAAAAATTTCAATTAACAACCCCGAATGATCTTCAAAAAATTAAATTTGAACTTTTTTTTTTCGTTTAAAATTAACAAACACACACAGACCAACCGTTACAAGCTTTATTTCTGTATTCAAGGGACCTCACAGCGCCTAATTTTATTTTTAAAAAAGTCTGGAGTGACTCCACTCGACTTTCCGAACATTGAGTAATTAACAGTTTTGTAGGTAAAGTAAAAAAAGAGGCGTTGTTAAACAAACAAAAGAGATAAAACCATAATAAAGTGTTTCAGTATTTTTCTCCATATATTACACGATGTTTTATTTAACGCTACTGAACTTTGAGTCCATAGATCATAATGATAAAGAATTTTCGTTGTGACCCTGTAAAAAACCTATAAATGCTAGATTCACCAAAATGCTTATAGTCAGAGCAGCAGTGATTTATAATATTCATATAAATTTTCCGCTCAATTGAATAAGGCGTTTAGAAGCTATCGCACTTTTAACTAGTATGTTGTGGCCACCACATGACTTTCTTCTACATTTTCCTATACCAATTCACTCAGTAAAAATAATTTATTAAAATTATTATTTTAAAAAATTATCTTCCATGATAATGCAGATGATTTCCATATTAGAAAAGTAGTATAACACTAAATATAAAAAAAAAAAATCAATCTTATTGTCACTATTACATTTAATATATATATATATATATATTTGTGAAAAATGAAAAAAAATCGATAACTTCATTTTAAATTATCGCAGATCTATGGTTCAACCTTTCGTTTTAAAGGTACTGGCGAGCTCTTTTGAAAGATACCCATCATGAAAATTTACTCCCCTCGAGGGGGGGGGGGAGGCGAGGCTCCTACACATACAAAAAAATTTTCCCAGATGACTATCTCTATTATAAATAATTCTGGTAAATTTCATAATGATTATTAAAAAAAAATTCTCTTTATGCACATTTATACAAAATTTTGTACTATACCACCATGTTAAAAATTCAGAAAAAGCGGGATGGCAACGCAACCTGTAAGACAATTTTTACCAAAAGTTGATAGGCACTAATTTATGTCAAAGTGCAACTACATACCAATTTGTATGAAATTCTGTGAAGTAGTTCCTGAGATACAGTTGCCACAAAAGTTTGTCATACACACACATAGACTGACAGACAGACAGACATTTTCTAAAAATGGTCAAATCGTGTTCTACAGCTCTCAAACGTGTAAATCCATCAAAAACCCGAGGTCGAAAATTTTTACGAATCCAACACTTTCTACTATTGAATATAGAAGAAAGTAAAAATTTGGTCCCACAGGCGATAATGATAAAGAATTTTTCTTTGAGTCCCTGTAAAAAAACTGTATGTGCTACATTCACCAAAATCTATACAGTTCGTGCAACTGTGACCTATAACATGTGTACAATTTTTTTGTTCAGATTAAATAAGCGTTTAGACGCTATCGCACTTTTAAAAATTTGGCCCCATAGGCCATAATGATAAAGAATTTTTCTTTGTGCCCCTGTAAAAAAACTGTAAGTGCCAGATTCTCCAAACTCTGTACAAATTGAGTAACTGTGACCTATAATATGAGTATAAATTTTTTGCTCAATTGAAAAAGGCGTTTAGATGCTATCGCGCTTTTAAGATTTTGGTTCCATAGACCATAATGATAAAGAATTTTTTTTTGTGTCCCTGTAAAAAAACTATAAGTGCTAGATTCACCAAAATCTATAGGGTTCGTACTATGTTGACTTACAATATACGCACCAACTTTCAGCTTATTCGAACTAAGCGTTTAGACGCTAGCGTGTTCACTCACAGACATACACACACACATACATACACACATACATATATACACACACACATACATACATCATCGTAAAAATAGTGAAAACGGACTCAGGGGACCTCGAAACGTATAGAAACATCAAAATCTCGAATTCGGATTTTTGACATGATTACAATTCTTTCCTCACTTATAGTGTTCGGAAAGTAAAAAGCACATGCCAAAAATTAGACTAAACGTATAAATACTATTCAACTTTCATTTTTAAAATATAAATAACAAGTTCATGAATAAAATTCTTTTTCAGTAAGGATGGTTTTATAGGCTTCAGTATTCGCAAAAGTATCCTGACAGTGGCACAAGTTTCCACTTTAACGCTTTTACTTTTCGAACTTCTTCTTTTTATCAGTGCTTTCAAACTCACAAAAAATGATAAATGGTATATTTATACTATAGTGGATTTTCTGCACACACACACACACACACATATATATACATATATATTCAGTTATGTTTTATTCTGCATAATTGTTATCTACACAGTAACACAGACGGATACATAGCCAAACTGATAAAACATTATTTTGTAATTCGGAGTGTGATGTAGATTATCGCATATTATAAAATTTGTTTTCTCTTTGAAAGATAGGTTAATTCTCTAAATAAATTAAATCATAAACTAAATTATTTAATCTTAAACAACTATTTAAAATATAACGATATAACTCTTTTGAACCTATAAATAATAAATTTACAATATACGTTTTCTAATTTTTATGTCTTCCCTTTCATATCTTTTACAATGTAACTGAAACAAAATCTTTGATCTGTTCCCAGTATTCACTTAGCAATCCTAACGTAATGAAAAATCTTTTCGTGTTGAAAAGGATGTGTATTGACTTATTTCTATCCTTTTGTTTTGTGAAACCAGAAAACAATTAATTCGGTCTCTTTTAATCTTACATAGAAATATAACTCACATGCCCTCTTGTCGCCTAATTTACATCATCAGGTAGATAAACTATTGCTTAGCTGGTTGTTTCCCAAGAACTAAAATACTTGGCGAAATCATAACAACACTGACTAACAACGGCCATTGAAGTACTGGTTGCCTTTTCAAAAATTGCATAAAAATAAGCGTAACGTACCGCAACCAATCTCTATCTTAAACATTGAACTAGGCGTCTATAATTAAACACCAAATGCATTGTCATTTTTTGCTCCAGTTTTGGGAGTTCACTTACTTACTGACTTTTCGATCATGCCGTAGACCAAGAAAGTTGAGGGCATTGTACCCTGTGTTGTTTCCCCCCCCCCCACTCCATACCTTTTTTTTTTTTTTTTTTTGAAAGTTTATTAAATTTTTTGTTCTGGAAATCTATGCTCACGCCTCAAAATATCTTCTGTGAAGTAATGCAATAATTCGCCAATTGTTACCTCTTGGATTCGTTCTTGGGTGTTCTTTCATCTATAACTAATTTTTAACTTGACTTTTTTTTACAGCTCATTCTGAAGTGCCAAAATCAATACTAATTAAATTTTTTTAACAGCAACTATTCATCTTCCGATACCAATTATCAATATAGTAAGACAGAGAACTTTAAATCGTGTAATACAACTGAATTCTTTAATTTTTTCTATTTGTTTATTCATTTATTTGTGACACATTTTTTATTTATTTCTTATAAGTTTAAAAACAGCAAAACCGCTTTAGATATATCTAGAAATTGATATTCAAAATGAATTTTATAGGATATACATATATATATTATATGTGTGTGTTTCACAATATGTTTCCAATTTTTTTTTTTTTTTTTCAAAATTTTCTTCTTCTTTATGCGATATATCATTTTTTCCGATGCAATATTTGAAAATGTATTCATATTACATATATATATATATATATATATATATATATATATATATATATATATATATATATATATATATATATGTATATATATATATATAACAATACATTGCTTAAAAATCGACTGTTGTTCAAACTATATGATGCTGACATATGTAAACAAAAATTTCTGTCATACAATTTCTGTCATTTTATTAAGATTATAAATTTAAATCAACGCTAGGTGAGAATATCGCTTTTGGAAGCTTTAAAAAGACTTCAAATTTGTATGCTTAATATTTAATTTATATGTATTTAACTATATATAATATACTTATATACAGGGTGATTATAATTAAAAATACGATTTCAAAACGCTATAATTTTAAAACTACCCGTCAGAACGATTTGGTATTTTACCAGGGTAATCGTGAAGCAAAAAATTTTGTTTGGCAGAAGGAAAAAAAAAAAAAAAAAAAAAAAAAAAAAAGCTCCAAAATGTTCCTATAGATGGCGCTGTCAGGGTAATGTCAGGGGAAAAGCCTAATTGAACTCATTAAACACAGGAATGTTGTTAGCAGCAAAATGGAATAGCAGGAAACATTCAAGGGTTTACAACAATTTTTTTTAGCAAAAAGACAACAATACGTGTTTACAGCGTAAATAGTCATAGTAAAAAGAGAAAAAATCTGGAGTGACTCCACTCGAACTTCCGAACATTGAGTAATTAACAGTTTTGTAGATAAAGTAAAGAAAGAGGAGTTGTTAAATAAACAAAAGAGACAAAACCCTAATAGAGTGTTTGACTATTTTTCTCCATATATTACATGATGTTTTATTGAACGCTATTGAACTTTGAGCCCATGGATCATAATGATATAGAATTTTCCGTTGTGTCCCTGTAAAAACCTATAAATGCTAGATTCACCAAAATACTTATAGTTAGTGCAACAGTGATTTATAATATTCATATACATTTTCAGCTCAATTGAATAAGGCGTTTAGATGCTATCGCACTTTTAAAAAATGGGTCCCTTAGGCCATAATGATAAAGAATTTTTCTTTGTGTCCCTGTAAAAAAACTGTAAGTGCTAAATTGAACAAAATCTATACAGTTGGTACAACTGTGACCTATAACATGTGTACAAATTTTTTGCTCAGATTAATAAGGTGTTTAGACGCTATAACACTTTTAAAAATTTGGCCCCATAGGCCATAATGGTAAAGAATGTTTCTTTGTGCCCCTGTAAAAAAAACTATAAGTGCTAGATTCTCCAAAATCTATTCAAAGTGAGTATCTGTGACCTATAATATGTGTATAATTTTTTTGCTCAATTGAATAAGGCGTTTAGATGCTATCGCACTTTTAAGATTTTGGTCTCATAGGCCATAATGATAAAGAATTTTTTTTTGTGTCTCTGTATAAAAACTATAAGTGCCAGATTCATCAAAATGAATAGGGTTCGTGCTACGGTGACATGCAATATGCGTACCAACTTACAGCGCATTCGAGCAAAGTGTGTAGACGCTAGTGTGTTTACTCACACACATACATACATACACACATACAAACATACATCATCGTAAAAATAGTGAAAACGGACTCAGGGGACCTCGAGATTTATAGTAACATCAAAATTTCAAATTCGGATTTTTGACATGATTACAATACTTTCCTCACTATAGTGTTCGGAAAGTAAAATAGGAACTTCCTGAAACAAATACTTTACGGATAATTAACGACACATTTTGGAACTTATTTTTTATTTTGCCAAACCAAATTTCATTGTCTCACGATTGCTCTGGTAAAATATGAAATCGCTCTGATGGGTAGTTTTAAAATGAAAGCGTTTTGAAATCGTGTAACTTTAATTATAATCACCCTCTATGTAAACTTCCAAAATTTTGTAAAATACAACTCGCAAATGCATTCTTTTTTTTCTTCTATTTCTTATATATTTACCTTTCTGAACTCGGAGATAGCAAAAAAAACCTCAACGTTATCAAAAATTTGATAGTCTAACCAAATTACAGTTTATTTGTGTTTTTAGTGCAATGGTAAATAACGGATAAATTTTTATCTTATATTTAGATATGTTTTTGAAGATAAAATCTTCTTTGTCACGTGGATGACAAAAAAATACGCGATTGTAATGCTTGTTCATTTGAAAGTTTCTCAAGAATTTTATTTAAGTAAACTTGATGTGTATTGCAAAATGATGTGTTTTGCCAGGTTAAAATAAATATTTATCGCGTTTCCAAAAATTTATTCTAAAGATTTTGCTTTTTACTTTCTTTTACCCATATGTATGGTAGAGAAAGTATTGTTTGGGGTAAATTTTTCTAAATTTAGTTTTTGTAATATTTACACGTTTTGAGGTGCTCTGAATCCAAAAATAATGTTTTTAGCGGTTAGTCTATGTGTCTCTCTGTATGCCTGTTATCAGCATATCTCAAAAACAAATAAGAGCAAGAAGTCCAAAATTTGTATTCTAAGTGTGCATTATATAGGGATGCTACACAATACTTTTCGTTCAGATCAAGCAAATAATTCGTGTACAGGGACACCAAAAACAATTCAAATGCATTACGTCTATTGGGGAAATTGCAGTTATGTAGAGTATAAACGTCTATAGACTGCACTAAAACAAATGAAACGAATATATATATATTTATATGCGTAAAAAAAACATGTTTCATGTGGAATATGATATGGAAATCATTCACTCTTCGTTTACAGGGCTACACAAAAAATTAGATTATCGTGCGATAATACTTGAAAATTGATTGAAGTGTATTTCAGGTTGTGTCGTGTGTTGTTAATATAGGATTATATTTATCTGCACCATGTGGTGTGTACATAACCTTCAGAAGATATACAGGGCTGCCAGTACTTAAGTACTCAGGGAGGCAATAGCCGAACTCACACAGAATTATGTGTTAAATAAAGCTGATCTGAAGCCTGATTTGAATTGTTGTAACGTAGGTTTACATATCATTACTCGTTATTTTACCCATTGTTCTTCCATCTGAATTTGTAGCATTAAATTTCATGGTAAGGCAAAGTCGTGTGAGTTACACGCCAGATTACTTTTTAAACTTTTAAAATGGTTTAAATTCGTGTGTTTAACATATTTAAATATATTTGTGATATATTTGCTCATAAACTGGAGTAAATGTTTAAAATACAAGATATGCTTGTTTTTTTCCCCGATAATTTACTTTTTTTTTTTTTTTTTTTTTTTTCCCCCGATAATTTACTTTTTTTTTTTTTTTTTTTTTTTTTTTTGCATATTTCATTTACATTTATCTTTCTGAACTTCACAATAAAAAAAAAAAAAAAAAAAAAAAAAAAAAACTTTTTTTTTTTTTACATGTCAGTATGTTTATATTCGAAACAAATTACGATTTAAGGATTTATTTGAATTGAGTGAGAAGGTGAACAGCGGATAAATCTTTATATTTATGCATGTTTTTAAAGATAAAAGCTTCTCTATCACTTCAAAAACATAAAACGTGTGATTGTAATATTTCTTCATTTGTAAATTTCTAAAGATTTTATTTTAAAAACATTAAATATGTTTCTTAAGAATATGTGTCTTGACTAGATAAAATAAATATTTATCGTGTTTTCTCAGAAAAAAAAAAAAAAAAAAAAAAAAAAAAATCTAATATTTCGTTTTTTTTTTTTTTCCCTGGCATTCAAAATGAATTGGAATTTTTATGTTTAATATTTTATACCTACATTTAAACATATTTAAATGTATTTAAACATAAACTGAGGGAAATTACACTGAGGGAAATACTGAGGGAAATACAACATATTCATCTTTTTTTAACCATTATTTTTATTTATTTATGTTTTCTTTTTGCATATTTGATATACGTTTATCTTTATAAACTTTAAGACCGAAAAAACTTATCTGAAGATATCTCGATTTTTATTTTAAAAACAAATGAAAATTTATTTGATTTGAGCACGCAAAGGAATAAAGGACGAATCCTTATTTTAAAATTAGACATATTTTTAGATATAAAGACACTCCTGTCACTTAAAAAATGAAAATTGTGTGATAGTAAAACGTGAGTATTTGGAAACTTTTCATGAATTTTATTAAAATAATCATAATTAACTAATTTTATAGAATTAAGTGTCTTTCAAGATCAAATTTATTTGATGTGTTGCCCTCCTCTCCCCCCCCCCCTCAAAAAATAAATAAATAAATAAATAAATAATAATAATAATCAAACATTTTATTATTTCCGCAATTTTAAACAAATTCGAATGTGTATGTTTAATATTTTATGCGTTTATACATGTTTAAGGGGACTGAGATGTTTGCGAGTACTGAGAAATGGGAAATATAGGTTGTTGCTTCTAATTGTTACATACTTGAACATTCATTGAGAAAAGCTTTAAAATACAACTTTTTTCTTTTTTTTTTTCTTTTTTTTTTTTTTTTTTTAAATCTTTATTTATGTATTTATTTTATTTTTTGGAGTATATCACATAAATTTACCTTTGAAGAAATTTAAAATTTTTATATTCAAAACAAATAAGGATTTATTTGAGTGCTCAGGAGAATAGAGGATAAAACCTTATTTCAAAATTAGATTTGTTTTGTGAGATAAAAGAAACTTTGTCTCTTGGATATTGAAAAATGTGTGATTGTAATGCTCATTCGCTTGGAAATCTCAATCCTTTTATTTAAATAACCTTAAATGTGTTTTGTAAAATGAAACGTCTTGTCAAGTCAAAATAAATATTTTTTATTTTTTATTCAGTTTTTTAAATATTTCAAACATTTTGTCCCCCTCCCCCAGCATCTAAAATGGATTTGAATTTGTATGTTCGATAATTTATTCGTTTAAACACATCCAAACATATTTGTTGTATATTTGAATTTAAAATCGTGGAATACAATACACCAGTGTATTACTATTTATTTACTTATTTTTTTGCATTTTTCATATACATTTATCGTTCTAAACTTCAAATTTGAAGGCAAAAATAAGGAGGATGCTTTGAGGTTTTTATTCACAGAAAATTAGGATTTATTTGATTTGTGTGCGAAGGTGAATGACGGATAAATCCCACCTTGTGTTTAGATATCTTTTTGAAGATAAAAGAATCCTTCTCAATTTGATAACATAAAATGTGTAATTGTAATGCTTGTGTAATTATAAATATCTGAAAAAATTTACCGAAATATACTTAAATGTCTTTTGTAAGATGGTGTGACTCGTCTGGTTAAAACAAATCCTTTTTTTTTGTTTTTTGTTTTTTTTTAATTCAAAACGTATTCGAAATTGTATGTTGAACATATTTATATATACATGTTATATATTTGAATATAAATTGGGTGAAGATTTTAAAATGATATATATATATATATATATATATATATATATATATATATATATATATATTCATATTGCATATGCAGTTATCTTTTTTAACTTCGATGTTGAAAAAAAAATCTTTGAAGTTATCTAAAATTTTTCATCCAAAATAGAACATAATTTATTTCATCTGAGTGCAAATTCTGGGATAATTTCTTATTTTATATTTATACGTGTTTTCGAATATAAAAGATTCTGGGTCACTTTGTTAACGCAAAACGTGTGATTGTAATGCGTGTTCATTTGGAAATATCTGAAAGATTTTACTTAAGTAACTTTAAGAAGGTAAGTACGCAGCTATGTCTTGCCAAGTTAAGATAAATATTCGTCATATTTATCTAAAAATAAATAAATAATAAAATAAAAAAAGTTATTTCTTACTTTCCGCCCCCCCCCCCCCCAGCATTCAAAACAAACTGGATATGTATTAATAACAGGGTTAAGGCTGATTAACTGAATTAAGGTCCTAGACCCTACGAGGAGTGCCCTCCGGGGGGACCTTTCCAGGGGGAGGGGGTAGCAGTATTTACGAAAGTTTCGGAGAAAACCACGGAAATGTCCGAACGGCTACGCATAAGAAAGCGATCTCGAATCGAACCCGGCATCTCACGTCTACCAGCTTTAAGAATCAAAATGAATTGGAATTTTCAAGCTTAATATTTATTCGTTTTTCAGTTATGGATTTTCCGTAAATCTGTTTAATGATTCATAAAATTAATATTATGCACAGTATGAAAATGAGAATTTGTACTGTATACTACAAATATTTCTTAGTTATATTTTCCTGAAAAAAGCAACATTTATTTCAAAATTTAGTCACTAGCCATTTATTTCGACTAAACATGAAGGAAAAAGATGAACTTAACACTTAAAATATTAAACATATTTTTAAATGTATTTAAGCATAAACTGATGAAATTTAAAATACAATATAGCAATGATTTTTTATTATTATTTCTATTTATTCATTTTTTGCATATTTCCTATACATTTATCTTTCTAAACTTCAAGATTGAAAAAATTATTTTAAGTTGCCTCGATATATATATATATATATAAATAAAATACAAATAAGAATTTATTTGATTTGAGCACGCAGGTGAATAGAAGACGAATCCTTATCTTAAAATTAGATTCATTTTGGTAAATAAAAAAAAATCCTTGTCTCTTGGCTAATAAAAAACTTGTAATGCTTGTTCATTGGGAAATTTCTGCAGGATTTTATTTAAGGAACCTTAAATTCGTTTTGTAAGATGAATCGTCTTGCTAGATTAAAATAAATAAATATTTATTGTTTAGTTTTATTTATATTTATTTATTTATTTATATTTATGTATTTATTTATTTATTGTCTCCTCTTTCTCTTATAGCATTCAAAGTGAATTCGAATTTTTATGTTTCATACTTTATTCAGTTAGACATATTCATACATCATGTGTTGCACATTTGAATTTAAAATGAGAGAATACAACATATCAATGTTTTTAATTTATTTTATTCATTTCCATATATATATATATATATATATAGGAATAATTTAACAAATGAAATGAAATAAAACCCCAAAACACACAGAAGTCTTCATCAGGGAGATCCTTCCTTGTAGGAGTTAAAGAGAAGTTTCTGCAAGGATAGTAGCAATTAGCCAATAACCATCCTTAGCCCCCAACTTCTCACCAAACAGAAAACCACCTTTAACAGGATAGAAATCTAACAGATATGAAATAGATCGAACGAAGCTACTATACTTTTGATCGAAAGAAGCTACTATAAATTGCTACTATCCTTTCAGAAACTTCTCTTTAACTCCTACAAGGAAGGGTCTCCCTGATGAAGACTTCTGTGTGTTTTGGGGTTTTATTTCATTTCATTTGTTAAATTATTCCTATATTCAAGTTTTACATTTCCTTTTGCAGCAATTTTGCGCATTGGTTTGTAAATCTCTAGTTGATTTTTCTAATCTTTAAATTTTTATTTTAATTTCATATACATAAATATTTGTTTTAAAACTTTCTTATTTAAAAAAAAACATTGTTTAGCTAAGCAGCTTTCAGCGCTAGCCTTCTCTGTTTTACGTTATATTATAATAGTCTTTAATTTTATATCATTTTATATCGTACGCATATTCGCTTTTAAATATTTCTTATATATATATATTTATATTTATATTTATATTTATATTTCATACACATTTATATTTCAAAATTTTAAAATTGAGAAAAAGAAAATCTTTGAAGATACCTCGATTTTTATATTCAAAACAAATTAGATTTAAGTGCAAAGGGGAACAACTGATGAACCCTATCTTATATTTAGATATGTTTTTGAAGATAAAAACACCCTTGTCACTTGGGCACTAAAAGTATGTGATTGTAATGCTCGTTCATTTAGAAAAGAAATGTCTCTAATATTTTATATAAATAAAGTTAAATGTTTTTTGTAGGATGAGATTTCACGTCAGATGGAAGTAAATATTTAATATGTTTTGCAAAAAAGTATTTCATGAAACATAAATATTTCATTAAGTTTAATATTTAAATCATTTCATGTTTCTTATCCGAATATGGATAAGCGAAAAGAAAACATTAAACATTTAAATGTTTATCAAATTTTGCCTTTCGGCAGTAAATCGTTTTTATGATAGTTTATCCTATTTCATTATTTACATAAAAACTAATATCATCATTTATTCAAGCAATTTTTATTACAATATGCATTTCTGTGCTATTTCACATATATTTAATAATAATTTTTCATTTTTTTGAAAAAGCTGTTAAAAGTAATTCTCATTTTTTAACAACATAGAAATAATATGCAGTTCTCATAGATTATTAGCACTTTCCAACTGTATATATTCATTACACCTTTAAACCTTTAATAACCTTTAAACACACAACGGATAGACAAAAGGACAGAAATACAGATAACGGAATAAATTGATTCATAATAACTCTTAAACGGGGTTGAACTGTTTTAAAAACGATTATCCCAGACCAAATTGCAATTCCACATAATTCCAATTGTAGTACGTAATGTATGTGAATATTTTACAGGAGCCCTGTAGATCTTATCGCTACATATACTATCGAAAAAAATTTTAGCATATTAATAGCAAACGCTAATTTTATTTGGATTCGTGCAGTATGATATTATTTAAAGGTAATTTATAATACCTTGCATAAAATACAGTGCACTGGCATTTTTTGGGTGTCTCTGTGCACAAACTAATTGTTCTATTTAAACCAATTTAAATGCAGAACATGCATGAAACTTACCGTGCATACATCATTTTAAAGAAATTCCTAAGTATTTATGAACGTCAGAGGCGGACAGATAGTTAGAGAGATATCATAATCCAAATAGTTTACGCTCTTCATTTAAAAAAAAGAGTTAAAAAAGTTTATTAAAAACGAAAAAAAAAGAAAAGAAAGAAAAGAAACGAAAAATTCTCTCTTTCACAGAATTTAATTTAGTACGACAGGACTAATTTATATATATTGCGATCTTGTAACTGACTAAAAAAAAGTTAAGAAGTTCGGCATTTTTCACATAATAATCGTTGGAATGGTTACCGTATCTGAAAACGCAGATGTAACAGTTATATGAGAAATGTCGAACTGATTATCAGCCAGGGTGGCTCAGTGGAAGAGCAACTGCACGTTAAGTGGAGTGCCTGGGTCCAATACCATGGCATTTTTCACATAGTTGGTATACAAAAAAACAATCTTATATTCCAAACTACTTAAAATGAATTTTCACGGTTGAGAAGTTTATCAATAAAATTTCTAAATATTTTAAGACAGTTTAAGAAATTAAATTGGGTAAAATTGGTAAAATTTGATAAAATTGGTATTAAATTTGGTAAAATTGGGTATTGGCAGGTATCTTGGCATATTGGAAGTGTGACAACACAAAACCGCTGTCTGAAAGAAATAGTCCTGTCGTACTAAATATGCAATTCTAGTAATTTAATTTATCGCTATTAATGTATCTGAATATTTTTATATTACCCTGTAAATCATAATGCTGTTCATACTACATTCCAGGGAAACATTTTTTTTTTTTTTTTCATATAAGTAATAATAAGTAATAATAATTTCATTATAATTTATGAAAAATAAATGAATTTAAATGTGGTTTATAAAAATACCTTTCATAGAACTCGAGTCTTTGAAATTTTTTCGGGTGTTCTTTCGTACAAACCGGTGATGGTATTGAGCCCACTTTCAATAGGAAACGTACTATAGTGAATTTGAATAATGGGCAATTATCAAAATGTGGGAACATGAAACGTTAACATCAAGTAATACATTAAACATGCTTTATTTCAAGAAAACAAATAATTATTTAGGAAAAAATTACACCAAATGCTTTTATACATTTTAGGATATCAGATCATCAGATATCAGATCATTGTTATTTAATATGTTTACTTAAATAAGAATTATTGCCATTTCATATGATTCGAACGTTACAGTATTCGGAGTTTTTTATTTCAAAAAAGTGTATTGATTGATAAGAAATTTTGCAAAAATACATAAATATTTAGAATAAAACCATTTAAGAAATTAATTTAAAGAAAGATAAGGGTGTTTAGATTCATTAGACATTAGACTTAATATAGTTTGTGTTAAAATAGCATTGTTTAGATCGTTACTTTTGGACATAAAAGTGCAAAATATTTTCCTGTATAAAAGTCCAGTTTGTTTCCGAAATATCATCAAACCAGTATTGCTTTTGATAAAGAAATTATGACACAATCATCACTTCCCTATGCCTACCCATTATTTTCCGTTAAAATCACCTGAAAATAAGTTATAACTGTTTTTGGTGCTACATCTTGAATCAGTTAACGTTTTGGATGTCCAAAACTCACACTTTTGGTCCAAAATAATAAAATTTTAAGACATTTACACAAATATTTTGCAACAAATTGTATCAATTCTTGTCTTTGAACAAAATTAGAATTCCAGTGAAAAAAAAAAAAAAAAAAAAAAAAAATGAAGTCAGTGAGAATTACAGTCGGTAACAAAAGTGTCCGAACGCTAGCAAAAATTCCTATGTAAAAAAAAATACATTTCATACGGTTTTGTTAAATAAATCCTTGTCGAATCATGTTCTTAGGCAGTGTAAGAACACGATTCGGTAAGGATTTATTTAACAAAACCATATGAAGTGCACTTTTTTTACATAGGAATTTTTGCTAATGTTCGGACACTTTTGTTACCGACTGTACATTTATAAAGTTAATTAAAGCTTAAAGTTATGGTATGTGTTCTGTGCCCACCTTTTGACCCTAATAATTACCCTAATATCAAATGAGGTTTTTGGAATTCCGCTATTTACAGGAGTTAGACATACACAGACAAATAAAGAGATAACGTCGAAATCATCTTTCAAAACTCCTCTCCCACACGCCTAAAGAAAAAAAAAATTAGCAAAGAAACGAAGAGGAAAGGAAAGAATGAAATAGGAATCGGAATCAGAAATTAATTAAATTACGATAGTCGAAAACTTTTACGAATTTAATAAATTTCATTTTATTTAAATAGTGAAAAGAAATAAAAAATATTTTAACATTAAAACTTTTCAAGTAAATAGAGATTTTTCTGCTACTTCTAAAAAACAATTAGTGAAAGTGAAACTATTTCCTATCTTGATAGACCAAAAAAATTTATATTTATACTAGAACATCATTTCGAGCTTTTAAAATTTCATTCTAATTAAAAATATAAATCACATATGGACAATTTGCACACATGGGGGATTTGAACAAAATCTTATTTTTCTGGTAGTTTTAGGCTCATAAATTTCAAAAAGTTTATTAAAAATGCAAAAAAAAAGTTCTCATTAATTTCAAAAATAACTTTAAAATTAACCAAAAATCACGTGACTTCAAAACGCTGCCTGACGTCACACTTTATGATGCTTCAATGTTTACATTGTGTTAGCTTAGTTAATTCGTTTTAACTTTCATAATTATCAATCGTTTATGTGATTTCTGAGCATTTCTTTTTTCATCTTATAATCATTTAATATCATTATCACCCTTTTCCATTATCATTATTTTCAAGTGTTTTCTTTTCATGGCGGTTGTCCAATGTTTTTTTTTTTAACATGATCCTGTGGAACGCTAAAGAATAGCTTCTGAGACGCATTTAGCCGTTGTATTAGTGCAGAGTGGTACAATACAATATTTATACTACGATTTTTTAATATACGTCATTATTACAGAAGATAAAACCTATTCCACTGATTCAAGAAGCAAAGAAAGCACGAAATCAAATGTAAACAACTATTACTCCCGTTTGTTGTCATAAAGAATGACGTCACGATGTATTATACAGCGTTTTTTCGATAGAGTAAAGAGTGCGATGTTAAAATTGTTATAAATCAGTCATTAGATTTCAAATAAAGAAAATGTATGTATTTATTTTCTTACTTTTTCATTTTCTATTATATAAGAATAAAATCAGAAAACGTGCAAATTCTCTATTATATTAATTACATTATCGCAACAGTTACAGAAGTTAAAACGACGTTAATTAAGTAAATCACAAGTCTTTGTCTACTTTAATTCATAAAGTATTATACTAAATATAAATAAAAAGCATGTATATTTTCTCGCAGGAAATGTATTCCGGCTAATATATTCAACAACTATGACTGCAACTTCCTCATATCTAGAAAGCTATTGATTTCAATTTTTCTAACATCTCAGGAGAGAAAGATAATTTTTAAGCCAATACTTCTGAATACGATCTCTTTGATCATTCATCATCACTTTCCATTCTTAAAAGACACGACATTAAATTTTATCAGAAAATCGATGAATAACATGACTGAATGGCGTCTCAGTAGATTCATCATATTTTAAAGTAGTTGTGAAATATTCTTCTGAGGAATTCTTGTAATAGTTAATTTTATATGTCAGTTTAGTGTTAGGGCATAAAATTAAATGTATTTATTTTTAGTTCTAATTTAAACAATAACGCTTAGTGTAAAGTGCACTAAACTTTAATTTGCTTAATATTATTAGATTAAGCAATTCTTTATTATACCTGATTGTTGAAAATGGAAAAAAACATATTTCGTTAACTGATACATTTGAGAGTAATCAATTGAACGAAAAGAATATGTTTTATCTTATCTTTAAAAAAGTATTAACTAACATCGACAGCATTAAGATGTTTTATAATAACATTGTAAAAATATTCATAGAATTATTTGGGAATCAAGCACAAAGCTTGTGTTACAAAACTCCCGACTGAATAACAAGAAATACAGATATAGCCAGAACTGTAGATATAACTAGAACTATATATAACGTCAAATACATATATAATACAAAGTGAATAACAAAAAATGTAAATGAAAAGCTAGCCGATTAAAACAATCACAACTTTCCCTAATACATTTTTTTTTTTTTTACTTTCTTCTATATGTAATATAGAGAAAGTATTGGATTCGTGAAAATTTTCGAATTCCGGTTTTCGATGGATTTACACGTTTTGGGATGTCCTGAACACCATCTGATAGTTTTTAGAAAATGTCTGACTGTGTGTTTCTAGTCCTGGTATGTCTGTCTGTGTGTCTGTATCACGAATTTTGTGGATGCTGTATCTGACGAACCAATGAATGAAATTTAACCAAACTTGGTATTTACTTGTACACTGACATAAACTGGTGCTGATTAGATTTGAGGATCATTCGTTCAACAGGTGGCGCTGTAATCTCATTTTTTCTAAATTTTTAACATATAGAACAAAATTTCGTATAAATGTACATAATGAGAGTTATTTTTAACTTGTGATTGTAAAATTAATATCAATTTTTGATAATAGTAGTAATTAACTAGGGAAAAAAATGTGCGTGTGGGGGCATCGCTTCCTCCCCAGGGGGAAGTACCCCCCTCCCCCCGGGGGAGTAAATTTTCAAGATGGGTATCTTTCGAAAGGTCTCGTCAATACCTTTAAAACGAATGGACTTTAAAATGGACTTTTTTGGGGGGGATATTTAGTGTTAGACTACTTCTTTAACATGGAAATCGTCTGCATTATAATGGAAGATAATTTTTTTTAAATAATAATTTTAATAAATTATTTTTACTGAGTGAATTTGTACAGGAAAATATACAGGAAAGTCATGTGGTGGTCACAACATACTAGTTAATTTATAATTTTCAACATAAATAAAAAAAAAAAAAAAAAAAAAAAACGTCAGCGTGTGCTATTAATTGCTTTTCATAACCAAATTTGAATTTTTCTTAACACTGGTTATAAATTCTTGACTTTTGAAAAGGCTATTTTATAATCAAAGGCTGAAAACGCGTAACTTACCATTTGAGATTAGTTGACAAATTGCTAGCTCATAAAATATAAATAAATTATCAACGCAATTCGGGCCTGAAAAATCCCATATCAGATAATTTTAAAACATAAATAAGAATTTTATTGAACATAGCTAAAAAATAAATAAATAAATAAATAAGAAGAAAACACTCAGATTAAACCAAGAAACTCGTGTAAATAAGGGCTAGGAGCCGTTAACAGAAAGACATTCCATGGAGTCATTGCACCGAGGTCTTGTGTAATCATTTGGCTTTAACACCTACATCTACACCTACATCATCAACATCCCTATTAAAGCAACCTTCTATTGAATCAAGAACGCAAAATCATGCGGTACGTATTGACTATTAACACTTTCCAAATGTACGTAATTGTTGTATTGTATAACTTCCAATACTCTTTGCCTAAGCAATCACACAACAAACAAACAGTATTTCTGAAAGGCATACTGATAGAATAATTGAATTCATAATTATTCTTAAGCATTGTTAGACACTAAAGAAAACGTAGCCCTTATATTCTAATTGCAGTTCATATTGTATCTGAATATTTTAGTGTAGCCCTGTAAATTTGAAGGATAATAAAATCGCATTCTATACCAAATATTATTTTAGCATATTAAAAGTCAACGTCGATTTCTTTAAAAGTAATTTATAAAAATATCTGTCATAAAATGCAATGCGTTGAAATTTTTTTGGTTGTCCCTGTACACAAACCAGTTGCACAGGAGCTATTAATGTTATTTAAAATAGGGAACACTCCATAGTGAATTTGAATAACATGTGTAATTTTTGTAAAGATTCTGAAATTATTTACGGGCGCTGGGGCGGCCAGATAGGCAGAGAAACAGATGGACAGTTCGACAGATAGATACTTAAATTGAAATAATATTCCCACTTAAAAAAAGTTAAAAAGTGTTATTTCGCTTATTGTAAACGAAAATGCTATTTCAGAAAATTTGCAATAAAAGCCTTCTGTTTCAGCGTGGATCGTACTTTCGCTTCACGCTTCCAGCCCCCCCCCCCCCGACTTGTAGTTGGCTCTTTGCCAAATGAGAGGTGATTTTTTCTCTTTTTGAGAATGTTACTTTTTTTTTTTTTTTTAGTTTAGTTTTCTCGGCCTGTCTTAAACAGGAAGTATAATTTTTTCTCTTGAACATGAAAAGTTATGATTTACATATCTTGATCTTGGCTCCTTTATGGAGTAACAATATTATCACCTGAATAATTACTGAATTAATTTATAATTGTGAATTCTTCTTTAAAATACTGCAAATAGTAAATTTATCTATGTGTAATTAATAAAATAAATAAGTGAAGCTCTCCCAACCTGAGTAAATTTTATGACTGAAATTGAACACGTGAATTACAGATTTATAGATTAAGAAGTGTTTTTATGATTATATAATTCTGCATTTTTTCATGGTTAAAATATTTTCATGGCGCAGTATTTTTTCACCTTCAATGTAACTGAATATTTTTGTGTGGCCATTTCGATCTAATGTTAATCATACTACTTTCTGTAGAAAGCATTTTTTATGCATATGAATAACATATTTCAATTTTATTAAGATGTCTTCGAAGTTAAGTTATTAAAAATTGGTTTTTAGAAATACAACGATTGCTTTGAAATACTTTTGGGAGTCCTGTTCACAAACCAGTAGTGGTAATTACAACATTTTCTATAGCAAATATTCGATAGTGAAATTAAACAACATATTTCAACTTCATTGAAATTTGTGTAATATAGAGAAATTAAAATATAATTCATAAAAATACCTCTCATAGAACACAATGCTTTGGAATACTTTCATGTGTCCCTGTACACAAGCCAGTAGAGATAATCATTCCATTTTCAATAGGGAACTTGAATATCATATATTAGTTTCAAAATATTCCATGAATATTTATGTGAGTTAGAGCGCGGATAGGCAGACAGAGAGACGGAGAAACTGAATTCTTTAACACTTTTCAACCTTACTGGAAAGTGTTAAAAACATTTAGAAAATGATAAAAACGATTAATATAAACGAAAATGCAATTCCAACAAATTTCTAATTATGTCCATTAACGTAACTGCATATTTTTGTGTGACCCTTTAAATCTAATGCTAATCATACTGTATTCTATGGAAATCAATCTTTTGTGTATATGAATAATATATTTTAATTCCATTAATATTTCTGCAAAATAAAATTCTTCAAATTTGGTTTATAGAAATACCTCTTATACAACACAGTGCTAATGAATACTTTCGGGTGTCCCTGTATACAAACAAGTAATGCTATTTACTCCATTTTCAATGCGAAGCTTTTGGCACTGGGCTTGAATAACATATTTCAATTTCATTATGATTTGTATACAGTAAAGGTATTAAGATATGGTTTACAGAAATGCCTCTCATACGACACAATGATTTGGAAAACTTTTGGATGTCTCTGTACACAAATCAGTAATGGTGGTTGCTCCATTTTCATTAGGGAACATCCGATGGTGAACTTGAATATCATATATCAGTTTCAAGAAATTCCATAAATATTTACGGGAGTTAGAGTGCGGACAGGCAGACAGACAAACCTAAGTCATAAACACTTTTCAACCTTGTTGGAAAGTGTTAAAAAGCGCATACACACGCAGGTACAAATAAATATGCACATAGATAGATTCATATAAATACACACATACATAGATACGATGAACGCTTCAAACTTCTAGCATCTTTTTAAAACAGGGGTTAAATTTACTAAATCTTTTTCTTCTACTTTTGTGAATGTCTTGGAATTAAAGTTAGTTCTCGTTTCGTCCAATAATTCCCCCCTCACATTTTAATACAAAACACAGGATAACAGCAATTTCAGTATCGTAGATATGTGACTTGTTTTAAAACTAATTTTTTCCCGGACCACCGGTTGATGCCCATTGATATAAAGGCTATACAGTCGGCAGCAAAAGTATCCGAGCACTAGCAAAAATTCCTATATAAAAAAAAGTACACTTACTACAGTTTTGTTAAATAAATCTTTGTCGAATCCTGTTCTTAGTCAGTCTAAAAACAGGATTCGACAAGGATTTATTTAACAAAACAGTATTAAGGCTGTACATCAGTCAGATAGCTCCCTTTCTCCCTTCCCATGTTATCCAATGGGATTTTTGTCGCGTCGTTTTATAAAAATATCTGATTCAAAAATGAACTTTTTCGAATTCTGTTTTTTGAATGTTACTTTTTGAACAGGTCGTCTTTTAGCTTAGTGAGCAATTCTTCGAAAAAATAAATTTAAATATTTTACTTAGAGATCCATAATTTACTTATTGAAATAAAATATTTAAATTATTTTTTTCGAAAAATTGCTCACTAAGCTAAAAGGCGAACTGTTCAAAGAGTAATATTCAAAAAACAGAATTTCAAAAACTTCATTTTTGAATGAGATATTTTTATAAAACAAAGCAACGAAAATCGTATTTGATAACATGGGAAGGGAGAAAGGGAGCTATCTGACTGATGTACAGCCTTAAGCGTATATTTTCTACATAGGAATTTTTGCTAGTGCTCGGATACTTTTGCTGCTGACTGTAATCATGTTGTGTTTCAGAAGAGAAAAAAAAAATCTTTTTTTTAAGTCAATAAATTAAAATTCGAGAAAACTATTTTACGAATCCAAATTTATTTATTTTTTAACAAAATTTTTTCAACGATATGCACTCGTAAAGAATACTTATTCATCCACAGACAAAATAAAGATTATTATTATTATTTTTTTTTTTTTAAATGAAATTTGTGAAAAATAAAAATGATTCACAATGTCAGAGAAATTTTATTTTATTTCTTGAGTTAACCATATTTTATCTGCATCCATGGTAAATACGTTCCTTATAAATTACACTTCAAAAAAAAAAAAAAAAAAAATCTTATTCAATAATCTTTTAGGAAATATAAATCATCAATGTATAGTTTTATTCTATAGATATTGGAATCTTAAGCTTTTTTCGGTAAAACTTAAAACTTTATAAGAATCTTTTTTATTCGATTAAAACTTCTTCGTACATAAAATTTCATTTTCAGTTTTAAAATAAGTCTTTTCTGTAGATAATCTCTGAAATTCTAGATAAAAAGAAATAATAGTAATAAACTTTTCAAAAAGTTTGAAGTGTGCTTATATATACATATATACAGGGTGATTATGATTAAAGATAAGGTTTCAAAATGCTATAATTTTAAAACTATCCATCAGAGTCATTTCATATTTTACAAGAGCAATCGTGAGGCAAAGAAATTTTGTTTAGCAAAAGAAAAAAAAAAAAAAAAGTTCCAAAATGTGTCGTTCATTATCCGTAAAGTATTTGTTTCATGAAGCTCCTCTTTTTCTCTTTTTACTGTGACTGTTTCCGCTGTAAACACGTATTCTTGTCTTTTTGCTTAAAAAAATGTAGTAAACCCTTGAAGTCTATTGTTTCCTGCTATTCCATTGTGTTGCTAATAACATTTCTGTGTTTAATGAGCCCATTTAGGCCATTTCCCTGATAGCGTCATCTATAGGAACATGTTGGAACTATTTTTCTTTTTTCCCCAAACAAAATTTCATTGCCTCGTGATTGCCGTGGTAAAATATCAAATCTCTCTGATGGGTCGTTTTAAAATTATAGCGTTTTGAATTCGTAACTTTAATTGTAATCGCCCTGTACATTATTCAGATCAATAAAAGTATGTTTATAGCCAATTATGGCATATTAGCAATAATATTTGGTTTACAGGACCATATAAGAATATTCAGATTTATTATGAACCTTTTTCTTAAATGTGTTACAAAAAGCATTTTTCATTGACTTTTTATGAATCATTTTACACAAGGGAATTTTTTTTTAAAAACATATAACTTTCTAACTTTTAACTTATATATCTTTTAAATAAAAGGTATAGAATATTTTATTACTATGTTTTTATTAACTTCTATTCTTGTTTGTTTGTGTGTTTGTTTGTCCGGTATAAATCTTGCAATCTATTTTTAACTAACTTCCCTACTAGCTAGACATTTGAAACTTTCACAGTAGCTCAGAACCCGGTGACAACACAATACTTCGAAGTCAGATTTTCGAATAGTTTTCTTTTAATTAATTAAAATAGGAAAATAATAACCCCCTAATAGCAATAAAAATAGCCATTAAAATATTAGCTATAATTTAATTGTTGCCAAAAAACATTTACGAGTTCATTTTCTTTCGACATAAAAATAAATACATTTAATTAAACGTGAGCGTTAAAAAATTGTAAAAAGTTAAATGATGCATCTGGCAACAATTGACGTCATTATCACTTTAAAGATTTTCTACACATTGATAAAGTGCTAATGTAGTTCATGATGCAAATATATGTTGTTCTGAAAGGATTAATATTTTATTTTTAAAACCAACTTTTTTTTTTTTTCAAATTTCCCTTAACTCTTTAACCAATCACATTAGGACGTCCATCTTTGGAATATCAATAATAAGGATTTTCTCGCCAAAAGTCACCAAATTTGGCGCCAAATCCATTACCTACCTAGTAGAGCTTTTAATGCGTTTTAAAGGGAAAATTAAGCTATTTTAACGCGCAAAAGAGCTGGAAATGCAGAAAATTGACATTTTATCAACTTACTAAGCCTCTTTGAAAGAACTTACACAAAAATAGTTACAATTATTTACAATTTCGTAACAATACGCATTGATAAAGTGCTAATGTAGTTAGTTCTATAGCTATGATTCAACAGAAAATTTAAAAACAAGGTTTATAAAAAGTTTTTTATCTTATAATTATTTAAACTTTACTCGTAATTAATAATAGTGAATAAACTACAGAAATGACAGAGATTTTTAACTATGAAAATATTAAAAAGATTAGTTAATTCAGATTACTTAATATATTATTTAATATAGTTAATAGAGATATTTTATTTCTCGTTTTATTTATTTCTTTAACTGCACACTTAACATCTTTCTTTAAATATATTTCATGTAATCTCATTCAGTAATCTTTTAAAAATAATAAATTATGAATCATTTTATTCTTATGATATTCGAATCTGAACTTCCTTTCAAATAAAAATTTAAAAACTATGTAATTGTATTTTTTGATTAAAATATAAATAAAAATTTAATTTCTTTTCAAATATAAAATTTCACTTAAGGTTTAAAAGAAATTGCATTTCTGTAGATGCCACCTGAGATTCCAGATCAAAAAGTAATACACTTCTGCAAAAATCTGAAGTTTTTTTTTTTTTTTTTTTTCCTTTTATAAAAAGAGGAAACTTTTGAAGTTTCGGTAGTGGTAAATACCAGCTTTTGTTTGTGACGAACACTGGAAACTACATGCAGAAGCTTTTATGTACTTGAAAAAAAAACCACTTAGTTTTTAAGCAAGGCCATTATTTATTGACTTTTTAATGCTCTTAAAAATATCTTTAAATAATTTTATAATTTCTAAGGACTGGTTATGTGCAGGAGGTTTTATACCTAGAAAAAAATTATTAGATTAAAATAACAATTCATTATTTATTTTTTATGTTTCTAAAAAATCTTTAAATGAATAAGTAGTTTTTAAGTAAGGCGATTATTCATATGCATATTTTGATGCTCTAAAAAGTACCTTTAAGCATTTTTGTGCAATTTATACTGTACTATTACATACAGAAGCTTTTAAATATGAAAAAAAAAAAAGAAACTTAGTTTTTAAGGAAAGCCATCGTTTATTACAAAGTAAGATTTTATAAATATAAATAATTAAATAAAAACGATAATAATAATAAGAGTATATTGTTTGTTTAATAATTTTTATAATTAATATTTATTTAACTTTTTGACTTTTTATTATTAAAGGAATTTAAAAATAAATATCTTTAATTTATTCTGTAATTTCTAAAATATGATTTGTAATGCAAATTCAGTGAAATTTATTATTAACATTTTACAGCAGAGATAAAAATTGTTTATAATTTCATTTGCACAGTCTGACCACACTGTCCATAAATACCTTTAGAACTCTCTAGAAACGATATATGGCATATAAGATCATTACACAATGATTACTGTTAAAATTTATATAAATTACACTATTGATTTATGTATAGGGATGGCTTACATTAATGGGTATTATGGAATATAAGAGGTAGGGATGCAGTGGGAAAATGTTTTTAAACCTATGAGAGCCGCGTATTGTTTCTTGTTTTAACTTCATGTAAAATCATGTTTTCAATAAGAAAGAAAAAAGTATTTTACAAACAAATTTATTTAGGAACTCGTGCGCTTTTATTCAACTAGTTACCCATTGGTACACACTACACTGCCAGAAGATTTTGTGAAATTAAATTACAAAATATTTATGGCAGTAGATTAAACAATAATTTAGTAGAATATTTTTTATACCAACTAGCGAAATGTATAACATTGTAACGTTTCTGTACAGCCGGTAACAAAAGTCTCCGAACACTAGCAAAAATTCCTATATAAAAAAGGTACACTTAATACAGTTTTGTTAAATAAATCCTTGTCGAACCATGTTCTTAGACTGACTAAGAGCATGGTTCGACAAATGATTTATTTAACAAAACTGTATTGAGTGTATTTTTTTTTATATAGGAATTTTTGCTAGTGTTCGGAGACTTTTGTTACCGACTGTATACTGCATTTCTTAGGATAAATATAACTTTATATTGTCGATGACTAGACAATCAACTCAAGAATTAAATGGCATAGTCATGAACAATCTTGTTGGATAGTCATCGTAAATGCTCTTCACAGAAAGCTCTGGAAACAATATATTTTGCAACACATTTTCTCTTTCCACGCTTAGCTTGAGTGAATACCCCTTTTAAAAAACGTCTTTCACTATCAACCACTTTCCTGGCCCGTGTCTGTTCTTCATTTTTTTCTCTTTCTACTTCTGGATGCTTCCCTGTTCCTTTACAATTACCTTTTAGTTTTATAACTTTATAATTTTTAGCATCAAGGATAATAATTCATTTTCCCTTGTGGCGTTTGTGACGTCATATATCCTGTCCAATTTTCTTTTTATTTTTTGTTTCAGAATATATTGTATTTGCTATTTAACAATACCAACTATATTAAATTAAATTACTTTATTAAACTAGAATACAGAATTATTGAAAAACTGTTTTTACTAATTTTATAATCAGTATCAATATCTATTTTGAACTAGTACCATATATTTTACAATACAAAAGTATAGTTCGTAAATGGAAAGTTACTGTGACGTCAGAAATGATAACAAATGTTGCGATTAGCGAATTAACAGCAGTGTTACTACACTGTTAAAAATAGTTTCTCAAAAATGAACAAAATTATCTTAAAATAGCTCCGAAACAATACTTAAATTTTAAAATCCCATGTACTCATTTTTTAGTATACTAACATGCTCAAAAATGGGACTGACCCCTAAGAATCCCAATATTCCCACTTTTGAGCAAGTCAATAAACTCAAAAATAAGTACATGAGTTTTCAAAAATAAGTTTATATTATTTCGGAGCTATTTTGAGACAATTTTGCTGATTTTTGAAAAATCATTTTTAACAGTGTAATTTGTAAAGAATTTTATATCCATCACTAACTTTATATCCAGTACTTGTATACATTACTAACTTTCAAGTGTCATTTTAGTCTTGTTAAATGGTCTATCTTCTGTACCAAACATAATTCTTTAAAATTAGTATTAATTATTTAATAAAAACTTCCCTGGAAATTGGCAACAGTAATCAACAATTCACTGATCTCTAACAGTTTGCATGAAAGAAGGAAAAAGAACAACTCCAAGCCATACGAGTCGTGTAAAGTAAATTGAAACGTCTTTAAAAACTGAGTGCATATTTAAAAGATTAAGCTATCATTAGAACACACCGATAAATTTTAGAGTAATGCAGATACATTTTAGGCAGCGCAGTTAATCATGTTAAAATTCCCACGCAGAAGACGGCATGATTAATTAAGCTGGCATGTGCATAACTCTAAAATTTATTACAGTATTTTAACTTATGAATGAAAATCTTTGTAATCAAACACCATAAATTACAAAGACTCGCGATAGTTGTTTCAGGTCGAAATAATAGTACGGACCTACCTTTATCAGGAGAAAAAAAAAGTAGGCACAAGTGCAGCATGAAAGCAACAAATAACATATACGTTATCGCACTCATGCTACACTTTCTCGTCTAATAAAAGTCATTAGCATAGTTTCTGAGCATTGTTGTTTATACATTAGATTCGGGTCTACTTCTTTTTGCCTGATGAGTGATTGTGCTTAAATATTTTGTCCCGAAAAAATTGATGTGACTGTTTACTATTTATGATATTTCCTCAGAAAGTTTTTTATACATCCTATATTAGTTGGATTTGGATTAAAATATCCTGTTAAATAATTACCTTTGAAACCTGATTTTCTCTACATAATATGTTTCTTTAGATGCAAAACAAGTCGTATCCTAAATAATATGTGTGTATACTAAGCTGCTTCTCCTAATTAGCATTTATGTATACTTGGAATGTATAATATATAAGAAAGTATTCTATTTATAATGATCGCAAATTATTTCATAAAAATAAATCCAGTTTGTTAGGAAAAAAAAAAATAAAGTTAAAAATTGCTTTCATACATTTGTCTTTTTCCGGCGGGTTTTAAAGTAAATACAATATTTATTACTTCTTCAAAAAAAAAAAAAAAAAAAAAAAAAACTAATTTTTTATTTTATTTTATTTTATTTTATTTTTATTTTATTTTATTTTATTTTTTTTTTTTTAACGAGTAAAACTGAACTTTTTAAGTTGATATTTTTCAGAACTTTTAAATTGTTTGACGCAAGAATATATATTACGATTTTTTTATTATTTCTTCTAAATTACTAGAGGATAAATTTCAAAAGTTTATATCTACAACACCAAAGAGAAATAAATTCCAAACTAACAGTTTATAATTTAAGAAAATTTGACTTATTATTCATGCTAATACAAATTAGAATGCATGGCTTTTTAATTGAAAAATAAATCTATTAAACGAATTCACCACTCAAAAAAATTAATGCAACCCTCTATATACAATATGAAATTTAGCACGTGAATAACGATTTAATAACGTAAAACAGATAAGAGCTGAGTGCCCTACGTAACAAAAGGAATTAGCTAATATAGAAAACTGGCTGTCAGTGTTCTTTTGGCGAAAAAGACTAACGTCTCACAAGAGCATTAAGTGATTACACCTAGAATCGAATATGAGTCCTTAGATTATTGTGCCAGTAATATAAACACTATGTATGTTGAGACCAACGAGATATATAAATTAGAGTGCTGATTCAATGGATGAAGGATTAGCTTTCCGTGGTTCAAGATGAATCACGTGACATGCTCCAATAGGTTGCTGTGTTTGGCCCTTTATCGCTATTTTGGCATTTAAAATATCAGTTCGACAAATTACCATTATTATTAGGTAACACGACAGTCCTATGACCGAAATAAATTGTTTTTGAAATAATTTTACACACATTTCACATTTTCATAAATAATAAAATACTTTTTCTTTCATCGTTTCCCAACAAAGTTTAAAAGTGTTTATAAAAGAAAATTAAACTTTTAAAGAGCTAAATTTAACAACAAATAATAATTTTTCAACTATTTTTAAGCAATTTGTCTGTTAAAGTTCAACTACACGAAATAAAAAACAAGTAAAATCAAAATCAAAATGATTTAGAACAAAAGAATATTAAACTACGTAAGTAAACAAAAACATTGGCGGTTAGGACTTATGCGAAGAACAATCTCCAAACCGTTGCCATAGAAATTTACTGAAAATAAGCTGTTACCAAGGGAACCACCGAATACGCAGGTGCAAGGAGAGCAGGTCACATGACTCATCTTGGACCTCCTAAAGGGTTACCATTTATCACTCTACTTTATAAATCTCGTTGGTTGAGACAATGATCTTGGCTCGTTTTAGATAATAATCTTGTCAATTTTCACTCTTGTACAAAAACAAAACTGGCTGTTTCTCCAAAAACTGGGAAAATTGCATTTACCCAAAATTATAACTTTTTACTGAGTCGTTGTATCCAAGTAATAACTTAATTTCTTGAAATAAAAAAGTATATTGGTATACATTTGCAGAATAAAGAGAGCTATATCTTTTAATAACTGAGAAAAGCGAACCAAAGCGATGTCATATGAGATTACTTATTAGCCAAAGCCATTTAGCATTCTTAAATTTAGCGAAAAACCTTCGTTTGCTCAAGGACTGGGTGAAACTTTGATGGATAAAATACTTATAGATAATATAATTTACCTCAGCAAAAAATTAATATATGAAGTTTTATGAAGATTATAGACATTAAAAAACTTTCAAATGTTCATTTTTAATGGTGTTGGAGACTTACAAGGCGTTCTCTACACTGAGAAAAAATTCTGTAACTGACATCTAAAATCTGAACTGTGGCTCTAGAAAAAATAGTTCCATGTCATCCTTATAAATTCTAGTCCCTTTTGAAAGCGAGTTCTAGAAACCTCTATTAGAATTCTAGAGAGTTTGTCTTTATTATGGAGATCAAATCTATTTGAAAATATCTCCAAATGAATGCGAACACAGGAGGTGGGTTTCAGCAACTATAATCTTGAATTATGACCCAATTCTAGATAATCAAGCGAGTATTTCTCGCCATACAAAACATTCAGACTATTTAGAATATTCAGAATATTGTTTCACCATCTAGGAATGTGTACACTAGAAATTCTCGATCCTTTCGTCTATTCAGTTTATTGGCGCGCCTTATGCGCATAGCTCGGAAATCTATATTTCTGGTTAAGGGATTTAGAAAGCGGCCACTTATTCATTCTAGATGAAGGCGGTATATTTTTTTTTTTTCAATATATTATTGTAAAATTCTTATAAACATTTGCTTGCATAAAAATAAAGGTATGTTTCCAAAGATATTATGCGATTTCTTCTGTGCCTATGTCTCAAAGTCCGTGCTTAACTCTGTAATTTTTTTTTTTTTTTTACTTAAACAATTCTCTCTTTAAAAAAATATTCTTTGCGCAAACTGCATTAAGATATACTATTTCCTCCTTCTTTTTATGAAGTTTTAAATATTTACGGGTTTATGAATCACCCTATATATATACATATAAAACTTTAGAAAATATAAAAAAAAAAAAAAAAAAAATCTTCCTTTCTATATTCTTTTTTAGGAAAAGGAGTGAAACTTCAAGTTTCATTACCTTCAATTTTGGGCTTTCTTTAAAAAGAATATGGAAAAGTGTCAGAAAAGGCTTTCATATATGATGATGATTTTTCCGATATTCTTCCAAAGTCGAGGGAGCATAAGTTATACTTTTATTTTTCCTGAACAGTAAAATATAAAGCTATATATAAGCCATCATAACATAAGTTGAAATTTTCAATCATTTTTACCTGTTTTCTTTTTACAGCGATGCTTATGATGCTATAGATAATAATAATAATAAGGAATTCCTTTTGTTTTATTTTTATCTTTATAAACTTTTATTTTTCTGAGACTAACTGAAATGTCGCTGTAAAATTTAGTTGAAGTTAAAATGAGTTAAATTTTAAAGTTAAAATGACTACTAGGATTTTGTCTGCCTCGGTAATTACTGTATTCAAATTACTATATAATTATTTTAGATTACTTTATAACAAGTACTTTAAGATTAACATAATTAAGCTTATATATAATTTTGACATTAACCTATCCTCTTGATGTCGGTTTTATCTCCCACCCAATTGCTTCAGGCAGTGGAATTGCTGTAACGGACATTGTTTATTTAATTTTATTTTTACGTTGGGCTGATTATCTTATACTCCTTCTTTTGGGTTTTAAATTGGCAATTTTGTAATAAACTTAAACATTTTAAAGGTTTAACTCGTAATCCAGGGTTCCCATCAGAGCAAAGAATTGCGTGAGAATTTCTCACCCTTCCTCAAAAACAAAGTGAGACGCCAAAAATTATGCGAGTTTTCTGAAAATCAAGTGAGATCCCAATTAAAATCATAATCACTTTTAAACATTGTTAGAAATTGGCAAAACGCTTAATAAAAATGAAAATGTAAGTTAAGTATTTTCCAGTGATAATCTTTAATGTATCTGAATATTTTAGTGTAGCAATTTAAATCTTACACTGAGAAAAAAAAATATACCGCCTTAATCTAGAATGAATACGTGGTCATTTTCTAAATCCTTTAACTAAAAATATAGATTTCCGAGCTATGCGCATAAGGCACGCCAATAGACTGAATAGACAAAATGATCGAGAATTTCTAATCTACACATTTCTAGATGGTGAAACAATATTCTGAATATTCTGAATCTTTTGTATTGCGAGAAATTTTCGCTTGATTTTCTAGATTGTGTCATAAACCAAGATTATAGTTGCTGAAACCCGCCTCTTGTATTCGCATTTATTTGCAGAGATTTTAAAATAACTCTGCCCTCGAGAATATAGGCAAACGCTCTAGAATTCTAATAGGGGTTTCTAGAACTCGCTTTCAAAGGGGGACTAGTGTTTATAACGATAACATGGAACTATTTTTTCTAGAGCCACAATTTAGATTCTAGATGTCAGTTACAGAATTTTTTCTCATTGTAGTGCTAATTATACTGTGTACTATATAAGCAAACTTTTTTTTTTTTTTTTTTTTTTTTTTTTTTTTGGGGGGGGGGGGGGGGGTGCATATGGATAATATATTTTAATTTCATTCTTAATTGTGCATAATAAAAGTATTAAAATATGGTAAATACTTCTCATAGAACACAATGCTTTGGTATATTTTGGGTGACCCTGTACATCCTGAAGTAGTTTTTACTCCGTTTTTTATAAAGAACATCCAGTAATGATCTTGAATAATATTTATTAATTTATAGGGTTCTATTAAAATTTACGGTAGTTAGAGCGCTGACAGACAGACGGAGAAATAGACGAACGGGCAGACAGACGAGACAGACAAACCGAAGTCATAAACACATTTCAACTTCGTTGATATATGTTTAAAAAGGAATCAATTTATAAGGCATAATTTAATTTAGTGCATTTTTTCCTAAGATAAAACATTTAAAATTGACACCTGCTGTAAAAACGCACTGAAACTTTATTTATGTACATATTTTCCCGTAGAAAGACTCTTTGTATAAACACCACTTAGAATTCGAAAATAAAACACATCTATACGTAGGCGCTATTTATAAAACGTAAAAGCAAAAATAAACTTCTGAAGTTTCACTTCTTTTAGTTTTTCTTTTCAGAGAACTTCCTATAAAAAGCTCTCATATTTTCAAATATTTACTTTATAGGCTACAAAAACTTTTTAAAGAAATATATTTTATTGCTCTCAAAAATACGAGGAAAAAAAAAAGAGAGAGAGAGAGAGAGAGAGAGAGAGACAGATATATATGTATCCGAATGTTTTGTTGTTTCTTAATGGAGATTATAAATTCTCATTACGATAAATGGTGATCAAATTACACAAACGATATAAGCGATAAATCATTAAATAAATGCAAGGACTTTGTTATATATTTTTTTCTCATTGTCTGGAAGAAAATAGCATTTAAATGCGTAAAAATGTTTTAGTATATTTTTAAAGTTATAAGCTAGATTTTAAATAAATACAACAAGCATACTATTAAACATGATAATATTAAAACACTAGTACTTAAATATATATATATATATGTATGTTATACTTTAGTTTTATTAATTATTACTAGTATTTCATTTAACTATTTTATTAGTATTTCTATTAATAATATTGTTTATTGCTGCATGGCTCTAAATGTTTGATTTTAATAAGGTTTCCATAACTTTTCAGTTTTAATTTTCTCTTTTTTTTGGTGGTGTTATTGGGGGTAGCTTGTTGTAAATATTTAGCAATTTGCATACAACAAGACAGAAATAACACCAAATTTACATGCAACATTCATTCTGCTCCCTTGAAAACGTAATGAATTTGCATGTTTCCATTTATGTATGTTTGATAGTCGCAATCCCTTTTTGAATTTTTCTGTTTTATCTTTTTCAATGTTTCTTGTTTTCATCTATTCAATGTGTGAAAAGGTTTTCAATATATATATATATATATATATATATATATATATATATTCACAAGGCGCATATACAGAGCAAACTCCATTTGGGAAATTATTCTCCGAATAAAAGTCTCAGAAAGATAAAAGTAATTTACTCTCTAGCGAAAAAAGAAAACAAGTACATAATTAGAAAAATATTTAATGTGAAAAAATCTCTAAATATGCTGAAAAAAATAATAATAATAATAATAATATATATTATATATCGATCCCTGATACCATTTCTGCTGATTCTTTTGTTAAATGTTATAAGATGTATATATACCTCATTTGAAACAAGTTTACGATTAGATTTTTCGGCCAACAATTAGGAAACAATAACACTGTGCTGCAAAAAAAAAAAAAAAAAAAAAAAAAGTTCCCTGATACCATTTTTGCTGATTCTTAGGTAGAATGACCTCCTGAATCTGAATATGACCCCCATTTTGCCTCCATCGTCCACCGTTTTCTCGGAACACCACACCCTCCCCCAATTTTTATCACTGTTCAATACTTTTACAGCTTTCAATTTGATTTGGAGTATGAAAAATAATTAGTTTAACACTTAAAAAAATATATATATATATAATGTTTAATAAATAACATTAATAATAGATTAAAAAAATATAAGAAATGTAATACATAATTTCAGTGGCAAATCACCCCCTAAATTTTCCCCTTGGCGCAAATATTCATTTTTACAATTTTCCAACTCTGTAGCCCCTCAGAAGATATTTAATAGTTAAGAGGGGACAATACCTAATCCCGCGAACAGCCGTGGCCAATGTTATTCTATGGGGAAATTTGTTGCGATAATTACACATTACCTAATGTATATTTTTTATTTGTGTTTTCGCAGTCAGAAAATTCATAACCGTTAAATGTGTACTCATTTTTGAAAAATGCATTTTTTTTTAATTTTTACATTTTAATTTTGAGTTCAAAAATGCGATTTTTCTCAAAATGCATTTTTCTCATTTTCTACTCGCAAAATGAAGTACAAAAATTTTAAAAAATCAATTTTTGGAAAATTTAACGCTTATGAATTTTCTAAATGTGAAAACAGAATTGAAAAATATTCATTAGGTAATGAGTAATTATGTAAAAACATTTTCCCGTAGAATAACATGGGCCAAGGCTGCCGGCGAGATTAGGTGTTGTCCGCTCTTAAAATAATCCTTTCCCCCCCTAAAAATCAAATTTATAGCCATAAAATGTCCGAAAAGTGATACAAATAGGGGGCTGTCCCTAAAAAACGGTGGGTGATAGGGCAAAATGGCCGTCCTATTCGGATTCAGGAGGTCATTTTACATAAGAATTTGCAAAAATGGTGTTGGGAGCAATTTTCATGCCGAGCAGTGATATTAGACTATCTTTCTACATAACTTAGATTATTTTGTGCGTACATGTAATGAAGCACCATAAACTGTTGCCTTTCGACTTCATTAAGAGGTGCCGCATATTATATCAACCAAGTAACAACATTTTTTTATGATTTCATCGTGATTGTTGAATCGCTTTCTACTAAGCAGTGATTTCATTTTTGAAAAAATGTGGAAGTCACTAGAAGCAAATCTGTTCAACTCAACACTAATCAAAGGTGGACCTCCACCCCAGTTATCATCATGTGCATTATCACGTTTATTATGTTAACTGTCTGAAATCTATCTTTTTATTATTATATCATCTATCGCATTTTCTTCGTAAATCTCATAAATCCGTTGATGAATGTGGGATGATTTCATTTTTTATACATTCAAAAATGAATTACAGACCTCTAACAAGCGGGAGATTTTTCGAATGCTTTCCCCACATCAAATATGGACCCTAAACGTATATAATATTGAGTTGACGTAACCCATTAACCGCCATAACTACAAATAATAATTTTTTTCTAAATACAAACAGTAATACTCATTATTTTGATCCTATATAACAATAATTTAAAATAAAATTATTAAAATTAGTCTTATCTTACTAAATACAGGGTGTTGTATTTGTTCAACTTCAGTGGAATAAGAGTACATAATGAAGACAAATAAATGTTTACGGAAATTTCCTTGAGGGAGTATAAAACAGCAAACACTACAGATGACTTCAAAAGTAGTAACTATTTTATTGTGAAACATTTCTTTTACAAGTTATGTAAATTTATTCAAATAGGATGATTTTCAAAAGTTTTCGATTGATTAGTGCTTCAAATTTGAAATTTATTTTTAAATATAAAATTATTTTTCAGATCAAATTTTTTCGTAATAAAATAAACATCTATCCTTTCCTTATTTAAAAACAATACTTAATATGAAATATCTTTTTTAGTTTATTGTTCAACGCAATTATTATACTGTTAAACGCAATCACGCACCCGCTGGTGTTGCGTGAACGCAACACTAGCGGGTAATGGGTTAAAATGGCATCAACACCATCTGAATAGGTCACGATAAATACTATACATGCACAATACTGTAATCTCAGTCGTTCCGTGGCATAAAATAAAATACAAATGTAATTTACTACCCGGATGTACTTCGTACATTCAACGCTTTACGCAAAGTTTTGTTTCAACGGTGGTTAGTCATATAAGGCAAATATCGATTGATTCCTACTTTTTATGAAACATAAATAAACATAAATTTTGTGCAGCAGTATATAATAGACTTTACACGTTATTAATGTGATTTGATTTTGGTGTAGTATATCTCTTAATTTTGTTTTAAAATTTCATGTTTATATATATATAATTTGTATTTTATGTTTTTAGGACTGAGGGCCTATTAGTCTCAGACAGCGATTTTTGCGTTGTCGTTTTCGATAGTTGGACATTTGTCGAAATCATTTTCGATAGTTGGACATTTATCGAAATCTAAAATGTATCAAAAATATAATTGAATAATTTGAAAGCGATGTTATAATTGGGAAGAAAAAAAAAAACTAATAGCCTTCCGTCCTAAACTAAATTCTGCTTTTGCCAGAATTTCATCAAAATCTTTTTTTTTTTTTTTTTTTTTTTTTTTTAAGAAAAAGAAAAGAAAATTTATACAGTATCGTTACAAACGATATCGAAAAAGTTTTTTTAATAATTTTGAATTAGGAAATAAATAGTGCGCGTGCAATAATTTGAAATAAAAATAATAAAAATATGAATTTAGTGATTTGATTTTTATATAAAACTCGATCGCGTGCTATCTTAAAAAGTAGATGTAAAATTTAAAGTTTAATTTTCTTGGCAACAATTATAAATTAAAATAAATAATTTAATGAAAGTTTGTTCTTTAGATATACGTCCGTGTAAGATGTCAAAAAATATACGACAAAGTATTATATCTCTTTATTCTTCTAATAAATTGTCGGTGAGAGAAATTGCTCAGAAATTGAGTATTCCTAAAAGTAATGTTTATTATTATTATTATTTTTTTTTTTAATCTCATTCTAAAAGTTACTCTAATTGTAATTAACTTTATTTTATTATTTTTTTCAGTTTGTTTAAAAAAATATATGTATTATTTTGTTTGAAATTATGTTGAATTTTGGTTTGATAGTCATTAAAAGTCTATTTTACTACCAAGGATCACAATTTTATAATTGTTGTAAGTGATAATTATTAATTGTTTTTTTTTTTCCATCTACAGCCAAATTTTGCATACTACTGCTAATTAAATTGGGACCTGAGGCTTTCCAAACTATTATGAATTGGGTCTAGATTAGATTATTCTATAAATTCAAGTATGCTACAATTTACAAAGCTTTCTTCTACATTATAGCGATATGTAAAGAGTAATATAATGTTACTCTCACTAGTTGGGATATTTAAAAAAAATGGTAGAACAATGGTTATTAGATTCTGAGGAACAGTTGTAGTGTTTGTGTACATTTAAAAAAAATCATATGGAAACGACCACCTTCTTTTGAATGATAATAAATAAATAAATAAATAAATATATTATGGTAATCGTGCTGAGTCATAATAATCATTTTACATATCAAGTGTTATGTAATGGTATCTCATGCTAGAGTGATAATGGTATAGCTGGAAAAAAATTATGAAACCATTCGGTAGCATAGAAATGAATAGTGCTACCGAACAGCTCCAATTGGAAAATGGCATGCGCCAAAATTGAATAATTGCAGATTTCAATAAGTAACGAGCGTATTAAATGTTATACCATTACTTATCATAGATGCTTAGATATAGCCATCACATCATAAAAAATTGGTTTTAGATATATATATCAAAATCTATATAACAATCTTTTATGCCACAACCAACTTTATATGTATATATATGTTGTATATTTCTCGTATTAGTTCTTGAATTAAAACATGTATATAAGATTCGTAACACAGAAATGCACAGATACGTGCATGCACACACAGGTATACAAGTTCGATATCTGTGTTATATAGTTGTTAGTATTAAAGAACGTCCAGTTTAAAAGTTTCGGTATTATCTTTGCATAGTTACCATTAGTAAATTTTGACAACGGGAAATTTTAATAGAAAATTTTTACACATTTCTGTAACCATTTTAATTGAATAATTAAAATACAAATTCTATTAAAATTTCCCGTTAGTCTAAAAATTCTAACTGTGTATCTTTATAATGTACTACATGAATTTGAAAATCATATTTTCTTTTAATTAATGTATTATTATGTATTTTTTTATTTATAATACTTATGGGTTTTTATGCGTGGACTACTTATCTCAAAGAAAAGAAGTTACAAAACTAATTAAGTTTATGCCTTGATGTTTATAACTGTGCATAAAAAGAAATTACACTCAGTGTTTATCCATGATTTGGTATCAGACACTTTTTTCTTCATAAAAAAAAAGGAAATGTTTCTATTTTATTCAGCAGAAGTACGAAAAAACTAATTTCAATTTACATATTTTAACTGGAAGAAAATGGAAAACGATTTTTTTTTCTCAAATATTATGCAATATTTCCCCTTTTAGTAAAAGTTACATTTTCTTTCCATTATTTAAATATTCTGAGAACATTGAACATTACATTTTGCTTTTTCTCAAATGGCAAAAAAGTCGCATTTACTATTATTATTATTATTATTTATCCATATATTTCTGTAGAGGATATGCTTATTTTTTTTTATTTATTCTTTTTTGTTTTCAAATTATATTTTTGTCAAATTATATTTTCAAATTTCCATTTAATGTTTTGGATTTTTTTAATGATGTATGTATGTAGAATTGGATGTTTTTATGTATTTTTATGTGCATTTGATACATTATGAACGTTGTATTCGATTGAGTGCAACTTGAATAAGTATTGGTGCAGGGATCATGGCCAATTTTCTTCGATAAAAATCTAGGCCTGGTTTGTGTGTCCTCTCTGGGAGTCCTTCTAATGAATTCAGTCCATAGTTCACTGAGAAGAAAAATATACCGTTTTCATCGAGAATGAATAAATGGTCATTTTCTAAATCCTTAAATTAGAAATGTAGATTTCCGAGCTATTCGCATAAGGCACGCCAATAAACTGAAAAGACGAAATGATCGAGAATTTCTAGTGTACACATTTCTAGATGGTGAAACAATATTCTGAATCTTTTGTATTACGAGAAATTCTCGCTTGATTTTCTAGAATTGGGTCATAAACCAAGATTATAGCTGCTGGAACCCGCCTCTTGTATTCACATTTAATTGGAGATATTTTTAAATAGGTTTGTCCTCGATAGTATAGAGAAACGCTCAAGAATTCTGATAGAGGTTTCTAGAATTCGCTTTCGAAGGGGACTAGAAATTTTTTTATAAGAAATTTATAAGGAGGCCATGGAACTATTTTTTTTAAGAGCCACAATTTAGATTCTAGATGTCAGTTATAGAATTTTTTCTCAGTGTATTGGCGTGCCTTATACTCATAGTTCGTAAATCTATATTTCTAGTTTAGGGATTTAGAAAAGGACCACCTATTCGTTCTAGATGAAAGCGGTATATTTTTTTCCTTAGTGTTACTAAAATTTCAGAGAAAATCGCGGAAAACTGCTAAAGTTTCGGCTGAAAATAGCACTTTGCTTTCAAATTTGTTGCTTTATTTACAAGTTTTGAGAGCAAAACCTTTAGATCACTGCTAAATTTACAAAGATATTTTATAAAGTATCATCGCACGAATCGTACAGATTTTTAAAAGAATGTAAGTCTCACTGTTATTTAACGGTAATTAAAAAAAAAAAAAAAGAGGGAGAGAGAGAGGAAAAAAGAAAAAGTATGCATTTTAGTCTAGACGCAATCACACGAGGTTCAGATAAAATTACGAAAACCGACGAAAACCTAGACCGATGAGCGCAACCTGAAAGTAAATCCAGCATTTTTGTCTATATAAACTTGCTATTAACTGATTTAGAGAGTATTTTACAGTATTTTACAGTACTTATATACTTACTCTGATGTTACCAGTGGATTTCGAGTAAAGAGAAACTTTGATATTTTGAAACTCCCTTCACAATGAGAATAAGAATGTTAATCAACAGAATATTTTTCGAGTACAATGAATATTCAAAAATGAAATACAATGGAATAAGACGAGTATTTTAAATATTGTATGCAACCCACGTTAATACTTGTCAAACATAAATTCTCGTGAGATACATTCTTACCAATTTCAGAATAGCATAAATGTTTAATTCTTTTCACACATATATACAATGCACAAATATACAAAATTCCCTTAAGAAAAGGCCTTTCAAACGATACAGATTACATGCAGAAAGAAATATTTTTAGCATTCATTCCAGAATTTCAACAACCCTATTTATTTAACTTACACACAATTATCTATTTATCTATTTATTTTTTTTATTTATTTACTTTTTTGACAAAAGGAAGAATTTAACTAACTTCACACATTTCTCTCATACAAAATGCTAATTAAAAAAAAAAACCTGTTAATCACGGCTCTACACAAGAATTACAAAACCTTAATAAACGCCGTGATATTACAATTTTACCATGATATAAGACTATATACAATACGTTTTACTGCACTCAAAAAAAAAAAAAAAAAAGATTTTATAAAAGCTAAAAAGTGTGTTTTGTTAAGGCCATTTTGTAGTTATAAATCCAATTTTCGCTATAAGAAAAAAATCTGATGTGGGCACCACATGACTTCCTTATACACTTTTAGAAATATACATAATGTTAAAAAACATTGACATTGGACCCGAAACAGTTGGCTAAAAATATTTAAAAAAAAAAAAAAAAAAAAAAAAAAAGAATTATCACAGTGTTCTGAGCTTTTCTGAAAGTTAGTTAAAAACCGATTGCAAGATTTGTACTGGTAACGCTGACGAAAGCAGCATGGACCCGAAAACATTGGCTAAAAATATTTAAAAAAGGCATTTTCAACGTGTTCTGAACTATTCTGAAAGTTTCAAATGTCTACCTAGTCGGGAAATTAGTTAAATAAAATTTCTGTTGGACCATATAAACGCTGCCGAAGGCAGAAGGGACCTGAAACAGTTAGCTAAAAGTATTAAAAAGATGCATTTTCACCGTGTTCTGAACTATTCTGAAAGTTTCAAATGTCTAGCTAGTCGGGAAGTTAGTTTAAAAACTTTTCTGTTGAACCATGTAAACGCTGCCGAAGGCAGCAGAGACCCGAAACAATTGGCCAAAAATATTTAAAAAATGCATTGCCACCGTGTTCTGAGCTTTTCCGGAAGTTTTAAATGTCTAGCTAGTCGGGAAGTTAGTTAAAAATCGATTCCAAGATTTGAACTGGTAACGTTGCCGAAGGCAGCAGGGACCCTACACAGTTGGCTAAAAGTATTAAAAAAATTCATTTTCACCATGTTCTGATCTAGTCTGAAAGTTTCAAATGTCTAGCTAGTCGGGAAGTTAGTTAAATAAATTTTCTGTTGAATCGCATAAACGCTGCTGAAGGCAGCAGGTATCGGAAACAGTTGGCTAAAAATATTTAAAAAATGCATTGTCAACGTGTTCTGAGCTTTTCTGAAAGTTTCAAATATCTAGCTAGTCGGAAAGTCAGTTAAATTGCAAGATTTGTCTAAACCGTTGTTGAGTTATTACCGTTTTTGATACATTATGGCCGAAACCTATGTATTTTTGTCATAAAGAACCTAATTTTCCTAAATATCTCCAAAACGGAAAATCATAGAAAGTCCAAAAAGGGAGGTGCACAACTAGATGTTATAACAAACCTATGTACCATTTCGCAACTTTCTACGTCCAACCGTTTTTGAGTTATGCGACATACACACACACACACAGACACACACACACACACACACACACACAGACGTCACGAAAAATCGTGTAAAATCCCTTATATCTCTAAAACGAGAGCTCGTGTTAAGACGACACTTGCAGGTGTGCAACTAGACATCATGAGAGTCACACGTATAAATTGTCCACATTCAGCGATCATTCGTTTTCGAGCAATGTGAAATACAAAATCCATTTCGCAAATCGGGATTACTATACTTCCTTATACTTTGTATAAGGAAGTAAAAATCAGTTTTGTTATGACACACAAAAATGTCGTTAACAAGCTTACAAAATTTTAAGACTATTTTCTTCTTTTTTTTTTTTTTTTTTTGTTAGAATTGAAATAAAAGCTATTTTGTTAATCTAAACAAAATTTGCGTTGGAGCATATTTGAAAAGAAATTTTTATTGTACTAAACAAACTTTTTGTACTAAACCCACTTGCAACATTAGCGTATATGTACACTCCACTGTCCTGGTAACTACCCCCGGAATGCACATATACGTTCAATTTTCCTGATCACTATCACAGGAGCATATACATATGTGTATGCTTGATTTTTCCTAATCACTACCACCGGAGCCGTACACATACGCTCATTTTTGTTGGCCACTGTCATTATTCGTCAGCTAAAAAATAGAAATGGAGGGGGTTCTTCTTTTCATATTTCCTCATGATGTAAATGGATTAAGCCAACAAACCTATATGTATATATATATATATATATATATATATATTAAATAATTTGAATCGGGCTTGACAAATAACAATTTTTTTTCCTTAATATAGTTCATGTTACACAAACATGTTAGATCGATTTATAAACATCATCGAAATAATAGTTTCTTAATTTACTAAACAAAATACAATTAAATATAAAATTAATAACTAAAACATCATTAAAAATTTATGCACTTAAAGTCACAAGTTTCACAATTTTTAATTTGGAAGAAGATTATATCACAACGCAATTAATTTGATATTCGAACAGGCCTGAATTAAAAAAGGAAATTTTATTGCTAGGCTTAGATATAATATGTTGAAGTTATTGGAATAATATGAAATATTTCATAATTATGTAAATGAAATTTCACCCGATGCGCTTCAAGATAGACAAGTAGCACATTTTTCTAATATCTTTACTATATTTTGTATTATACACATGTATATTATGCTCAACTAATGCATGAATGTCGTTGAATTACGTAATTAAACAGAATATAATTAAATGAAAAATTATTTAAACATCATTAAAATCTTTATCCCACGTATAATAAAGCTACGTGTTTCACAATTTTTACTTTCATAAGAAATTATTTCATTACACATCTAATCTGATATTCTAATAAGACAGAATAAAGATTTTTCATACTTTTATTTGAAATTATGAATTCCATGAATAATAAATAATGTCTTCGACTTTAATTTATAAGGCAAATTGTGGTATTACGCGCAAATATATGCTGTCAGACACAGTTTCGATTAATGAGATAACTTTGAAAATGACATTAACTAGATTAGGAAAAGTTAACAAATGCAAATTAACTTAATTATAACATCGTCTCCATTAACGATTTATAGAGGATATGAGAAAGGTAAAGTTGTTTTCCTTTTCATGCATCGGTTTTAACAAGTGAATACAGTCGAACCTCGTTAATGTAAATCTCAAGGTGGTTAAAAAAAAAAAAAAAAAAAATCGACCAGTGATATCATTCTTGCTGATTATTACGTAAAATGACCTCTAGAATCCGAATATGAATACCGTTTTGCCCAGTCACCCACCATTTTCTCGGGGCACCACCCCCTTCTCCCAATTTTTATCACTGTCCAGTAATTTTATGGCCATGAATTTGATTTGGAGAATAAAAAGAATTGATTTAACACTTAAAAACAAAAACAAAAAATAATGTTTAATAACTAACGTTAATAATAGATTAAAAATATATAAAAAATGTAATATGCATTATTTCAGTGGGAAATTACCCTCTAAATTTTAACCTTGCCGCAAATGTTGATATTTTAGAATTTTCCAACACTGTAGTCCCTCAGAAGATATTTAACAGTTAAAATATTTCTTCTCACCCTAAAAATCAAACTTATAGTCATAAAATTATCGAAAAGTGATAAAAATAGGGGGCCGTCGCTAAAAACGGTGGGTGATAGGGCAAAGTAGATGTCATATTCGGATGCAGGAGGTCACTTTACATAAGAATTTGTCAAAATGGTGTTGGGAGCAATTTTCATGCCGAACAGTGTTATCAGTAGTTCATGCTATCAGTAACTAATCTTCATATAACTAAACTTAATCTTCCTTTTGACGGGGACTGTGCAAACACTTCATGTTAAAAGTAATTCATGTTAACAGTGTTCACGTTACCGAGGTTCGACTGTATATTCGTTTCAGACGTGTGTCATATCTACTTTGTAACAACAACAACAACAACAACAACAACAAAATACCTGTCATATAACAGAAAATTTCTCTCAGCTGAATTGTTAGGAAATATTCGTATACTATGGAAAAAATACGTTGAAAGACGATTTCAGTAACAGAGCAATACAGGAAATATTCCCACTAAACAATTTTTTTTTCGTAGGGCACATTGTAAAAAAAATCGCATTAACTACACTTCTTCAGGTATGATCGTACCAGGGTCCACCGAAGAGTAAGCGTCTATTTTACCTCACAACCATTAAATCATACTTCTCTGTTAGCCAGCACTCTCCAATCCTGCTTCCATACGAAGTTTTCAGTATACAAAGCAGAAAAAAATATTTTCCAATCACATGACAATTGATACAGATTTCGTTCGGTTACAGTAAAAGAGGTGACTTTTGAGAGATTGAGGTGTAATTTTATAGTTCATTTTTGCAGGTTTAGAACACAAAAATTTTCTTTAAAAATGTTACAGAAGTTTCATAAATTTAAACATAATTTTTTTGCAGTGTATCTTGTTTATACATATAGGATGATTCGAGCTGTTACGACAAAATTTAAATATATATTAGCACAAATATCAAATTATTTTTACATAGAAGCATATAGGCGGAAACCTCCGTGTGCTCGCTAGCGATACAAAAAGCAAAAAAAATGAATCAATGCATATAAAGTTTACAAAAACATGTTTATTAAACAGTGTGTGCATAGTTTTACATAGAGTACTCTAAATTACATCTATCTGCAATTATACAACCTTCACAACAGTTAATCATGTATTAGAAAACGCGTTTAAATGTACCACCCATACAGCACACTTACATCTCTGGAACGTTGCAAGACCATCTCATCGCACTGCTGCATTGCGATGTTACCTAGACGTTCTCGTACATATCTGGAACATCTCAGATACGTTCTAGAGATGTAAAAAAATGTCTAAGCTTTACCACATCGCATGCTACATCTCCAGTACATCGCATACATCTCCAGCGCATCTCCGGAACATCGCAAATGTTACATCGCAGCGATGATCTGTTTCTGTGTCTCTGCGATGCTCTATTTGCATCCCTCTGTGATGTGGTATTAGTAAGACATTGCGATGTACCTGTAACATCACGGGAACAAAGTGTGCTATGTATGGGCAGACCTGTCACGAACACGTGCTGCTACTTCAACAACTTTTTAAAGAACGCCTTCTACCTCGTAAACATGACGTTTATGCCTATACGTTCCCTGGAAAAAATATTTGTTTTGGTACTTCTGACTTGCACTTAAAATTTGTCATTACCTATTCGTATCACCTTATGTGTGTATGTGTTTGTGCGATTACGTGCATATGCCTATATATATATATATATATATATATATATCATATATCACATATTTATATAACATCTAGACCCAGTGGAATGAAATTGAATGTCTACAAAAGTACGTTTAATTTCTTCCAAATTATAAAATGTCAATCTATCGTTGATCTTGAATGTAATTAACTATTATTTTTTCTATAATTTTCAGCCATTTATTCCTGACCACCATTCTATTTGTAGGAGATTTTTAATTTTTTATAAAATCGCGCGCGCACGCACATGTTTGAAAATCTCTGATTTAGAAACAAAAATAAATAAAAATAAAAAAAATTTTCACTCTAGTCCAGAAATCATGTGACTTATCATTTATGATCAGTTGAATGTTGAAATCTTGACATATTAAATATCAATGCAAATTAGCTCGAAAAAACTATATTTTTAATTAATTAAAAATAATCTATGGAACTGATTTTACTGAAAAATAGCCAAGAACCTATCCTATTAAAAAGAGCATTTTAATAATAATAGTAATAATAATAATAATATAAATTATCTCTAAAAAAGAGTGTTAAGTTAAAATGTATCGGATATCGGATAAACTAAGAGGACTTTAACCGAACGAATACAAGAACATATACCTAATATTAAAGAAAGAAACAGTTCTACTCTGGTCGACTTCATTTATGCTAACCCAAACGCTAATCCTATAGGGAATAACGCCAAAATTATTTCAGTACCACCTACTGTCCAATAACTTTATATTTCTGAAGATATTAATATAATTAAATGTAAAAATGCAATAATTTTAAAGATGCTACAATTTCGCCAATAGTTTGGCACATTATTATAAGATAACTAATAGTTTGTTTCTTCTAGTTACTTATGGTTTTACTCCTACAATAGCCTCATGTGACTTTTCAACAAACACCTATAATAGTTTCTGTTCCTGCATGCAGCACTCTGGTGATTCTGCAATATCTATTCCTTTTTTGACCGGCAGTTCTTTGATAATTCTACAATAGTTCCAGCTTCTATTTGCAGCACCTCCTGATCCTACAATAGTTCCAACTTCTACTTGCAACACCTTGCTAACTTTGATGATTCTACAATAGTTCCAGCCTCTATTGTAGCCCTTCCTGATCCTACAATAGTCTCAGCATCTACTTGCAGCCCCTCCTGATCCTAGAATAGTTCCAGCTTCTACTTGCAGCATCTTAGTAACCGCAATACTGACAACTTCTACTTGCAGCATCTATGTTTCTTCAATAGGTACAGCTACTTGCAGCTGCTTGGTAACCAGAAGAGTTGCACTTCTTACTTTCCTTCGCTCCTTGATCCAACCTTCACCAGTCTTCAAATTGCCTTTGCCTCTGTTCAAGTAATAAAAGGACTTAACTGTTAACCATGAAATGCAAAATATATAACTGCTCAGTGGAAACGTGTAATAAAATCTCTGATGATGCTTTGATATTTCAAAGCGAAAAGCTTTGGATATTTTTTAAAAATGTTTTAAATAAAGTTTAATTTTAGTCAAATGTGTTTTTAAGGTGTTTTTAATCTAAATAATAATAATAATAATAATAAACATTTAAAAGCATTTATCCGCTTAGTATGTACAACGCCAGAGACGCAGACAGAAAGACTAGTCCCTCTTTTTACTTTCTTCTATATTCAATAGAAGAAAGTATTGGATTCGTAAAAATTTTCGACCGCGGATTTTTGATAGATTTACACGTTTTGAGAGCTGTAGAACCCGATTTGACAATTTTTAGAAAATGTCTGTCTGTTTGTGTGTGACAGAATTTTGTGGCGACTGTATCTCAAGTACTACTGCACAGAATTTCATACAAATTGGTATGTAGTTACAACTTTTGGTAAAGATTGTCTTACAGGTTCCGCTGTCATCCCGCTTTTTCTAAATTTTTAACATGGTGATATAGGACAAAATTTTGTATAAATGTGCATAAACAGAATTATTTTTTAGTAATCATTATGAAATTTACGAGAATTATTTATAATAGAGATAGTCAACTGGGAAAATTTTTTTGTATGTGTAGGAGCCTCGCCACCCCACCCCCTGGGGGGGAAGTCCCCCCTCCAGGGGAGTAATTTTTATGATGGGTATCTTCCAAAAAAACTCGCCAATACTTTTAAAAAGAATGGTTGAACCATCGATCTGCGATAATTTAAAATAAAGTTGTCGATTTTTTTTCATTTTTAACAAAAAAAAAAAAAAAAAAAAGATTTTTTTTTTCTTTTTTTTTTTTAAATATTGACAATAAAATTAACATTTTTGGATATTTAGTGTTATACTACTTCTCTAATATGGAAATTGTCTCCATTATCATGGAAGATATTTCTTTTAAATAATAATTTTAATAAATTATTTTTACTGTGTGAATTTACATAGGAAAATATAGAAGAAAGTCATGTGGGGGCCAGAACATACTAGTTTGATCGAGGATTAAAAATAAAATCTATTATAAACAGATTAATATGTTTCTAACACAGTAACTTAAACCTTACTACAAGCTTTTACTAAAAGCAAGCGAATTTTTTAACTTTTAACTAAAACTTTATAGCAAAATATTCTCTCTCCTAATACAAACTTTCTCGCATTAAATCTCCCACAAATTCAAGATTCTATTCAAAAGAATTCTATCTGCGGGAATAATCTCCATACCTTGTCAAAATTCATTGTGCCTCACGATTGCTTTATCAAGATTTAATTAAGATTCCCTTTTTAATAACAAGGTGTTTCCACTTCACAACTGCCCCTTTGAGGTTTGCTAGAAACTTTTTTCTTGATTTTAATTAACGGGGATTTTCTTTCTGTCTATTTATTCATGCCAAAAATAGATTGAATACAGTTAAAATATGTTTTATAGAGATAGCAATAGTTACATGTATAGCTTACGAAAACAGTTTTGCACTTTTTATTACTTATATAAAAAAGAAAAATAATTGTTTTTGGATAAAATTATGAAAATTGATATTTTTCTATAATTAACTCGTTTTGTGGTCTTCCGAGTCCGAAAGTCAGTTTTCATCCGTTCATCTGTCTGTCTGTCTGTCTGTGTCAATATGCTACCAACATAACTCAAAAATAAATATTTGCAGGAAGTCCAAGAATCTTGGTATTCTAAACCAGTATCATATGGTTGTGCTACTTGAATAATTTTAATAAAATCGGAGAAATAATTTGAGAATTTAACTGAAATTTTAAACATTTTAATTAATAAAATTTTGCTTTCCATTATTGTTATTGTATTAAATGTACTTTACTTATACCAGAATAAGTTTGACTGGGTTCTTCTATACACCTAGAGAGCACATGCAGTGTTGTCAACGTGTTTAATTTATTCCGTTAGTACCTATTATACCATGTTTGTATTAATTTCGATTATTGTTTGTTTGTTTGTCCGGTACAAATCTTGCAATCTATTTTTAACTAACTTTTCTACTAGCTAGACATTTGGAACTTTCACAGTAGCTCAGAACCCGGTGACAACACAATACTTCGAAGTCAGATTTTCGAGTTTTCGAATAGTTTTCTTTTAATTAATTAAAATATGAAAATAATAACCTCTTAATAGCAATAAAAATAGCCATTAAAATTTCAACTATAATTTAATTGTTGCCAAAAAAAATTACGAGTTCATTTTCTTTCGACCTAAAAATAAATACATTTAATTAAACGTGAACGATAAAAAATTATAAAAATTTAAATTATGCATCTCACAAAAATTGACGTCACATTTTATTTTTAAAACAACATTTTTTTTCATTATTATTATTAGTTCACTGAACTGAGTTCGCGTGTTTAAATATTGCTTATATATTATTTTTTATCCTAGTGTATTTTATTAATGATTCATCAGAATATTTAAAAACATGGTGTATAAAAAGTTTTTTTTTTTTTTAATCTTATAATTATTTTAATTAAATTTTATTTTCGTAGATTCATTTTCTCTAATCTTTAATTATCCAATTTCTCCAATCTCTAAGTTCAACGCTAGTCAAGATCAAGCGTTCATGTTTACAGCTTGCTTTAAGCTAGATGATTCAAATAAATATCAACTAAAAAGTTTAAGATATGCACAGATTTTGCCAAAAAATGTATGATTTAAATACCACCTGTAAAACAAATTTTTGAATAAAAATTCGTTTTTTGAACGTTTCAGTACACAAATTAGTTACTAAAAGTGTCAGGAAGCTTTCACGTCTAATGGAAAATAAATTCTCTCCAAAAACGTAAAATCGGTAAAAAAAAAAATCTAATACTAATATTGAAAATCTAAAGATACGTTGCAAAACTATACGCATTCTTTTATCTAAAAAAGTAGAATTGTACGTGCCTTAGTTTTCTATATTTTTCTAGTATAATAATAACTGTTATACTTGTAATAATTGTTATTCATATATTTTTTCTTATGAGAAAAAAAAAAATTATTAAAGTTCATTAGTAACACAAAATAAATAAATAAAATTATTTAATCGTGTGATAAGACAATTAAAATAAAGTCTGTACAATGCATCAATATAGCATTTATTTATTTGACCAATTAGAAACAAGCAAATTTCTTTTCTCGCTAACGTTTTATATAGTAATATTTATTTATATTTATTCAGTCAAATGTAGTATGATGTGAAAAATGCTCCAAAAGATATGCTGCAAATGATAATCTCCATATATATCATATATTTTTGATAATTTCTATAACAAAATTAAATTTTAAAATAAATGTAAAAAAAAAAAATTAGGAAGATTTTTTTAAGTTCTAAATACAAGTACATGTTATTAAAAATTCATACCATATAAAAACATTTTTATATAAAACTATTTATTAAGCAAAAGAGTAAAAAAAAAATCTATTAAGAACTTACAAGGTATAGCTAGAAAATAACGAGACTGTTGCTGCATAGCATTTTATTTTGAATTTAAACGTTTTTAGTTATTATCACCTTCAATAACCCCCCCCCCCCAAACGTTATATGCGGATTTACCAATTTTCGAAACAGTGCTCAAAGTTTTCTTCTCTGATTTTCTTCACGATGCGTGCGGCTTTTCCTTTCACAGCTACAAAAGACTGAATTCTTGATCCTTTTAACGCAAATTTTATCTTATAAACATTTAAAAGTCGCATAGTGCTTGGTTAGGCGAGTAAGGAGGAAACGAGATATATTTGCTTTGATGGAGAACTCATGACTTGTTCTACCATTCGGGTCGCTTTTTGCTTTACGCATTCTTTGTCAATTCCTGTAGTTTCAGCAATCGCATAATCAACGGTCATACCGAATCAGAAGATATGCATACGAAAAAGAAGGCTTCACGCTACACAAGAGTCGGTGAATCGCGTTTGGAGCAAGCGTATTTTATCTGTGAAGGCATCAGTCTCGTTGTTCTATAACCACACCTCGTAATTATTTAATTCCCAAAATACAGTAATTTGAAAAAAATTATCTATATAAATTAAGCAAAGAGATTATCGGCGGATCACTTCTATTTTTGATTGGTCTAGATTTAACTACTTTGGTGAAGAAAGTCGGCCATTTTTTTTTTTTTTTTTTTTTTTTTTTTAAGTAAAAACCGGTAATTTCTTTTTAAAGATACTGCATAGATATTATACTTTTTTAAAAAGACACTCTAAAAACTGTTTATTTTTTGTGCGGAAACTATATACATCAAGTTGTTAGATTTAAGATATTACACTGCAAAGTTTCACAACACGATATCACTCGATTGCTTTCATCATAAAATAAGAGTCCAATATTAAACAAAAAACACTCTAATATTAAAGAATAATGAAAAACTTTAAAAAAATTATCAGTTTTGAAGCTCTAAGAGCAGCAAAATTTTAATTACAGTGTACTTATTTCTCAATCATAATCCATTAAATTTGCAAACAATTTTTGAATCATTCTTGAGAATCATTGACATAAGACCATACAGCATTGTTGCAAAACGGAAAAAATATCTTATTTAATTTAATTTGTAATATGTTATTTTGCCTTTTTGACCTTAAAAGGAATTTTTAATTAAGTTAAAAAGCCCAAAATGTGATATAAAAAAATAAACAGAGATTCAATTCTTTTGAAAATTCATTTAAATTTAGTGACCAGCGAAGCGGGCGTGGCCTGCTAGTACTGAATAAAATCGTAGAGACATTTACACCGAGTACATATTCACTGGAACACAAACCATTTCCATATATCTGATAAAATCTGTTGTACTATACACATTTCATAATACAATAAATCTTTCATAAAATAACCTTTTGAAACAATTACTCACTTACCAATTTCAAGAAATTTCTTTTGAATAAAAACAATAAAGATAGTCTTACCTAAAAAGAAAAGAGAATTTAAGTTTAATTGGCATTGCTTCAATGTATATCTTATAAAATTACTAAAACTTTACACAATTTTGTTTAAAAAAAAAATCTTGAGTGACTCCACTCGACTTTCCGAACATTGAGTCATTAACAGTTTTGTAGATAAAGTAAAGAAAGAGGAGTTGTTAAACAAACAAAAGAGAGAAAACCATAATAGAGTGTTTGAGTATTTTTCTCCATATATTACACGATGTTTTATTGAACGCTACTGAACTTTGAGCCCATAGATCATAATGATAAAGAATTTTTCGTTGTGTCCCTGTAAAATCCTATAAATGCTAGATTCACCAAAATGCTTATAGTCAGTGCAACAGTGATTCATAATATTCATATAAATTTTCAGCTCAATTGAATAAGGCGTTTAGATGCTACCGCACTTTTAAAAATTTGGTCCCATAGGCCATAATGATAAAGACTTTTTCTTTGTGTCCCTGTAAAAAAAACTGTTAGTGCTAACTTCACCAAAATCTATACAGTTCGTGCAACTGTGACCTATAACAAGTGTACAAATATTTTGCTCAGATTCATAAAGCGTTTAGACGCTATCGCACTTTTAAAAATTTGGCCCCATAGGCCCTAATGATACAGAATTTTTCCTGGTGTCCCTGTAAAAAACTATAAGTGCTAGATTCACCAAAATCAATAGGGTTCGTACTATGGTGACTTACAATCCACGTACCAACTTTCAGCTTATTCGAACAAATCGTTTAGACGCTAGAGTGTTCACTCACAGACATACACACACACACACACACATACATACATACACACATACACACGCATACACATATCATCGTAAAAACAGTGGAAACGGACTCAGGGGACCTCGAAACGTATAGAAACATCAAAATATCAGTATATTCGGATTTTTGACATGATTACAATACTTTCCTCACTACAGTGTTTGGAAAGTAAAAATCAAAGCAAAATGTAGGAAAAGTAAATAAATTGTAACACACTCCCATACAGCCACTAATAACCATTAAACATCTAAATTACATCCAAATGATCCATAAAGAGGTACAAAATAATTTTATTAAACGTCCTGGATATCCTGTACTAATGATAGATATTTATTAGATGTTTAAATACAGACGAAATTTGGACATTTCAATATCTATAAGGTTTAATAAGTCCAATTATTTGATATTTGAAGGTTTATCGGATATGTAACAGACATCTGATGGACGTAAATAATCTGGTATGTTACTCACACGGCTTTCTCTTACCCTGAAATTTAATGCTATAAATACAGGTTGGAGATTAAGATAACGAGTACTGTTATGTAAACCTATGTTAAACAATTCAAATTAGAATTCGGAAGAGTTTTATATGATAATTAGTTCTGTGTGAGGGGGTTACCGCCCCCCTCAATCCCCCGTTTCATTAATGCACCTACATTTATATGGAATTTAATTCAGTTATTAAAAATAATTCTGTTTAAAAAAAAAAAAAAAAAAATATTTAAATTATTATTTAAAAAGATTATTTTTTATAATAATGCAGATGATTTCCGTATTAGAGAAGTACTATAACACTAAATATATAAAAAAAGTTGAATTTATTCTCAATATTACATTAATAAAAAAATATATATATATATTTTTTTTTGGTTAAAAATGAAAAAAATTGATAGCTTTATTTTAAATTATCGCAGATCGATGGTTCAACCATTCGTTTTAAAAGTACTGGCGAGCTCTTTTGAAAGATACGCATCATGGAAATTTACTCCCCTCGAGGGGGAACTTTCGCCCCCCCCCTCCCCCAAGAGGGGAGACGAGGCTCCAACATACACAAAGTTTTTTCCCAGTTGACTATCTCTATTACCAAAAATATACAATCGTTTCATTTGGTTTAGTGCAGTCTATAGATGTTAAACTCTACTTACCTGCAATTTCCCCCGTAGACGTAATGCATTTGAATACTTTTGAGTGTCCCTGTACTCGAACCATTTGCTCCATCTGAACGAAAATATTACTGTAGCATCCCTATATGATACACATTTAGAATAAAGAGTTTGAAATTTCTGCTACTATTTGTTCTTGAGATATGCTGATAACAGACATCCACACAGACATCCAGACACACAGGCCGTTCGCTCAAAACATGATTTTCGTATTCAGGGGATCTCAGAACATGTAAATATAGCAAAAACTCGCTTTCGAAGATTTGACCCTAAAACAATACTTTCTCGAAACTATGGGTAAGAGAAAGTAAAAAGAGTCACAGTTGTCGTGCTAATAGATATCCGTAGGATATTTATAGAAGTTTAGTGGATCAATTTTAGACATTTATATACGTGTTTATAGATGTCTTATGCATCTAAGTGGCTGTGTGGGTCGTGTAGTCACACTGTGTAAAATCTTTATGTCATTAAAGTTAGATTACAGCACATCAGCGCCACTTGTTGATCGATATGCCCCATATTGAATTAACACAGTTTTTCATAGTTGCCCTAATATATGCCGCATTTTGTCGATTTCTATATCATAGAAGCTGCTATGTAGTCTTTCTTTGATTGGAGGAAATTAAATCCTATTAACGTCACCTCTTAAATCTAGAAATCAATTTAATTTTTAGATTTTTTTTTTTCATTGTTGCGAATATATTTATTATTTTTGACATTTGAAATTTTACTGTACTACTTTCAGACACAATTGATATAAAAATTTCTCTGAAACTTTATATTTGGAAGTGAAATTATTTTTGATGGCAATTTTGAATTAGAGTGTTAATTTTAATTTAATAAACGAAAAGTTCTTTGCCAAAAGCGTCTCTTCTTTTCTTCTTTCTTCTTCTTCTTTTTCTTTTTTTTCTTTTTTTTTTCATAATTTGTGTGTATTTTATTTTAGTGTAGCTAATATATTTTAAATACAAGAGGCAAGAAACTGTAATAATTATTTTTGAATTAACTTTATTCTTATGACTTCGAGAAACGAAATTGATTGTTACATAAAGTAATAATATAAAATAATCGCTTAAATCGGTAACGTGTCATAATTTTAAGGTTTATTGACAAAGCTCTGGGAATATACAGGGTGATTATAATTAAAGTTACGATTTCAAAACGCAATAATTTTAAAACTACCCATCAGAGCGATTCGATATTTTACCAGAGCAATCGTGAGGCAATGAAATTTTGCTTGGGGGAGGAAAAAAAAATAGTTTTAACATGTTCCTATAAATGGTGCTGCCAGGGTAATGTCAGAAAAACGTCTAAATGGATTCTTTAAACACAGGAATGCTGTTAGCAACATAATGGAATAGCAGGAAACAATAGACTTCAAGGGTTTACTACATTTTTTTTAGTAAAAAGACAAGAATGCGTGTTTTCAGCGGAAACAGTCATAGGGAAAAGAGAAAAAAAGGAGCTTCATGAAACAAATACTTTACGGATAATGAACGGCACATTTTGGAACTTTCTTTCTTTCTTTCTTTCTTTTTCTTTTTTTTTTTTTTTTTTTTTTCTTTTGCCAAACAAAATTCCATTGACTCACGATTTCTCTGGTAAAATATCAAATCGCTCTGATGGGTAGTTTTAAAAGTATAGCGTTTTGAAATCGTAACTTTAATTATAATCACCCTGTACATTTATTTTTTTCATCCCAGATTGAATTACATTTTAGAGCACTGTAAAGTTTATATACACATTAATTAGACATTATTGATTTACAGTCTGCGCTCCTGTTGTATAGACTTTTTTTTTTTCCCTTACTTTATGTCTTTGAATTTTTATCGTTTGAATTATTTTACTTTTACTTTACTCTTCCTCTTTTTTGCTTTTTTTTTTTTTATGAGTCTTTTTAATTTCTCATTATTTTCCCCATTCCATTAAAGCTCATCTTTACAAAAATATCCATGTATATAACTGATTAAAGAAGATTAATTTAAAATCATTTTACTCTCTTAAAATTTTAAAGCTCCAAAAACATGCTTTCACTTCATATTAGACTTCATATCAATTATTCCATGCTGTATGAAAAATTACATTTATCAATTATATTTTACCGACGAGTATTTGGGAAAAAATGCGTTATAATATATTTTTATAATTAATTATCTCTAAAACAATTTAGCGCCATATTTTTAAAAATTCAATTATATCTTTTCTTAAACACTGAATCGCAATTCATTTTATAATACAGTTACATATGATGTCAAAAACAGTTCCATATGATGAAAAAATGCATTTAAATATGAAAAATTCCTTAATCATGTTAAAATATTATTCGAAAAATATTTCATTCAAGATAAATCTGAGTTTTGATTGAAATTTTAGATTAACAGATAATTAATTTATTCTTTTGCTAATGTTTCAACATACATATATAAAGGAAATGACAAAATAGTTTACGGCAAGGTATAGTAAATTTCTCAAAAGATGAATAGTTTCTTCGCTTTGAATTTATTAAAAAGGTTATGATATTAAACGCAAATACAATGTTGTCAGACACAATCCCAGTTAATGAGATGTCTGGAAAATATGTCTGTAACTTTGTATTAGAAAAGGTTACAAATTTAAATTAAGGCAATTAACGATAACGTCCTGATTAACAAATCAAAACAGAAATGAAAAACGATGGTTTTGACATTAATAGGGATTGGGTTTGATGGGCTGTTTAAATTTAAAATTTATACATTGTAACATTTAAAAAAGAAAAAAAAAAAAAATCTGGAGTGACTCCACTCGACTTTCCGAACATTGAGTAATCACCGGTTCTGTAGATAAAGTAAAGTAAGAGGAGTTGTTAAAGAAACAAAAGAGAAAATTATAATAGGATGTTTGGGTACTTTTCTTTATACAGTACACGATGTTTAATGTAACGTTATTTTAAAGAACACGTAGATCATAATGATAAAGAATAATTCATTGTGTCCCTGTAAAAACCTATAAATGCTAGATTGACCAAAATGCTTATAGTTAGTGCAACAGTGACATATTATATTTATATAAATTTTCAGCTCCATCGGATAAGGTATTGAGACGCTATCGCACTTTAAAGTTTGAGCCCATATGCCACAATTATACAGAAATTTGCTTTTTGTACCTGTAAAAAGAACCATAAATGCTAGATTCTCTAAAAATCATAAAGTTCGTGTGACGGTGACGTATAACATGTATAAAAATTTTCAGTTCATTTGAATAAGGAGTTTAGTCGCTGTCCCACTTTAAATAATTTAAGCCTATAGGTCTTAATGATGCACAATTTTTAATTGTGTCCCTGTAAAACTCGTTAAGTGCTAGAGTCACCAAAATCCATACAGTTTGTGTGATGGTGACCTATAACTCGTATATAAATTTTCCTCTGGAACGGGTAAAGCATTTAGATGCCATCGCACTTTGAATAATTTTACCACATAGGCGATAATGATACAGAATTATTTGTTGTGTTAGTTTAAAAAAAAACTAGAAGTGCTAGATTCACCAAAACCTATATAGATCGTGAAACTGTGACCTATAACATGTGTGTAATTTTTTTCTAGAAATGAATTAGGCGTTTAGACGCTATCGCACTTTTTAAAATTTGGTCCCATAGGCCATAATGATAAAGAAGTTTTCTCTGTGTTCCTGTAAAAAAGAATATAAATGTGCCAGATTCTCCAAACTCTATACAGATTGAGTAACTGTGACCTATAATATGTGTATAAATGTTTTGCTCAATTGAATAAGGTGTTCAGATGCTATCGCACTTTTAATATTTTGGTCCCATGGACCATAATGATAAAGAATTTTTCTTTGAGTTCCTGTAAAAATCTATAAGTGCTAGATTCACCAAAATCTATAGGATTCGTGCTACGGTGACGAACAACATGCGTACCAAATTTCAGCTCATTCGAGCAAAGCGTTTAGACGCTAGCATGTTCACTCACATATATACACACACATACATACAAACACACTTATATCATCGTAAAAATAGTGAATACGGACTCAGGGGACCTCAAAACGTATATAAACACCAAAATGTCGAATTCGAATTTTTCACATGATTGCAATACTTTCCTTACATACGTATGTTCGGAAAGTAAAAAAAAAAAAAAAAAAAATATCTAGAATGACTCCACTCGATTTTCCGAATATTAACTAATTAACGGCTGTATAAATAAATCAGATTAAGAGTAGTCGTTAAATAAACAAAATAGAAAATTGTAATAAGGTATTTGGGTATATATTTCGCCAAATAGTGTGTTGCCTAATTTAGCGCCATTGAACTTCAAGTAAATTATACTCATTGATCATAATAATAAAGATTTTTCCGTTCTGTCCCTGTAATATATATATATATATATATAAGCGCAGCGAACTACGGTGACCTATAACATACGTATCGCCTTTCAGTTCATTTGAACAAAGAGTTTAGACGCTATTACGTTTAATCACAGGCATACATCACCGTATAAAGTAGCAAAAATTAACTCAGGGGACTTCAAAACGTATAGATACACCAAATATCTCAAAGTCAAAAATGTTGGACACAAAACAGTTTTTTCTTTCTTATTGTCATATAGAGATTCACTCAAGTCGAATTATTTATTAAAATTATTAATAAAAAAAACTTTTTTTTTTTTTTTTTTTTTTAATAGTAAATGCAGGCGATTTTCATCTCACACTGAAAAAAAAATATACCGCTTTCATCTAGAATGAATAAGTGGTCCTTTTCTCCCTTATTTAGAAATATAGATTTCCGAGCTATGCGCATAAGGCACACCAATAAACTGAATAGACGAAATGATCGAGAATTTCTAGTCTACACATTTCTAGATGGTGAAACAATATTCTGAATATTCTGAATCTTTTGTATTGAGATAAATTTTCCCTTGATTTTCTAGAATTGGGTCATAAACCAAGATTATAGATGCAGAAACCTGTCTTTTGTAGCCTTATTTATTTGCAGAACTTTTTTAATTACTTTGCTGTCGAGAATATAGTACAACGCTCTAGAATTCTAATAGCACTTTCTAGAACTCGCTTTCAAACGGGACTAGAATTTATAAGGATGACAGGGAACTATTTTTATAGAGCCACAATTTACATTCTAGATGCCAGTTACAGAATTTTTTCTCAATACAGAGAAGAAGAATTCTAAATATCGAAAAACAAGGACAAATCTGTACCCTATAGAAACAACTTGTAAAAAATGTGCTGTAACAGCACATTTAAAGCAGAAATTAGGCTTAATCCTTTTCCATCTTACAATATCACCGTCAGCCGAAAAGTTTACAATGGCACAATTCTAAAGATTAAAACTTATCTGAAATTTAGTGTAAGTAAATAATTTCATTTTTGATATCAAGTAATATTTTATCTTTATTCTTTAAAAATGAAAATGTATTTAACAGATAAAAAAAAAAAAATCATTTAGTATACCGTTAAATTTAACGTAAACTATTTGGATGACAAATCCATTAATTTAATCGATTTCATACAAATTTTTGCGTGGCAAATGCATTACATCATGACAGGAAATTATTAAAAAACAAAAAAACAAAAAAATCTAAATTTCAATGTAATGTAGAATTAAAATCAAATAAATAAATAAAATTTCAGGATCCTCATTAAATTTGAAATCGCAGTAACTAGAAATAAAAAAAAACCATATTTTTTTTATGTGAATATATCTTTTTACAATTTCATTTCTTGCTGTATTATTTCTTAACTTTTAATGTATGGGTCTTTGCTTTACTTAATATGTTTATGACAGTATTTGTAAGAAGCAGAAGTTTAAATTTACAACTAATATATATGTATGCTAATTAGTGGATTTTAAAATTATCACACAAAAACAAGTGATAATCTAAATTTCTTTAAAGTTTTATCGTAAATTTATGAAGAAAATTTATATTTAGTTCATTATTGAACAAAAGTAAATATTTCGTTTTTTTTTTTTTTTTTTTCTTGTATACATAAAATAAAAGTTTAACATCCTGATAATCATGGAATTCAGACAATTACCTTTTAACATATAATTAAAGTATCGAAAACTCAGATTTAAACTTTTTCTGTCAGAGTATATATATAAATATTAGTTTAAAGATAATTTTGATATGTTTATGTCATATAATTTAAAATTATTTAGGTAACTTGTTTTTGTTTGTTTTAAAAGTAATAATAATAATTATAAATGTTTGATTTTTTATCGATACATTTTAACATAGATTCATTTTTTATATTTCTTAATAATTAGCATGCTACACTTTATTTTTATTTAAAAATAATTTTGTTAACCAAATTTTTTATCTGTTAATTTGAATTTAACTTGGTTTATTTTTGTGTAATTTCTTTAGTGTAACGTTGGAAAAAATAGAATTAAAATGCTTATAAATTATAAAATAAGACGTAAATGATTTCTGCCTGTCCATAAATATGCAGTAATCGTATTACGATTTGAAAATTTCAAACATACAGTATATCGCTGCAAGAAGCACATTTTCTTAGAATTAATATTTATTTTTAAACACCACACACACACACACACAAAAAAAAAAAAAAAAAAAAAAATCACTTCAGAGTAAAAAATTATTACTTAAAAAAAAAACCTAGTATGTTGTGGTCACCACAAGACTTTCTTCTATATTTTCCTATACAAATTCACTCGGTAACAATATTAAAAAATAATAATAATAAATAAAAAAAATACGATTTTTTTTCAAAGTTTTTTTTTCGTTAAAAGTATATCACATATTTATAGTTCAATCATTCGTTTTAAAGGTATTGACGAGATTTTTCGAAAGATACCCATCTTGAAAATTTACTCCCCTCGAGGGGGGACTTCCCTCCCAGGGGGGAGGGAGGGGCGAGGCTCCTACAGATACAAAAAACAATTTTCCCAGTTGACTATCTCTATTATAAATAATTCTTGTAAATTTCATAATGATTACTAAAAAATAATTCACTTTATGCACATTAATAAAAAATTTTGTCCTATATCACAATGTTAAAAATTTAGAAAAAGCGGGATGGCAACGCAACCTGTAAAACAATTTATACCAAAAATTGATAGGCACTAATTTATGTCAAGGTGCAACTGCATACTAATTTGTATGAATTATGTGCAGTAGTTCCTGAGATACAGTTGCCAAACGTTTTTTCACACACACACACACACAGACAGACAGACATTTTCCAAAAATGGTCAAATCCTGCTATACATCTCTCAAAACGTGTAAGTCCATCTAAAACCCGAGGTCGATAATTTTTACGAATCCAATACTTTCTTCTGTTGAATATAGAAGAAAGTAAAAATTATGAACAATGATTTTTTTTTTCCAGTATATGAGAAATATAAATTACTGTTTTAATTTTTTTTTTTCAAGAACTACGACAAAATTACTTCGTATTATAATTAATAATTAACCCCTTCCCATTTTATTATTATTATTATTATTATTTATTAGTGTTAGGAGTGAAATCGAAAACCATGCTCTTCTTTTCCTCCTTTTTGAATCTTTATCTACATGCAAATGTATCGTAAATATGAAGTCCTTTTTGGGCCCATTTCTTCAGAAATCAATCTTTTCCAATCATTAGTTTTTCTATCTAATTACACTGCTCGTCATGAAAATGCTTTTGACACCATTTCAGCATATTCTTATGCAAAATAGCCTCCTGAATCCAAATAGGACGCCCATTTTGTTCTACCACCCACCGTTTATTAGGAATGCCACCCCATTTTTATCATTTTTTTGGTGATTTTATGTCTATAAAGTTTATTTTTAAGAGGAGGAAGGATTATTTTAACTGTTAAATATCTTCTGAGGGGTTACAGAGTTGGAAAATTGTAAAATATGGACATTTGTGACAAGGGAAAAAATTTGGGGGGAATTTGCCACTTGAATTATTATTTTTTGAACTTTATATATTTTTGTTTTTAGGTGTTAAATTAATTCTTTTTGATTCTTCAAATCAAATACATGGTCATAAAATAATCGAACAGGAAGAAAAATTAGGAAGGGGTGTTCTTTCTAGAAAACGGTGAGTGGCTGGGCAAAATGGCAGTTATATTAAGAATCAACAATAATTCTTTTTTTTTTTTCTTTTAGAGCAGTGTTATCTATTTTTAAGCACACATATATAATGTAAAGTTTGCTACCACAATAACCTGTAAAATGCTGAATTAATTTGAATCAAAGTTGAATAATATATCTACTTGAGAAATGTCTCATATGAGTTCGATAACTAATTTGATCCTACATCTTGTTTTGAAATGCCGGAGAGTTAAAAATTTCAGACCTATATAAAGAATATATATACAACATTTATGAACAGATTTGTTGGAAATTTGTATAAAGATATCCCATATGAAAGTGTCAACCAAATTTACTAATCACCTTGATCTGCAATCCGGATTCAAAACAGGGGCCATTCATAAATTTCACCTTCACTTAATACACATATTTATGAACTAATTTGCATAAAACTCGAAATGTACATAGCTGAAACTAAGGTTCCGACGAAGTTCATTAATAAACTTGATCCATCATCTTGTTTCTCATACATATGATTAATGTACACTATATAAAATATGTCCTATTTCCTGCCAGAAATTCTCTGTAATTTGATAAAATACGTTCTGACAACGTAATTTTTTCGTAAATTACGCTTTTATTTCTCTAATTACGGAGAATTTCTGGCAGCAAAGAGGACATATTTTTTACAGTGTAGAAATCAACGTACACTTCTCACTAAGTGAAAAAGCATGTTTAATTGAAATCAAACCAAAAAAAAAGAAAAAAATATATAATAATAATTTTTTTAGGGGATTTTTTTTTATTATGGAAATTTGTTCTTAGAAAATAATCTTCTGAAACATTATTAAAATATGAACTTGTATATAACTAAAAACTCTGTATAATACTATAAATACTACGTACAGTCGGTAATAAAAGTCTAACAACACTAGCAAAAATTCCTATATAAAAAAAGTAGACTTAATACAGTTTTGTTAAATAAATCCTTGTCGTTAAATAAATCCTGTTCTTAGTCAGTCTAAGAACAGGATTCGACAAGGATTTATTTAACAAAACTGTATTAAGTGTACTTTTTTATATAGGAATTTTTCCTCCTAGTGTTCGGAGACTTTTGTTGCCGACTGTACTAGAACAATAAATAATTAAACTATTAATACCAGTCACGTGCATTTCAAATGTGCCATATATGGCCACCATGAGCGTTGCTCTCATATCTGCAAACTTTTTCTTATTAATTTTCTCGTAAAAATAATCCTCTATTCACAAACTTCTATCTTAGTGAATATTCTTCACTGCTTATGAACATTTTTAGGGTGTTTCATTATTCCTTGATCTACATTTAATTAAGATTGAACTTCATAATAGAAGATATGTTTACTTTAACTGAAACAATTTTCTGCGTTTAAGAATATATTTTAGTAATAATTTAGCTGGCGTAAATTAATTGTTTAAAACGAGAGCATCTCAGATTTTTATAATTATGACTAAAATGTATAACAGCATTATAATGTACGTAAAAAGATAGTAATCTTCTATCTACAAATAATGTAGATGTATTTTGAGAAAATTTAAAATAAAATATACAAAAACAAGAAGAAACATATGTTTAAAACAAAAAAATGTACGTTTTAAAAATATTTTTTTTAAAACAAATAGCAACAAAATTACTACACACCATGTACAGTCGAGGGGTGGGGGGGGGGGGGGAGAAAGAAAGAAAAACGCAACACCCGCTGTTATTTCGTAATGAGTTGATGCAAAAAAAAAAAAAAAAAATCCAATCGGTATTGCTCAACAGGAAATTAACACTTACGCGACCGCTGACGTAGATTCACGTCATTTGAAAATCTGTAACTCCTCCAGTGGGCGTTTCTTTTGCGACTTGCATGTTACTTATTTCTTAAGAATATATCCAATATTCAAATTTGTACAATCAAATATAATATGTATTCAGATATTTTGATTAGGAAGAATATAATTATAATGTATATCCATTTATAATATAAATTTTGTTCTGAAACATTGTAATTTAGGAGAATTACGCCCACAGGCGGATTTTACAGTCAAAAGGACGAAAACATGCGGTCGTGAAAGTGTTAATTGTACTTTTTTAAACTGACGTGAAATTTTAAAATTAGGGGATCATCTACATATTGAAATGAGCGCTTGATTTTTCCAACTGCAACACCCAATTTTTACTTCATATTCTGAGAGTCTCGCAGTGCAGAAAAGTATACAGTTTGAATACATAGTTTAGTTTTCATAGAGTTATTTCCAAAAATGAAGTAGGGTGTTATCTGTAAATCTAGAAACATATAAAATTAAGATCGTTCAAATACCTGAACAAAATTTTATTCTTTCACGCCGGAAATTTTTTTAGGAAAAAATAAACTAAAAAAATAAATGATCATACAAGCAGTATCATCTCCACAGCAACCTGTCTATCCCTGATTTCAGTTTTTTAGATAAAATAAAATAGTAAAATGTAAATATATATATATGTATATGATACATTTTATATATTTTTAAACATATTACACTTCTAATTGATCAGATAATGCTCTTTCTAAAATACGCAATATTTTTCAATAAAAATTGCTTCCCATAGCGCAGTGCTCTATCACCAATAAAACTTAAATTTTCTTTCACTTTAATAAAATTATTTATTTTAACTCTAATATATATATATATGCACGCAGATGAATGTTTAACAAAATTGATATTTATTAATCGTTTTGTATAATAATGAATAAAAACTTTGTGAGCTAACAAAATAATTCAGAACAAGAACAATGCATAAACTACATCTTTTCAGGTAAATTACTCTGTGGTATTATTAAGGTATCATGAAGTACTCAATAAAAGTTTTTTTTATCATATTTACCAGTTTTCGGTTAGTTTAATTCGTTGAAACTGTAAGATTTGTTTTATAATTTTTATAAAAATACAGTTTCTTAATTTAAATATTATTATAAAAGTCATTTCTTAAGACTAAAGTATCCTTAAAATAATAATACCCCCCCCCCCCCATTCCCTAAATATATATACTAAAATTAACAATATATATATATTAAACTAACTGATTAATCCTTTAAATAAGACGGTACTTAAGTAGGGATTTAACAAGTCTGTCTTGCATTCAATGGTTGTCAATGGAGAATTCATTTTTTTAATTGAGATTTTTTTAGTCCACATGTTTTTCTATTTTAAACAGTAATTATCTCCCATTAGTTGATTTTCCGTTTTAGAGTTTATTTAAAGAATTAAAAATTTATCATCAGTAATCGATGAGGTACATATCACTTGCATATATTTTCGCCAATGTAAAAGTATACTCAAAGTATACTTTGAGTATACTTTGAGTAAAAGTATACTCAAAGTCACGAATACTCAAAGTAACTTTTTCTTTTATTTTTCTATATTGTGTTGTTTAAGACGAACGCTGAAAGGCAGCGCTTGTTTTCTTTAGAAAACAAGATTTCCTGTTTATTGTCACTAAAGTCTTAAAGTCAGCTTTGTTGTTTCATTTTTTTTTTTTTTTTTTTTTCCGTTTCACAGTGTTGTTGTACATATTTTGACCCGTAATTAAAAATTAAATATATTTTGTTAATTTTTTCTGTTAGTGTTTTAGATTTTCTCCTTTATCTCATGCAAATTTTTTTATAAGAGCCCCCCCCCCCCCCCAGCCTAACCAAAAGAAATATTTATTTATAACTCGAAAATTAATAACTGGAATGAGCTGCAAATTTTCAGACCCATGTTTCTATAAATTAGGATTCATTTTATATAAAAATTAATATAGGTCAAAATTTATATATATTTTTTAATATGAATTTATTAATATTTTTTATAATTAAAAATATTATTCTGAATTAAAAGTGGTCATGGATTATGGCTGGGTTTCTTTACTGTATCTCGTAATATGAAATTATAGTTTTTGAATATATTAATAAATGTTTGCAATATCAATTTAACATTAACATTAGCACTTTTAAGCTTTGTAGGCTTATACAGCCCCCCCCCTCTCTCTCTCTCTCTATATATATATACATATATATGTATATATATATATATATGTGTGTGTGTGTGTGTGTGTATGTGTGTGTGTGTGTGTAATTACAATATACAACCAATATACTTTTCTGCATTGCCGTAACCCAAGAACCCAAAGTTAAAATAAAAGTAAGGCATTACTAACTACTGAAAATATCAAAGTTGATCTTCGTTTTAACATGTAGTTTAAAATTTCATGCAGTTTAAAATTTCACTTCATTTTCTATAAGTACTTACAATTTCTGCCAAATGATTCCTATTAAATTTTATTGCACCGATTAGCAACGAAGTTACGTCTAGTTTTGCGTTTTATTTTCCTCGACTATGTGGACCCTTTGTATACTATGTGCATGAACAGCAATCACAATGTACAACATTAAGGTATATTTGTTGTTTTTGGATCCCACTGTATTAGTATACAAATCAAAAATAACATCTAAGACTGAATGTTCTGATTCTACAATTACTTACAATTGTTCCAGTATGCTTAAAAACAGCTATAAATATTTCAGTAAAATCTATCTTTAGGAAAGAACTTTTGAAAATGCAGTTCCCGCCGCTTATTAAAATCACATTCGTTCTGAGCCAAAGTGATTTTATTAAGCAGCTGATTTTTATATCCGGCGAACATTCCTGCACTTAAGGAAAAGGTATTACTTCCCTGAATTTCGAAAGAAACTTCAAAAGGTAACGAATAATATAATTAGTAAACAATATTAATTAATTTTTGGTAGATAATTAACTGGTTTTTTCTTTGATATAAGTAAATTAAACGCATTGTAAGTTCCCGTGCACTTTCGTTAGAGGAAAATCATCATTACTTTACCAAAAGTTCACGCTGTTCTTATAAATTAATAATCTTTCCGTTTAAACCTCATGAATTATAGTAATTTAAAAATAAGAACTAGAAATTGCCTTCTAATAATTAGAATTTAAAAAAAAAAAAAAAAAAAAATTCAAATCAAATTTGTATTTTATTACTGCGCTTTGAAAAATAAATTCCTTGAAATTGTTACAGAGATAAGTTTAATTTGTAATTGTGCTGAAAGTGAATCTTGAACAACGAGCGATAACGGAGGGTTTGTTGTGCTTTAATTTCTTTTTCTATTTAAAAAAAAATAATAAATAAAATAAAATAAATCACAATGTAAATTAAAAAAAAAAAAAATTTAGTGTGCATAAATGATATTTTTGAGTTTATTAACCGGCGATGCTGATTTTATTAAGCGGCGTCTTTGAAAGTAGTTTGTATTGATTTGATTCCGGTCCTGGGGATTTGATCAGATTAAGCGGCTGATTTTATTAACCAGTGATTTTATTAAGTGGCGGTTACTGTACTACAAAAACATAAGAGTTCAACAGAAGAGATATTCTTATATCTAATTAAAATGCATCCAGTATGACTGGTAGGAGCATTTCAATTACTCCATAAATGCCCACCTTGTAATGAGCGTTTCCCTCGTTTCAGCAAACTTTCTATCATTAATTCTTTCATAAATATGACCTTCAATTCACAGGAGCTCTATCTCCATGAACAATCTTCAGGCCTTGTCAAAATTCTTAGGGTGTTTCATTATTTCTTGATCAACATTTAATTAAGATTTTCTTCCGAATACAAGGCGTTTTCACTTTAAGTCAACATTTTTTTATATATTCGTTAAGACTTTTTTATTTGTTCCTAATTTTAATTAGCTATCATTTTCCTTTATTGCTGGTGATTTTCACTCCCATAAAAGTGATTGTTATAGCGGGATGTTTAATAAGTATGTAATTAAGTGCATGATATGGAAAGAGAAATAAGGAAATTCTTCGCAAATATAACTAGTATGTTGTGGCCATTACAAGACTTTCTTCTACATTTTCTTATATAAATTCACTAAGGGCAAATAATTTATTAAAACTATTATTTATTAAAATTATCTAACATGATGAATGTAAATGATTTTATTCTTAGAGAAAGCTAGCTCTAAATATCCAAAGGAAGATAGTTTTATTGTCTATAAATAACATCTTAAAAAAATGCGTTTTTATAATTGTTATCTCACATATCAAATTTCGTACAGTTATGTGCCATACAAGTTGAGATATAGCCTTCCCGTTATATCGAGGAAATTTCCAGTATAGCAGTGCCATCTATTAGCCTATAAGCATCCAACTTGAATCAGCAAAATGTCCCAAAATGACCTTCATACATATCAAGTTTTGTTTGATTATACGCGATAGAACCTGAGATATAGCCTCCCCTTAAATTGCGGAAATCGCTGGATAGCAGCAGCACCTGTCGGCCGATAAACATTCAAATTGAATCAGCATAATGTCTGAAAATGCCCTTCTTACATATCAAGTTTTGTTTGATTATACGCAATAGAACCTGAGATATAGCCTCACCTTAAATTGCGGAATCGCTGTATAGCAGCGCCACCTGTTGAGAGGTTGACACGAAAAGTTGACAGGCACTAATTTAGGTCATGGTGCATCTACATATAAAATTATGTATAATTCTGAGCAGTAGTCCCGGAGATACAGTTGCCACAAAAATTTTGTCACACACACACACATAGGCAGAGAGACGGACAGACAGACATTTTCTAAAAATGATAAAATCGTGTTCTAGACCTCTCAAAACGTGTAAATCCGTCGAAAACCGTAAGTAACAATACTTTCTTCTATTGAATATGGAAGAAAGTAATAAAAATATTTATTTTGAATTATTTTGTACTTTGCAAATGTAGAAAACATAGTTTAATTTTGTTTAGGATCCATAGTATCAACAGAATGGAAAGTATTAAATAGGAAATACTATTTTAAATAGATTGTGAATTTAAAAGCTTTTTATCTAATTTATTTAAAGAAAAAAATTAAAAATATACAGAAAACTATTACAAACTAATAAAAAAAAGAATACTGCTTGAATTAACGATTATACATTTAAAAGCCTCTCGACGTAAAGAAAATCGACGACAAAACAACATATTTTTAAAAATCTAGTGTGAGATTCTACTCGATTTTCTAAACATTTAGTAAATATTAGGCAATTAAACAAGTTTGAATCGTCAAATAATTCAACAAATAATCTAAAGTGAAAAGTACAATAGTATGTTTAGGCATTTTCTCTCAAGTTCGAATATTTGTACAATAGAAGGTAACGTATCCGAATTCTTTTATGCGTCCCTGTAAAACAGCATAAATTTTAAGCAAGTAATTTCCAATAAAGGCCATTTTGTAGCAAAATACTAAAATATATATCAGTTTTGGGTTTTCTTTTAAACAATTTAATGAGCTTCATGCAATTAGCCCCAACATGGCATATGTGTGAATGATTCTCGTACAACGCGCTCCCACAAAACGCGATTCCGTATAACGCGACGAAAAATCTGTGACTATTACAACGCTATAAAGAGTCTCGCGATAAATAAAGGAAGCACGTGACCACATCTTTCCTACTTTCAACCTGTTCAAGGAAAGATTTCTCCGTTACTATGTCATCAACACCCCACGCTTTTTTTCTCATTGCGGAATGAAATCGTCTGCTCAATGCATGTCTCCTAGAACGCGATCTTCTATTACGCGGAACGTATCCCCCGCGTTATACGAGAGTCTACTGTAAGTAATACACGCATAATACGTCACTATTATCATTCAATAATAATACAGTACTACATACCAATAACATATGTTAGCTTTCTTTATATTTTAAACATTTTAAAGTTATTAAATTGAACACCAATTAATTTCATTCCATAAAACGCAATGCATAATAATTCTGTTCTGTTTCTTTGTTAAAGAACTATAAGTCTTATAGTCAAGAAAAATTATGTAGTTCTTGTGAGGATGATCTATAACATGCCAGTCGAATTTCATCGCAACTGAATGTAGATTTTATAGATTATTGCACTTCCAACAGTTTGTGTAACAATATCACTTATTTATTTATTTATTTTTTTTTTTTTGTCCCTCTGAAAATATAAATCATACGCTCATCAAAACCAATAGTGTTCGTGCAACGGTAACCTATAACATAAATACGTACTTTTTATTTTGTCTGGCGTACAACTGTACCAAGTTGTGAATAAGACAAGCGTAATTATTCTTTCATTTAGCTAATATTATTTAAATTTTTGCCACTAAACAGCATGAGGTAAAATATGTCGTACTTAAAAAAAAAAAAAAAAAAAAAAAATCTGGAGTGACTCCACTTGACTTTACGAACATTGAGTAATTAACATTTTTGTAGATAAAGTAAAGAAAGAGTTGTTAAACAAACAAAAGAGAGAAAACCATAATAGAGTGTTTGAGTATTTTTCTCCTTATATTACACGATGTTTTATTGAACGCTACTGAACTTTGAGCCCATAGATCATAATGATAAAGAATTTTTCTTTGTGTCCCTGTAAAAACCTATAAATGCTAGATTCACCAAAATCTATACAGTTGGTGCAACTGTCACCTATAACATGTGTAAATTTTTTTTGCTCAGATTAATAAGGCGTTTAGACGCTATCACACATTTAAAAATTTGGCCCCATAGGCCATAATGATAAATAATTTTTCTTTGTGCCCCTGTAAAAACACTGTAAGTGCTAAATTCACCAAAATCTATACAGTTCGTTCAACTGTGACCTATAACATGTGTACAAATTTTTTGCTCGGATTAATAAAGCGTTTAGACGCTATCGCACTTTTAAAAATTTGGCCCCATAGGCTATAATGATAAAGAAATTTTTCTGGTGTCCCTCTAAAAAAAACTATAAGTGCTAGATTCGCCAATATCAATAGGGTTCATACTATGGCGACTTACAGTATACGTAGCAACTTTCAACTTCTTCTAACAAAACGTTTACACGTTAGCGTGCTCACTCACAGACATACACACACACATACACACGCATACATCATCGTAAAAATAGTGAAAACGGACTCAGGGGACCTTGAAACGTATAGAAACATAAAAATCTCAAATTCGGATTTTTGACATGATTACAATACTTTCCTCACTATAGTGTTCGGAAAGTAATAATTATTATTTACATCCCGATAACTATGGAAAACCCTTATAATTGATGCATTATAAACGTGCGGGTGGAAAGGGGTAACATAGAGATTATCAAAATGTTTGTGTGACAGTGAATTATCTTTATTTTTCTACATATAGTGCTGTAACTATCTTAAAATATTAATAATAATATTAATAACAACATGAGATTTTAATTTTTACTATAAAATTTTTTTAATTGACTGAAAAAATAATTATGTGACTGACATCTAAAAAATAAAATGTGGTTTTAGTAAAAGTAGTTCTATGTTAACCCTTTACATTAAAGTTCCCAACGCTACGGAGTTCTAAAAACTCCTATTAGAATTCTAGAGCGTTTTCCTATATTATCGTGATCAATCTCATGTGAAAATCTCTGAATATAAATGCGAACACAAAAGACGTGTTTTAGTAACTATAATTTAATAAATATAAATAATAATAACTATAATTTAATAATTTATTAACTATAAATCTAGCGAGAATTTCTCGCGCAATACAAAAGATCCATAATATTATCTATATGATTTTTCTCTAACGTGGATCAATTACATTTTGTTGAAATGATACGAAAGTAATGTAATTAATAAAATACGCAAGGATAAAAAAAAAATTGTATTTATTAATGGACAATATTTAAGCACGCGGTTTCAGCTTAATTATCTAATAAGAAAAAAATGACATATGCCCGCATATGCCTTATGAGACTTCACTGGCCACAGTAGTGTGTAGAAGGCTAAATTTCCCCGAGTTATCTCGGGATAGCCGGTGAAATGGTTAAAGATATGAGCTTTATGTAATTTAACAACGTGCTACTCAAAGAAAGAAATTATGAAAATTTCTTGATTCGACTTTGAACAAGTGTATAATCTCGTCCATTTTGGACAAATGTAACCTCGGCCTACTATTTTCATGTACCAAGAGATTAAGATATTTGTTATAAGTCCAGTTTTCAGGTGAGGGAAACTTTATGTATCTGGATCGTTTTTAATTGGCAAAACATCTCAATTCCATACAGAATTGTGAACTTTTCAGTTCATCGCATGATAAGTTATCTGGGCATCCGAATACATAAAAGACAAAATCTTTCATTCAATGAAATGACCGCTATGTGATTATTAACATGTAATAATTAAAAATTATTTTATGATAATATGTATAAGTGATGTTAATATTCTCACATAATTTTAATTACATTAGTATTATTTTTTTAAAGATTATTTCTAAAATATCAGTTACTGACATTTTCTGCGGAAATTACAATTTTTAATCTCAAATAAAATATATATCTGATGATTTATGTCCTACTTAACCAATTTATCTCTACTTCCATTAAAATACGGTAAAACTAGTTTGTGATTTTCTGAAATAACAAATTGCGCAATTAAATCGCAGTACATAAAAAAGTATTTCAAAAGTAATGTGAAGGAAAAAAAATTACGTACCGATATTTTTTCAGATTAAACAACTGTAAGTTAGAAAAATCTAACAGTTAAAAAAAAACTTTCAATCTAAACTCTTATGATAAACTTTTCTTATAAATCAAAAAAGCAATATCTATCTATATAACTGCATCTATAGATAAATGTTGTCATTAATAATTGCTTTTTTACTAGCCCTTGAATTATGAGCTTAAAGTTTTTACCTCTGCACCATAAAAATGTGTCTATAAATAAAATTTTGCAAAATATAACATATTTTTCTAATATATTACAGCAAGAAAACTTCATTCATTATTTTTAAAAATATATTTGTATTATAAAAATTCTAATTTAAGAAAAATGTTATAAGTGTAGCAGCACTGTTTGCTATTGCAAAAAAGTATTTCCATTACACTTTACCGCCATTTTTTTTTTCAGATTTGCTAAGATTTAATATGGAGTAGGTGCTTCAGTAATTGGCATGCTCCAGTAATTGACATCTATCCCGAAATAATTAATAAATAAGAAAAATAATAAAATTATATATTTTACATATAAGAATTTTATCATTTTATGTCAAACACTGGAGCATAGGGTGCTAATAACTGGTAAAATGAATCACTAGCAGTGTCATACACTGGAACATAGGGGGACAATTACTGATAGAAGGAAAAACTGGCGGTGTCAATGACTGGAACATTGAGTGGGTGTCAAATAGAAATTCATAAAAAAAAAAAAATCAAATGTATATATTTTAACATATTTGTGGTTCTGAATGTCCTTCATACCCTATGTACTAACTAAAGATTTCTAAAAATATTTTCTGATGACTAGAACATTAAAAACATCAGAGATCGCTCTAAAAGTGTCAATCACTTTTTTTTTAAGATTTACCTATTTTACTTTCTTAATAATAACATATACAAGCAGATAAATAATAGCTTGTTAATAAAAAAAGAAAGAAAGAAAAAAACATGCGATTCGTATAGAATATTAACACTCTCCGGTACGCACATTTTAACCTTTTATGTACTTTACCTATGTGATCACGCAACGGACAGACTATCAGACAGAAAGACAGACAGGTAGACAAATTGGAATCACACAATTATTCTTAAACATTATTAGAAAATGTTAGCGCATAACACCATAAGAACATAATAAGAAAAATGTATAACATAACTTGAATCTTATTGTGATTGTTTTCCAAATAAATTTAGTAAAATATCTAAATATTTTTGTATTGCTCTGTAAACAAGTATTGAAACATTTTCATAATTGAAACTTACTTTATGTTAATTTATATCAATATATGTTGTGATGTCGATAATCACATATTCTAAAAAAAATATATTATCATATTAAAAATTAAATTAATCTAACGAACACATGTTTATGACCTCTAAATTGCAACTTAAATTCACAAGTTCTTTTAATTTTTACATTCTCCCTCTTCCCACATATGTATCTTTAGCTTATTGCAACTCTATCGAAACCTTTGATCATATATTATTCGTTCTTTAACGTTAATGCAGATCCACAATAGCTTGTTTTGACTTTTCCTAATTCGGTTTCTTTTCATCTTACAAAATAAAGGCAGTTTGTCGCCTTGTGTGCATTCTTTATCTCATAACAGGGTGTGTTAATTTTGCTTAAAAGTTCCTGGTTCTCATGGCGATTTTTTTGGCTATTAGTGAGGACCATTTGAATTATAATCATGTGGTAACCTTTTCAAAAATTGTATGTGTTTATACGTCACATAATTACAACCATTTTTTCTCTACTTTTTGAATTTGGCGTCGACTAGAGCTCTGGCGAATTTAATCAAGAAATCGAAGCGTCACTTCATCATCATGACTTGACCAGTGAAGTCGTCGTTTTGGGCTCCCACTCCACTCCAAATTATTTAATTACCCCAATTATATCTACCATTTTATAATAATATGCTTATCTGGTCACCTATAGCTGTGTTCAATAAGTCAACAATTCATAAATAATAAATTCATCATAATATCTACAAAAATTGCCTGTATAATTGGATCTTTCCTGTGTTATTAGCGTTTCATATCGCAAGAATTATAAAGCTATTTTTCTAATTTCAAGTTCAATGATCGACGGCCATCTAAATAAACATTACATATGTTAATTTAATTAAATCTAGCGCAGTAAAAAGATATTAAAATGCACCAAGAAGAAGTATTTTCCCCAAATGTAATGTGTAACAGAAAAAAAATAATGTAAATAATATCATTATGCCATACAGATTTCATTCTTCATTCTGATGTCTGTTTTTAGAATATTTTTATTTTAAATAGGTTTCTATATTTATCTGTTTGTTTGTCTATCATTAATTTTTTTAATGCGTATTTCGTATAGAATCCTTATGGGACCTTCCGGAAATATCTAAAAACTTCATAGAATTTTCCAGAAACTTCATGGAAGCTTCTGAAAACTTCATGGAAACAAAGGAACTTCATAGGAATGTCTAGAAACTTCATGGAAACGTCTAGAAACATCATAGAAACTTCTAGAAACTTCAAAGGAACTTCTTAGAAACTTCATGGTACCTTCTGATAACGTCATGAAAATGAAAAATTTCAGAATTTTCTAGGAGATTCAAGAGTTTTAGAAAAGTTTGGGAGTTTTATCAAAGATTTTTGACTGTAAAGCATTACAAAGCTTTTTAGTTACATAATTAAAAATGTAAAAAGAAAAAAGAGTAAAATAATAATAATAATAATAATAATACAATAATAATAATTTTAAAGAAATGCCCTAAAAAGTGAAAAATGAGAAATTTTTTTGAAAATTGTGGTCTGCGTAAAAATAAAAATAAAATTTTAAAAGCATTCACGATTGACAAAGGAAACTTTATTCCTGAACAAAATGAAATTGCTCAACTTTGAATGCTTTTCTACTTTTATTTATTTATTTATTTTAACTGACCACAAGTTTCCTTATTTTCCACTTTTTAGCGTATCTATGTTTAGGCATTCTACATATTTTAAAATCTTTTTTTTTTTTTTTTTTTTTTTTTTTTTTTTCATTCTTCTTTTATTAAATTATGCTGAAAATACTTATATTGTGCTAGTCTCTCACACAAACACATTTAAAATAAGCTTTTATTTATTTATTTATTTTAACTGACCACAAGTTTCCTTATTTTCCACTTTTTAGGGTATCTATGTTTAGGCATTCTACATATTTTAAAATCTTTTCTTTTTTTTTTCATTCTTCTTTTATTAAATTATGCTGAAAATACTTATATTGTGCTAGTCTCTCACACAGACACATTTAAAATAAGCTTTTATTTATTTATTTATTAATTTATTTTATAATTTAAGAAATGTCAAATATAAAACGTAGTTTCCAAATTTCGACCTAAAATAATCAGTTTTTTATTTGCAGATAACAGAAAGAAAAAAATATGAAAAAATACAGCAAATGGTGTTTAATCTTGTTTTATTAACATATGTAACCACATGATTTTTCTTTTTACTAATGAGAGAGCATTACTTAAGTAATTTTAAAATATAAAAATCATAAAATATATAATAGCTTTTAAAAATTAGAGACTGAAATTTAAACAATTTTTAACGTTTTAATTAAAAATAATAATCATAATAATAAAAAAAAAAAAAAAGAAAAAAGAAAAAAGAAAAAAAAAATGCACCTTGGTTAAACTTTCTAATAATTAAGCATAACAAAAACTTGTTATTTACGGAAGCAATACAGTTAAAAATAATCTGGTGTGTCACTCACACGACTTTCTCTTACCCTGAAATTTAATACTATAAATACAGGTTGGAGATTAAGAGGTAAGATAACGAGTACTGTTATGTAAACTTATGTTAAGCAATTCATATTAGGCTTCGGAAGAGTTTTATATGATAATTAGTTCTGTGTGAGGGGGGCTGCCGCCCCCCTCAACCCCCCGTTTCATTGATGCACCTACATTTATATAGAATTTAATTCGGTTATTAAAAAATATTTCTCTTTTTAAAAAATAATTTATTAAAATTATTATTTAAAACAATTATCTTTTATGATAAGGCAGACGATTTCCATATTAGAGAAGTAGTTTAACACCAAATATCCAAAAAAAGTCCATTTTATTCTCAATGTAAAAAAAAAAAAAAAAAAAAAAAAAAAAAGTACGATTTTTTTTTTCTAAGTTTTTTTTTCGTTAAAAGTAAAAAAAACCGATAACTTTGTTTTAAATTATCGCAGATCGATGGCTCAACCATTCGTTTTAAAGGTATTTTCGAGCTCTTTTGAAAGATATCCATCATGAAAATTTACTCCCCTCGAGGGGGGGACTTCCCCCCCAGGGGGGGGAGGCGAGGCTCCTACATACACAAAAAAATTTTCCCAGTTAACTGTCTCTATTAAAAAAAATATATATTCGTTTCATTTGGTTTAGTGCAGTCTATAGACGTTAAACTCTATTTTCCTGCAATTTCCCCCATTAGAATTCTCTTGATTGTCCCTGTACACGAACCATTTGCTTGATCTTAACGAAAAGCTTACTGTAGCATCCCTATATGATACACATTTAGAATACCAAGTTTGAACTTTCTGCCATAATTTGTTTTTGAGATATGCTGATAACAGACAGACACACAGACACACACACACACACACACACACACACAGACACACAGACACACAGACCATTTGCTAAAAACATGATTTTCGTATTCAGGGGACCTCAAAACGTGTAAATATAACAAAATCTCGCGTTCGAAAATTTGAGCCTAAAACAATACTTTCTCTACCTTATGGGTAAGAGAAAGTAAAAAATACAAAATCCAAAACTTACGAAAAAAAATATCTTCAAACATTATTTACTATTTTATCAGTTAAAGAAAATGATGTGCGTATAAAAAATATCGATCAATATATCGATATTCAGAGCATGATCTGCTTTTTGCAGCTCAACTATTCATCCTTCAATCGATAATTTTCTATAGAAATTAAGTTTTCTATAGTTTGTTAGAGAAAAAAATCGCAAAAAATAATTGAATGCATTTAACAAAAAGTTTGTCCGATAATCTAATTAAAATCCGAATTCCTGGAATAAAAAAATTTGTCGTTATGTTTGTACTGAAAAAATAAATTTAATGATAAATATTTTTAATTATGAACATATGGTAGCTCCACTCATGTTTGATGAAAACAAATGTTCCGTTTTTTTCCATCCTTATCGTATTTTTTGTAGATCCCTGCCATCCCCCTCTAAGTCTGTTATTTTTTTATCAGGTCTTGTCATCCGGGGTTATGCAAAATATTACATTAACAATTACAAAACATTACAAACGTTACAAAACATCGGGGTTATACATTATGCAAAATTTCAGCTCAATCGGATGGTGGGAAGTGAGATCAAATTAGAGATCAAATTTTCAAATGAAGTTGGGGGCAGTACATCAACTTCCATCCTTATTTTACTTCTTGAAAAGATCCAGGAATTTTAGCCCCCCCCCTCTCCCCCCCCCCCCCACACACACACACGTCTCTCTCTAATTTTGATGCTTTCTACTTTCTCTCACCCATAGGGTCCAGAAACTATTGTTTTAGGGTCAAATTTTTGAACTTGAGTTTTTGTTATATTTACATGTTCTGAGGTCCCCTGAATACGAAAATCATGTTTTCAGCGAATGGTCTGTGTGCCTGCCTGTCTCAGTGTCTGTTATCAGCATATCTCAAAAACAAATAGTAGCAGAAATTCCAAACTCGGTATTCTAAAAGTGTATCATATAGGGATGCTACAGTAAGCTTTTCGTTGAGATGAAGCAAATGGTTCGTGTACAGGGACAACCAAAAGTATTCAAATACAATACGTCTATGAGGGAAATTGCAGGTAAGTATAGTTTAACATCTATAGACTGCACTAAACCAAATGAAACGAATATATATTTTTTGTAATAGAAATAGTCAACTGGGGATAAAGTTTTGTATATGTAGGAGCCTCACCTCCTCCCCTGGGGGGGAAGACCCCCTCGAGGGGAGTAAATTTTCATAATGGATATCTCTCAAAAGGGCTCGCCAATACCTTTAAAACGAATGGTTGAACCATCGATCTGCGATAATTTAAAATAAAGTTATCAATTTTTTTCATTTTTAACAAAAAAAAAAAAGTTATATTGAGAATAACTTCAACTTTTTTTTTTGGAAATTTAGTGTTATACTACTTCTCTAATATGGAAATCGTCTGCATTATCATAAAAGATAATTTGTTTAATTAATAAATTTAATAAATTATTTTTTTAAAAACAGAATTACTTTTTAATAACCTAATAAAATTCTATATAAATGTAGGTGCATTAATGAAACGGGGGTTTGAGGTCACACAGAACTAATTATCATATAAAACTCTTCCGAAGCCTAATTCGAATTGTTTAACATAGGTTTACATAACAGAACTCGTTATCTTACCTCTTAATCTCCAACCTGTATTTATAGTATTAAATTTCAGGGTAAGAGAAAGTCGTGTGAGTGACACACCAGATTATTTAGCATGCATTTTCGTTGGGGTTATACATGCATGCAAAATTTCAGCTCAATCAGATGTTACGAAATGAGAAAATATTCGAGATCAAATTTCCAAATGGAATTGGGGGCACACATTTTTCCCAATATCTGTTACTATTTCAGCATGGATTATCATCGGATTCATATGCAAAATTTCAGCTCAATCGAGTGATAGGAAGTGAGTTAAAGGCCCGCTTCATTTACCGTTGCCGAAAGACAAAGTTATACTAGGCGAGTCGTATTAATCCTGGACGATAGGACCCATGCCCCAGCCCGCCCGGTTCCCGCTGTTCAATGTATTTTTCTAGTCAACTTTGTCCCCTTATTACTTCCGGTGTGAAATTTTTTTTTTTTTTTTTAAACACACTTGACATTGTGAGTTTTTTCGCTTTTCTTCCCATGCTATTCCTATGGGTTTTTTAGCCTTTTTTCCCCTCTTTTCCTACATTGTAAAGTGGCGGTGGTTCCCGCCCACTCACCCCCAAGAGTTATACTAGGCGAGTCGTATTAATCCTGGACGATAGGACCCATGCCCCAGCCCGCCCGGTTCCCGCTGTTCAATGTATTTTTCTAGTCAACTTTGTCCCCTTATTACTTCCGGTGTGAAATTTTTTTTTTTTTTTTTAAACACACTTGACATTGTGAGTTTTTTCGCTTTTCTTCCCATGCTATTCCTATGGGTTTTTTAGCCTTTTTTCCCCTCTTTTCCTACATTGTAAAGTGGCGGTGGTTCCCGCCCACTCACCCCCACCACCCCCAAGAGTTATACTAGGCGAGTCGTATTAATCCTGGACGACAGGACCCATGCCCCAGCCCACCCGTTCCCGCTGTTCAATGTATTTTCCTAGTCAACTTTGTCCCCTTATTACTTCCGGTGTGAATTTTTTTTTTTTTAACACACTTGACATTGTGAGTTTTTTCGCTTTTCTTCCCATGCTATTCCTATGGGTTTTTTAGCCTTTTTTCCCCTCTTTTCCTACATTCTAAAGTGGCGGTGGTTCCCGCCCACTCACCCCCACCACCCCCAAGAGTTATACTAGGCGAGTCGTATTAATCCTGGACGACAGGACCCATGCCCCAGCCCACCCGTTCCCGCTGTTCAATGTATTTTCCTAGTCAACTTTGTCCCCTTATTACTTCCGGTGTGAATTTTTTTTTTTTTTTTAACACACTTGACATTGTGAGTTTTTTCGCTTTTCTTCCCATGCTATTCCTATGGGTTTTTTAGCCTTTTTTCCCCTCTTTTCCTACATTCTAAAGTGGCGGTGGTTCCCGCCCACTCACCCCCACCACCCCCAAGAGTTATACTAGGCGAGTCGTATTAATCCTGGACGACAGGACCCATGCCCCAGCCCACCCGTTCCCGCTGTTCAATGTATTTTCCTAGTCAACTTTCTCACCTTATTACTTCCGGTGTGAATTTTTTTTTTTTTTTTTTAACACACTTGACATTGTGAGTTTTTTCGCTTTTCTTCCCATGCTATTCCTATGGGTTTTTTAGCCTTTTTTCCCCTCTTTTCCTACATTCTAAAGTGGCGGTGGTTCCCGCCCACTCACCCCCACCACCCCCAAGAGTTATACTAGGCGAGTCGTATTAATCCTGGACGACAGGACCCATGCGCCAGCCCACCCGGTTCCCGCTGTTCAATGTATTTTCCTAGTCAACTTTGTCCCCTTATTACTTCCGGTGTGAATTTTTTTTTTTTTAACACACTTGACATTGTGAGTTTTTTCGCTTTTCTTCCCATGCTATTCCTATGGGTTTTTTAGCCTTTTTTCCCCTCTTTTCCTACATTCTAAAGTGGCGGTGGTTCCCGCCCACTCACCCCCACCACCCCCCCAAGAGTTATACTAGGCGAGTCGTATTAATCCTGGACGACAGGACCCATGCCCCAGCCCACCCGGTTCCCGCTGTTCAATGTATTTTCCTAGTCAACTTTGTCCCCTTATTACTTCCGGTGTGAATTTTTTTTTTTTTTTTTTTTTAACACACTTGACATTGTGAGTTTTTTCGCTTTTCTTCCCATGCTATTCCTATGGGTTTTTTAGCCTTTTTTCCCCTCTTTTCCTACATTCTAAAGTGGCGGTGGTTCCCGCCCACTCACCCCCACCACCCCCAAGAGTTATACTAGGCGAGTCGTATTAATCCTGGACGACAGGACCCATGCCCCAGCCCACCCGTTCCCGGCTGTTCAATGTATTTTCCTAGTCAACTTTGTCCCCTTATTACTTCCGGTGTGAATTTTTTTTTTTTTAACACACTTGACATTGTGAGTTTTTTCGCTTTTCTTCCCATGCTATTCCTATGGGTTTTTTAGCCTTTTTTCCCCTCTTTTCCTACATTCTAAAGTGGCGGTGGTTCCCGCCCACTCACCCCCACCACCCCCAAGAGTTATACTAGGCGAGTCGTATTAATCCTGGACGACAGGACCCATGCCCCAGCCCACCCGTTCCCGCTGTTCAATGTATTTTCCTAGTCAACTTTGTCCCCTTATTACTTCCGGTGTGAATTTTTTTTTTTTTTTAACACACTTGACATTGTGAGTTTTTTCGCTTTTCTTCCCATGCTATTCCTATGGGTTTTTTAGCCTTTTTCCCCCTCTTTTCCTACATTCTAAAGTGGCGGTGGTTCCCGCCCACTCACCCCCACCACCCCCAAGAGTTATACTAGGCGAGTCGTATTAATCCTGGACGACAGGACCCATGCCCTAGCCCACCCGTTCCCGCTGTTCAATGTATTTTCCTAGTCAACTTTCTCACCTTATTACTTCCGGTGTGAAATTTTTTTTTTTTTTTAACACACTTGACATTGTGAGTTTTTTCGCTTTTCTTCCCATGCTATTCCTATGGGTTTTTTAGCCTTTTTTCCCCTCTTTTCCTACATTCTAAAGTGGCGGTGGTTCCCGCCCACTCACCCCCACCACCCCCAAGAGTTATACTAGGCGAGTCGTATTAATCCTGGACGACAGGACCCATGCGCCAGCCCACCCGGTTCCCGCTGTTCAATGTATTTTCCTAGTCAACTTTGTCCCCTTATTACTTCCGGTGTGAATTTTTTTTTTTTTAACACACTTGACATTGTGAGTTTTTTCGCTTTTCTTCCCATGCTATTCCTATGGGTTTTTTAGCCTTTTTTCCCCTCTTTTCCTACATTCTAAAGTGGCGGTGGTTCCCGCCCACTCACCCCCACCACCCCCAAGAGTTATACTAGGCGAGTCGTATTAATCCTGGACGACAGGACCCATGCCCCAGCCCACCCGGTTCCCGCTGTTCAATGTATTTTCCTAGTCAACTTTGTCCCCTTATTACTTCCGGTGTGAATTTTTTTTTTTTTTTTTTAACACACTTGACATTGTGAGTTTTTTCGCTTTTCTTCCCATGCTATTCCTATGGGTTTTTTAGCCTTTTTTCCCCTCTTTTCCTACATTCTAAAGTGGCGGTGGTTCCCGCCCACTCACCCCCACCACCCCCAAGAGTTATACTAGGCGAGTCGTATTAATCCTGGACGACAGGACCCATGCCCCAGCCCACCCGGTTCCCGCTGTTCAATGTATTTTCCTAGTCAACTTTGTCCCCTTATTACTTCCTGTGTGATTTTTTTTTTTTTTTTTTTTTTTTTTTTTAAACACACTTGACATTGTGAGTTTTTTTGCTTTTCTTCCCATGCTATTCCTATGGGGTTTTTAGCCTTTTTTCCTCTCTTTTTCTACATTCTAAAGTGGCGGTGGTTCCCGCCCACCCACCCCCAAGAGTTATACTAGGCGAGTCGTATTAATCCTGGACGACAGGACCCATGCCCCAGCCCACCCGGTTCCCGCTGTAGGACTTTAGAATTTAGAAAAAGAGGGGAAAAAAGGCTAAAAACCCCATAGGAATAGCATGGGAAGAAAAGCAAAAAAACTCACAATGTCAAGTGTGTTAAAAATAAATAAATAAATAAATAAATAAAAAAATAAAAAAATTCACACCGGAAGTAATAAGGGGAGAAAGTTGACTAGAAAATTACATTGAACAGCGGGAACCGGGCGGGCTGGGGCATGGGTCCTATCGTCCAGGATTAATACGACTCGCCTAGTATAATATATAAAGTTATTCTACAGAAAACTTTTACTTATAATTCATTAACTAATACATATTTTTAAATTCTGTTTTCACATTCAGAAAATTCACATCTGTTAAATGGACGCACCTTTTTAAAAAATGTACTTTTAAAATTTTTGATGCTTTATTTTGAAACTGTAAAAGGAAAAGTTTCACATATTGAAAATTCACTGAGAAAAAATTCTGCAACTGACATCTAGAATCTAAGTTGGGGCTCTAGAAAAAATAGTTCCATGTCATCCTTATAAATTCTAGTTCCCTTAGAAAGTGAATTCTAGAAGCTGCTATTAGAATTCTAGAGCGTTTGCCTATATTCTCGAGGGCAAAGTTATTTAAAAATCTCTGCAAATAAATGAGACTATACAAGAGGCGGGTTTCAGCAACTATAATCTTGGTTTATGACCAAATTCTAGAAAATCAAGCGAGAATTTCTCGCAATACAAATGATTCAGAATATTTAGAGTATTCAGAATATTGCTTTACCATCTAGAAATGTGTACACTAGAAATTCTCGACCATTTCGTCTGTTCAGTTTATGGGCGTGCCTTATGCGAATAGCTCGGAAATCTATATTTCTAGTTAAGGGATTTAGAAAATGGTCACTTATTCATTCTAGAGGAAGGCGGTGTATTTTTTTTTCTCAGTGTTTGTATTTTACAGCTTCAAAATAAAACATTTAAAAAATAATAATAATAAATCAGTTTTTAATAAACGTTCGTCGATTTAACAGTTATGAATTTTTTGAATAGAAAAACAGAATTTAAAAATGTACATTAGTTAATGAGTTATAAATAAACAAAATTTCCCATAAAATAACATTTACTTGGGCTTCCGGCGACGGCAAGTGAAGCGGACGGTACGTGAAGCGATAAATAAAGCAGAATATTCGATTTTAAGATTCCACCCTCACGAACAACAAACGAAGCATTTAAATATTTTTCTCTTACTTTTCAGCATTTTTTCTCACTAAAAAATTTTAGTCTTCGATTCCAGGCAGGTATTTCTTAAACAATGCAATATATATATATTTCTATCACATGAGAGAGAAATAATGCGTTTCATTATATTGCAAGTACTTAAGTAGCAACAGAGATTTCGCAGAGAACAGGGTTTTCCCATTTATATACTAATAAAGTACACATAGTTAATGTCATTCTGAAAGGATATTTTGTACTTAAAAAAAAAAAAAAAAAAAAAAAAGAAGCCCATAAGATTCCCAAATGCTAGAATTTTGAGAAATAGTTTCATATATTATATAACAGGAAGTGAAACTCTTGTTATATGATAACAGCATATATATTAAACATTCATTATAAGGTTTTATTTTTCATTTTAAAAAAATGTACGAGACTCTGAATTTATATATATACACCCCGCGGCAAAAAGATAGGTACAAAGGGTTTTTTTCTTTGACTTTTCATAAAATAACATTATCTACATTGTGCTTATCATTTATTATTATCATAAAATAACACTATTCCCGTCATTTTTGTTTTAAGACTAAGTTAGAAAAGTTTTAAAACTAAATTTTTTCTAACTTAAGACTACACTCTGCGACAAAAATATAGGAACAAAGGTTTTTTTTTAAAATTTTTCATAAAATAACATTATCTAAATTGTGCTGATCATTTATTATCATAACAAAATATCATCATATAAAAAAATATTAAATATTTGAATCATATTTCAAATATTCATAATCAAAATAATCGTATTCAAAAAAAAAAAAAAAAAAAAACTTTGTTCTTATCTTTTTGTCGCGGTGTGTAGTCTTAAATTAGAAACATTTTAGTCTTAAAACTTTTCTAAATGAGTCTTAAAACAAAAATGAGTCCGGGAATAGTATTTTTTTATGACAATAACAAATGATAAACACAATTTAGATAATGTTATTTTATGAAAAATCAAAGAAAAAATCCCTTTCTACCTATCTTTTTGTCGCGGAGTGTATATGTGTGTGTGTGTATGATTGTGTATATTCTAGCATTATTCTTTATCAGGACTTTGATTGAAAATGTTTATGTATTAGATTACAGAACTGTTCTCATAGTAAAGAATACATATTATAAATCATTTACAAGCTACCTTCTTTAGATAACATGTTATACTTAAGAAAACCAAAAATTAAAGAACATTGGAGCGCTTAATTTGACAGTTTTATCAAATATTCCAAGTTAAAAAAATTACAATCATTTTGTCCAAAGTTCACATTTAAATACTATCTCATAATCACATAAAATAAAATCCACAGTTTTTCATCTAATTAACGTACATTTAAAAAAAAAAATCCTAACAAAACTTTCTATAAAAAATATTCATAACTAATATTTCTGGACATATCATGAATTATTGAAGAAAAGTCAAATTAAATTAACCTAAAAATGTGAAAATAACACTGCTCTGCATGAAAATTGCCCTCCCCCCCTCAATACCATTTTCACAAATTCTTATGTAAAATGACTTCCTGAATCCAAATAGGACGCTCATTTTGCCCTGTCACCCATCGTGTTTTAGGGACGACCCCCTATTTTTATCACTTTTCGGTAATTGTATGGCTATAAATTTGATTTTTAGGTGGGGAGGGGGATTATTTTAACTGTTAAACTTTTTCTGAGGGGCTACAGAGGGGGGAAAATTCAGGGGGGGGGGGATTTCCTATTGAAATTATGTATTACGTTCCTTATATATATATATATATATATATATATATATATATATATATATATATATATATATATATATATATATATATATCTATTATTAATGTTATTTATTAAACATCATATATTTTTTGTTTTTAAGTGTTAAATTAATTCTTTTTCATTCTTCAAATCAAATTCTTGGCCATAAAATGGCCGTGCAGTTTTGAAAATATGGGGAGGGGGTGGTGTCCTGAGAAAATGGTGGGTGACTGGGCAAAATGCAAGTAATATTCGAATTCAAGGGGTCATTTTACATAATAATCCAGCAAGAATGGTATCAAGGCTCAATTTTTTTTTTTTTTTTTTTTTTTTTACAGCATAGTGTAATTAGTTAGACATTTCAATATATTTTACATAAATTAAAGCACATTTTATGCCTTGTATTAAATTTATATTAAAAAAAATATGTACACGAAAATTTTGTACTACCTACAAAATTCTAGTTTACAATTTACTTTAAATATATGAAATATCACATGAAATGAAAATATTTAAATTTTAATCACAAACACATTACAAAGAAAATGTTTTTAAATAGTATTTAAAAATAAAGAGATCTAAGCGAATTTTGAGAAATTCAGTGTTTCTGATTTAAGTAGTTGGAATTTTTAAATTTATCATTTCAAATGAAATAATTACATTGACAAGGTATTGTTAAGCAGTCAAGAAGTACAGATTCATGTAAAGAGATAACTAATAGATAATAAAAAATTAAGAGGAAGCAATCAATAAGAAATGGTTTCCCTAAGTGAAGGTTGAATAGAAAGATTTGAATTTAAATAGAAACACAATAAAGAAATAAATAAACATTAAATTAGTACAGTTTTGAAATTAATAAATAAAATAAAAACTAAGATGAAGATAATACAAATAAGTTCAAATAATATTAAAACCCGTTAGCGCCCAGTGTCCTCATTTGAGGACAGCTAATAAAGTGGCACGTATAATTTTTGTGATTTCTTGGAATGATTTCTGCTTTTTAGTGACAATGTATAGCGTCACTCTAAATGGTCCCTGAAAGTTTTATATGCCGACTATTAATTATTATTTCATAATTTGGATAGTCATTTTATGATTTTTCATTCGTCGCACATATATTTGCTTTTTGCGCAGGTATACTAACTTAAATCAAGTTGAATAATAATATATGTTATAATGCTTTATTTTCCAGATTTTTGTCAAAAGGTAATAGGAAATTAATCTGTTATCTCGAAGTTTTCTCGCTAGAACACTAAACGTCAATAAATGTGAATAGGCTTTAAATTTAAAACTGTCAGAAGAATTGTTTAACCTTTTCCTTCCCCGTGATTCCAATTGGAATCATAACATTTCAGATTTTCTTTCTTACCATCTAACACTCCCGCTGATTCAAAATGAACAATACTAAAATCTATATACATTTTCCCTTCGAAAAATACCTATTTTGGATGACTTCACTATCTTTGTTGATAATTGAAAGTATATTTTACGCTGTTCTGATAATAATATCGGAATCAGTTTCCTGTTTTGGGCAATTTATGTAAATTAACTGTTTGAAATATTTTTTATTTTATTCTTTAATGTTTAAAATATGTATTTTAATTAATTACAATATGTTAGTCTCCAAAATTTTGATATTTTTATTTATTGAAAAGTTATGATTTTTAATGGCATCACTGATTATATTAAACATAAATAAACATCTATCAGTTGCTTTGTTAGCTATATTAATTCGTACTCTGCTATACTTCTATTTTAAAAAAATATATATATTTATATACATTACGTTTGAAATAAAGTTATGACTAAATATAAGATTTATTGTTTTATGGAGGGAAAAAGTTGGGAATGAAAGGGTTAAGTTAATATATTTTACTGCCAGTTGTCTATATTAATTTAGAAGTGAAATAATCAGCTAATAATATTTTTACAAAATTAATTCGGGTGTTAACGGGTTAAATTAAATGAAGAATAAAAGATAATTTTTTCATACCAGTCAAAACTGGTGCAAAAATAAAAGATTATAAATTAATTACGGATATTTTTGAACATTTTTGGATTCTCCATCTTTACTGCAGCAACATAATAATTTATTTAAATTGTTGGTGGGCGTTATAAAAATTCTTTATGTTTGATAACTAAAATTTTGCATTAACATAAAAATACTATAAAAAATTTAATCAACTAATACACACATATTTTTATATTATAATGCTAAACTGTAAAATTGTAATATCGAAAAAAAAAAAATTACAAATTTATTCTGAAGGAGTCTTTAAAAACCTTTCAAAAAGTATAAAATTTTAAATATATACGTTTTTTTTTTCACAGTTTACTTCAGTACATATGGAGGCACATTTTCATATTTCTAAAACAAAATAATCTGGTGTGTCACTCACACGACTTTCTCTTACCCTGAAATTGAATACTATACATACAGGTTGAAAATTAAGAGGTAAGATAACTGTTATGTAAACATATGTTAAACAATTCAAATTAGGCTTCGGAAGAGTTTTATGTGTTAATTAGTTCTGTGTGAGGGGGGCTACTGCGCCCCTTAATCCCCCGTTTCATTAATGCACCTACATTTATATAAAATTTAATTCGGTTATTAAAAAACAATTCTTTTTTTAGAAAATAATTTATTAAACAAATTATTTTTTATGATAATGAAGACGATTTCCATATTAGAGAAAAAATATAACACTAAATATCCAAAAAAAAAAAAAGTTAAATTTATTCTCAATATTACATTTTTTTTTTTTTTATTTATTTATTTATTTTTTTTTTTTATTATTATTATTTTTTTTTTTTTTTTTGGTTAAAAATGAAAAAATCGATAACTTTATTTTAAATTGTCGCAGATCGATGGTTCAACCATTCGTTTTAAAGGTATTGGCGAGGTCTTTTGAAAGATACCCATCATGAAAATTTACTCCCTTCAAGGGGTAACTTCTCCCCAGGGGGGAGGCGAGGCTCCTATATACACAAAAAAATTTTTGCTAGTGTTCGGACAATTTTGTTACCAACTGTACACACACAATTTTTTTTCCCCAGTTGACTCTCTCTTTTACAAAAAATATATATTCGTTTCATTTGGTTTAGTGCAGTCTATAGATGTTAAACTCTACTTACCTTCAATTTCCCCCATAGACGTAATGTATTTGAATACTTTTGAGTGTCCCTGTACACGAATCATTTGCTTCATCTCAACGAAAAGTCTACTGTAGAATCCCTATATGATACACATTTAGAATACCGAGTTTGGAATTTCTGCTACTGTTTGTTCTTGAGATATGCTGATAACAGACAGACACACAGACCATTTGCTAAAAACATGATTTTCGTATTCAGGGGACCTCAGAACATGTAAATATAACAAAAACCCACGTTTGAAAATTTGACCTTAAAACCAGAGCCTCCTTAAGTAGATGCCTGGCGAGTCGCTCGAAAACTTGGCAACAGTACAAGAAGAACATAGCCAGTAGATGGCGCTAGATACCGTGTCGTAAAGTTCTGTTTATTTCCCGTGATTCAATTGAGTTCTTCATGGTTTATGTTTTATTAATTTAACAAATGTGAGAGGTTTTTTATTTATAATATGGTGTATTGCGTCGTTCCATTTTGTAAATCGGACAGTCGCCGTGAAAATATAAGTTTTCACGAAATACCAAGCAATGCAATTCAGCGTAAAAAATGGCCTGCAAATATTTCAAGACAAGGTATGCAAACTGCATAAGTAATGATTGCAAAATTACCAACCCTCCGGATTTTTGAATATCAAAAATATTTTTCACAAAAAACATTATTTTTATTTATTATCGTAAATTCTGTGATTAAGACGAAGATAAATTTAAAAGAAATTATGATATAAAAATTCGAAGGGTTGACACCTCTGTTAGTAAGTTAGATTTAACAAGTAAAATAATTATGCTTATTACAAAATGAAATGAAATTTTTATTTATTGATGTAGGAATACAGAAAAATAACTTGTTCTTAGTTACTTTGAAGTAACTCTGTATTGTAGTATTTTATAGTTTTATTCATAAATTACATTAGTAACTTAAAAATAAAACTATAAAATACTCCAAAATAGGAACAAGATTGATTTATATTTTTTTAATACCACTGTTTTTTAAAGACTTGTGTAAATGCGTATAAAAATTTAATTATTTCAGTTAAATCGAAACAAATGTGTTTAATCTTGAAAAGAAAAAATAGAAAATTTTTATTTCTACTTTTGTTCTTTTTAAAAATATTAAGTTTTAAGATTCATAACATTACTTTTATTAACCTTTTACCACACAAATGGAATATGGAATTAAAAATTCATGTAAAAATTAAATATCATGATTACTGATTTGAAAAATTATCAGCTATAACAGAAAGATGACTTGATTTTTTGAAATAGAAATTCTCCACATCCATACACTCACATATACACACACATATACTGGCTAATTGCCAAAAACTACTTTTTTTGTACTCATGAGACCTTAAAAATATAAATCAGGGGAAAACTCGATATCGAATTTTTGGACCGAACACAATACTTTCATTACCTACGGTAGTAGGGTAATGGAAGTAAAAATATTTCAAGGATGTTATTAATTTGTCCTTAAATTTTCCAATCTTTATCAAATTTTTCAAATTGAAACCTAATATGAGTTTTAAAATACAATTGTGAATTTCCTGCATTAGTTTGTTTTTAAGTTATTCTGATAATAAAAATGTTAGGTTACATTTATTTTCCATTACCAATGCCTCTTGTATTTACCCTCCTTCACTGTATAATAGATCATTCCAATAACGACTGGCGCGCCACCACTTGGACTGTTTTTCGCACGGCGCATCTTTTACCTGTACCTTGTTGAATATTTGTTTCTCTATATGTAACTATGTGATGTGAGTGTTCGTCTAATTAAAAGTGTTTCATTTTAATATGGACTCATCAATATGCATTATAATTTGCGTGCTCTGCTTTCTAAGCCCAATAGGTTATGGGCCCAGAGCAAATTAATTTTTATTTACGATAAATAGACTTTTATCTGTTAGATAGACGACCACGTTTAAAAATGGCGTCTTATGGAACACTACGTATTGAAACGCTAAACAAAGATAATTACGAGACATGGAAGATACAAATGAAGGCACTCTTAATAAAAAATGAATCCTGGATTTATGTATCTGGCTCTAAACCAAAGCCAGAGCTCGTGGCAGGTGATGCGAAATCAAAAGAAGCGTTCGATAAATGGACTGATATGGATGAAAAGGCCAAAGCCGACATAATTTTGTGTATATCGCCTTCTGAACTGAAACAAATAAAAAACTGTGAAACATCCCTGGATATATGGAAAAATTAGAAGAAATATATCAATCTAAAGGCCCCGCTAGAAAAGCGTCACTGTTAAAATCGCTTATTCAACATAAAATGGCAGATTCCTCTTCTGTGAGCATTCGAGATCATCTTCGAAAGTTTTTTGACATAGTCGATAAACTATCTGAAATGGACATTAGAATAGATGATGACTTGTTAACTGTGATGTTGTTATACAGCCTACCATCCAGTTATGAAAATTTCCGGTGCGCAATAGAATCCAGGGATGAGCTACCGAAACCAGAAGTACTACGAATAAAAATAGTAGAAGAAAACGACGCCAGACGCCATGATGACAGACCGAACGATGGAGCGTTCATGACTGGGAATTTCCGAAAGAAACCTGCTCCGTGGAATAAAAATAAAAGATATCCTAAGATTACTGAACAGTACACTCAGAATGAAAGAGATAATTCAAAAATTACTTGCTGGAAATGTCAACGTATCGGTCACCGTGCAAATCAGTGTGAAAAAGATAAATCATTTAAATATCGACAAAACAGTTTAGGACTACTGGCCAGCACAAATTCAACGAATACGAACATATTATTCAAAGAACAATCCGAGAATCTTTGGTGTGTTGACAGCGGCTGTACTCGACATATGGGGAAGGATGACTCCAATTTTCACAATTTAAAGGATACGGATATAAAATCTGTAAATTTAGCGAATAATGAAACAACTGATGTGTCCGGTGTTGGTAAAATATTAATTAAAACAAAAGTCAATTCAAAACTTCAAAATGTAGAGATCAATGACGCTCTATTGGTTCCAGAATTGAAAACGAACTTATTGTCCGTGTCACAAATGTGCGACAAAGGTTTCACTGTAACTTTTAAAGACAAATGTGCTATTATAAATAACAGACAGAAAAATGTTACTCTAATTGCGGACAGAAAAAATGAACTTTATTATCTGCGGGATAATAATGCAAATATAAATAATACAGTTAATTTTTCGAGTGAATCAATCGATAGTTCTAAAAATATTTTTGCCGATGTGGAAAAATGGCATTGTAGAATGGGTCATCTAAATGTAAAAGATTTGATTGATTCAAATTTAAAAGGTCATATTAGGGGGTTAAATATTAAAAAGGTATCCGACTTCAATTGTGAAGTTTGCGCGTTAAATAAAATGACCCGTGCTCCTTTTCCTAAGCACTCAGATCGTGTTACAAAAATGTTAGAAATAGTTCATTCGGATCTTTGTGGGCCTATTAGGGTTCCCTCAATAGGTAAGTCCCTTTATTTTATTACTTTTATTGATGATTATTCTCGTTATTGTGCAGTAAAATTCTTAAAAACTAAAGATGAGGCATTGAATGCTTTTAAAGAAATCAAACTTCTTTGGGAAAATGAAAAATCTATAAAAATAAAAAAATTCATGAGTGATAATGGAGGCGAATTTATTGGGACTGAATTTGAAAATTTCTTGAAAGAAAATGGTATTCAGCATAGATTAACAACCCCTTATTGCCCGGAGCAATCAGGTGTTTGTGAAAGGAAGAATAGAACTCTCGTTGAAATGGCCCGTTGTCTATTATCACAATCAAAATTACCCTTAAATTTATGGGCAGAAGCTATTAACACTTCTAATTATATAAGAAATAGATGCCCAACAAAAGCTTTAAATGGAAAAACCCCATATGAATTATGGAATAATATAACACCTAACGTTAGCTATTTTAAATCTTCTGGCTGCACTTCTTATTATTTCAATAACCACCCTAAACACAAATTTTCCCCAAGGTCTAAAAAAGGGATATTTGTGGGTTATTCAGAAAATTCTAAAGCATTTCGTATTTATCTTCCTGAATCAAATACAGTAATTATATCCCGTAGCGTAAAATTTTTTGAAGCGAAATCTAATGATGTTTCAAAAATAGGTCAATTGTATCCAGATGTTTTTGAAAGAGAAATACAATTAAGCGAATCGCAAAATGACTCACACATGCAGCAGTCAGAAAAAATTTCTCCTCCTCAAATAAAAAATGAAAAAGATGAACTGTCACGTGACCTTGTTTCTGCGCCATCGGATTCAGAAGAGAAAAACATATTGTCATTGCGTAATCGCGAAATAATTAGGGAGCCGGAATCAATTGCAGATGCTGTTTATAGTTTTAATTCGGAAATAGAAATAAATAATGCCTTGAAAGGTCCGGAAGGTTCGAATTGGTATAAAGCAATGACTGACGAAATAAAAGTAATATTAAAAAATGATACATTCGAAGTAGTAGAAAGGCCCCAGAAACAATGCATAAAAGGTAGATTTGTCCTTACAAATAAATATGATCAACATGGATCTCTTTTGAAATATAAAGCGAGATTAGTAGCTCGCGGATTTAGTCAAAAATTTGGTATAGATTTTCGTGAAACTTTTTCTCCGGTAGCAAAAATGGGATCTATTAGAATCTTAGCAGGTTATGCTGCTAAATTAGGAATAAAAATACATCAATTTGACATAACGTCAGCATATTTGAATGGAAAATTAGATGAGGAAATTTTTATGGAGGTTCCCGATTACTTTAAAGAAATACTTCAAATAATTATAAATGAAAATTGCGATAGGGACATATCTGATAAAGCAGCCGAGATTCTTAAATATCTAAATGTAGGGAATAAAGTTCTTTTGTTAAAAAAATCGCTCTATGGGCTCAAGCAAGCCGGGAGGTGTTGGAACACTAAATTAAATAAAATTTTAAATGATTTCGGAGCAAAACAAACAAATGCAGATCCATGTTTATATTATATTAAAAGTGATAAAGGGTTGACTCTTATAATGATTTACGTTGATGACATATTGTTTATGTCACAGGACCCTGATATGTTAGAAAACTTCAAAATTCATCTTAATGAAAAACTAGATGTTAAATATTCGGGCATAGTTAAATATTGTCTAGGGATAAATTTTCAGTTAGAAAATGGCCTTATAACAATGAGTCAACATAGTTATATTAGAGAGCTGTTAGAACGTTTTGGCATGACAGAAGCCAAGCCCGTAGCTTGTCCTATGGATACAAGCATTCGATTAAAAAAGGCCGAAAAATGTTGTGAAAACGAATATCCCTACCGTGAATTAGTTGGAAGTTTGATGTATCTTGCAACTTCCAGGCCGGACATTGCAAATTCCGTCAGTCAATTAAGTCAGTTTCTAACTTGTTTTGATAAAACTCATTGGACTGCCGCTAAACGAGTTTTACGATACTTAAAGAAAACAATAAATTTTGGACTTGTATTTAGAAAAAGTAATGAGCCTTTGTTCGGTTACACTGACGCGGATTGGGGGAATTGCCTCGATGACCGTAGGTCATATACAGGTTACTGTTTCATATTTTGCGGGAGTGCAATTACATGGGAAAGCCGTAAACAGTGTACGTAGCTCTCTCATCAACGGAAGCCGAATATATGGCTTTATCCGATGCCACTAAGGAAGGGATATATTTATGTAAATTACTAAATGAGCTACCTGAAGGCAAAATTGAAAAAGTGAGTATATTTACAGATAACTTAGGATCTATTAAATTAGCTGAAAATCCGATCTTTCATAAGCGCACCAAACATATAGACATTAGGCATCATTTCATAAGGGATGCACTGAAAGATGGAATTATTGATTTAAATTTTGTGTCTACTGAAAATATGGGGGCTGATATTCTTACAAAAGCATTAACATCATCAAAACATTACAACTGTTGCAAAATTATGGGATTGGAAGATGTAACATTGTTATTTAGGTAAATACGTCGACATTGTGTGTGTGTGGGGGGGGGTGTTAGGTTACATTTATTTTCCATTACCAATGCCTCTTGTATTTACCCTCCTTCACTGTATAATAGATCATTCCAATAACGACTGGCGCGCCACCACTTGGACTGTTTTTCGTACGGCGCATCTTTTACCTGTACCTTGTTGAATATTTGTTTCTCTATATGTAACTATGTGATGTGAGTGTTCGTCTAATTAAAAGTGTTTCATTTTAATATGGACTCATCAATATGCATTAAAATTTGCGTGCTCTGCTTTCTAAGCCCAATAAAAAATGCATATAAATCAATCACTAAAAGCAAAAAAAAAAAAAAAAAAAAAAATGTTTTTTGTATTCAGGGAACCCCAAAACGTGACTTTATTCAAAAACCTGAGTTGAAAATAGAACTTCAAAAAAAAAAAAATACTTTGTTTACATTATAGGCTCGAAAAATTAATTTTCCTTCTTCAACAGTATTCGTCGACATAAAAAAAGTGTAGCAAAGCACTTCCGTCAATTGCGTTCTACAGAAAAGAACGCTTAGCTTAATTTCAGATAGCCCTGTATGTTTTCAATAAACTATGTGCACATCAGACTGTGCATTTAAATTTAGTCTTATATGAAAAACACCTAACAGAAAATGAAATACACTTTCAGCATTTTCCAACTATATCCGAGATAGACAAACCAACGCGCACAGACCAACCGCTAAAAACATTATTTTTCGTTTCAGGAGACCTCAAAACATGTAAACATAACACAACTTTATTTCGAAAATGTCTATCAGTTTCGAAAGCATACCCTCTCGGAACTGGTGGAGCTAATAAAATCTTGAAAAAAAAAAAAAAAACTTCGTGCGAGAGAAAACTTATACTCAAGAAATCCTTAATTTAAAAAATTTAAATCTTAATGGTTATTTATTTCTTTTTTGTGACGGACTAGACAATAGATTGTTTTCTTTTCCAATTTTTATTACTGAATGTTAACTTATCTCGTTAATGTGCTGGTCTATTTTTCTTATAATAATATAAAATTCTCGATTTAAGAAAAATAATTCACGCCTAATAAGGTAAAAATGTAACGTAAAGGACATGACCAAAAAAAGAAAAAAAAAGACATGATTTTAATAATTTATCATTATAAATTATTCATTCTAAACTGAAACTCATTTAAAGTTCAGAGATTTTAATTTATATAAACGAAACTTTCATCTGATATCTAAATTTTAAAAAATTTTGAAATTTTTATTGAATAAATATATAAAAAATAATTTAATCGCGTGATAGACATGCCATGTTTTTGCTTATTTAATTTTAAATTTCGTTTTTTAATTAATAATATATTAAAAAAAAAAAGGTGTTATTTATCTGAAACATTGTAATTCAATTAGTTGAAAAGCTAAAATAGGTCTTGTCCACTTTCGAAGAAAATTAAACCCTATACTTTTTCATTTTCAAATATAAATATTTGCATATTTTTTTGAAAATATTCACGATAAAGCACTTTCACATCCTTTTTTGAAATTAAAAGGAAAAAAAAAATACAATTTTGGACTTTAAATTGAAATTAATAGCTAGATTCATTTTAGATGAAAAATATAACTTATCTATGAAACAGAAGAAAATTGTTGCTCTGCGTAGGTGCTGTCACCTAGCGTTAGTTTTGTTTTTTAAATGTTGCCTAATTTAACATTGGGATTCGCCGCGCGTGGAAGGCATCTACTTAAGGAGGCTCTGCTAAAACAATACTTTCTCGATTCTATGGATAAGAGAAAGTAAAAAAGGAAAAAGAAAACTTTACAATGCGACCATTCCGCTATTTTAAGTAAAAGGGAAATCCGAAAATATCCCACGCTGACGAAACAAATATTTTAAGAATACTTTAGAAATTTTAACATTCTCTTCAAATGTCTCACAATGTCTACAATTGAAAACCTTCACGACCTATATGCTATTACCAGTACATAATTATTTGCGAAAATTAATTCTCAAACTTTTCATAGAACAATTCTGGTACAGTACTTTAATTCATAAGTACAGTACACAATGTATCAAACAAAGTAAGTTTAGAGCTCGAAAATTTCAAAGTAATGCCCTTTTGTGTGTTGTGACAACTTTTGCTATTCAGTTTTCAGCTACGATATTCCATCAAGTGTCAGGCATATTTATTTTACTAATAACGTCTGCTTATGTAATGAAACCTGACAGAAATTGTTTTCAACAACTCCAGAAACATTCGATATGCATTAGAATTCATGATTACATGAAAATATTTGAAAATTAGGGAGAGAACAGTGAATACAAATTAATTTAAGTAATTTAGAGTTATACATATAAATAATATAAGACGACAATTTATATATATCTCTAAATCCAGAAAAAAAGATTGTTAACTAGATATTCTCTTTTACAATATACTGTAAAAAAAATCCTGCGGAATATATCTGTACTGATAAGTATAAAGGATTTAAGTCCATATTCTTGATTTTTCAAGAGACGAAAAATAAAGTTAAACTAACTAAAAACTAATGAGCAGAATCGATTAGGGAAAAGGGATTGTGTTGATTTATACCCTCTATACCATTTAGTGATTGTCAATCTTCATTTGAGGAATGTAAACAATTGAATTTAATATTTTATACCAAAGATTAATGCTAAATTTTTTACTTGAATCTTTTTTTACCAATGGATTTTCTCAAAGACAAAATGACATGGATTTAAATCCTTTATACCAATCGATAGATAATTTTTTTTCTGAGTCTGATTATGTACTTAACTCAAAATCGACATTTTTGGACTTAAATCCATTATACTTATCAGTACAGATATAGTTTTCGAGGTAAGTATCAATCAGTAAAATTCGCATTGAAATCTAACCAAAATAAAATTAGAGTATATTCGACTGTATTATAATATTAAAGAAGAAAGTGTTTTGATGACCACATAACACATCTATTTAACAAGCTTTAACATATATTACAAAAGCGGAGAATATTTTGAGTGACTTATTAGTGTTTTAGGAATATGCAGCATATTATAAATAAAAACTAAAAATATATGAAAATAAATTTTAATATTGCTTTTTTATTATATTTGATATAAATCTGATTTCAAGAAGGAAGAAAAATATGTACAATTAAAGTAACAAGATGTTCTCATTTTTTGGGGACAGTGTACTACTTTAAAAAATTTTTCAAAAATGTAGCAATGAATTTTTTTTGTTGCAGTTACTCGTATAATCTCATGACAAGTGTTTTGCTTATAACAAAAATGGATTTCAACAAAATTTTACAAAACTTTCAGGAAATTTTTAAACAAAGATAAAGAAAAATTCTTATGAATAATAACACACATTTAATTTTAGCTGAGATATGAGGATTTCTAGTAAGTTGTTTGTACTACGCATGCGCTAGCTCTTTTTATATTACACGAGTTGAAATCTATATAAATTAGGCAACTTATGTCAAAAGTTCATTTGAATACACTAAATATTAAACAAATTATCGTCAAAAGAGTGTACTCAGCTTCATGTATTTTCCAGAGTTGAAATTTCATAAGGGTTTTATTCTAGATGCTATATATTTAATTTGGAAATTAAATTATTTCAACCATATCGCAAAAAAAAAAAAAAAAAAAAAAATTCTTAATTTTAATTTTATTGGAAAATATTTTCATATACTCACAAGTCCTAATAATTAAATAAAATTATGTTAGAGTTACAAACCTATAAGAGGTTCTTTATAAATAAATAAATAAATAAATAAATAAATAAATAAATAAAAAAATCAGTGCGGCTTGTTTAATTAGATCTCCAAATTAAAAACGTGGCTGTGAAAAACCCTTTGTGAAGATTCAATTTTGGAAAATATCTAAAATATAGCTCATTCTTTTGCTGGTAATTTGTTTGAGTTTTACTGTAATCAAACAACTTTTGGCATACATAGCTTGTCTCAATATACTTAGCATATTTAGCGTGTCTCGATATACTTAGCTTTCAACCTATGTTATAAAACAATGCTACCTTTGACACATGCACAGTAAAAAATATTCACTACAAATACTAATATCTTATCGAAAATTAATTTTGTGCATTTTATGTTTCAGAATGTTTCTCGGAAGTTTCGTCGAATTTTTCTTTAAGTTTCGTAAAATTTTGTCTAAATTCATTTCTCGTACAAAACTTGACAAAAAAAAATTAATATTTTTTTGGAAAATATTCATATCCGTCTAAAAAATCCTTGTGTCTCTACAAATAAGTATACAAATATTATAAATTGTAAGTAGAATCGTGTGTTAAAAATGCAAGTCATCTCAATTTTTTTTTTTTTTTTAAATACAGGATTAATCCAAAGTTTTCTCTTCAATTTATGGTTACTCCCCTAATTACACTCGTGACTAAATCGTCATTGTAAAGTTTGAATTTATGAATGTTCTTATAATAGCTGAAGTTCAAGGGCGTTTCATCGAGTGTTATTTTAGTAAATAGAAAATATGTTTAAAAAACTTAAGAATTTCATCAAATTAGTATGGAATTTTATATATAAAAATAAAATAAAATAAACATTTGAGAAGATAAAAATTAAAGAAACAGAAAATTCAGTTTTTAATAATACCCCTATGCTAACAACTTACCCAATAGATAAAATGTTCCCTATAGAACTGATGTAAAATATTTCAGCATTGTATCATAACATTTCTAAGAAACATAAAGACATAAAAAAAGCTATTTTGAACCATTTTATCACATTTTTACATAACGTACTGGATACCACTGTACCCTTATGTAGCAAGTGTTTTACAGAAATTAAGAGTGAAAAAATTATATTTGTATCTTTAATAAATTATCACATTTACATTTTAATTCGTGTTTAATCCGTCAACAGATTTGTTGAAATATCTATCTAGAATCCTATATAATTTCTGAAATTTTATACATGGTTTTATTAGGATTAGAACAAGTTTTACTCAAATATTTTTTGTATTTTGGTCGTATAAAAATTTTGAGTTTCTAATGCTTGAAATTATAAATCCCAAAATTAATTGATCAATTTTAATAAAATCCGCACCCTTGTTTTCAAATAATTGCAATTTATTATGTATCTCAGGGGTTAAGAATTTAATGTCAGTGTCTAAATGTCAATATTTCGGAACCATGATTTTTTCTTCTTTTTTTTTAAGAAGGCTGATCCATTTTGGGTGCATATCAGCAGACATGTGGCGCTGTTCTGCTGCAATTTAACCCTGTTAATCGGAAGGTAATATTTCAGCTTTTATATATAAATAACCAAGCTTGCTATGTGAAATAGATATTATGGAAAATTATGCTGATTCAATTTGGGTGTATATCGAACGACAGGTGGCGTAGGTATTCTACAAAATTCCCCATTTACAATAAAAAACAATACTTCAGCTTCTATGATAGATAAATTTACCAAACTTTGTAAGATATTTGTTACGAAAAATTATGCTGATTCAATTTGGATGCATATCAGAGCACAGTTTACTCTGCAGATAGTGATATCTTAGCCACTATTGCTGAAAAGTGCACGACACAGCATACGTATATTCTTTATTGTGAAAAGCTCTGTTGATAAATGGTTGTGTATGTGTATATTAATCGATTGGGAACGTTGTTGTACAGAATGACATTGAAGAAAATTTTAGAACTGCAACATCGTACTAGTTTTTTACCATTTCACACTATCTATATAAATATTTCTCTAACATGGACCAGTTATAATTAAATTTTGTGGAAACGATACGATAGTAAAATAAATTATAAGCAAAATATGTGATGATAAAAAATAATCATGGGTAATATTTAAGCTTGAAGACTCAGTTCATTCGTTATTTGATCAATTTATGGAAAAATGTATTAATAAAAGCTGTAACTTTAAAATTTTTGCAAGCATCATTTTAACCATAAAAATATTTTAAAAATACTAGTAAGTTGTAGCTATCACAAGACTTTCTTCTAGATTTTCCTATAAAAATTCGCTAAGTGGAAATAATTTATTAAAACTATTATTTATTAAAATTATTTAACATGATGAATGCAAATGATATTCGTCTTAAGGGAAACTAACACTAAATATCCAAAGAAAGACAGTTTCATTGTCGATAAATAACATCTTGTAAAATGCGTTTTTATAATGGTTATCTCACATATCAAGTTTCGTACAGTTATATTCCACAGAGGCTGAGATATAGCCTTCCCGTTATCGAGGAAATTTGCAGTGTAGCAGCACCACCTATTGGCCAATAACCATCCAAATTGAATCGGCATAATGTCTCATAATGATGTTCTCACAAACCAAATTTTGTTTGATGATACGCAATAGAACCTCTGAGATATAGCCTTCCATGAAATTGTGGAAATCGCTGAGTAGCAGCACGACCTGTTGAGTGGTTGATACCAACAGTTGACAGGCACTAATTTTAAGGTGCATCTACATACAAATTTATATGCAATTCTGCGCAGTAGTTTCTGAGATATAGCTTTCCCTTAAATTGCAGAAATCGCTGTATAGCAGTGCCTCTTGTCGGTCCATAAGCACTCAAATTGAATCAGCATAATGTCTCATACTGTCCTTTTCTTATATCAAGTTTTGATTGATTATACGCAACAGAACCTGAGATATAGCTTCCCCTTAAATTGTGGAAATCGCTGTATAGCAGCGTCAACTGTTGAGCAGTTGACACCAAAAGTTGATAGGGACTAATTTAGCTCAAGATGCATCTACATAGAGCGGTAGTTCCAGAGATACGTTTGCCAAAAATTTTTTGCCACGCACACACACAGAGAGTAAGACAGACGGAGAGACAGACATTTTCTAAAAATAGTTAAATAGTGTTCTAGACCTTTCAAAACGTATAAATCCGTCGAAAACCAGAAATCGAAAATTTTTACAAATCCAATACTTTCTTGAATATAGAAGAAAGTAATAAACAGAATATGAACTACTGTCATAAATTAACTAAAATACGCAATAATAAGATATATAATTAAAATAGGTAATGTACTAAGTTTTTATTTTATATTTTATTTATTTTTTTAAACAAAACAATTATGCCAAAATAAATTAATTAATAAAAAAGCCAAACATGGAAACAAAACAAAAATTTAACAATCTCCATGAGGAAGTATAAAAACTGAGTACTCAAAAATGAACTTTATTTTGAAACCTTTATTTAGTTGAGTCTGGATGAACATCATTTACATTTTATCACACAATATTAATTTGGTTTTCCCAATAACTTGCCCTCTGATGAATTAAAATTAAAATTGAGCTGAGAAATTGGTTTCAAATTTATGAGTTTCAAACTTTAAAACTAAATAAAAAGAGAAATAAACTGCGAAAACTTCACAAGAGTTTGCTAATTTTTAAAACTTCATTCTTTTGATGTTTAGGTGATTATTACATGAAGAATTTAATTCAATATATATACATGATAACACATAGTTCAATTTATTACAGAAACTTGTAATAATAATTAAATATAATAATAATAAAAAACTGTATTAAAGAAATAGCAAGATGTCATAAATTTAGTAAGTTTTTCTGCATTTATTAGTAAAATTAAAAATAAAAGTTTTCAATCTGCATAGAAACGCAAATTAAATTTATATATTCTTGCAGTAACGAAATGGAAAATAAGAATTTTTATTATATTCCTTTTAAAAGAATGCAAAAAATGTGCTTTCATTAATATTTCGAAGAAAATTAAAATTTTTCACTCATAATAAACATTTTACATGATATTAAACTGTGAATCGATATAATTCTTTTCGTAGAAGAAGCGAGAAAACTTAGAAATTTAATAATATCGAATGTCGAAGTTTTAAGTAATTTTGTTTAATTATTCAATTTCACTAATGCATTGAGATGCTTTTAAGAATTTGATATTCCAAAAAATTTTTTAAGTAACTCCTAATGTAATTATTATTATTTGTGTATGATTCAACTAACTGAGATTGTCACAAAATATATTTATCATTTGTCTATAAATAAAAATCGAATTAGTATAAAGTGATTTTGTTTTCTTATATTTACTACTTCCTCCAGTTATGATGTATAAATATGTATATATACAGGATGATTTATAATTAAAATTACGATTTCAAAATGCTATAATTTTAAAACTACCCATCAGAGCGATTTGATGTTTTACCAGAGCAATCGTGAGGCAATAAAATTTTGTTTGGCAAAAGAAAAAAAAAAATTCCAAAATGTGCCGTTAATTATCCGTAAAGTATTTGTTTCATGAAGCTCCTCTTTTTCTCTTTTCACTATGACTGTTTCCGCTGTAAACACGTATTCTTGTCTTTTTGTTAAAAAAAAAATTGTAGTCCCTTGAAGTCCATTGTTTTCTGCTATTCCATTGTGTTGCTAACAACATTTCTGTGCTTAAGGAGTCCATTTAGGAGTTTCCTCTTACATTATCCTGACAGCGCCATCTATAGGAACATGCTGGAAATACTTTTTTTCTCCCTCAGACAAAATTTCATTGCCTCACGATTGCTCTGGTAAAATATCAAATCGCTCTGATGGGTGGTTTTAAAACTATAGCGTTTTGGAATCGTAACTTTAATTATAATCGCCCTGTGTATATATATATATATATATATAAATGTGTTGGTTTCATAAAAAAAATTAGCTTTCGGATTTGATGGATTTAAGCATTTTAAGAGATTTAGAACACGATTTTATAATTTTTTATAAAGTTGACATCTAGCCGTGTGTGAACAAAATTTTGTAGTAGTTCTAAACATAGGAACAGTGTACACAGAATTTCAAATATATATATATATTCAAATGCACCTTGCCTATCGACTTTTGGCTCGAATCGCTTAAGAAATGGTGCTAATATAGCTACTATAATGTGATTTCCTTCTTTAGCGGAAAGATATCATCCCAACTTTGCAGAAAACTGGATATTCTGATGACTGCAGAAAACTGGATATTCTGAACAACAATGATGATACAAATTTCTTGAATAACGGCCAACAGGTGGGTCTCGCGTGTACACGAATGCTATAGCTGAGTTTCTAAAACATATAAATCCTACAAACTTGATATGTAAGATGTTCTTTTTGAAAATGAATACTAAGTTAATTTTCGTATATATTGATTAATTACGTTAATTAAATTTTACATGTTAATTAAATTTTAATTAAATTTTACACGTTAATTAAAATTACACGTTAAAAAATTTACATAAATACATTAAAATTTGCATTAAAATTACATTAAAATTTATATAAAAATTAACATACATACATAAAAATTTGCATTTTTAATAAAAAGTAAAAATTTTACACGTTAATTAAAATTTTAATTAAATTTTACTTGTTAATTAAATTTTATAAAATGGAGCTGTTATATAGAATGATAATAAAAGAAAATGTTTGCATGTATATTTGTACAGCTATTCAATCAGCGAATACGCGTGACAGAATTACAAAAATTGGCATATATGTAGAATGAAGTACAGAGTAAGTGATAGAGAATAAATAAATGAAAATTTTGTTCACGAAAATTTGTATTCCAAATTTTATAGCATATAATTGCACAAAACATATGGCTGAATATCACATAAGTGTGCATTTTGGATTTTTTTAAACTTTTTTTTCAAACTTTGTATTTTAATTTGAATTTTTGAAAATAAGTCCGTAAGTACATCTTAAATAAATTCTGAGTTTGACAGAGATCGAACATAATTTTTTAAAATTTTATTGAAATTTTTCAATAAAAATTTAAAATTTTAATTATCTTATAAAATCAAAATTACCATTTAAAAAATTTTTTTTGTGGTTCAGATTCATTAAAAAATACAAGACTTAGGCTTTTCTAAAAAGTTCTTTCCATTTTAAAAAATAAAATAAAATAAAAAACCCAAAAATTTTAAATTTAAAAAAAATAAATAAATAAATTTAAATTTATTTTTTTATAAACATAAATTATATCAATGGGAAATATCATAGACTGCATACCTCTTGACTATAAACTGGAAATTATTAGTTTACTTGCATTAAATTTTTAATTATAGCATTTAAAGATGTCAAAAATGATGTCACTGAAATGACTGGTTTGTCACTGAAATGACAATGTTTGTCACTGAAACGACTGTTTGTCACTGAAATGACAATATTTGTCAAAATGACTATTTTTCACTGAAATAACATTGTTTGTCAATGAAATAGGACCATATAATATTAAAAATGGAACATATTAGAACAATAGAGAAAAGATTGTGAAGGGAAAAGAAAGAGCAATAATGAGAATATCAAGCAATTTTATTGTATTAAAATCCTTGTAGTTACAAGTTTAATGATTAACTGAATTAAATTCAGAAAAAGCATTTTGAACATTATTAAAATCTTCATCCTGAAGTTTAAAATATCTATTTGAAGCAGGTTCGGGAGAATTCCTAATTTTGCACAGAATATGTGGCACTTGAATTTCATGGACATCCTCTTTGTCAGGCCATGCAAATTATTTTTTCTGCATCTTGCCATAAATGACACAAGTAAAATATTTTGAGTAACATTCTCAATGACACCTTAAAGGGGGCAAAAAAAAAATAAAAATAAATAAATAAATAAAATTAAATAAATAAATAAAAGTTTGCTTTTTTAATTGTATCTTAATATTAATGTCCTATGTAATTTTTTTATATTTACCTGGATACCGGAAAGTACTTTAAATATTTAAATATAAAGCTTATCCTACACCAACAAATCTTTTAATTCAAAATAAAAAATTATTTAAATCCAGGGCTTACAAAATAGTAAATCTGCAACAAATGTCATTTTCGTGACGTCACAAAAATGACCGTCACGAAAATGACAAATCGTCAATAATTCGTTCTGTACTGAAAAACATGCTTTCACTAAGCCGATATCGTCACATTTTCTTCTTCTGGTCGTCATTCTATATTAAAATAAAACTTTGTTCTAAATTTTATAATAATATTTTTTTATTTTTTATGCATCTCGAAAATGACAAGCAATAAAAGTACGCACAGCATGTAAACAATAAAAATAATGTTAACTCTTACCTGTTTTCAATTTTCTTGAGATTTCTTTTCCCCACATATCGTCAATGTTGATTTCTGATCTTAAACTTTAAAAAAAGTGAATGGTGGCACCATCCCTTGATGATATATGAAGTTATTTTCATGTGTCACGAAAATGATGTCAAGACTTGCATACAAGCATTTTAATTACACATGCATGAAAATTAACGTAATTAAAAAGAAAAAAAATTTCCTTTGAAAACAAATAGTTTTTTTTACAAGAATTAACAATTATTATAATTATCATTTTATTTTTTTTAGTAAAAAACATACTTTGTATGTAAACATTTGGTCTTGGAGACAGTCACGAAAATGACGATTATAAGGTTTAAAATTCTCTAAAAAATACTGAAATTGCTATGAACTCACATTTTATGATTTGATGCTTTTTTAAAAAGGTACTTCTAAATAATAATAATAAAATTTTACAATTTATTTGCTTAAAATTAATAATAAAGACCTGAAACACTAAAATGCACATTTATGTGATATTCAGCCATGTAACAACGTTAATTTAAACGATAATGGAATAGCAATTAAAATAGCATTCAATTGGCTTTTTCTCCCTGCCTGCACGTCAAAAACGTTGCGAAGACAGAAATGACAAAAATACGGTGATAGTTAATGTGTCATTCCTTTCTAACGAATAAGAATATTAAAAATACGTCCGCACTATCAAAAACCTCGTTTCTTGTTGCTTCTACTAATGATGTGATTTATTTTGTAAAAATACGGAAAAACTTAAACATATCAGTGGAGAAAAAAAGTGATATCTGCCATCCGATATATTTCTCAAAATTTAAAGTTTAACAAATATGGCCTTTAAAATTCTGGTTAATAGGCTCTTGAGGATGAGATACCCGTTATGCATACATCTGAAAGTGAAAATGTATTAGGGGCAATGGGGGTGGGGGGGCAATTATGTCCCCTGCCGGCCGATATACAGGGTGGTTATAATTAAACTTCCTATATAAACAGCAACCTACAGCGCAAACGGGTGAACGGAATGCAACGACATTTGTTATACAGTCGAAAAAAAATTTTAGTTCCAAAATGCCCACCAGAGGGAGCCTTTCTCAGAAAAACTTCAAATTTAACGCAATAAACGACCAAAACTGGAATACAGAAACAATATTAACATTTATTGACTAGTTTCTGATCGCCTTGAAAAAGTGTGATGTATCGTGGAGGTGTTGCGACGTCGAATGACTTAACGCTTCACTCCATAACGCTTCATGTGCGAAGAATCACAACTGATCAGTTACGATCTGCTGTTGAACACACTGTCCATCGCCTTGAAATTTTGCAGGGATATGAGGATGGTCACAGGGAGCACCTTTCCCTACATCGTCCTGGACACGATTAACAACTGCTCCTTTTGTGCAATTTCGTCCTAATCTGTTCCTGTTTCTGCAAACTGAACTTTTTTTTTCAAACAGCGTACTGTTATTTTTTCGTTACCTTTACTTAACGGCCCTCTTCACTCTCCATCGCTGGAAGCACGAGCCAATGTTATTCTATGGGGAAATTTTCTTTACAAATAACTTATTAACTAATACATATTTTTAAATTCTGTTTTCACATTCAGAAAATTCCCAACTGTTCAATTGACGGACCTTTTTTAAAAATGTATTTTTTAAATTTTTAATACTTTATTTTGAAATTGCAAAATGAAAAAAATTCACATATTGAAAATTTGTATTTTGCAACTTCAAAATAAAATATTAAGAATTAAAAAAACAATTTTTTAGAAAAGGTGCGTCAATTGAACAGCTGGGAATTTTCAGAATGTGAAAACAGAATTTAAAAATATGTATTAGTTAATAAGTTATTTGGAAAGAAAAATTTCCCGTAGAATAACATTAGCTTCGGCTTCCGGCGGCGGTGAGTGAAGAGGGCCCTTAATGTTGTTCCATGGCAAGGTGATCAGAAGCTAGTCAAAAAATGTTAATATTGTTTCTGCATTCCGTTTTGGTCGTTGCGTTAAATTTAAAGTTTTTCCGGAAAAGACGCCCTCTGGTGGACATTTTGGAGCTTTTTTTTTTTTTTTTTTGAAATTCCGTGAGCGCATCTCATGTATAGTCTATATACCAAATTACGTTGCATTCCGTTCACCCGTTTGCGCTGTAGGATGCTGTTTATAGGGGAAGTTTAGTTATAACCACCCTGTTACATCTAAAATTTAAATTGTTGCTGATATGGTTTTAAAAATAAGTGTTATAACGTTGCTGAAGGTGATGTATCGACTGAGCATACTGTTGAAGTTGTAAAAATAGTAGAAGTAGGCGATGGGGAAGGCAAAAAAATAAAAAATTACAAAATAGTGTTGACTGACTCAGATTAACTTACTATATTATCCTATGTCACTGAATTGTAAATAAACTTTATATGTTAGATAAATTAATTGCTAAATTATGTTGATTAAATTTTGGAGCATACTGCTCAAGAGGCCTTTTAATATTGCTCTTGATAGCATAATATTAAATACAAAATATGATTATTTTAAAACGTTAGCTTCATTTGATTTTGTTTTGGATAGTTTAATAAGGAATATTAATGTGCATTTTCTGTACACTGAATGAAAAAAAAATAAGCATTACAGGTTTGAAGTATAACTTAATATTGTGTAATACTTGCAGTATAGAATAACCAGATTAAATTGTTAACTGACTCAGATTAATTTACTAAATTATCCTTAATCATACAATTCTAATAAAGTTTACATGTTAGATATGAATTAATTGCTAAATTACGCTGGTTAAATTTTGATAAATATTGCACAAGAGTTCCCGTTTTTGATAGCATGTAATCACATTAAAGAAGAACTTCATTATCGTGAGATACTACCCTGATTTCATTTTCTTTTGGATAATTTAATAAAGAATATTAATATGCCTTTTATCTACATCGAAAGAAAAGTTTTTAATACTTAAATTACTAAAAACAACGCAAATATATTATTCAAATTCATTAGAATGTCACAAAAGAAAATTTTGAGATACCTACAATATCTTAGAATTTCTTTTTAACTATACAATAGTATTATATAGTTTTTATACCACAGCGATTCGTCAACTGCAACTTTCAAACTGCAGAAAAAAAAGTTTCTCCGACAGGTTAAAGTTACTTATTAAAAGTAAGTTAAGTATAACACATCTGATACTTTTGGTTTTAACAAGTGTTATAAAAATATTTTGCGACGTCAAAAATCCGGAAGATAAAGCTTTAAGTTAAAAACAACTTCCTTGTTACCTATAATTTGTAAGATATTTGGGGAAAATTTTGAATATTACTCGAGTTTATTATCTATACTTTGACTGTTATTATCTTTTAAAAAAATCCGTTCTACTCAAAAGATATCGAATTTACTTTTTTATGCTGCCGTATGAGTTTCTGATTTTTTTTTTTTTTTTAAATATTCGTGCATTTTTCTTTGAATTGCGTCGTGTTACTTCATTATTTGGAATTTGTTCTTGCTTAGGCCTTAACTAGTAAAGCTTCGCAAGACTCTATACGAATGGAAATGCGATAAAATGCAAAAATGACGTATAAAAAATAACTCTTAAGGAACGATTTATGGTTACAATATTGAGCTGCGGAAAAGACAGTGTGTAATTTGTTAACATTATGAGTTATGCTTCCTTTATAAAACTGCGAAAATGACAGTGCACAATTTGTTCATATTATCTTCTGAAGTAATCTTAAACTTAAAACTGCTGCGTTAAAGTTTTTATAAAATCTATTGCAGTGAAAAAATAAATAAATAAATAAATAACTTGGATTAAAAAATGGTCCATTTAAAGGTTTTATTTTTTTACATTTATTTATGATTATGATCATGTTTTATTATGTAAAAATGACTTCTATAAATGAATATTGCGTAATTAAATTTCCTATAAAGCATTTTTTTCCCCTTTACTTTATTGTTATTTAAATTTTAGTAAATTTTATAGAAAGAGGCTTATGGCACAAATAAAATTAAGAGAAGTAATAAAAAAAGAAAGAAAAAACATATAGATGGATAAAATGTTGTTCGAAAATTATAGATAGGTAAGAAATATTTTTTACCTTCTTTTATGAATTTCTAATGTTTTTAGTAACTTGAGTAACTTGCTTTTTCCTTTTAAAATGTTGACCGATCATTTACCACATTGTTCATGATTTCACAGAAAAGAATAAGGTAAGACTTTTTCTTTACAAGAAAAGTAAAGTTAATAAGTTGTTGTAAAGTTATTTTCCAGTGCGTAAATTTACTTTCCAGAAAGAATTAAAACGTTATAAATGCTTAAGAAATGATGTAAAAGTAAATTATGATCCGAAAATCCGACTTAAAGAAATTTCTAGATAAACTAATGCTTTTGTTTCTTTTATGAAGTCTTTTTAGTGAATCTCATCTCATCATCACTTCGATTTATTTCTTCTTTGTGACCTCCTATCTTCCTTTAAAACATCTACTCCCAGTACATAAAATACAGTGCATACTATTTTATGTAAAACTATACTGTATTATTTTCTTAATAGAAAATTTCTGTAAATATCCCCCAAATAATCTTTACTTTTCTTTACAAGAAAAGTAAAGTTAATAAGTTGTTGTAAAGTTATTTTCCAGTGTGTAAATTTACTTTCCAGAAAGAATTAAAACGTTATGAATGCTTAAGAAATGATGTAAAAGTAAATTATGATCCAAAAATTCGACTTAAAGAAATTTCTAGATAAACTAATGCTTTTGTTTCTTTTATGAAGTCTTTTTAGTGAATCTCATCTCATCATCACTTCGATTTATTTCTTCTTTGTGACCTCCTATCTTCCTTTAAAACATCTACTCCCAGTACATAAAATACAGTGCATACTATTTTATGTAAAACTATACTGTATTATTTTCTTAATAGAAAATTTCTGTAAATATCCCCCAAATAATCTTTACTTTTCTTTACAAGAAAAGTAAAGTTAATAAGTTGTTGTAAAGTTATTTTCCAGTGTGTAAATTTACTTTCCAGAAAGAATTAAAACGTTATGAATGCTTAAGAAATGATGTAAAAGTAAATTATGATCCAAAAATTCGACTTAAAGAAATTTCTAGATAAACTAATGCTTTTGTTTCTTTTATGAAGTCTTTTTAGTGAATCTCATCTCATCATCACTTCGATTTATTTCTTCTTTGTGACCTCCTATCTTCCTTTAAAACATCTACTCCCAGTACATAAAATACAGTGCATACTATTTTATGTAAAACTATACTGTATTATTTTCTTAAAAGAAAATTTCTGTAAATATCCCACAAAAAGATGTGTCAAAATAAACAATTTTTTTTTCTGTAACCATATCTGGTTACAGAAAGATACAGATTTTATCTGGCGATTACATATATATATTTTTTTCTCTTTTGCATACAGTAAATTCGGTATCAAAGCAGGTTTTGGAAATGTTATGTTGTTGTTGTATCTAATGCCACTCGTAAATTTCGAGTTAAGGTATGGAATTACCCGGATTTAAAGCGACAGGGGAGCGCCTTCAATTTTCAGAGGAGCGCCACGAGGGAGGAAGACCGACTTAGCTCCAGAAACTGACGAAAGATGGCAGCACCAGCAAGAACTCGATTTTTGATCCGGATCAGGGCCGATCCGTTATGTAATAGCCTAAACTGTATTTCCGTGACTGACAAGTCAGATCCTCGGTCACTCTGCGGCAGCGTTGCCATATTGGGAACTTTTTTTATTCAATTCCCCCCAACAATTTTTTATTGTAACGGTTGCGTAATCATTTGGAAGATTAATCGTCTATTAGGTATATCAGATATCACTACTCAAAATTATTGGTGAGAGTTGAATAAAAAAAGTCCCCAATGTGGCAACACTGTTCAGCGGTGAACTCTGGTTTGACCTTGCACTGTAAAAAAATTCTGTAAACTTCCCGAACTGCTTATCCAGAGTCTCTGTAAAATTCTTTCTTAGTTAACAGTTAATAATCCATCTTCTGAATCTTTGTTCTGTATTTTTATCTATTTTTGTTATTTAATTTATCAATAAAAATTTAAAATGAGTGTTTCTGCTTTAAATAAATTATTCTAAGATATAAATATATTTCACCAATAATTAATTAAATTATTATTAATTATTAAAATGCATATATGAAATAGGTTTTATAACATCAGGTTTATTTTTCTCGGTAAATTTACATAAGTCATAAGATAAATGATTATTAGTAGTTTTCTGTTGAAATTTTTAGCAGTGTGGCTGGTAGATTTGAAGAATTTTATTTAACGTGATATATGCTGTACGGAAAAAGATATGTGGTGTAAGATTATTCTGTGTATTGTTCCGTTAAAGAACATTTTTGTCAACTTTTCTTTTTTTTTTTTTTTTTTTCATAAGCACAGGAATATTTTCTGATAATTCTACTGCAGGGAATTTTCTGTAATAAAACTGGATATTTTTACAGTGCAATTTTTTCATTACAGAAAACTAAAGAAATAATAATAATAATAATAAAAAGAGTGTATTTTTAAAGTCTTCTGAAACTTGGTGTAATGGAAATTTTTTTTTTTTTCCGATCAAAGTAGTAAAAAAAAAAAAAAAAAAAAAAAAAATGATGTACGCGAATATTAATTATGTATGAAATTCTGTCTGTGCCAGAATTTAATTTAGTACGACAGAACTACTTATATATGTATTTTAACACACTTTGAAAAAATAAAATATTATATATACCATATTAAATATATATATATCTGAAAAAGCTAGTCTAAATAATCAGGAAATTTTCAGCCAAAGCCCGCTGGCTCTGTGGTCTGAGTACGCTACAACGAACCCGAAGTTTGCGAGCTCGATCCTGGCCGATGGGAAGTGAAAAAATACATATATAAAAGTTTTTACGGATTTCACAAGATATTCTAAGACCGAGTAAGAAATTGGATATTGGCAGGCATTTTCGAAGTGGAACACTATAAATTGGCAACGACGCAAAATTCCAGTTTAAAAGAAATAGTCCTGTCGTACTTTTAAATAATAAAGTAAAAAAATAAAAATATTTATTTTAATGAGAAAACGAAATAAAAAAGTTTAAAAAAAGAAGAAGAAGAAAATAGATTAGTTTTGTCAATGATTCAAGGTTTAAAAATAGCAGAAACGGTAATTTCGATTTTAGTTTTTTTTAATTTTTCATAAAATAACATTATCTAAATTGTGCTGATCATTTATTATCATAAGAAAATATTATCATATCAAAAACATATTAAATATTTGAGTCATATTCAAAATATTCATATTCAAAATAATCATATTCAAAAGTTAAAAAAAAAACCTTTTGTTCCTATCTTTTTGTCGCGGTGTGTAGTCTTAAATTAGAAAAATTTTAGTCTTAAATTTTTTCTAAATGAGTCTTAAAACAAAAATGAGTCCGGGAATAGTGTTATTTTATGATAATAATAAATGATACGCACAATTTAGATAATATTATTTTATGAAAAACCAAAGAAAAAACCCTTTGTACCTATCTTTTTGTCGCGGGGTGTATATATGTGTGTGTGTGTGTGTGTGTGTTCTCGAAGTGATATTATTTCGTTTTGTTATATATATATATATATATATATACAGAGAGAGAGAGAGAGACAAATAGACAGATAGATAATTTAATATAATTATATGTAGAAAGAAGATTGTTGCTGCCTTGATTAGAAAGAACGCAAAAAATGTTACGTTGACGTTACATTTATATGTTACGTTGATGGTTGACGGATAATTAATTACACAATACTTTGATACTCTACACAATACTTTGATATAATTATGTGATACAAAGTAAATTTAATACTTTCAGTATTTTTATTTTTTAGCAAGTGTTAATTTTATTTATTTATTTGTTTTTAAAATTTTCTAACACAAGAATGTTTTAGGATTAAACAGTTATATTTATTATCTTTGCACTTATGATGTCCTTATAAAGAATTTTTCATTAAGTACTCTTTATTTCTCCAGCAAGTGCTTTATCCTCTCTAAAACAGCCATTCGCTTTAAAATAAATAGTAGTAAATTCTCTTTTATGTACTGATAGATCATTTAGTTTTACAGTACTAGAAGAAATAATAGAAAAAAATATATATATTCTCCATTTTTCACCTAAATTACAGACGATTTCCTTCGTTATTTGAATTTTCCACTCAGCTTATTCTTCAATGGAGCTTCTTTCAATAGTGAAATTCAGATCTATTATTTGTTTATTTGAATTCTCTTCATTTAGTTATTTATTTGGAGAAATGTAGCATGAGTAACCAATAAAGATAATATCAACCAATAAAAATAATCTTTTAATATTTCAAATGATTATTTGAAATATTAAAAGAACGTGTTTGATCTCGAATACATGTAAATTAAGTTATATAAAAATATAGGTTATGATAAAGGTTACATTTTTCTTATCACTGTCTTCTATATTCATAGAGGAAGATATTGGATTCCTAAAAATTTTCTATAACCAGTTTACGATTGATTTACATGTTTTTAGCTATCCTAACCACAAATTTTCCATTTGTAGGAAATATTCGTCTGTTTACATGTATATGTGTTTGTGTGTGAGTCACAAAATCTTTGGGAGAGCTCTAGATGCAGAACCAATGAAAAGAATTTATAAAAAATTATATTTAGTTAAGCCTTTGTATGAATTTGTGTTTATCAGTTTTTTGTGCTTATCTCTCGACAGATGCTGCTGCTGGTACGTACAATATTATCGGTTCTGTAGTGTATAACTACATAGAGCTTGATACAGGGTCATAATGAAAACTATATTTTTTCAATTTTGGTGCTTATTGGCAGGTAGGAGGGGCTGCTAAAGCGCGTATCAGACACGACGACTTTACAGGCAATTTTAGAGCCAACCACAGGTAAGCGCCGATTTTTCAGAGAAAATTGTCTCTACTCCCAGCGCGATGGCACACACCGAACTTGCCCAACTTTTTCAGAGCTGTCTTCATAAAATTGTCTCTACACACAATTTTTCCTCAGACTTGATATTTTAAAGAACGAGAAAACACCAATCAGCATCATGCTACTTAAAGTGTAATAAATAATATCAGCTGAATGAAAATATTTATCATTCATATGCTTATTTTAACACAACTATTTTGAATTCAGTAAAAATTTAAACCATTTGGGCGTGCCTTTGAACAATTATAAAAAGGCTAAAAAAAAATCCCCTATCGCGTTAGGACTGCATTTCCGACCCAGCAGTGCTATAGGATTCCGCCCCCTATATCTGTTGTAAATTTGTCGCATCAGTAGCGAATCCCCTTGATATTGACACATAATATCATATTTTGATTATATAAATGTATGCTGTAACCTCGCACGTATGTCTCAAGCCATACGGGGCATTTTTGGCAGTTTAAATCATTTATTCTATGTTTTTGGATTTAAGTTTTACTTTAGTTTTGTTCTACAATTTTTGGTTTTCATGTAAGTTTGTTATAAGTTATTTTTGTTTCGTATAACTGGCAGTGTCAAACACTGGAACATAGGGTGCCAATTACTGATAAAATGAAAAACTGGCAGTGTCAATTACTGGAGCATTGAGTGGGTGTCAAATAAAAATTCATAAAAAAAATAATAATTGTTATCATATGTATATACTATTTTAACATATATGTGGTTCTGAATGTCTTTCATGCCGTATGCACTAACTTAAAATTTCTAAAAACATTTTCTGATGACAAGAACATTAAAAACATCAGAGATTGCTCTAAAAGTGTCAATCACTGGTGCACTTACCCTATATATATATTGGTTGAAAACAAAACTTACTATTAAACAACAAAAAAAAATGTTTGGTTTTGAATTTTTCCATTCAGCGATCAAAGGTTAAAAATAATTTCAAGAAAGATGTAAGTTAAAGAAATGAATTTTTTATTTTTAGAATTCCTAGTCTACTTAAAATCTCACAAATTTCTAAACAACAAAAGGCTTATTTAGAAAACTGTACATGTTGCTCAGAATTTTCAACTTCAAATTTTTTTACTGAATTCTAATTTAGAATCTGTGTTGTTTAAGCCGTGTGAAATAAGTTGCAAAGTTTCTTATTTAGAAAGGGAAATATAAGTTTTTTTTTTTTTTTTTTTTTTTTTTTTTTTTGTCGCATGGATAAAATCCCTATGTTTTTAAACTAAAAAATTAAATTTTAGAAATCTAGGTAAAAAGTATTTTTGCCCATCGTGTAATTCTTATTACAATTTTAAACTTTTCTGTTTCTAGGAAGATGAAATTTGAATTCATATCAAGCGAACAAAATAAACAGTAATGCGAAAATATAAAAACCAAATGGAAATCTCTCAAGTGAAATATATTATTTTACTTTTGGTGGTGTTATTAAAATAAACGAATAGATAATGCGTAGGTGTACTCTAGAAATCTTTTTGGATTGAGTCACTTTTAAAAATATTGTAAAAAGTAACATGTTCTGTAAAAAAAATAGGTTAAAAGTTTAAGACCTATAAAAAGTATATCCTATTAAGAGATCATATTGAATTGATATAATAAAGAAAAAAAATCTTTTAAAAATGTATATGACAGCCAAAACATCTTCTTAAATATGTCTTTTATAAGATTAAATCATGAATGGCTCAGAAGAGGTTGAGGTTCAGTGGGTTTACTGTCGTTCAGAGCTATGCAATGGACAATTGGCGAGGGTTTGAGATTTCCACTCCAAGTGGTGGTCTGGAAACATGTAAAAAAAAATTATCCACTGCGGAGCAGGATTACTGATTCGCTTCGGTAACTTCGAGACATATTATTTTTTCGAAGCATGGAGGGCATTTTAACCATGACGAATTTACCTTGCACTATCCACCAATAATGTACACAAAGGTCTTTGGACTCATGTTGTTGTTACTTATGCCACTCGGAAACTCCGAACCCCGGTAGTGAAACCACACACATTTAAGGCGGCATAGGAGCACCTTCCGATTTTTAAAAAAGCACGGAAGAGCGACTTAGCTTGAGAAACTGGCGATAGATGGCAGCAGCAACAAACAACAAGTACTCGAATTTTGATCCAGATCAGGTCCGAGGAAATCCCATGATCCAGTACCCCCAGAGGTATAATTTTGATGGAATCTTGAAGAACTGCAACCCCGTCAGATTTAACGTGCACTAGTCACCATTAGCGTACACGGCGGTCTTCGGTCGACTCAAAAATCGAATCTGCAATCTTTTAGTTACGAGGCCGCTGCTCTTACTGACCAGGCTACCGCCGCATCTTTAGACTCCTAAAATAACAAACCCGTAATCCTTTGTTTACGAGCTCGGCCCTCTATTTAGTAAAATTTTAACCAATTTAAAACCATTTTGAAACCATTTTGAAACCATTTTAAGAGAAGCATAATTCTTAATCAATTTCGATATTTTTTCGAACTTTCAAAAATTAATAATATGGATCAGATAACATTAAACCACAGTGTCAACTTTTTTATCTCTAATATTTAAAAATAGTCTCAATTTTATTTAATTATTTTTTCAATTTGAATTTTTAATAATCAGAATTAAAACAAATATATATACGTAAGAATAAATTAAAATTATCTAAATATCACTTCTAGAACTACCACTACACAAATACTCAATGGCAACACTAGTACACCGGCTTTGTAGAAACCAAGCGGTTCAAATTTTTTATATTAGGTCAGTGGTAGTTAACTCGTTCCGTACCGCCCATTAGTGGGCGTTCCAGCTTTTATGGTTGGTAGTAGGATTTTTGTTTGATACTGAAGTATTTCCTTTTTTCAATTTAATTATTTTTAATTTCCGAACACTATAGCGAGGAAAGTATTGTAATCATGTCAAAAATCCGAATTCGAGATTTTGAAGTTTCTATACGTTTCGAGGTACCTGAGTCCGTTTTCACTATTTTTACGATGATGTATGTATGTGTGTGTGTATGTATGTGTGCATGTATGTGTGCATGTATGTGTGTATGTATGTGTGTATGTATGTGAGTGAACACGCTAGCGTCTAAACGCTTAGTTCGAATAAATTGAAAGTTGGTACGTATATTGCATGTCACCATAGTACGGACCCTATTGATTTTGGTGAATCTAGCACTTATAGTTTTTTTACAGGGACACCAGAAAAATTCTTTATCTTTATGGCCTATGGGGCCAAATTTTTAAAAGTGTGATAGCGTCTAAACGCTTTATTAATCTGAGCAAAAAATTGTTACATATGTTATAGGTCACAGTTGCACCAACTGTATAGATTTTGGTGAATTTAGCACTTACAGGTTTTTTACAGGGGCACAAAGAAAAATTCTTTATCATTATGGCCTATGGGACCTAATTTTTAATAGTGCGATAGCCTCTAAACGCCTTATTCAATTGAGCTGAAAATTTATATGAATATTATAAATCACTGTTGCACTAATTATAAGCATTTTTGTGAATCTAGCATTTATAGGTTTTTACAGGGGCACAACGAAAAATTCTTTATCATTATGATCTTATGGGCTCAAAGTTCAGTAGCGTTCAATAAAACATCGTGTAATATAGGGAGAAAAATACTGAAACACTCTATTATGGTTTTCTCTCTTTTGTTTGTTTAACAACTCCCCTTTCTTTAATTTATCTACAAAACTGGTAATTACTCAATATTCGGAAAGTCGAGTAGAGTCACTCCAGTTTTTTTTTTTTTTTTTTTTTTTAAACATTGAAATGTAAAATATGCTTTATTTTCAAATGCTTTAATTTTTTATAACTCTGTTTAATAAATTTCATAAACTACAGTTATTTACTTATTTTATACAGTCATTTGCAAACGTTTAAGAACACCCATAGAAAAATCAGTTTTAATGAAATGCCGCAAAAACAACATGCATATTTTACATATAAAATAACAAAATAGACTGTAATGGTCATATACTGCAATCAAAGTCAGTATTTTGTAGGACCTCCTTTGTTTTTAATAACTTGTGCAATCCTCTTGGGCATGCTATAAATAAGAGATTTGCAGTAAGCTTTAGAAATGCCTGTGCACCAGACATGCTTCATTGCTTGAACAAGTGCCGTAGCAGTAGATGGTTGCTTTTCGGCGACTTTATTTTTCAAATATACCACATATTTTCTATTGGATTCAAATCTGGGCTATTACCCGGTCAGTCAAGCACTTTGATTTTCTGTGCCCCAGATATTTCTTGACAATCTTGTCCCCCTCACGCATGAAAATTGAGCATTTGTGGACACGCATGTAAAGCTTCAACTTCTCACGTAGCAAATTAAGGTACCACTCTCCGTTCATATTGGTTTTAGGTGGCACAAAATACAGACTAGCAGCACCGGACACAGACATTGCACCCCATATCATTTGGCTTGGAGGATGTTTCACAGTTTGAATTGTATATCTCTCATCATATCATTTCCCCCTTGGGCGGCGAACACTTGTAGTATGTGCAGAAAATCGCTGCACACTTGACTCATCAAAAAATAAGACCCTACTCCAGTGCTATACTGTCCAAATTTGATGTTGTCTGGCGAAAGCCAGTTGTTTCTTTTTCATACTTGGAATAAATCGAGATTTCGTTACAGGTTTATGGGATGATAAACCAAAATCTTTGGCCAAACGTCTTGAAATAGTACTCAAACTGACGATGGGGCCTTTTGCAGCCAGAGAATGTGTAATCGTATTGCAGGAGGTTCTTGGATCTCGTACGACCATCCCTCTTATCACATGATCATCATGTGCACTCTTTTTTCTCGGTCGACCGCTGCTCTTAAAAGGTCTAAAATTTTTTCCGAAATTTTAAATTTACTAATAGCTTGATGCACAGCAGTCTTGCTCACATTACCCTCGAACTTATTTGACGTTCAGAATGTGCAGGGTCAATATTTCTGAGCTTTCTCTATAGTAAATGATGGATTTTACCCATTACAATAATTACACCACAGCACTGTCTACGACAAAATCCAACAAACAACTGGCGATAAACGTGCCGGGCACTTTTATTTATAGCAGTAGAATGCGTCTGATGCAATCAACACAATAGAGGACGCAATAATCAGCACAAATGATGCAATGTGTTAAAATACTGAAAATCGGCTACTGGTCTTAAACTTTGGCAAATGACTATAAATCACCGTTTTTGTGGAAAATTCAACACCTGTGGCCGGTTAGAAAATTTTACTACAAACAGACATAAATTGGGCGGTAGGCAAAAAAAAAAATTGATTACCCCTGTATTATATTATATTTATTTTACATATTAGATTATAAGAGGAATGTTTAACTCTTACAGTATAAATATCAATTCTCTTGAATAAAAATGAACGAAATTTTATATAAGTCTACTACATAACTCATTTCATTGCTGATGACAGTTGGTTATTTCTCTCGTTTTCTTTAATAATAATAATAATAATAATAATAAAAAAAAAAAACAGATAAACAGGAAAAGAGAAAAGAAAACATTTATTGTAAAAATTTTTTAAATAATTAATAACCATGTAAAGGTAAAAATTAAGATCATTATTACCATAAATTATTACCAAATCTAAATTTTGTGAGCAATTAAACCTATTCTGACATCAGGAGCAACTTCTTTTAGAGATTGTTCTATTTCAGAACACAATCAACTAGGAAAAATCAAGTTTTGGCTCTTGAGATTTCAAGTATTCTACGCATGGAAGGGCACTGATTACTTCTAAGTTCGATACGAAAAGGAAGGGAAAATATGAATAAAGAGAGAACGAGAGAGAGACAGAGAGAGAGAGAGAGCATTTTCTATTTATCTCTTTTTTACAATACACCATGGTAAATTAGATGCAACGAACAACGAACAACGTAATATGTAAGATTTTGTATTTACCAAGCATCAAAAACTACTTTAGAATCTTAATTTTATCCAATGTAAAATAGTACAATTTTTTTTAATATACTAGTAAAATGTAGGTTATTTCAGCATGAGATGAAAAATAAAATTATGTATATGAAGTTAATCTTTATGATTAACTTTAAGGATTTTAACCGTTAAAGAACATGGTAAAATATCTTAATTATGTAAATTTTAATTGTAAGTATATTCTAGAAAAAAAAACTGTTTAGTAAACAGATACATTTGGATCCGGTGTTTAAATAATTTTATGCTTTGATGTAATTTATCCCACATTATGTTTTAGAAATAAACTAGGATTTTTTACTTTCAATATTTTTGTTCCATTTCGCGTTTATAGTACATATTTGTTTGTATTATTTTTGCAAATTTACAATATAATACAAACATATTAACATTTCTTATTGCAATTTTTATTTTATGAACAGTAAAAGTTTTATAACGATTGATAAAGATATTTTACATCATGACAGGATAGAGCAAAAATGATTTTTTTTTTCTTTTACTTTCCTAACGAAACAAAAATTAAATTTTTGATTTCAGAAAAAAATAATAATAATAACAATAATCTATATATGTATATATATAAAAACTAACGACATTAAAAAAAAAAAAAAAAGAAGAAGAAGAAGAAGAAGAAGAAGAATGAATAAAAGAAATTATATAAGAACAAAGCACGAAAATATAGATGTCCCAATATAATTTTTAAATTTGCTCGGCAAATAACAATAATAATAATTCTTTTTACCTACCTTTGCAAAGTATTTTTTAATATAAATATATTTTCTTCAAAGTATTTTTTTTTTCATAATCTAACGTACCTAATATTAGTCTTCAATGGAATACTCATTCTTCAAACTTCTTGATCTTTTTAAATAATATATGTTATATAAACTGGCGAAACTTTTCTCGTGTGACCAGGTAAAACTTTCTTCTATATTTCTCAATTGTTTCAAAATAGCACCATGGTACTTTTTCGGTATATTTTTTAATAGATGCAAATTTCTAGTTATGAAAATTGAGAATACCTAAAAGATGTCAAAAAGTATAACATAATATAAATCCACCTCCCACTCTTTTTAAACTTTAGTAGTTACTTCGATACAATTTTACAATTTTATTAATTTTATAATTATATTTATCATATTTTTCAAGGTTTCTCTTTCTTTTTCTTTTTTTTTTTTTCGTTCTTTTAAATTTTGTAGCTTCTCCTATACAATTATATAATTTTATTACCAATATCTATCAAATTTTCCAAGGGTTTTTTCCTTTCTATTTTTTAAGCTTATATTAACACTTTCGCGACCGCTGACGTATATTAACGTCATTTAAAAATCTGTAACTCCTCCAGTAGCGTTTCTTTAGAAATTTGCGTGTTATTTATTTTTTAAGATTATTATATTCATTCATCTAATATTCATATTTGTGCTATCAATATAATATGTATACAAATTCTTTGATTAGAAAGAGTATAATTATAATGTATATCCATTTGTATTATAAATGTGAATTCAAAAAATTTTGTTCTGAAATGTTATATTTTGGAAGAATTAAGCCCAAATGCTGACCTTGCACTCAAAAAGACACAAACATGCGGTCGCGAAAGTGTTAAAATTTCTGTAATTCCCTTTCTGGTCAGTTCCTAGACATGCACCAAAGAAGGTACTACCGACGGTAATAACATTTAAATTTTCGGGCAGCTTCGGGAATAACTGAATACAGTAATGTACTAATATATATCTCATTGAGAAAAAGAAACATTCGAAATATCTTTTAAAAAGTTTTATTTAATGCTTTATGATACAAAAGAACAATTTATACAGTTTTTATTCACGAATTTATTCACTGACTAATAAAATCAGACACACACACACACACACACACACACACACATATATATATATATATATATATATTGTCTTATATGTGTGTGTGTGTGTGTGTGTGTGTGTGTGTAATTTGAGTTTTTAATTTTCAGCCCCAGTTATGCATTGTAATAAGATAAAAATTTACTTTATATATATATATATATATATATATATGTATGTATATAAATTTTATTTGTTTTTATTTGTTTCTTTGAAACAACAAATCATAAAGTAACAAATCCATCAAAAAAAGCCAGTTGATACTTTTTATAAAACCAATACTATTTTCTCATAAATACGGAAAGGAGCAATAATTGAAAAAAATATCATATCGTAAAATTTTAATCTTAAATACACTATGAATATTAATAAGCATTTATAACAAAATAGGAATTAAAAAAAAAAAAAAGAAAGAATAGTAAATAAATCTAAAATATTATTCCAATGTCCAAAAATTGTGATCAAGAATTATATTTATAGCTTTTTTTTTTTATTTAAAATCAATTATTCAACGATAAAATCAATTTTGTAATATTTTCTAACCTCCTTAACAGAAGAAAGCGATAAAAATTTGTTGCACTGAAACCTAAAAATTGCTTCTTATGCCCGATACTTTCAGCTCGTTTCCAATTGTAACGTTTCACCATTTTGTGCAACGGGTCATTTTTTTGTTCACGTGACTGGCCTGTAAAGTGCCAATAGACTCTACTGTAACAGTTATTTCCATGGGGATGTAGAAATAATGTATGAACGAAATTTTGTATTCAGGACAGTCTTTTTTGCTACGGAAATCCTTACCTTGTTTAGGGTATTCGAACGGAAAGTTTCGTTTTCTTAGTTTACATCTTTTCAAAGCGAATACGTGCATAATACGGTCAGGTCCTTTGTTACAATAGTCTATTTTTCTGAGACATTTTTTTAATAATTAAAATATTAGCTTTTATGAGAATTCTGTTCCATTAATTTTTATATGCAATAGAAGTAATAAATATGTTAATTAAATTGGTAAGAAAATAGTGTGTTATATTTTTCTGAATTAAATATTAAAGTACAAAGTTATTTAACGCACTGATATATTTATTTTCAGTTTGTACAATAAGTGTATACAGTAATAAGCCGTAAAATACAGAAAATTATTTTCATTTTTTGAAAATTATGCAATTTATTCATATGTACAGATAGATTCAGACCAGTTTTTTTAAACTGTTACTTTTGTTACAAAGGTGTCAATTTTTATGTATTTCTTGAAGATTTAGAATTAATTTTTTTAATTAAATATTCTCCCATTATTTATTGAAAAATTTTAATATAAAGTGTTTTTGTTTAGAAAAAATGGTGGTAAATCTACAATACATAAATAAATAAATAAAATTGGCAACTGTGATGTTAAGTTTTAAACATTTTATTTATTTATTTTTTTATGAACAATTTAATTTATTGTGCGAATTGTTGGATAATTATTTTAATAGATGCTCTGCAATATTATATATTGTCGAATTAAGTTTACTCTAAGGAACGGGACCAATAATTAAAAACAATTACAATTTAGAGAGACAATAAAAGCCCTATAAATAAATGGTAAATGATTTTCATATCATATCTTGCATGAAACCTGCTTTTTCTCATATAAAAAAATATATTAATTTCGTTTAGTGCACCCTATAGATGTTAAATTCTACTTACCTGCAACTCCCCCCCCCATAGACGTAATATACTTGAATTGTCTTGGATATCCCTGTACACGAACCGTTTGCTTGATCTCATCGAAAAATTTAGTGTAGCATACCTATATCATACAGATTTGGATTTCCTACTGCTATTTATTCTTGAGATATGCTGATAACAGACACACAGACTCACTGACACACATACTGAGCAACCGCTAAAAATATGTACGTGTAAATATAACAAAAACTCAACTTCAAAAATTTGACCTAAAAACAATACTTTCTGTACCATATATATGGGTAAGAGAAAGTAAGTAATTGACAATAAATAGATTTTATAAAATGTAATATAATTTAGATTTAGCTATTTCAAAAAATAGAACATTTTGCTATAAAACTGAATTTCAAAATACCAAATATACACCATTCAAAAGTATTCTAAAACTAGTATGATGTGGCCACCACATGTACAAAATTTATTCAATACAAATGACTTATTAAATTATCAAATTATTTTCCATTATAAATGCATACGATTTTTATGTGACAGAATTATATTATCACTGAAGCCGAAAGATGTCAATTTTCTGTTTTTGAAAATCAGAAGAAATAAGATTATTTTCCAAGTTTTTTTCGTTAAAAGATTAAAAAAAAAAAAAAAAAAAAAAAAAAAAAAAAAAATAGATAACTTTGATTTAAATTGTCCCAGATCTATAGTTCAACCATTCATTTCAAAGGTATTAAAGAGATCTTTCGAAAGATACCCATATTGAAAATTTACTCCCTCCGGTGGAGTACTTCCCGCCAGGGGGGAAGCGGTGCTCCCACATTTTTTTTTTTTTTTTTTTTTTTTTTTTTTTGTAGTTAACTACTATTATTATGAATAATTTATATGAATTTTACAATCACAAGATTAAAATAATTCTCATTATGTACATTTATACGAAATTTCGTCCTATACTGTCATGTTAAAACTTTAGAAAAAATGCAATAACAGCTCCACCTGTTGAGCAATTGTTCCACAAATCTAATCAACACCCGTTTATGTCAAGGTGCAACTAAATACCAAGTTTGGTTAAATTTCGTTCGTTGGTTCGTGCGATACAGCGTCCACAAAATTTATGATACACACACAGAGACACACAGACAGACAGACATTTTCTAAAAACAGTCAAATTGTGTTCAGGACATCCCAAAAAGTGTAAATCCATCGAAAACTGGAGTTCGAAAATTTTCACGAATCCAATACTTGCTCTATATATACAGATAGAGGAATAAGAAATATGCATTTTCTCATAATTTTCTTTGAATTGTGTGACACTCTCTATTACTATAGAAAAATCTGACAGTAGTAAATACAGAGTAACATTACAATAAACAAACTTTGGTATATTATCGTGCTATGTAGTATAACTCAGTATTTTGGACACACAGCTGACATAACATTAGCGATATTAATACAGCCCGGATGTTACATTTTGCAAATTTATCTATGTCACATATAGTACAGACTTACTTCGCTGTCAATAAGCGTGCACGGATGGTGACAACAAACTGATATCGCTATGCATATGTCATTAAACGAAGTATATATACTTTATTATGTAAAGTAAATGCAAAACTACCAAATAATAATCATAATAATAAAGAAAAAATAAAAATAAAATTGTTAGTAATCATAAGTTTTATTAAGATATGTCAATCTCTAATAATATATTCAGCATTAAAACCCACAGTAATTTTCAAAAACCTCCTTAATAATAAAAGCTCAAATTTCTGAAACTAATACTGAAAACGATGTCATAGCTAAAACAATGTATTGAAATAAAGGAAATATAATTTTATTCGAAATTTCCATGCGTGCATTTCAACTGAATGAAATAATGAATAAAGATAATTTAACAGAAAAACTTACATCATAATCATTGAGATAAGGAAAATAAAATTTTATTCATGGTTTGCGTGGTTTTGAAAGATTTATTAATTGAACGAAATAATTAATTAAACATACAGAATTTATTTATCTATTTACGGAGTATTATTTTTCAAAAAAAATTATCACAAAGAATTAATAACATAAATAAATAAATAGACAAGTAGTTAGAAATTTGAATTAAAGGATTACGGTGTTATTTTTAATTTCTTAGAAAACTTAAAAACATAAAGGAATTGCGATATAAAATGTGAAGCCATTTGTTTTAAACATCATGTAAACCAATATTTAGCTATTCGAGCTGGCGAAGAGAAATAAATTTGGAAACATAAGTGTAAAAATCGAGCGCTCAGGCGGACTATTTGTTAGATAGACTAGTTTTTACTAGAGCAAATAGACTAGTTTTTAGCAACAGGCGCAAGTTTGTGTTATGATATTACGTCAAAAACGCAGATGATTATTGAAAACATTTAATATTGATATCTCTGAAAGTTTTAAGCTATGAATTTGTATAGGTTTTATGTATTTATAATCTTTCTTATATATATCTTTTTATTATCTATCTTCTATATATTTTATATCTATCTTCTTATATCTATCTTCTTATATATATCTTTCTTATATATTCTTATTTATATCTTTCTTATGACTGAACTAAACATTTCATTTGAGCTTAATTTGTGCTTTAGATTAAATAAACACATGCGTGGAAAATTAGATTTCAAAAAATTCTGTATTCATAAAAGTACTTACAGTGTAATGATTGTTCAAGAAAATTTTCTTACCTGTAAAAAGAAAAAAAAATGTACAATTAGCATAAACATATCAGAAGGTAAATTTTACATGGAATCATAAAACAGTATTCACTCAGAATCATTGTTAAAAATAATGTGCAAAATAAAACACGTTATTATGACTTTTTTTTTTTTTTTTCGAAATTATCATTATAAAGATATTGGTTCACTGATTGAAATTTCAGCACTATGCATTCCTGTTTTAGGGAGAAACAATAAGGCAATAAATTCGCATGAATTTCAAATTAAAAAAATACATTCATCCATAGTTTTCACAAAAATCGTTAGAATCGTTTCTAAAATTAACAAGAAAACCCAATTTCTGCCATATTTAGCGGGCGGGCGAGGGTAACCAGTGAACGGTAAATTTCTTCAAACAAGATTGATTCAAATCGAATTATCATTTTAAGAAAAACCATCATCGCTAAGGATATTTTCAATAAAATCAAATGTGGGGGGGGGGGGGGGGGAGAAGCAAATATCAAAAACACGTTTGTAAACATAACTCGGCTCCAAATTACTTCACAGTAAAGAAATTGCACATGGGGAGACTAAACATGAGTACAAGTAAAACACTATCTGCCATTTGGGAATTTTCGATTTTTAAGGGAAGGGAGGGGGAAATCGATTTTTCGCGGGAAAGTTTTAATAATGTGGAAAAGAATAATAATTTAAGATGTAATAAGTGAAATTTCTATTGTAAGTTTTATTAAGAACAAAAATTAAGATACATTCGAAATATATGTGCAAACGTAGCAATTTTTATTTTAAATGTAAAAACAGTAAATTAAATTTTTTAACGCAGCAACAACCAGAGTAACAGAAGATTATATATATATATATATATATATATCGCAAGATTATTTCGCTTAAAAATAAAAATAATAAAGATACAACATTATAAACAATAAAGAACACTCATATTCGACTTGAATTCATGTAAAACAATTTTTCGAATGACTAAAAATATTCAGTTTTATTTATATATTTTATTTTATTTTTTTAAATAAGACATTTTTAGAAAAGCTAATTCCATTCAAGAAAAAAAAAAATATATATATATATATATATATGTATGTATATATATTAAAATGCATAGAGCTTAACATCGCTTACAAAAAATATTTTTGAAAGTACATCTGAAAAAAATATTTTTAACGTATAAAAATCCTTAACATCATTTATAAAAGTTAGTACCAGTCAGGAATAAACATACATATTCTAAAAAAAAGTAATATAATGTACAAAAAAGATGCTGACGAATAGCAGCATGAAAAAACGGTAATATAATAAAATAGTATATAAAAAATATATAAGTGAAGGAAGTAAAAATTATTTATATCTGCAAAGACGCTACAATTCTTAGAATAAAACATAAGGTTCGCTTTCTAATACTGAATAAGTGGCAAATTTTCTTTACTCTGCTAATATTAAAAAATATTTTATATACTATTTATAAACTAAAAAATTCTTTCTCATACTAAAAAAAAAAAAAAAAAAAAAAAAAAAAAATCAAATTACTAACATGGAAAATATATGGATGGCAAATTATGAATGGCAAAATTATCTTGTTATTTAGTCTTGCACTTTTATTATTATTTTAATATTTCAATGCTATCTGTCAAATAAAAGACAAACATTTTTGAGTTATAAATCACAAAAATGTATTGTTGTGTCACAGATAACTTCACCAAGGCCTGTAATGGCCTTGGCGCCTTTTTCGTTCCTTGGCGAGAAAATCCTTTGATATTTTTTATATTTCTAATATCTAATCTCTAACTCCATTTCCTGAGATGTTACCAGAAAATTGTGGGATTGTAGGGAGCTGGAAAAGGAGTTCCAATTTGACCATTGCATTCAGTTTTTATCGGGGCATTACTCCATAAAGAGCTATGCTTGGTTCAGTCATTTCTATTGTTTGCAGCCCACTGCTGTGTTTTAATGCTATAACACAGTTTATACTGTGAATTCGATGTTTTCAGATGTTATTTAAGGTGTGTTTTCTGGTGAAACTCAAGTTGATACTTGGTTTATTGATTCTTCTGGAATATTCTGTAAATAAACTTTTAAGCCTCTGCAAAATTCGCCTTTCATTCTCAGACAATTCACAAACCCTGAATGTGCAACAATATATAATTTAAAAATACGCTTAAAAATAAATTTCATACTCTAAAAAAATATATATATAAATATATAGATGTTTATGTTTCTCTAATAAACTGAAATCGATTTTTACGAATCTTTTTTCAAGAAATACATAGGAATTCCTAGGTATAGAGAATATAAATTTTATATTTCCAATAAACGATTAACGATATTTTTAATGTTTGCATACAAAAGAAAAAAAAATGGATATCGATATTTTAACATAAAAAAGTGATCGAATCCGAAAATCTAAATTTTCAACAATTTTTCTATTATTGCTTCTATCGTAAGTTGAAAACCTATTACTGATTTTTTCTCTTCTCTCTCTCTCTCTCTCTCTCTCTCTCGCTTTTTTTTTTTTTTTTTTTTTTTTTTTTTTTTCATTATTAAGATAAATATATATTTTATTCTCTACAATATTGAAGCGCCTAGCTTCGTTGGTGATTTTTGAAGTTTGTAATGTAACTTCTATTTTTTTTTTCCAACTACTCAAACAACGATGTTTGTTTTTCTGTAAAACGTCAGCAAAGAAAAAAAATCAGCAAAAACAACTCATTTGAGTGCAGAGTTGTTTAAAACAATGGATATAAAATAAAACAGTTTTTTTTCTTAAATTATAACAAACAGGGATCAAGAAAACTAATTTAAAAGGGTTTTGCAGCTTTACAACAATTTTTTTGCCCTAATCAGGTGTCAAATCTACCATTTTGGAAACACATCATATCTTCTAACAAAATATATATTTTTTTTCAATTATTTAAACTACATATGATTAGAAATGTACATTGAAGCCCAAAATATACGAAAATTCAAAAATTTTAGTGGGATTCATAATCGGCGTTTAATAGGTTAAGGTTGTTAACATGTTATTTAATTTAGTTTTGTTATTGGTTTTTTCTAAATTGTACTACTTTGTTACAACATACACTCGTGCACACACACATATATATCTGTTACAATCAATGTGATTAATTGGTAATTATTAATACTAACTTGCGATTATAAATAATAACCGAATAAGCCGGTTAAAATGAATAATTTACGAGAATTTATCACATTGACCGTTTATTATTTATTAATAAGTACCAATGAAGTTTGTTAAAGTGAATTATATCATACTGACGAGTTGATATTAATAATTACCAAAGTTCAATGTGGTAATTTTCAACACGTTTTGCTAGCGATTCCTTTTACTAAGCTATGACTAATTGATCATATTGAACAAACCTCCTTAGTAATTATTAATAATAACCAGTTAAAGTGAATTATGTTCATTAAGGGGGTCCGGGACACCAAATTTTTGTTTTTATTATGTATTGGTGAATTGTTGTAATTATTTTTTCTGAAATTGAAGCTTTTCTGAAGATGAAGTTCAGCAAGAAAGAATCTTAAAAAAATTTTAAATAAAATTTTAAAAATTTAAAATTTAAAATTTTTTATAAATTTAAAATTTGTTATATCTTATGAACTAATGGTTCAATTTACAACCTTTTTTCACATTTATATACAGAAAGGATTTATCTTCAGGATTTCTGAGTATAATAATAAATTTTTTAAATATTAATTTTAATTTGAAAAAAAGTACTTATTTCATGCATAACTTTTGGATTAGCAAAAAAGTTTTGCTCCTAATTAAAAATCCCGAACACAAATTGAAGATAAATCTTTTCTGTATGTAAGGGTGAAAAAAGTTTGTAAATTGAGCCATTAGTTCATGAGATATAACAAATTTTAAATTTATCAAAAATTTTAATTTTTTTTAATTTTACTTAAATTTTTAAAATTTATTTTTATTTATTTATTTTTTTTTTTTTAAGATTCTTTCTTGCTCAACTTCATCTTCCTAAAACCTTCAATTTCAGAAAAAATAATTACAGCAATTCATCAATAAATAATATTAAAAAAAATTTGGTGTCCCAGAGCCCCTTAATTAATCACATTTACTAAAAGAGATTGCGTATAAACCCTTAATAATTACCCTTGATACATTTTAACCCTTAAATGCCGTACGTTGCTTTACGGTAACGTACCCAATTTTGTCTTCTAGAGTATTATTAGAATAATATTGAAACTCTAATGCTTCATGTTTGCCAATTGGCAACAAATTAATTTTTAACTGTAAACCATAGTTAAATTAAAGTGTCATTTTTTAAAGTTCTTTTCTCGTGATTTATTTGAGAGGAAAAAAGTAAAATACTTTTAAATCCATGTAAAAATAATCAGGCATTTAAGAGTTAAATTAAATTTTGCTTATCTTACTAATATTAATTGTTTTTTCTATAATTTCTACAAAATACAAGTTTATCCATATAATATTTTCATAAATAAAACTGTCATTTAGGCACTAAAATAAGATTTTTTTAGAAAACAAATTTTTATTCAATATTAAATCGAAAACAAATGATTTTTTTTTTTTTTTTAATCATTATTATTTTTTTTCTTTTACTTAAATTACCGTAGGGTAGGTGCTCCAGTCATTGACATTTATCCCGAACTGATTAATGAATAAGAAAAATAATAAAATAATATATTTTACATAAAAGAATTTTAACATTTTATGGCAAACACTGGAACATAGGGTGCCAATTACTCATAAAAGGAAAAACTGGCAGTGTCAATTACTGGAACATTGAGTGTGTATCAAATAAAAATTCATAAAAAAAATAATTGTTATCAAATGTATATATTTTAACATATATGTGGTTCTGAATGTCTTTCATGCCAAGATTTATAAAAATATTTTCTGATAAATAGAACATTAAAAACATCAGAGATTGCTCAAAAAGTGTCAATCACTGGTGCCCATACCCTAAATTAAAAAAAAAAAAAAAAAAAAAAAAAAAAAAAAAAGTATAATATCTGATATCATACCAATTCCCAATTTTGGTGTCGTTTGTCAAGAATTTGTCTATAAAGATACTGCATTTTAGGCTAAATTTTGCTTATCTTACTGAAACTAGTTGATTTTTAACTAATTTCCGCACAACAAAAACGTCTACCACTCACTTTATATGACTCAAATTCTCTTATAGAAAAATTATATAAAAAAAAATTTCTTACTCCATGTTAAATAAAAGTACAGCATTGCGGAAACTACATGAAGTATATAACGACTGATCTCATGTAAATCCCTAACCTCACTCATCCATCACCAATAATTCCAATATTTGCTGACAGAAAAGGAAATGTGTCTCGCCATTTAAATCACGATAGACTAGGATTGTCAAGAGTCCCGTGTGCTATAAAACTTCTCTCACTTTTATTTTATCAGGATATTAAAGTTGTATAAAGTATATTATAATACTATATATTTATTATATATATATATATATATATATTTTTTTTTTTTTTTTTTTTTTTTTGTGTGTGTGTGTGTTGGTATTGGCATGCATATCTTAATTGCTAAAATTTTAATGTTAAAATTTATCATGATATCTGTCATTTATATTTGCATTTAAATTCAAATTAAATTATGCGCAATCAATTTAAATGCATTTTGTTTAATATAGACAGTTTTTTCATTAAATTAAAAATCTTTTTTGTGCTTAAATGTATTTTGTTTGAGCTGAAGAAAAAAAAAAAAAAAAAAAAAAAAAATCGAACTCTGATACAATTCTTGCTGATTCTTATGTAAAATGACTTCCTGAATCCGAATATGAACACCATTTCACCCAGTCACCCACAGTTTTCTTGGGACACCACCCGCTCCCCCAATTTTTATCTCTGTTTGGTAACTTTATGGTCATGAATTTTATTTGGAGAATGGAAAAGAATTCATTTAACACTTAAAAACGAAAATATATAATGTTTAATAAATAGCATTATTAATTAAAAAAATATATAAGAAATGTAATACATAAATTCATTGGCAAATTCTCCCCTGAATTTTCCCTTTGACGCAAATGTTTATGTTTTAGAATTTTTCAACTCTGCAGCCCCTTAGAAGATATTTAACAGTTAAAATAATCCTCCTCCCCCCCTTACCTAAAAATCAAATTTATAGCCATAAAATTACTGAAAAGTAAAAAAAAAAAAAAAAAATAGTGGGCCGTCCCTAAAAAAAGGTGGGTGATAGGGCAAAATGGACGTCCTATTCGGATTCAGGAGGTCATTTTACATAAGAATTTGCCAAAAGGGTGTTGGGGCAATTTTCATGCCGAGCACCGTAATTCATATCTAAACTAAGAGACTAAATTCCATTTCTTTAGGAAATAATTAAATGTTATGTTTATTACATAATATATAAATGAATGGAGTAATGAATTCGCAATTTTTTTTTTTTTGTTGTTGTTGTTTTGTCCTCCAGTTTTTGATTTATTTACTCGTTTTGGGATGTCCAGAACCCGATTTGTCCATTTTTTAAAAATGTTTTTCTGTCACTATGTATCATAAATTTTATGTGTTTTATAGCTAGTGAAACAACGAACAAAATTTAACTAAACTTAATACGTATTTAGTTGGACTTTGACTTAAGTGACTGCTGATTATGTTTAGGGATCAATCGCTCGACAGGTTGCGCTGTCATTTCTTTCTTTATTTTTTTTTAATATTGCAATGCACGGCAAAACTTCGTATAAATGTACGAATGAGAGTTATTTTTAACTTTTTAACGGAAAAATAAAAAATACATTTACTATCTAATTACGGCAGTTATAGTCAACTACAATATTTTTTCTATATGCGAGGTCGTTGGTTTCCTCATTGTTAGAAATTTCCTAGGGGATAAAGGGGATGTAAATTTTTATTATGGGTATCTTAAGGGGGTCTGGGACACCAGATGTTTGTTTTTATTATTTATTGATGAATTGCTGTAATTATTTTTTCTGAAATTGGAGCTTTTTTGACGATGAAGTTGAGCAAGAAAGAATCTTAATTTTTTTTTAAATAAAATTTTAAAAATTAAATATTAAAAATTTTTGATAAATTTAAAATTTGTTATATCTCATGAAATAATGGTTCAATTTACAAACTTTTTTCACTCCTATATACAAAAAAGATTTATCTTCAATTTGTCTTCGGGATTTTTATTTAGGAGCAAAACTTTTTTGGTAATCCAAAAGTTATGCATGAAATAAGGACTTTTTTCAAACTAAAATGAATATTTAAAAAATTTATTATTATAATCAGAAATCCTGAAGACAAATTGAAGATAAATCCTTTCTGTATACAAAGGTGAAAGAAGTTTGTAAATTGAACCATTAATTCATGAGATATAATAAATTTTAAATTTATCAAAAATTTTAAATTTTAAATTTTTAAATTTTTATTTAAATTATTAAAATTTTATTTAAAAAAATTTTAAGATTCTTTCTTGCTCAACTTCATCTTCAAAAAAGCTTCAATTTCAGAAAAAATAATTACAGCAATTCATCAATAAATAATATAAGCAAAAATTTGATGCCCGGACCCCCTTAAAAAAAAAACTTGTCAATACTTACAAAACGAATGATTGAACCATAGATCTGGGGTAATGTAAAACACATTCATCATTTTTTTTCCTTTTCCTTTTATTAACCAAAAAAAAAAAAAAAACTTTTAGATGTGAGCATGAGTTTGTCTTTCTTTCGATTTTTAAAGTTACACTTCTCTGAGATGAAAATCGTCTGTATTCATCATGGAAAATAATTTTATTAAATATTTGTTCTGCGTGAATTTGCATGGAAAGAAATATAGAAGAACAAAAAATGAAAATTTAATTGTTATATTGTCTATTCATCTTTATTATACTATAATATATAATTAATGAAAAAATCTTCTTACTTTTCTATGTCACCCCAAACATTTTTAACCCATAAAAAATAGCATTATGAAATTGCATATCAAATTTATTCGGTGTAATTTTATCGGTTGAATATTATATCTACAATACAAAAGCCCCCCAACTAGGGAAAAAAAAAAAAAAAAAGGCAGAAAAACTTTTAAAAAGAAAAAAAAAACCTGCAGAAAATCTTTTAAAAAAACTGCACAAAACTGTACAAAACTGCAGATAATCTGAAGATACTTAGAACAAAAAAAGTTTAACGAAAAAAAAAAAAAATACTTGCTGCCGAACTGCATTTTTTTTTTTTTTTTTTTTTTTTTTTTTTGCTCTTAAACCGCAATTATTCTGCAGAATTTATGATTTTTGTCCCAAATACCTTCATATTATTTATTTATTTATTTATTTATTTTTCACTTGGATATTTGGATCAATAAAAAAGTTTAAGGGGAAAAAATTATCTGCTTCCAAATTGCATTTTTTTTTTTAACTACAGTTATTCTACAGATATTAGGATTTTTGTTCCAAATACTTTCAAATTACCTGCAGACTTTTCTTTTCTTTTTTTTCTTTTTTTTTTTTTTTTAGCTGGGTCGCATGCATTATATTTTGTTCCTTTCAAGACTTGAAGGACATTACGAATATTAAGAGATTCCTTTTGAATCCCTATTCGTACTCATCGATCAACAATAATTTCAATACCGTTTGACAAAGGGAAAAAATGGGGGGGGAGGGGAATAACGCATATACAACAATCGTATTTCCAATAGAGTTAGCTTATCTCGAATATAACTTATTGAACGAATCGAAATTAAATTATTTGTGGTAATATTTTTATCTATGAAATACAATTTTTATCATATTGCAGACAAAAATTTATATAAGCTATTTTTATTTATTTTTTTTTAATTGTAAATCTTTTCAAGCAAAAAAACTTTTATAGATGTTGAAATATAGTTATTCAATTTTTATTTATCTATTTATTTATTTATTTTTACTTTCGTTACTTTACCTTCCAGCAGAATAAAATAAATGTGCCAATCTCTTTTCCAAATGTATGAATTTATAGGAAAAAATGAAATATTTTTTTCAATCGATGGAATTTTTTGTACCAAAATAACACGCTTCGAAAATTTTGAGAATCTTTTTAAATTTTTAGGAAAATCACATAAACGTATATAAACTAGTTCAACATCTCGATTCATAAATAATCAATATTTCGAATAAAAAGTAATAATATTACGTAGAAATGAAAAAAAAAAATTATTTTTAAACATATAAAGCATAACAGGGAATTCATGTATTCATTTTAAAAACTTGGATTATAATTTGGCAAATAGTTAAACAAAATAATATTAGACATCATCATTAATATTATTTTAATATTATTTCTGATATATTTAGCTATATATATATATATATATATATATATAAGAAAATTACATTTTTAGATGAATGCAGCTGATGAAATTAGAATTTACTCATAATTAAAATACAAATAAGAAGAATATGTAAAATAATAACAATCTGGTATGCACTCATACTTTTTTGTTTTATCCTACATTAATTTATTATGGTTTATGGTTCAGATATGAGGTTACTATATTTGAATATTCCTAAGTACGTTAAAAAACAATTTATATAGTTTTAGAAACTGTTTTGTTTTATGTACATTTCAGTGTGAGTAGGGCTACTGCCAAGCCAACCCCCTTTAGAATATTGTCACTACATTGATAGACAGTAACGGCTATTATTAAATTTTAAAATTTAGCTCAATATATACAAAGAATTTGACACCAACCTCTTAAGGAATTGTCTAATTTAAAACAACGCTGTATATATATGTATATATAACGGAATGTTAGTATGTTTGTTCGTTATAGACTAAATAACTAAAGTACTGATTTACGCGCGGTATTTTGGAAAATGATCCAGATTTTCCGAGGAAGGTTTAAAGCTATCTTGGCTATATTGCATGTAATTAACAATTTTTCATTTACCGTATATTTCTATATAGTTTCAAGTATTACATAGAAGGAATTATACATATGTAAACATCTAATTATACTTTAAAAATAAACTTTATAAACAGTTTTAGTTGATATTCATTTCTGTGTAGGGGAGAGGAGGGATACTGACTCTTCAATTTCATTGAAAATATCCAGAGAACTACCGCCAACAATAATCTTTAAGGTAATCAACTATTTTTGAGCATCCCTGTATATTATATAAAAATTATATGTGTAGTACGAAATTGTGTAATTAAATTCATCACATGTACAGAATAAATAAGTAAAAAAAAAATCGAGATACAACCTGAAATGCATATAGAGATGCTTACTAAAATAGCACTAACGTCAAATAATTCTTTTGTGTGGCCCTGTAAACGAAGATTTTATACAATATGAAACATGCTTTTGTGTATACAAATAATATATTTCAATTTCATTCTGTTTATTGCAATCTATAGTTGTCTGTCTGTACTTCTCAGAACTTACGCGCATAAACGTAACGTACTTGAATACCCTTGTATATCCTGCATACGTAACTTGTGCGATCTAAACATAAGATTCAATCAAATTCACTCCATATGATACAGATTTAGAATATCGAGTGTGAAATTCTGGATAATATTTGAATTGTCCATAGTGTAACACTAGTTTGACGTAAAACCCACTCATTCACTCAATTACTCATCCCGGCCAATATTTGCTCTTCAGTCGAGCTGAGCAGACTTACACAAACGCATGCAGACCAACTCTAAAAATGTTATTTTCAGATTCAAAAATCCTTATAACGTGCAAACTTAGCAAAAACTCAATTTCGGAAATTCGATCCAACAACAGTACTTTTTTTTTTTTTTCTACGTACAGCCGGCAGAAAAAGTATCCGAGCACTAGCAAAAATGCCTATGTAAAAAATGTACACTTAATATAGTTTTGTTAAATAAATCCTTGTCGAATCCTATTTTTAGTCAGTCTAAGAACATGATTCGACAAGGATTTATTTAACAAAATAGTATTAAGTGTGCTTTTTCTACATAGGAATTTTTGCTAGTGCTCGGATACTTTTGCTGCTGACTGTATATATAAGTGTAAGAGAAAGAAAATATGGAAAATTATTATTTAATGCAAAATATAAACACGTTATTACATATAGCATAAGTTTTTGTGTAATTCTAAATAATACAGTCGGCATCAAAAGTATCCGAGCACTAGCAATAATCCCTGTCTAAAAAAGTACGCTTAATACTTCTTTGTTAAATAAATCCTTGTCGAGTCATGTTCTTAGTCAGTCTACGAACGTGATTCGACAAGGATTTATTTAATAAAACAGTATTAAGTGTACTTTTTTTTATATCGGAATTACTGGTTAGCGCTCGGATACTTTTGCTGCCGACTGTATATATTAGTTTTTTACAATAGAAAATTTGATGTTTTCGGCTCTTTAAACTGAATTTTATGTCTTCGTGTATTTGTAATACATCATCTTTATTTTTATTTGTTTATTTATATATTTATTTTAAATAATATTTTTTTCTATTAATTTTTGCTTTTAATTCTGATCACGTAGATTTTGCTCTAAGCATAAACGTCATATTGAAGGAAAAAATGTATTTATATAATTTACTTACACTAGAATATAAATTTACATTCAATCATGAGAAAAAAATTACAAGTAAACAATATTAAAACCTCTAATGGAAATTTAAATTAAAGAATCTCACTTATCGCAAATCGTAAAATTCTTTTTATAAACATTTTATATTGTTTGCAATTAATCTTATACAATACAAGCAATTAAAAAATTAAAATTCAAGAATTAAGTCTATTATTTAATTACTTTATGGGACTAAAATATTTACTTCCTGCAAAATGACTTTATTTCCTTTTAATTTCTTTTCTTGGAACAATTAAAAATGACCCAGTAAAATTTTTCATTAGTTAGAAAACCTCACAGACTGCGGTTTTATCTTTATACTAGAAAAACCCAGGCTCGTGAACGAACTGAATTCCGAATACGGGAAAAATTTCAAAATTAAACTCGAAATGTACAAAACTCGGCCTGATGCTGTTTGCGTGCCAATCCATCTGATCCAAGATAGAGAATGAGAGAGGAAACAAAAGAGATCTGCACTTTAAAAATCAATAAAGTACCACCATTCTGTATTTGCATAAAAATGTGATTATTCCTAATACGGTAGATAATACTTAAAATTCAAAAGCTCAAGCTGTGAAACAAAATGTAACCAACATAGTAAAACATTCTCTTAATTCTATTTCTTTAATCGTATTTCTTATAAACATTTTATACAGATGCCATAGGAACGCATAAACTCTTATTTTTTTATGCACTTTTTTAAAGGTAGCACGTGATCAAAATCAAAACATTAAATTCATTTAACCATTTTTTTTTCTTTTACTTTCGGTTCAGCATGTGATCTTATACTCGGTGCGCCCACACACAGAGTCTCTTAGCCATTTATATATATCTCTTAGCCATTTATATATATATAGATTCATTTTTGGGGGTGGGATTTTTTAGGGCATCTGATATATTAGGTCTTTGCATAAATTCGTGCGGTTTTTTATTGCTTCATTTCATAAAAATACATCAAATCAAATGACAATTTTTAATCAAAATATTCTCCATTACTTTCTACAACCTTTGCCCATTTTTGGGGTAACAAATGTATGCCACGGCGATAGAAGCTCTCGTCTTTGGAGGCAATAAAACGATCAGCGTCCGCACGAGTTTTTGCAACGACCTAATATTTAAATAAAAACTTTAATTCAAAGAAAAACATTATTAAGTGAACATTTTAAATATAATATTGGTTAAAACATGATTTATTGAATCAGTACTTTTTCTCAGAAGACAAAAGATTAACAAATCATAAAGTAAGCAAAAAATTGCTTTAACTTTTTAAGATTTTTGTGATGAATTTTTATATTTGCAATTCGTGCTATACGAAAGAAAATAATTTCCTGAAAACATGCGCATTTGATGGTGGGATGTGAACATATTCGATTTATTTCGGTACTTCTTTTTTTTTTTTTTACTTTCCAAGCACTATAGTGAGGAAAATATTGTAATCATGTCAAAAAATCCGAATTTGAGATTTTGATGCTTCTGTACGTTTCGAGGTCCCCTGAGTCCGTTTTCACTATTTTTACGATGATGTATGTATGTGTGTGTTTATATATGTATGTGTGTATGTATGTGTGTGTGTATGTCTGTGAGTGAACACGTTAGCGTATAAACGCTTTGTTCGAATAAGCTGAAAGTTGGTACGTATATTGTAAGTCACCCTAGTGCGAACCCTATTGATTTTGGTGAATCTAGCACTTATAGTTTTTTTTACAGGGACACAAAGAAAAATTCTTTATCATTATGGCCTATAGGATCAAAATCTTAAAAGTGCGATAGCTACTAAACGCCTTATTCAATTGAAAATAAAATTTATACACATATTATAGGTCACAGATACTCAATATGTATAGATTTTGGAGAATCTAGTACTTATAGATTTTTACAGGGACACAAAGAAAAATTCTTTATCATGATGGCCTATGGGGCCAAATTTTTAAAAGTGCGATAGCGTCTAAACGCCTTATTCAATTAAGCATTTTGGTGAATCTTACATTTATAGGTTTTTACACGGACACAACGAAAAATTCTTTATCGTTATGATCTATGGGCTCAAAGTTCAGTAGCGTTCAATAAAACATCGTGTAATAGATGGAGAAAAATACTCAAACACTCTATTATGGTTTTCTCTCTTTTGTTTGTTTAACAACTCCTCTTTCTTTACTTTATCTACAAAACTTAATTACTCAAAATTCAGAAATTTGAGTGGAATTACTCCAGATTTTTTTTTTTTTTTTTTTTTTTTTACCTGAGAATGAATCGCCCTTTATTTATTATTATTATTTATATGTTATTCTTTTATCTAAGTATGGCCACAAAATTAGATATCTTCTTTTGCAAAATTTCGAAATCGCCCTACTTGAAAAACATTGTATTGGAAAAACATCACTGATAACACAAATTATGTATGAGGAATTTGAAAAGACATACCGTGTCATTATAGGTATTGGTTTATTATCAAAAGGCATATTTTAAAGAGAATGAGCAGTTTTATTACAGGGATAGAATTGGTCAACAGCATCTTCATGGTTCAATTCCCAATTACATCAAGGATTTTTACACTGCTGTTGTGTTTTATGACATAAACAATGAAAATTTATTTCATGAGGCATCTATGTGGATTAATGATGTCATAACAATGCTAGGAAAGAATGCAATGGGCTCGTCAAACCTGACGTCAGAGGTCAAATGATAGAGGAAAAACAAATAATAGACGAAGTCTTGTTTATCTATAGCGATTGCTGAAATAACATATTTTCTATTCTTATTTCTGATCAATCGTATTTAATCTGTGTTTTTTTTTTTATACATCATCATTTTTAATCCATCATTATTCATCATCTTTTGTTTGCTGTATGCATTTACAATCATCATTTAGTTTATATTTGTTATTTATGTTCATGAAGAACATGTTAAATACTCTGATTTTTGGTACTTAAATCAGTGACAGTGCAATATCGTACTGCTTAAATCCATTTAGACCAGTAACTAAGTAGATTAACTTGTTGTAACTCCTTTATGCAATTAAATTAAATGAAAACATTATAAAATTTAAAATTATAATCCATAAACATTTCACAAGAACAATCTATTATTTATTGTTAGATCAGTTAATGTAACAGTTACACTAGAACATACAAATATCGATTCTTACAGTTGAAAATAAATAAACACATAAAGGGTATTTTAAAAAAATATTAAATTTACAAATACAACTATTCAACTGTTTACAAATGCACAATATTACATTTATTTTATTTTATATTAAATATTAACATTTTTGTTCTTAAGAACAATATTTAACTGAATTCGATTTTTCGTTTTCTTCTATCACATGATTTAGCAGACGAAACTAGGAACAGTCCATTAATATCTTAGTAGGAAACCAAAAAATTATTAGTTAAAAAAGTTCAAATAACATTAGAAAAAAGTGAAAGAAAATATGTTAATGACATCAATGATAGGTTTCCTGAAACTAGGGCGAAATTTGTCATTAATGCCAAACAACTTTCTTGACCTGTTTTGCTGAAGTCCCGCCAAAATATGAGACATCTGAAAGAGTGTAACAGAATGTATGGTAGATGTGGAACTGTAAGAAGATTGCATTCGAACCCTGCACGAAAGAATAGTTGCAAATGGCAGAACTGAGTTTTACACTAAACAAAATCATATATGCACCAAAAATTTACAGTGACATTAAACGTTAAAATAATAAAGAATGTTTCTGCTACAGAAAGGGATATTTTATGTTTATTAAATATTAATAGGTGGCTTTTCCGTTTGTAATTAACATCTGTATTATGTGCATTTATGCATTGCATTAAAATTTTATTTATAATTATTTTGCGTACAAGTTGAAATGTACATTCATTTGAATAGTTAATTTTTTGAATTATTTATATAATATATTCTGTATAGTCAGATTTTAAACATTCTTTGCACACCTATGATGTGTTTTCATTTTTATTTTATTAAAATTTATTCTTTTTTATGCCTTTATACATTCATAAATAGTTATTTTTTATTTGTTACCCAATGCGATTCAGTGTTGTTTAAAATAAAACATTTTAATAATTTTTACTATGTATTTTTTCGCATGTCATTAAATTCTATTATTTTCTATTCAAGCTTTTTTTTCTTTTGTATGATGTGAACTATTTTTATCATATATATGGCACATATATATAGCGCATGAATGAATATATTGCTGTAAAAAAAAGCTCTCTGTAATATAGTTGTTTCCTTACAAGAGGTGAAGAAATTTTCCGAAATATCAGAGGAATAGCAAGAAAGAGATTTCCTATAAATCTCTACTTTCTATCATCGATCACTTATAATTCCAATATATTTTGTCTGAAAAGAAAGTGCTTTTTTTCTTTCTTTTAAAAAACAAAATCTTAAGAAAATATTTCCAATAAAATTTACCTCGTATATTGCATATTGACAAACTGAAATTAAATCTTTATGGTAAAATATTTATTCTATTTTTGTTTTATCACATTATTTCTTAAAATGAAATTCCATTTTAATAGACTCAAAATATACTGTTTTTAAGTTTTTAATATTTTCAAGCAGAAAAAGTTTATATATATATTAATATATTTTACTTTAGTTGTTTCACATATCAGCTGAAATAAATAAAATAGTTATGAAATCACTTTTTCAAATCTAAAAATCTATATAAAAAACAAAATTATTTAAAATTCGATTTTAAAGGTTTTGTTTCCAGAATACACTTCAAACACTTGAAATATATATATATATATATATATATATATATTAATATTCATAAAAAATAAATTAATTACTTAATTAAAAATATAATCCTCATTTCGATTTATATATAGTCAATATTTTCGGTAAAAGATAATAAAATTTCATATAAGTAAAACAAAGTTCAATTTTAAAAAAGGTAAAATATATTTTTAAACAGTGAATGATTTAAAAACATGAAATTGTAATTTTGGAAAACTGAATAATTTTTTAAATATTAGTTTTAATTATTTTTACATATTTTGCAAACCAATTGAGTGAAAGATACATGTTTAAATGATTAAAAATGAAAAATTTAAGATTTTACTTATTAACAAAGCAAAAATAAGGCATGAAATAATAAATAAATGGAGATTATTACTTCAGAACAAAAAAATTAAAAGCATTTTTAAGTTTTATATTTAATAAATATCTGTTTATAATATATTGACTATTTCATATATTTCTTCTTTTCTGTTTTAACTTGTTCTATGACAGGTTTTGCTTTTATTATATTTCACAAAATATTAATATAATCTAATAATAGTAGAACATTTTAAGCCAACAATAAAATATTGCCAACGAATAATTCTTAAAATTTACAGTGTTTAGAATGTATTTATATATATATATATATATTAATAATATATATATATATATATATCCAGGAATCATATTTATTGTTTTTAAATGTAAAATTATTTCTTATTACCATTAATTCTTTTTTATTACTATTTTACACCAATTCTAAGAAAACTATACCAGCAAATAATTTTCTAACTTACATTTAGCAACATTTAAAGAAAAGTTAACTTAGAATCAAATTTATTGTTTCTAATCTTAAAATTATTTGCAATAAACATTTAATATGTTTACAACTACTTTCTTACAATTCAAACAATTAAATTAAAGAATTAAATCCATCATTTAATTACTTTCGCGAGCTAAAAGATTTACTTCCTACAAATTGACTTCATTTCCTCTTTATTGTTTTTTATCTAGAAACAGTTAGAAATGACTTTTAGGAATTTCGAATTAATCAGAAAGCTTGTCAGATAGTACTTTTAATTAAATTTGTTTCTCTGTGTTGTCTTGTTTACTTGGCTTCGTCTGTTACATAGTGATGGAGAGTTTTAAACGAATCGTAAATATAATTATAAGATGTTAAATTAGTACAAATTGTTGCGTACTTGAGTTAGTTGGTTGGTTGGTTGGTTTTTACGTCTCACTAGTGCTGCGCAGATGGACAATTAGCGACGGTCTGGGACTCACCCCTAGAGGTAGTCCGGGGACATGCCATCGCAATTTTGATCCTCCACGGAAGGGATGGCTTTCCGGCTTCGGCGACCCCTACAGGTATAATTTTTGATGGGAACATGGAAGACATTGCGGCCACGACAGATTTTACGTGCACCAGCCACCATTAGTGTACACGGCGATCTTTGGCCGGATGGCTCGAGTACCGAACCCGCAATCTTCCAATTACGAGGCAGGCGTTCTACCAACTGGACTACCGCGGCTCGTTGCGTACTTGGGAGTTCGTGAGTTGTTGGAGAAAGAAAAATGGATCTTGCAGAGACTGGAAACTTTATTTACAGAAAATTCTAGAAGAATACAGGTCTATAAACCAAGTATCCACTTCACTTTCACCAGTAAATACAGCTTATATAACAGCTATCAACAGCAAATTCACTGTACAAACTGTATCAGAGCATTAACATACAGCAGTGCAACTGTATTCTAAAGAGTCTCAGAGCTCTTTATCCAGCTAATGTTTTGGCGAAACTAAACTGTGATTGACTGATTTGGCGTAAAGCAGCTCCTTAAATACCCTCGTAGAAAAATGTAGAAAAATTCAGAAACTTGTCAGCCAGTGAGGTTACAGATTCGACATTTGGCATATCGATAATAAGGATTTTCTCCCCAAGGCCGTCAAGGTGGGGAAAAGTCGCCAAATCCATTACCTGCTTTATTGAAGCTTCTTAATGTGTTTTTAAGAGGAAATTAGCTATTTTCATGCGAAAAAAGAGCTACAAATGAAGAACGTTGACATTGTATCACCTGACTTAAGCTGCTATCACGCGAAAGAACATATATTCTGAAGTATAATCTATTGAATCTCAAACCTACCGAACAACTTTCCTGTAGAGAGCCTACAAGGAGAGAGGTGACAATAGCGAGTAAGCTTCTCATTGGCTTAGAAATTTTTTTGACAAAATTCCTCCTTTAAAAGTGTTTTTGATAGCTTTAAAGCACTGTGCTCGAAACTATAGCTAAAATAAAGGATTATTATCAAAAAACCATGATATCTGTAAATCTTTTGCTGTTGATATTCGACTGAGAAGTGTTTGAATTAGTTTGGTAGAAAAAATGTCTGCTACGAGCATGCGCCGTAGCGTAATTTCATCATTTGTCGTCTCTCTCCTTGGAGGCTCTCTACTTTCTTGTGCTCAGTCAAGGGTTTTTTTTCAGCATAAACGAAATCCACAAATGTAAACAACGAGCGCAACATTTGGCGATAATTCCTCTTTCGAAGGTTTAAAAGGAATGAGGATAGGAATCGCGATTCTCTGATTGGAGGACTTCATTCTAAAGACTATAAGTAGCGTTTTGTAGCGTATGTGATTTTAACAGTCGAAAATGCGTGATTGAAGGATATACGTGCGGCAAAAGCATCAAACGGTAGTTTTTCACCGGTTTACCGCATATTTATTAGTTACTATGTGCTAATGCCGTTTATACGGAACTTCATGTGATTGCGGTTTAAGTCTCTTTGAATGATTTTGCATAAAATAACTACGAATTATTTACAAAATCATAACAATATTCTAGGTACACAAAATGAAATAGCCTATTGGAGAAATATTGCAAATATTTCTAAGCTATTTCATAAGTTATTCGATAATAATTTATCATAGGACTTCTTTTATTAGTACCATCACATAACGCATTATATTAAAAAATAAATAATTAAATAAATAATTAAAATATTCAAGGTAAATCAAAATTTAATATTCAGTTCTAAAAGAAATCATTGTGGAGTATCCATTTTAAGTATAATATTGGCTAAAGCATGATTTATTGGATAAGCATTTTTGTAGAAGACGGAAAATTAATGAAACATAAAGTAAGCATTTATTGTTTAAATTTTTATAGGTTGATTTTGGTGTTAAGAATTTATCGCCACAATTTTGTGCTTTAGAAAAGAAAAGATTTTCCTGAAAACGTGCGTGTTTGAAGATGGGGTATGCATTGATTAAATTTAGTTCGATTAAAAATATTTTAGATATGCGAGTGAACCATGCTTTCTTTCTTTTTTAACTGGGATTAATTTATATAAATATAGCTACAAACTAATATGTTAACTTTCTTTTGCAAAAGTTCAAAAACGTCCTGTTTGGTGAAACAAGTGTTGGAAGGACATCCCCGATGACACGATTTATGTATGGCAAATTCGACAGTGCTTATCGTGCCACAATAGGCACATATTTCTTACGAAAAGCTATACTTTATGGAGATTTATCAGTGGGATTACATATATGGAATTGAGTTGGTCAAGAACGGTTTCATAATTTAATTCTCCTTCACATCAAAGATTTTCACGTTACTGTTGTGGTTTGTGATAATAACAATGAACATTTATTTCACGTGACATCTAAGTGGACTGATTATGTTGGAACAGACTAAGAAACAATGGAATGGGCTCTTCTCACCTGACGTCAGAGGTCACATGATAGATGAAAAACAAATAGCAGACGAAGTCTTGTTCATCTAGAGCGATTGCTGAAATAACATATTTTCTATTCTTATTTTTGATCAATCGTATTTAATCTGTGTTATTTTTTATACATCATCATTTTAATCCATTTCATATCATTATTCATCATCTTTTGTTTGCTGTATACATTTACAATCATCATTTAGTTTATATTTCTTATTGATGCTCATGAAGAACATGTTTAAATACTCTGATTTTTCGTACTTAAATCAGTGACAGTGCAATATCGTACTACGTAAATCCATTTAGACCAGTAACTAAGTTAATTAACTTGTTGTAACACATTTATGCAATTCAATTAAATGAAAACATTTTAAAATTTCAATTCATAATCCATAAACATTCCACAAGAAGCTATTATTTTTTGCTAGATCAGTTAATGTTACAGTTACGCTACAATATACAAAAATCGATTCTTATAGGTAAAAATAAATAAACACAGAGTGTTTTTTTAAAAATTATTAAATTTACAAATACAATTATTCTACTGTTTACAAATGCACAATATTACTTTTATTTTATTTTATATTAAATATTAAAATTTTTGTTCTTAAGAACAATATTTAATTGAATTCGATTCTCAGAATTCGTCTATTCGTTTTCCTCTATCACGTGATTGAGCAGACGACGGTGGGAAGAGCCCATTATTACGTTAGCAGGAAATAAAAACTTTTTTATTGACAAAAGTCAAATAAAGATAGAATAAATCGAGAGAAAGATCAATGAATAAAATGACATGTTTTGTGAAATTAATGCAAAATCTGGATTCAATCTCAAAATGCTTTCATGCCTTTGGCTGAAATTTTGCCAAGCAATAAGATACCTGAAAGAATAAAAAAAATGTGTACTGGATGTGGAACTGAAAGAAGATTTCACTGACATCCTAATCAGAGAATAGTTGCAAATGTAGAATTGAGTTGTACACGAAGCAAAATCATCTCTACGCCAGAAATTTATAATAACTTTAAGCGTTGAAAAAAAATTAGTTAGCAAGAAAATTTCTTTTCTGTTCTCAGCATAAGTAAATAACAGATAAATAAATAACTTATCTTTATCGTATCTAATGTGTGGTTTTTCCTTTTGTAATTAATATTGTAATATGAGCCTTTTTAAATGCATTGTCTTCGATTTTAATTGATGAATGGTTTGCGCACGTGTTAAATTTCGTTTTATGTAAGTTCATTTCAATGGCTACCTTAGAAACAATTTATGTAATAAGTTTTCTACATATATTTAAAAATTCTATCCATATTTACGATAAGTTTTCATATATATATATATATATATATATATATATATATATATATATATATATATATATATATATATATATATATATATATTTAACTTAATTTATTAATGTGTTTATACAATTATAAACAGTTATTTTCTATTCGCTTCCAGTTCCAACACTGAGAAAAAATTCTGTAACTGACATCTAGAATCTAAATTGTGGCTCTAGAAAAAATAGTTCCATGTCATCCTTATAAATTCTAGTCCCCTTGGAAAGCGAGTTCTAGAAGCCCCTATTATAATTCTAGAGCATTTGCCTATATTATCGAGGGCAAAGTTATTTAAAAATCTCTGCAAATAAATGAGACTACAAGAGACGGGTTTCAGCAACTATAATCTTGGTTTATGACCCAATTCTAGAAAATCAAGCGACAATTTCTCGCAATACAAAAGATTCAGAATATTCAGAATATTGTTTCACCATCTAGAAATGTGTAAACTAGTAATTCTCGATGATTTCGTCTATTCAGTTTATTGGCGAGCCTTATGCGCATAGCTCAAAAATCTATGTTTCTAGTTAAGGGATTTGGAAAAGGACCACTTATTCATTCTAGAGGAAGGCGGTATATATATATGTTTTTTTCTCAGTGAATGCGTCTCAGTACTGTCTGAAGTAAAATATTTCTATAATTTTTAATATCATTTACTCGCATGCTATTAAATTCTATTATTCTACACTCAATCTCTTACTTTTTTTTAATGATATGTAACATATTTTTTTCATATATATGGGTGAATATATGAGTGAAATTACTAAAATATTATAGTTAAGTAAATTAATTATAAAAAGTGATACATTTGTTTTCTTATAAGACATGAAGAAATTTTCCAAAGTGTTAATGAATACCAAAAAAGATTTTTCTTATAAATCTCCACTTTCCCTCATGGATCACCTATTATTCCAATACCTTTTGTATAAAAAGAAAGTTAATTTTTTCTTTCAAAAAACACAATATTTTGAAAATAATATTTTCAATAAAATTTATCTCGTATATTGCTTATTGACAAACTAAATTATTTTGTTAATATATTGATTCGATTTCTTTTTGTTCCATTATTTATAAAAAAAATGAAATTCCATTTTAATATACTCAAAGTATACTATTTTTAAGTTCCGAAGCTTTTCAAGAAGAAAAAGTTTATAGATTTTTAAATATATGTTCAATTTATTTTCTAATATATTTTACTTCAGTTACTTCACATATCAGCTGAATAAAATAGTTATGAAACTACCAAATGTAAAATTTTATATGAAGAAAAAAAAAAAATTGAAATTTGATTTAAAGGTTTTATTTTTAGAATACACTTTAAACATTCAATATATATATTTTTTCTAAATATTTTTTTAAATATAGTTTGTATTTCGATTTATATATAATCAATATTTGCCAAAAAAGATAAAAAATTTCGTACGAATAAAACAGAATTCAACTTTATAAAAGGAAAAATATATATAAAAAATTATGAATAGTTTGCAGACTTCAAATTGTAATGCAGGAAAACTGAATAAATTTTATTAAGCAAATATTTTATACATATTTAGCAAAATATTTGAGTGAAAAATATATGTTTAAATGAATAAGAATGATAAAATTAAGATTTTCATATAATAACAATGAAAATAATCTGGTGTGTCACTCACACGACTTTCTCTTACCCTGAAATTTAATACTATAAATACAGGTTGCAGATTAATAGGTAAGATAACGAGTACTGTTATGTAAACCTATGTTAAACAAATCATATTAGGCTTCTGAAAGGTTTTATATGATAATTAGTTCTGTGTGAGGGGTGCTACCGCCCCCCTCAACCCCCCGTTTCATTAATGCACTTACATTTATATAGAATTTAATTTGGTTATTAAAAAGTAATTCAATTCTCTTAAAAAAAAAAAATATATTAAAATTATTATTTAAAAAAATTATCTTTTATGATAAGGCAGACGATTTCCATATTAGAGTAGTATATCACCAAATATCCAAAATAAGTCCATTTTATTCTCAATATAAAAAAAAAAAAAAGTATGATTTTTTTTTTCTAATTTTTTTTTTTTTTTTTTTTTTTTTTTTTTTTGTTAAAAGTAAAAAAAATCGATAACTTTGTTTTAAATTATCGCAGATCGATGGTTCAACCATTCGTTTTAAAGGTATTGGCGAGCTCTTTTGAAAGACACCCATCATGAAAATTTACTCCCCTCGAGGGGGGGACTTCCCCCCCAGGGGGGGGGCGAGGATCTTACATACACAAAAAAATTTTCCCAGTTAACTATCTCTATTACAAAAAATATATATTCGTTTCATTTGGTTTAGTGCAGTCTATAGACGTTAAACTCTACTTTTCTGCAATTTCCCCCATAGACGTAATGTATTAGAATTCTCTTGATTGTCCCTGTACACGAACCATTTGCTTGATCTTAACGAAAAGCTTACTGTAGCATCTCTATATGATACACATTTAGAATACCAAGTTTGAACTTTCTACCATAATTTGTTTTTGAGATATGCTGATAACAGACACACACACAGACACACAGACCATTTGCTAAAAACATGATTTTCGTATTCAGGGGACCTCAAAACGTGCAAATATAACAAAATCTCGTGTTCGTAAATTTGACCCAAAAACAATACTTTCTCTACCTTATATGTAAGAGAAAGTTAAAAAAAATGTATAAAATAATTAAGAAATGGAGATTATTACACCGGAGTACAAAAATAAAGGAACAACCTTCTCTCTCAATTTCTTTTTCTGCGCATAATTTTTAAACAAATAAACATATATGTAATAAAAAAAGTGGATGGCATATTCGTTATCGTATATTTAGTTGAATTTTATATAACTTTAGCAAAAGCAATAACTTTTAAATTAATAATAATTGAATCTTTCTCAAAAGTAAAGTAATCTCTGGAAAAAATGAAACATTTTAGCAATTTTAGAAAAGGAAACTTAATAAAAATTGGTCATAAGGATGCAATACGGCTCACATGCATCCATTTGTTGGATTAAATCCGAATTTTTCTTCCTAAATTCCCCCCCCCTTTTTTTTTTTTTTTTTTTGCATGTGAATAACGTTCGAAAAAATGTACGTACAAACATGAAAATCGGATAAGACGTTCATTATAAAATTATTTATCGACATTTTATTACTTTGGTGATGCTCATAGTTTACAAATTCGTAGTTATATTTTTCAAAAAATTCGTTATAAAATTAAAAGAAAATTGAATACAGAAAAAAATATCGGGATTTAGTTTAACATTTGAAGGCATATTCGTCTATCTGTAAAGCATCATTAACACCATTTTTCATTAAATTTTCTTTTCTAGAATTGTTGAATTGTTTTTTTTTTTTTTTTTTTTTTTTTTTTTTTGTAGCTTACTTTTGAGAAAAATTTAATTATTATTAGTTTTTTTTTTTTTTTTTTTTTTTTTTTTTTACTTATGCTAAAATTATATAAAATTCGATTAATGATATGATATCGAACATTCCATCCAAATTGTATGCTCATATGTTTATTTATTTAAAAGTTATGCGCAAAAGAAGAAAATGTGTAAACTGGTTGTTCCTTTAATTTTGTACGCCAGTGTATTAAAAAAAAAAAAAGTAAAAGCATCTTTAAATATTACATTTAATAAATATTTGTTCAGAATATAAACTTTTCTATGTTCACGGTGATTATTCTGTATATATTTTATCTTTCTGCTTTAACTTGTTTATGACATATTTTGTTCTTAGCATAAATATTATGTTTCACAAAATATTAATATAATCTATTGAGAGTAGAACACAGAATTCATTAAATATTAAGAAAAATATTGCCTACAAATAATTTTTAAATTTTCGTTTTTCAGAATCTATTAAAAAAATTGAAATGCCGAAATCATATTTATTATTTTTAAATATAAAATCATACCTAATTATCATTTAAATTTTTTTATTATTACTATTTTACACCTCATTATAAGAAAACAATTTATTTTATAAATTGCATTTTCCAACATTTAAAGAAAAGCTAATTTAAAGAATCGAATTTATTGTTTATAATCTTAGCATTATTTGCGATAAACATTTAATATATTTATAGATAATTTCTTACAAAACAAACAATTAAAGAATTAGAATTCAAGAATTAAATTCATTATTTAATTACTTTCTCCAGCTAAAAGATTTACTTCCTGCGAATTGACTTCATTTCCTCCTTATTGTTTTTTCACTAAAAACACTTAGAAATGACTTTTAAGAATTTATAATTAATCAAAGAGCTTGTCAGATCGCACTTTTAATTAAATTTGTTTTTCTGTGCCGTCTTGTTTACTTGCTTTCGTCTGTTACATAGCGATGAAGAATTTAAAGTAAATCATCAAATATACGTCTAAGATGTTAAATGGGTAAATCTCCTTGGTATACAAAAGGAAATTGCCTATTCGAGAAATATCGCAATAAATATTTCTAAGCTGTTTTGTAAATCATTCGATAAAAAAAAAAAAAAAAAAAAAAAAAGATTTTTCTAAGAAAATATAACAAACAATTATAATCGATTCAAGCAAATATTCTTCCTGAAATATACTCTATATTTGGCTTCCCAAAGTTTTGAGTATATTTTGTAAAAATATTATTAATTTAAAGTTTAATCATAGCTTCTGAAAAAATAGATTCAAAGATTCTACTGATGGAGTTTTATGAAATTTTAATCAACAGATACTGAGGTGTAGCCATGTGGAAAACCATAGAAGGTGATGATAATTGCAGCTCTACCTGTCAAACGATATCCACCCCAATTAAGTCTGAATTCGTTTTCTTAATGGATATTTTACATATCAAGTTTGGTGCAACTATGCTACAGAAATTGAGATTTAGCTTTTCTATTCACGGGGTAAATTGCAGAACAGAAGAGCCATCTATTGGCCAATGAACACCCAGATCGAATCCCATAATGACCCTCTCATATACCAAATTATAATAGAATATGACGTATAGCCTTTCCGTTTACGGTAAAAATTACAACTTTGCAACGCCATCTATTGGCCGATATGATTCCAAACTAAATCAAAGTAATGCTCTATGGTGGCCCTCTAACACATTAAGTTTTGTTTGATTATGCACAATAGAACTTCAGATATATTGCCTTTTCTTATATGAAAAATATTGCAGTATAGCCCCTACAGAACGATTTGCACCAAAAATAGATAAGTACTAATATATGCCAATGTGCGACTACATGTAAATTTATATGAAATTTTGTGATGTAGTTCTCGAGATAAAGTTGGCACAACATTTTGTTACACGCATATATAAAGATAGATAAGACAGACAAACAGACAGTCATTTTCTAAAGCTAGTCAAATCTACCTCTTTTGGAGCTCTCAAAATGTGTAAATTCGCCGAGAACTGAAAGTCGAAAATTTTCACGGATCCAATACGTTTTTCTATTGAATACTGAAAATTTTTAATATATTCTATTGAATGTGGAAGAAAATAAACATAAGATACGAAATAATAATAATAAAAAAATAATTTTAGTATAAAAAATTTAAAAAAGTTATTAAATATTATATTTAATAAATATTTGTTCAGTAATTATTTAAAAAAACATAAGTTTTATTATTAATATTATTATTTCTCTTACTAATTGACCATTTAAATAATTTTTTTTATTGTAGACAATGTTTATTTTATCCGTTTTTGTATTTGATTTTTCATTACATTTTTTTTTTTTTTTTTTTTTTTTTTTTTTAGTTGGATTATATACGTAATGTAGTTATATAAAACTTCATGATTTAAATGAGATAATATATACTCAGAACAAATTTAGAAATCTTGCTATATCTCTTTTTGTTATGCATTTTAAATGATTGTCTTTATATTCTTTCGATGAAAATACTTTGTCCCTACCATAAACATATTATTCAAATGTAATAATAATAATAATAATAATAATAATAATATAAATCTACATGCTGTATTTCATTAATATTTGTATAAGAATATAAAAATTTATTTATTCACAAGAAAAAGCAAATATTTAAATTAACGTTGATTTAGAAACATTTGTAGAAATGCATATTAAAGAATCGTATTTATTGTTCATAAATATAAAATTATTTCCTATAAACATTTAATATGTTTAAAATCGTATTCTTACAATAAAAGCAATTTAAGAATTAGAATTCAAGAATGAAATCCATTATTTAATTTACTTTCTCGAACTAAAAAAATTTGCTTCCTGCAAAACAACTTCATTTCCTCTTCATTTCTTTTTCTAGGAATAGTTAGAAATGACTTTCTGGAATTTCTCATTAGTTGGAAAGTCTGACAGATCGCGCTTTTAATTAAATTTTCTTTTTTTTTTTGTTGTACCGACTTGTTTACTTGACTTAAAATGTAAGTGATTCATCAAATATCATTGTGATCTAAAATGATAAATTTGTAAATCAGTGGTATAGAAAAGGAAATATAGTTTTCATGAAATATCGGAAATAATTCTAAGAATTTTCATGAGTCACATGGTAATATTTCATCATTTACTTTATTTTTATTATTATCATATGACGCATTATATCTTAATAAATATTTTTTTTACATATTTCAACGAAATATAAAAGTAGTTATTATTTCTAAGAAAATAATTATAAAATAATCATGTTTGATAAAATACCGGTTTAAACAAAATTTATCGAATCGTTTTTGGGAAAAAGATTAAACGAATTATAAATCAGCATTTAATATCTGAACATCTAAGAAAGGTTTCGATGTTTTATTTTTAATAAAATATTCTCTAAAATCAATGAAAAACTTTCCCAGAAACTTGTGGAGTTACACCTTGTGTGCGCGATGATTAAGTTACGTTTCGTCTAGTCTTATCATACATATTATACGAGAGTCAAGTTTTATTTCTTTAAAGTTTGTGATTCATTTATCTTATTATGGATACAATCTGCGATGTCGAACCTTCTTTAGAAAAGTTCAAAATTGTCCTGCTTGGCGAACAAAGCGTTGGAAAGACATCACTGATAACACGATTTATGTATGACAAATTTGACAATACATACAGTGCTACAATAGGTATTGATTTCTTATCAAAAGCTATGCACTTACAAGATAGGACGGTAAGATTACAGATATGGGATACCGCTGGCCAAGAACGTTTTCACAGTTTGATACCCAGTTACATCAAAGATTCTGACGTTGCTGTTGTGGTTTATGATATAACCAATGACGATTCATTTCAAGTGACGTCTAAATGGATTAATGACGTTAGAGCAGTACGAGGGAACGACACAATTATTATTTTGGTTGGAAACAAAACGGATTTGGTTGACAAAAGGCAAGTGATGACAGGAGAAGGGGAGGGGAAAGCTAACGAGTTAAATGTTATGTTTATTGAAACTAGTGCAAAAACTGGTTGTAATGTCAAACAGCTTTTTAAGCGTTTGGCAGAGGCCTTGCCAAGAAATGAAATGCCTGAAAGAAAAACTGATTTTATGGTTGATGTGGAATTAAAAGATGATTTTACTGTAGAATTTCAACGAGATAATGGTTGCAAATGTTAAAATTAAAATTATTACTAAACATAACCATAACAATTATAATTATTTATTCTTTTTTAAAAGATTAATAAAGAAGAAGTGTTATGTAATTTTAATTTTTAAATATACATTATTCACTTAGATAAAATTCATTCGATAATTCCTTATTCATAATCAATTACAGATTTTTCTTTTTTTCTCTTTTTTGTTTAAGTAATAGTTTTTCAGTTATAAAAAAAATCGCATAGGTACGATATTAAAATATTTATATCGTACTATACATATTTATAATTGATACATATTTATAATTGGAAAATACTATGGACTCATGCGGTAAGTTTTATTTCTTTCAATTAAAAAAAAAATTAATTATATTTTTTCTTTATATACATACTTTTTTTTTTTTTTTTTTTTTTTTTGATAATGCAAATAACTACTGTTTGAAAAGAATATTTCAATAATCATATAGCCTATTGGTTTGTTTGTTTTCAAATTATGATATTTTATAATGTATTGCTTTAAGTATTATGCTGTGTACAGTCGGCAGCAAAATTATTCGAGCGCTAGCTCCCTGTATAAAAAAGGTATACTTCATACTGCTTTGTTAAATAAATCCTTGTAGAATCATGTTCTTTGTCAGTCTAAGAACATGATTCGACAAGGATTTATTTAAAAAACAGTATTAAGTGTACTTTTTATAGATAGGTATTTTTTCTAGCGCTCGAATAATGTTGCTGCAGACTGTCAATTAAGCAGAACCTCTCGGCCGTCGGATTAAAAAGTTTCATTAATTTACCTTTTGTTGTTTCCAAGATATAACAGTCGGGAAAATCTCCCCGTTACACATGCACATACGTACTGGGTAATTTCCAAAGAACACTTTATCTAATTAAAAAGACATTACAATATATAAATCGTGTGGAAACTTGATATTAAAATTTCTGACCAAATGCAATAATTCCATTAATTACGGTAGTCGGGTAATAAAATTTAAAAAAAAAACAACCGTTTATTCTGCAGTATATTTAGTGGATATGTCTGTTTGAAAGCTACTTGAAATATTAGAAATTAAAAGTATTGAAGCATATGGATAATTTTTTTGATTAGTGGAGGGAAAAAAAAGAAGCACCCCAAGTTACATAAATCGAAAATATTCGTGAATCAAATAAATATCTACAAATCTAGTTTTTTTTTTTTTTTTTTTTTTTTTTTTTATGAATCGTTTAATCTTTAGTATATTTAGTGGATATGTCTGTTTGAAAACTACTTGAAATATTTGAAATTAAAAGTACTGAAGCATATGGATAAATTCTTGATTAATGGAGGGGAAAAAACACACTCCAAGTTACATAATCAAAAATATTCATGAGTCGAATAAATATCTACAAATCTAGTTTTTTTTTTTTTTTTTTTTTTCTTTTCCTGTCAGTATGGAAGAAAAATATGCGTTTATTAATACATGAATATTAATTCCATAACGTTTTAACTACCTGGTTAATTTATTATATTTGTAACAATATTAGATTTTGAAAAAATGACATTATAGGATAGATTCTAAAATTGTATTTTAAGTAGAATTTTTGTTCTGTTTCAAATTCGGAAGGTTTAGAAAAAAAAAAAAAAAAAAAAAAAACTGTACCACCAGGAAAAAAATGAAATTTTTAAGCTGTTGTGAGAGCTTATTTTATTTTTATTTTTATTTTATTTTTTTTCATTTATGTATCTTTACTTTAAAGAGAGCACTTGATTAAGCAGAATTCAAAAAGATGTTATCTTTAAAAATATTTTTCTTGAAATATTTTGTAATAATTATTTTAACATTCTTAAAGAGATATTGTCTACAACAATGCATCTTAGTAGAATAAAAAATAAAAATAAATTAGAATGAAAAAAAATTATACGTCAGTGCATGTACACTAAATAGAAAGATTAAAAATAATAATAATGAATAAAAATAATTCTTTTTTTTTTTTTTTAGAAATTGTTCCAAATATTATGCATTGATTACGTCAATTAATTTTGCCCTTAATATGTATAAATAAGTACCTATACTATGATTATTTCTGTACTGTAGAAGAACTCAAATAATGCATTTATATAGTGAAAACAAATTTACTGTGATTTTGAGAATTTTTTTTTTTTTTTTTTTTTTTATAAATAATAATCATGATATTTAATATGTAAATTGTGTTTCATGCAATTTTTTCAGTTAGGAATTGAGATGTTAATTATGCAAACCCTAAAAAATTCAGATTAGCAGTGCCATTTTTTTTTTTTTTTTTTTGGTGGGGGGGGGGGGTCTGGCAGTCTAATGAGTCTTGATTAGCAAAAAGTAGCAATAGAGTTCCACATAAACCCAAACTTTTATTTTAGCATTTAGGTACATTTTTATTTATAAACCACAAGGGATTCATTAATAAATCTCTCTATAAATACTATAACTATTTTTAAAATGCATTAGAAATGAACGAATACAGTACCTCGCATTTTACATTTTAAACTGCAATAACAATTTTATAATAATATATGGTAAGAGAAATTACACTTAAAAAACAATCTTGTTATATTACAGAAAATTCTTGGCAGAAATATTGTCAGTAAAAGTCCGTATTCTATGCAAACTATACATTCACAAAAAAAATTTCTAACAGAATAACACACACTGACAAAAAAAATATATATACCACCTTCTTCTAGAACAAATAAGTAGTCATTTTCTGAATCCCGAAACAATAAAAATAGATTTCGGAGCTATGCTTATAAAGTAAACCAATCAACTGAATAGACGAAATGATCGCGAATTTATAATCTATATACTTTTAGACGGTGAAACAATATTATAAATATTATGTATATTTTGTATTGGCATAAATTTTCGCTTGATTTCCAACAATTAGGGGGCCGCGGTAGCCCAGTCGGTAGAGCGCCAGCCTCGTAATTGGAAGATTGTGGGTTCGGTACTCGAGCCGGCCAAAGACCGTCGTGTACACTAATGGTGGCTGATGCACGTAAAATCTGTCGTGGCCGCAATGTCCTCCATGTTCCCATCAAAAATTATACTTCTAGGGGGTCACCGAAACGGGAGAACGAGGAGGATCAAAATTGTGATGGCATATCTCCGGACCACCTCTAGGGGTGTGTCCCAGACCGTCGCCAATTGCCCATCTGCGCAGCACTAGTGCAACGTAAAACCCAACCAACCAACAATTAGGTCAGAAACTCAAATTACAATCGCTAAAACTCGCCTCTTGAGTTCGCATTTATTTGCAGAGATTTTTAAATTAGTTTTTCCTCAATAATATAGGCAAATGCTTTAAAATTCTAATGGGCGTTTCTAGAACTCGCTTTCAAAGGGGACTAGAATTTTTAACGATGATATGGAACTAGTTATGATTTAGATAACTGTAAAATAATATTTTTTCAGTGCAGAAAATATTCATAAAGAATATTTGCCGTAAGGCACATTGTAAAAAATCTCGTTTTAAATAAGATTCTCCAGTTCGACCAACCAAAACGAACCCGAGACCACCGAATAGTAAGCAATGACGTTACATCTCAGCCACGGAACAGCAGTTTGAATTGTTATTCCTTATTTCCCAACCCTGCTTTGACACTAATTCTTCATTTGGAAACCAGAAAAAAATATGTAATCACCAGATAAAATCTGTATTAATTGTCGCAGATTTTATTACAGTTACAGAGAAGAAAATTTAAACTTTTGACAGATCGAGATGTAATTTTACAGTAAACTTTTTGTAGCTTTAGAAAACACTTTTTTTTTTTTTGGTTGGTTGGTTGGGTTTTATGTCGCACTAGTGCTACGCAGATGGTCAATTGGCGATGGTCTGGGACTCACCCCTAGAGATGGTCCGGAGACATGCCATCACAATTTTGATCCTCCACGGAAGGGATGGATCTCCCGCTTCGGTGACACCCGGAGGTATAATTTTTGATGCGAATATGGAGGACATTGCGGCCACGACAGATTTTACGTGCACCAGTCCCCATTAGTGTACATCACGGTCTTTGGCCGGCTCGAGTACCGAACCCGCAATCTTCCAATTACGAGGCCGGCGCTCTACCGACTGGGCTACCGCGGCCTTTTTTTTTTTTTTTTTTTTTTTTTTGAATGTTACAAAATTTTCCGGTTTTTTAACACAGCTTTTTTTTTTTATGTGTAGTATAAGAAAATAGAGATTCACATCAGATTATTTAATAAGAAAATTTCCAAAAAATATTTTATAAACTACCAATTCCAGAAAAATAGCTGTTTTAATTTACCCCAAAAAGAAAAATAATTAATGTAATGTATATGTAAAATTTTTAATGTGACTTTATACATATATCTTATATTATAAACTAAACTTTAATTAATTTAGTACTTAGAGAAATATGAAGGATATTCTTTATCGCATAGCACTAAAATATATTTAAAAAAAAAGGGGGTGTGTGTAAAGTGCATTGTTCAGACACTTTTCAGATAACGAAAAACATATTTGCGGAAATTAATATCTGTACTTTCAAGTTCGTTTTGAAAAGCACTTTATTTTACCAGCATCCTATCAATCAAGAAAATATTTTTCTTTTGAGTGATAATTAGGTTTAGCCCCAGTGAATTTTTAACAAAAAGAGTGAATTATGATACTTCACAAGTTAACAAACCTAATTAATTGCTAAAACTCACAAAAAAAATTTTCTAGGAAATAATTTTTTTTTTTTTTTTTTTTACTGCAAACACTTAAACAATATAGATTTAATTTATGCACTTTAATTTTTTATTTAAATTCCTTAAAATTAAAATAAAAAGGAAATAAACTAGACTATTATTAAACGCAGTTAATTTATAATACATTCAATATTAATGGATTAAAATTTCATTTTTTAGTCCGACAGGACTATCTCTGTCAATATGCGACTTTGCGTTGTTGCCATTTTTAGTGTTCTGCGCCTTAAATATACAATGATATCTGACACTATCTAATTTCACCGTTTAATTTCCTGAACTATCTTAAAATATCATGTCAAACTCAAAACTATATAAAACTTTCACTTTTTTTTTTTTTTTTTTTTTTTTTTTTTTTTTAATCTACTGATAAATGAGAAATTCCTGCTTGATTATATGTAAAAACCGATTGCTGAATTAACATGAATTATTTAAACAACATGACTATAACTCGTAAAATTAATGTTTTTCTACATATGATTTTTATTATATTAAGGGATACGTTGTATGTATTGTATTATACGAGCTGACGCATACGACCTTTTCTGCCATAGGGTTGTCACATGTACCCAGCGAGTGACTATGTTATCAAGGGTAGCACTGTTTCTATCATCATGTGTTACTTTTGAATTACTTTTTTGCTGCATTTTTTTTCGATTTTAGCTGAACAAAATGTGATATAAGAAATTGTTCAGCAATAATTTTCTCAAATTACTTTAGCATAAAACATAAAAAATATTTATAATTCCCTCAAATCCTACAAGTTGAAAAATATACAGTCGGTAACAAAAGTGTCCGAACACTAGCAAAAATTCCTAAGTAAAAAAAGTGCACTTTATACGGTTTTCTTAAATAAATCCTTATTGAATCATGTTCTTAGACTGACTAAGAACAGGATTCGACAATTGTATTTAGGGTAGTGTTTCTACTTAATGATCTAATAGGAAAAATGTCATTTGTCTGATGAGACCTTTTTATGGAAAAATATATTTTTAAAAGTTGCTTCTTTTCAGAATCTTTGCAAGCGTCATTTTAAATATAGCAATACTTTAAAGATATATACAGAATATGAATTATTACCATAAATTGACTGAAAAACGCATTCATAAAAAGTATAATCAAAATAGGAATTAGTTTTTTTTTTTTTTTTTTTTAACAAAGAATGTTGCCAAAACAAATAAATAAAATGTCATCGCCAATTTGTTGACAAAAATTTAAAAGGAGTCATGGGGATCCTATGATAAAACTGTACTGCCTGTGGTAGTATGAAAACTGGGTCGTGAACCATGAATTTTATTTGGAAACCTTTCTTTGAATGATTTTGGTTTCCCATTGTACAATACTAATTTGGTTCTAATAATAATTTGGCTTCTGGTAAATTAAAATTTTAATTAGGTGGTGAAATTGGTATAACATTTATGAGTTTCACATTGTAAAGGTAAATAAGAAAAGAAATAAAGTCCAAAAATTTCGCACGGGTTTACTAGTTTTATAATAATCAGTTCCAGTGAACTTCTTACGAAGTTCATGTGTTACCGAAGATAATCTCAAGACCCACCATTAGGCAAACAGTCTCGATCGAATTATTACAATAATAAAGAATTTAAGTCATAGAACATTACAAAATGTTCTTAAAAAGAAATATATATATATATATATGGCCAATTATTACAATAATACAAATCAGTAAGTAACTACTGATGTAAATTTTAATACTGATTAAAATCTTTGGCATAATACAAAATTTAACTGACATTTTTAACAACGTTTTAAAATAGAATTAAATTATGACGTCAATGAGAATTTAAAATTAGTTTTATAACATACGTTTCACTAAATTTATGAGATATAATGAGATAAATTCTAGGAATAAATATAAAATCATTTCGTTAAGCAGATTCTGACGATATTAATAATAATCGCTACAGGAAAAGAGAATGAGTCCCTGGAGGCTAATTTATAGTCTATGCATTCACTTATTCCACGAAGATACAAACGATTGTTACTTTATATACACCTTATGTTATATTAATTTTTGTGGTTTCTGTCATTATTAAATTGTATTTAGGGTAGTGTTTTTTATTCTAGCTTCATAGATAATAATTTTAGAAAAAAAAAAATATTTTTTTTATCATTTTTTTATTAATTACAAATCCATAATATACAGACAGTAGCAACACTAATGGTCACAAGTGTACAAATAAACTAAACATGATTTAATACATTATATGATAAATTCCCCGTGATGTTTTATATGCAGCTTTTTGAATCATTACATTATTTATCATAACTTGGAAATATCACACTATTTATCATCATATCTCACATTATTTATTATCACATTATATATCATCACTTGGAAAATATGCGATTTTTTTTTTTTTTTTTTTTTTTTTTTTTTTTTTATAATATTCTTTTTACACCATATAAAAATACGAGAGTAGTCCAGAAAGTAAGATTGTACAATTGAAGTTATTTGTAGATCACTGAGTTTTTCGTTGGCTTCATGTTTAGCATTTAAGATTAAAAAAAAAAAAAGAACGTTGTGTTGCATGAGAATTATCGTCTACATACTTGCCAACCATCTCATTAATAACCGTACAATTGTTAACGCCTCTTGAAAAAACGCCCCCTTTCTCACACTACTTCTTTTTAGAGTAATTCTCTCCAAATGTTGTTACGATTAAATAAGAATAAAATTACTCTAAAAACTGACTGGTGAAAAAAAAAGGCGGGTACTAAAAATTGTACGGTTCATAATGAGATGGTTGGCAAGTATGCGCCTGTCTTAACCTATCTGAATGCTAGGAACATTAAACCAATTGAAATCCCTAGAGAAATTTATGATGTTTACAGACAAAACGGGATGAGTTTTTGACGAAAAAGAGGTGGGTGCGAAGTTTCAATAAAGTACATGAAAATTTTTATGATGAAGAGTGAAGTGGGCAGCCGACTCCTAATAATGATGATTTCCTTAACCCCTTCGTAATTTCCAAGAAAAATGGTAAAAGAAGAGCCTGTATTTTTTTTTTTTTTTTTTTTAATTCCAGAAAATTGTCCAAAGTAAAATGTAGGAACAATATATGTATTCATTTTAATTTTTTTTTTTTTTTTTTTTTTTTTAAGGCTAAAATCAAGTAAAAATAATTTTGCAGAAAAACCAACAGTCAGGGTTATTATGACTGAATGTTGGTTTTCCGGTAAGTAGATAAAATAAAAGATATGCGTTTTAAACAATAAAACCGAATTTTATGGAAAGAATTTTACGTATAATAATACACCACCATACGTATAATACACTAGTTTCAGATTCGCTATCCGAAGTTTTATAAATATCACTCTCAGATGTATTTATTTTAGAATTCGAATCCGAGTCAGTTTGTGACTCTGATTATATTATATACACAATATTAAAAATATACATATATTTTACCACAGAGCACAGAATCACTTGCATTTTCAAAAGCGTTTTCAAAAATTTTCAACTGAGCTAAGATTATAAAATAAGTATGACAAATATTTAAAATTGGATATTGCTGACAATTTAAAATAAACCTACTATCTCCAACTACATTTTAAATAGTCTGTTACTTCCATCTGGAGTGTAAAATAAGAAATAAAAAAATTTCTGTTTATCAGAAACATAGATATAGTAATTTATATAGATCTATCATCCCCATGTTAACAAGCAAAGATTTTTGACGCCGAAAAAGTTTTCTGGCATCAGACATCAGAGAGTTAAAACTCGAAAATAGTAATAGAATAGAATGGTAGTGACTTTTGAAAATGCCGAAATATTGCGCGGCTTTTAAGTATTCTAATAAATATATGAAAAGAAATGGGATAAATTTCCATACATAAGTTATGTTCAAGTAATTTATGAAAAATATAATTTTTATAATCAGTTGCTTTGTTATTAGTATGAAATAATTGCTGTCTTCATATTTAATGGAATATTTTTTTTTTTTTTTAATTTTAATATTTTTTAATATTTTATATTAGTAAGTTATATGGAATTTTCAAAATTCTTTTAAATGTAGTTAGCAGCCGCGGAAGTTTTAATATATAACTAGTATGTTGTGGCTACCACAAGATTTTCTTCCATGTATAATCCTATGCAAATTTACGCAATACAAATAATTTATTAAATTATAATTTATTAAAATTATTTTTCTGATGAATGCAGACGATTTTTATCTCAAAGAAATATAATAATAAATGGCGAAAGAAAGACAGTTTTGTGCAAATACATGAGTGTACTAGAGCATAGTAAAAAAAAAAAAAAAAAAAAAAAAAGGAAAAAGTAAAGGAAAGGAAAACGAAAAGAAAGAAAAAAGAAAAAGGGGTAGCTGGAGTTTTTCATTCTCTTTTAGTGCATAAATTTTATTTGCTAAATTACGTGTGTGTATTCCCGTGTATATTCAATACATCCAGAAGAGAGTAAAATGGCCGTCTTTTCTCGAGTAAAAAAGGTATCATTTCCTCCCCCACCCCCTCAATGATCAATCTATGTCTTATTACTATATCTATGATCAGAAATGGTTTGTGTTTACATTTTTTAATGCATTACTTTTGAACACTCCAGCCCGGAAATATCATGGGCACTAGAAATAGAGAGCTCCCGTCATTTTCATGGGAGCGAGAGGAAGGTATTACAGAAGGTTGAAAAGAAGGCGACGGAAAATCGAAGATTTGCCATTACGCACTGTCAATGCATTTTCTTTAAATTTCTCGTTCACTTTTTCATGTAGTTATGTATATCATACCTTCAGGAGTTGCAAAATTTCAGGCAGCACCTTTCTACAAAGACCCTAACAGCAAACATATCCATAGCACTTCCTTAGGATGTCCTTGGAATGTCTTTTTATCCACTGGATATCCTAAGGATGTTATTTGGCGAAAGTGTGCCGTTAGGGGAGGAATCAGATGCCCCGCTATGATAAATGCTTCAACAATGGTCACCGCTATGTTGAAAATTAATCTAAGAATTGCGATTCATTTTGCAATGTAAGCGTTTTTCTAATAACGGTTTCCTTTACTTTAATTGGGTAACGTTTATGAATTGCATCGTATATTGGATTTGTCAAAAATTTTTTTCTAAAAGAAATTTGTCTCTTTTTATACCGATATCTGTCTATTTGTCTGTTAGACAAATTTCTAACAACTGTAACGTAAACCCTAATACAAAGAATTGTACAAAGAGTTATATTTAATTTTGGTATCGGTACGTTGGTTGGTTGGTTTGTTGGTTTAGTTTAGCGTCGCACTAGTACTGCGCAATGGATAATTATCGACGGTCTGGAACGCACACTAAGGATGGGCCGGAGACATGCGATCACACTTTTGATCCTTTGCGGAGGGGATGTAATTTTAGTTTCGGTAGCCGATTAGATACTAGAATAAACCACCGAAAAGATAGACAAAGTATGTTTCACAGTTTGCATGACTGATACATCTCGGCATCTAAATGTTTCAGTTGCATCAAGAGCCTAATTAAATGAGAAAAAATCTGTGGTTAAATTGTGTGGAAGTAATCTCAAGTATTTCCCACTACATTTGATGAACTTTTTTTTTTTTTTTTTTTTTTTTAACACTAGCTTCTAGCCGTTTAGCTGAAGTAAATAAGTATTTCTGGCATTTTACCATGTTTTTATTAACTTCTCTTCTTGTTTGTTTGTTTTTTTGTATGTTTTTTTGTTTGTTTGTTTGTCCGGTACAAATCTTGCAATCTATTTTTAACTAACTTCCCTACTAACTAGACATTTGAAACTTTCACAATAGCTCAGAACCCGGTGACAACACAATACTTCGAAGTCCGGTTTTCGAATTTTTGAATAGTTTTCTTATAATTAATTAAAATATGAAAATAATAGCATCCTAATAGCGTTAAAATAGCCATTAAAATATTAGCGATAATTTAATTGTTGCCCCCAAAAAAATTACAAGTTCATTAACTTTCGACATAAAAATAAATACAATTAATTAAACGTAAACGTTAAAAAATTATAAAAAGTTAAATTATGCATCTCAGAAAAATTGACGCCATTATTACTTAAAAAAGTTTTTGCACATTGATAAGAGATCTATGATTCATCAGAAAATTTAAAACATGGTATATAAAAAGTTTTTTTTTTTTTTTTTTTAAATCTTATAATTATTGCTTTTCTTTCTTTTTTTTTTTTTTTTTGGTAAAATCCTAATTTATGTTGTATTTTTTTCTGTTTAAATCCATTTTTTCAATGCGTCTAAAACTGTTTTATTATTTATTTATTTATTTATTTTATTTTTTCCAGCAAATTCACAAACAATATAACTAATTCCTAAATAAACAGCCGAATTATCTCGTGAAAGAAAAATAAGGCGGAAAACGTATTTACCAAGAAACTAATATTTTTTTTTAAATATAGGCTTTGTTAATGAATAGCCCAATTTCTCATAACTCTAATTAAGTTCCCAAAAGAATCGCTTTTGTTCGGTTAGACTCTCATTATTTGCACCACTTAGAAAACTTCTTTCACCCAAAAGAATTTAACTGAAATATTTCTCTCTCTCTCAGAAAGAATGGAAATTTATCTATTGCATTAGCTAAGCGTTTGCCAGAGTTTAATAAGTGCTTTTTCACATTATTTTGAAAATATTGTGTAATTATGCTGCTCCTTCTGCTTTGTGAGAAGCCCTTTTTCGACGCTTTTAAGATGGCTATATTTTAGAATTAAGCAGCATACACGCACCAGTTTTATTTAAACTTGTACTAAAAAATATAATAAGTAATTTTTTCTCTATTATCCGACTACCGCATAGCTAATGGAAACATTCTATTCGGTCACAATCTTTGATATCGAGTTTTAAACGTATTTGCACGTTTTGGGATTTATCGGACCAAAATTTGGTTTTTGGAAATTGGTGAATGTGTAAGTGTGTATGAAACAGCTGGGGAAGGATATTTGATTATCATATCTCCAAAACGGAAAAAGATAGAATGGCAAAACTTCATAATCACAATTTTACTTTTTTTTATGTGCTTTGCTTCAAATTTTGACTCCTCCCTCTCCCACTTCTTTTTTCCCTCTAAACATTGCAATGAAGTATACAGAGTTATTCTAAACGGTTTGAAAAACATTAAGGGTAGGTCAGGCATACAAAAACAAATCTTTTTTACGAAGGCGGAGCATAGAAACATATAGGCGGAAACGTCATGTGGTCCCACTAAAAGGCGTTGTTTGGTGTAAAATGAATTGGGCAAAACAAGTCGTGGTTATTCCAATAAGGATGGAGTTTTACAACAATGCTGGGATGGCAGACATGCGTACAGGTAAGAAATCCGTAAACTATGAGGGCTTTGAAGCAAGACTTTAGGAAGCAGCAACACGTGTTCATGATAGACCTGGAATGAATTAAGGGGACTTTGTACCTTTCACTGAGAGAAAATTCTGCAACTGACATCTAGTATCTAAATTGTGGCTCTAGAAAAAAAAGTTCCTGTCACCCTTATAAATTCTAGTCCCCTTTGAAAATGCGTTCTAGAAACCCCTATTAGAATTCTAGAGCGTTTGCCTGTACTATCGAGGACAAACCTATTTCAAAATATCTCCAAATAGACGTGAATACAAGAGGCGGGTTTCAGCAGCTATAATCTTGGTTTATGACCCAATTCTAGAAAATCAAGCGCGAATTTCTCGCAATACAAAAGATTCAGAATATACAGAATATTGCTTTACCCTCTAGGAATGTCTAGACTAGAAATTCTCGATCACTTCGTCTATTCAGTTTATTGGCGTGCCTTATGCGCATAGCAAGGAAATCTATGTTTCTAGTTTCGATATTTAGAAAATGACCACTTATTCATTCTAGATGAAGGCGGTATATATATATTTTTTTTTCAGTGTTGACTTGGCACTAATAAAGGTTTCACGTAAAAACTTATATTTACATTTGATATCTATAAATTGAACTATATTAGACTTGTTTAGAAAAATATATATTCAGGCAACAATTCTTATGGTTTCTGATAGATACTTTATAGATTTTAAACCTTTAAATTGCATTTTCTCAATTTACATTTTTTTCATAAATTCATAACATTCAAAATACTAAAATTTCTACATATCTATAAGAAAAGACATTATATTTTTTGTGGGATTTTAATATAACCTACTTAAAAGAATTTGGGATGGATTTTGAAATTTATTAATTGGTTTTTGGGAAAAAGTTTATAAAAAATGCATATCTACCAAAAATTTTGAAAAAAAAAAAAAAAAAAAAAGATTTTTATACTTTTATTTTTATTGAACATATTCAAACATATATATATTCAAAAAAAAAAAAATGTCAAGTCTTTTCACAAATATCTGTAAAAGTTTTATCATTTTGAGGATCATAAAAAAAATGCTAAGCAAAAAAAAAAAAAAAAAAAAAAAAAAAACAATTTAAATATTTTAAATGTCTAAAAATAAATCAAAAACCATAAGAATTCTTACCTGAATGCATATTTTATTGAACAAAGCTGATATAGCTCGATTTATAAATACGAAATGGAAATACAGTTCCCGCAGCTTATTAAAATCACATTCGTTCTGAGCCAAAGTGATTTTATTAAGCGGCTGATTTTTATATTCGGTGAACGTTCCTGCACGTAAAGAAAAGGTATTACTTCCCTGAATTTCGAAAAAAAAAAAAAAAAAAAAAAAAAAAAACCTTCAAAAGGTAACGAATAATGAAATTAGTAAACAATATTAATTTATTTTTGAGATAATTAATTAATCGTTCCTTCGATACAAGTAAATTAAACGCATTCCAAATTCCTATGCGCTTTTTATTGAGGAAAATCATCATTATTTTGCCAAAAGTTGAAGCTGTTCTTATAAATTTAAAATCTTTCCGTTTAAACCTTATGAATTATAGTAATTTCAAAATAAGAACTAGAAATTGCCTTTTAATAAATAAAATAATAATAATAATTTCAAATCAAATTTAAGACTTATTACTGCGCTTTGAAGAATACATTTCTTGAAATTCTTACGGAGATAAGTGATGGGGCGTGTTTAATTTGTAAGTGTGCTGCAAATCTTCGACAATGAGCGTTTGAGTGTGTATAAATGATATTTTTTGGTGCTGAGTGGATATTTTTGAGTTTATTACCCGGCGTGCTGATTTTATTAAGCGACGGCATTAAAAGCAGTTTGTATTGATTTGATTTCGGTCCTGGCAATTTGATCAGATTAAGCGGCTGATTTTATTAACCAGTGAATTTATAAGGCGGCGGTTACTGTATAAGCTTTTGTATGAAACCCTCAGTGGTGCCAAGTGCCGTGTCCTCTTAATGCGTTCGACAATGCATGGTTCTCCGTTGCGATGCTTATAATGGTGCATATGGTACAGTGATGCCAGATGGTAAAAAATTATTTCCCCAAACAGGTCTTTAAATTTCCCCAAATCAGGGTTTTTTTCGAAAAAATCCCCAACTTGATTTCTACTGAAAAGGGAAAAAAAAAAAAAAAAAAGCAGTCTTTGGGGACTGCCGATATAAGTGAAAACTATAAGTAACTTGTGAATTGTATCGTCGAGCTATTAGATTATTATTTTTGAATTATTTTTGGTTTGTAAAGAAGTGTTTATGATCTGTATTATAGGATTTGGCACAATATTTGTAGCTACCCAAATTAAATGAACTAACCCTTATAATAGGTAAAAATAATTTTTTTTTTTTTATTTATTTGAAAGTTTATATTGAAAACAAAAAGAAGAATATATAACAGTCTGTATAAAAACACGTGCTTGTACTTAGTGAACTATGTATATACTGTGGAAAAAGTACATACATACATAGAGTATAGAACTAGAAAGAGACAGATGCAAGTAGCCAGTATACTACTCGTATTAGTATACATTTTATACACACACATATATATATATGTGTATATGAGACATGCCGCGCCGTGCGCTACATATATGGATATATATGTAGAGATATATACTCTTTGTATAAATATAATGTATACTAATAATGCACGGAGGTATAGCTATGTACATATATAACACATATGTACATATATAACTATGTACAGTATACATATAGCTCATGGAAAGCGTTCGGTGACGATGACGCGAGTTCCATGATTTTTGTTCACCCAAAAAGTGCTCAACGTGCCTAAAGAGGTTTTCACTTCAAAGCGTTCGGTGACGATGACGCGAGTTCCATGATTTTTGCTCACTCAAAAAGTGCTCAACGCACCTTAAGAAGTTTTCACTTCAAAAATTTTTCAAATAAAAAAAAAAAAATAAATAAAAATATTAAGCAGATATAAGCTCAGATTTTTCCCCAAATGAAGATAATTTTTGAAAAGAAAAATACCCAAATACAAAAATGTATTATAATCCCCTCTAAGCAGTTGGTAACACACGGAGAGGTGAGTGTAGAAGTTAAAAATGGAACATTGTGAACCGAATACAACTTATTATTATTATTAAGAATAGAAAACTTATTAAATTAATATAAAATAAAGCTATAATATATAGTATATGTGTAAAATTATAGACAGAAACTAGAAAAAAAGCAGTGTTGTCAATTCAAATTTTGCGATGTTCCACTCAAAACTCGAAATGTCCCTACTTTAGTAAATAATCATGAAAAATTTAGGAACAACAACATAATCCATGCGTAGGGACAAATGAATATTGACAATGAAATTTCTTACAAAATTACCAGAAAGTCCCTATGAATTTAAAATTTGTCCCTACATCATGAATAAAGCTATTGAAAGTCCCTAGTCGTAGAGATAAATGATTACGTTGCCAACATTGACAGAAAGTTGACAGAACTCCCCAGATTTGTCCCCAAAAATTTTAGAATTCCCAAAAAAGTCCCCACAAGCATTTGGTCCCCAAAATTGTCCCCAGAAGCCTCAAAAATCCACAAAATGGTGACAAAATCCCCAATCTGGCATCACTGATATGGTAACAATTTCGATCATTTTCTGATTTTTTCCTGATATTTTACATTTTACAAACATTGTTTAATAAACTTGTTTTTATAAACCGCATCTGCATTTTTTTTTCTTTTTCTTCTTGTATTCCTAGCGCGCAATTGTGACGTTTCCGCGTTTTCCACATAAAAATAGATAGTTTTAGTATGCCTGGACCATATTTAAAATTTGTTGTAAACATTTTTAATCATTATGCATATATATATATATATATATATATATATACATACACACACACACACACACACACACACATATATATATATATATAGCTGCATCTGAATGACTTATTTTTCAAAATAAGATTTCTCACCCATGGTTATTAAATGCAACTAAAATAACATTTCTTCCAACAAAATATTCAAAAATTAATAGCAACAAACATTTTCCACTTTCTTTAATAAATTGAACCAATTTATGGCGTTAGCTAAGCGATTAGTAAAACTTGACGAGTACTTTTCCAAACTTTCTGTGAAATCATGTTCATTTGTATTGTTCTTTCCTTAAAATTTCTTCCTTATTTGTAATGTTTACAAAGTGGAATAATTTTCAGCTTTCAGAGTATTCTAGATTATTTATTTAGTTCATTACAAATATCGTCTCTTTATGTTAAAGAAATTTAACATAATTTATAAAATATTATTTTATATTTCATAAGACTTTGAAATGTATACACTGTAAAAAATTATTTGAACAGCAGTTTTCTGTCGATACTTTAGACTTTTTTTCTTTCTTTCTTTTTTTTTTTTTTTTTTTTTTTTTTAGATAACGGTTATTTAACCACAGTTTGATTTTATAGTTAAGAGATAGCAAAATTAATTAAATAAATAAAAATTACACACTAAATATAACATAAAATATAAGCATCTTACTATTTACATTAACAAACACAGTCCCTTGTATCTTTTAATATACATGAATGAATTATATAACAACACTCGGCGGTTTAACCTTTTAAAGTAAACTAGACGTAGAGCTTAAGGGCCCCAACCAGAGTTCCTTCCCTTTTTCTAGTCAATTTTGGCCTTTTGTTTCTTCCGGTGTTGGCATTTTTTTTTTTTTTTTTTTTTTACACAATTGTGTAAAAAACACACGTCTATGAATTACTTTTCTTCTTTCACAGGAATACTGAATTCAATCCACCATAAAAGAAATTTAAAATGTCAGTGTTGGTAAACTGTCAAACTAGAAGTAAAATTACGGTTAATTGAACTCTGTCTAGTTAAATGGTTGTACGACAATTTTTTACGCCTGTTCTAAAAAAATCTTTACAAATTAATGGTATTTTTACTATTTTCTTAATAAATGGTGTAAAGTGAGAGTAAAATAAAAGGTGAATAAATCATTATTTTACGGAAATTTTTTATTATGTATACTAAAAATTAAAGACTATGAATTACAATATTGAATAAAATTTTCCTTTTCTTTTCTTAAAACTAATAAGCTTAAATACAATGTTTGGTTCTTTAGATTTTCATCATTCTGTTACATCTATTCATTGTAATAAATATTGCAATAATAATAATAGTGTATATGTAGTAATTATAGCAAGGTAGTCACAAAAATAGGAATTTATCAAATATTTCATGAACTACGTACAAAGTGTGTCTGAAAAAATTCTGCGTATGATGCAAAAAGGAAAAAACTTACACATTCGTGCCAATAATTTACATTATAGTCAAAAAAATCTTTGATAAACAGTTACAGATGTACATCGAGGATAAATATCCTAGAATAAATAATTACAAAAGTTCAATTTCGAAATCTTAATTTTTATCTATCAGAAATAAATAATTTATAAAAAGAATTTTATTTATTTATGATCTGTTCATTATATATAAGGAAAAATACAAATAACGATGCATTTTGATTACTGTAATTGTCTAAAGAAATTGAAAATCTAAAAATTCCCATTTCCCATTTTACAGTTTTATTAACTTGCATAAATAAAACTTTAAGTATAACGTATGCACGTAAACTGCCTATACATTGTATGAAAAAGTATAATGTAACTGCTGGGAAAAAAAAATCTTTTATTTTTTATTCAAATACAGAAAATGCAAAATAACACAGCTGCAAAATTTTTCAAGTGCATTCTACAATATTTTAATTGATTTTAAAACAAATTCTTTCTTCAATGTGTGCATACAAATTAATATATATATTAATCAGAGTTTAAAGTTTCGAATAATATTTCATGTACTTGAAATAAATGTACAGAATTGTCAATTGTAAAGCCACTGTTATTCATGTAATATTTAAAAGAACTGAATAAGAAGTATTAGCATGCAACTTTTTGAAAAGAGTAAGTGAATAATAATAATCAGCTGTTTTATATTTCAGAACTTGTTGGGCATAAAAATATTGAGTTTATGCCAAAATGGTATATATTAAATTGAAAAATGTAAAATGATTTTCATTTCGACTTTCATTGTTGTCAAAAATAATCTGGTGTGTCATTCACACGATTTTCTCTTACCCTGAAATTTAACACTATAAATACAGGTTGCAGATTAAAAGGTAAGATAAGGAGTACTGTTATGTAAACCTGTGTTAAACAATTCATATTAGGCTTCTGAAGAGTTTTATATGGTAATTAGTTCTGTGTGAGGGGGGCTACCGCCCCCCTCAACCCCCCGTTTCATTAATGCACCTACATTTACATAGAATTTAATTCGGTTATTAAAAAATAATTCTGTTTTTAAAAAATAATTTATTAAAATTATTATTAAAAAAAATATCTCTTATGATAATGCAGACGATTTCCATATTAGAGAAGTGGTATAACACCAAATATCCAAAAAAAAGTCCATTTTATTCTCATCATTAAAAAAAAGGGAAAAAAAAAAAAAAAAAAAAAAAAAAAAACGATTTTTTTTTTTTTTTCATTAAAAGTAAAAAAAATCTATAACTTTGTTTTAAATTATCGCAGATCGATGGTTCAACCATTCGTTTTAAAGGTATTGGTGAGCTCTTTTGAAAGATACCCATCATGAAAATTTACTTCCCTCGAGGGGGGACTTCCCCCCCAGGGGGGGAGGCGAGGCTCCTACATACACAAAATTTTTTTCCCAGTTAACTATCTCTATTACAAAAAATATATATTCGCTTCATTTGGTTTAGTTCAGTCTATAGACGTTAAACTCTACTTTCCTGCAATTTCCCCCATAGACGTAATGTATTAGAATTCTCTTGATTGTCCCTGTACACGAACCATTTGCTTGATCTTAGTGAAAAGCTTACTGTAGCATCCCTATATGATACACATTTAGAATACCAAGTTTGAACTTTCTGCCATAATTTGTTTTTGAGATATGCTGATAACAGACAGACACACAGACAGACACACAGACACACAGACAGACAGACACACAGACCATTTGCTAAAAACATGATTTTCGTATTCAGGGGACCTCAAAACGTGTAAATATAAAAAAATCTCGCGTTCGAAAATTTGACTCAAAAACAATACTTAAGGGTAAGAGAAAGTAAAAATATATCAGTCAAACATTTTTCGACATAGATATATATATATATATATATATATACATTTTTTTTTTTTTTTTTTAATTACCATTCTGCGTTTTTTTTCATTCATTTAAAGACGCCTTTGGATTCGAAATAATAATAATAATAATGATGATAATAAATAGCAATTTATTTGTACACTGAAATTAATGATGGATTAAAAAAGAACTTGGAAATAAAAATAATCATAAGATAAAAAACTTTTTATATACCATGTTTTTAAATTTTCTGTTGAATCATAGCTAAAGAACTACATTAGCACTTTATCAATGTGCATACAATTTTTAAAGTGATAATGACATCAATTTTTGTGAGATGCATAGTTGAACTTTTTAGAATTTTTTAATGTTCACGTTAAATTAAATGTATTTATTTTTATGTCGAAAGAAAATGAACTCGTATTTTTTTTTAGCAAGAATTAAATTATAACTAATATTTTAATGGCTATATTTTAGGCTATTAGGAGGTTATTATTTTCATAATTTAATTAACTGAAAGAAAACTAATCGAAAATTCGAAAATCGGGCTTCGAAGTATTGTGCTGTCATCGGGTTCTGAGCTATTCTGAAAGTTTCAAATGTCTGCTAGTAGGGAAGTTAGTTAAAAATCGATTGCAAGGTTTGTACCGGACAAACAAGAATAGAAGTTAATAAAAACATGATAATAATCTTGAAAAGATCTACATTGTAGCATAGAAATAATTTTCTCTGTTCCTAACACTACCACTATACGAAAACAAAAGTGCTACTTTATATCTTATTTTAAAAACATCTACACGCATCTATCGGAGTATGGAAAAAAATTCAAATTTTTATCTATTACAGAAATAATGTTGGAACATTCAAGCGTTCTAAATAAATAGCAAGATTTTACCAGAATACTAACTGAGTTTACAGCAATGTCTTTGCTTTAGTAATTTTATTATAGTCAGAAATATAAAAGCTTCTATAAAAGAAGAAAATAAATTATGCAGTACAGCACGTCTGATTTGGTGAAATTCGTATTCGTTACATTAACTAAGCATTTAACAGAAAATAATAATTAAGTTTTTTAATTTCTAAAGGATCTTGTTAATTTACACGTTTCACGTTATTTATATTCTAACAAAGTATATAAAAGGATTTTTAGATTAAAATACATATGTTAGAAAAAAAAAATTAACTCTCTTATCACGCTTTTGAGGTGTTTTTCGTAAACAGTTTGTAAAGTGTGAAACCTCACGCAATCTCTTTCGAGTTCAAGTTCTCGAATCCGTGTCTACAAAAGTAGTTGTGCATCGAGTACAAAGTTGCCCGATTGGGGATTTTGTCCCCATTTTGGGGATTTTTTGTGTTTGTGGGGAATTTTGAAATTTTTGGGGAGAAATCTGGGGAAATTTTCAAATTTTTTTGACATTTTAGTCTACCTGTTAAGTTTACAACATTGCCAATTGTAGAGATTTGTTCTTTCTCGTAGGAGCTTTTAACAGCTTTCTTTAGCATGTAGGGGTTTTAAAGGTAATTTTTCTCCCCAGGACATACTCAGTATGTCCTGAAGATGAAAGTACATCTTGCGCACATCCTCAGCACTAAAGCAACTTTACACAGATTTAAAATCTTCCGATAACTAGTGTGTATATAAAAGTTATTTTTATGTATGGGGATTTTTTTTTTTTTAAATGAGCGTCATTTGGGGAAAAATCTGGGTTTAAATCTGTTAAATACTTTTTTGTTGTTGTTGTTGTTTTTTGTAAAAAATTTACTTTTTCAGTAAAATTTGTGTTGGGGATTTTTTTTTTTTTTGAGCAAAACCCCTGATTTAGGGAAATTTGAAATCCTGTTTGGGGAAATTGACTATCGACATCTGGCAAAACTGATGGAGTGTTTGGTTTGACAGTGTTGCCAGATTAGGAATTATGTCCCAATTTTTGGGTAATTTTGGGCTTCTGGAGAAAATTTTGAGGACCAAATGTTTGTGAGGATTTTTGAAAATTTTGGGGAGAAATCTGGGGAATTTTTAAACTTTTTTTTGACTTATTTTACTCTACCTGTTAGTTTACAGCATTTCCAACTCTAGAAAATTGTCCCTACGCGTAGGGACTTTTAACAGTTTTCTTTAACATGTAAGGGCTTTTGAAGTTACCCTTTCTCCCCGGGACATCCTCACGAAGTCTTGAGGATGAAAATACAGTTTGTGTACATCCTCAGAACTAAAGTAATTTACGCAGATTTAAATTTTTTCGAAAATTTGCATGTATATAAAAGTTATTTTTGTATATGGGAATTTTTCTTCAAAAATGAGCGTCATTTGGGGAAATATTTGGGCTTAAATCTGTTAATTATTTAAAAAAATTTTTGAAAAAAATTTACTTTTTTTAGTAGAAATTGGGTTGGGGATTATTATTATTATTTTTTTTTAAACCCTGATTTGGGGGAATTTGAAAGCCTGTTTGGGGAAATTCACTATCGACCATCTGGCAACACTTGTTGGAAGAGTTGAAGTTAGTAGTTGGATCTAGCGTTAGCTGGAGATGGTTTCGGTGAAAGTGTCAAGTAGAGCATAAAAGTGTTGGGTTGGTGTAGAAGAAGGTTGCCAGTTGTTTGAATTTAACTTTCCATTTGATTTGGTGGAAATTGGAAGTTGAGAATTTTTTCGTGTTCAGTCGGATATAGGTATTTTTAGGATGGTATTACAGAGAAAATGAAACGAATTGTTCGCTATCTTATTTTGACGTCACTAATATTCAAGCTTCTACACGTTACTGAAAGGATTCTTATTAACTTCGAAGTTTATCCTCTAGTACACTGTTAAAAATGTATTGTTAGTTTGAACCAAAACTTGATTTGCAACTATCCGATGGTTTAATCTTTTACCATGATTTGGATATTTTACGTTGAACCAATTATTGGTATTGAGTTAAAAAAAAAAAAAAAAAAAAAAAAAAAAAAATCAACCGAGACGTGGATTGAACTGAAAACCATCTTGTCTCAAGTCAAACACTCTGGCACTGTACTACGCTTTCTTGAAGCTAATTCTGTTTCGTTGATTTTGATAAAAGGTGTTAAATTTTCTAGGGTCTTATCTTGGACCATGGGTGAGTTGTTGCACAAAATTTGCACTTTGTTCTATGTTTTCGACCACACTCTTTAATTTAAACTTGGTTGGGTTTAAATAGGAATTTTACTGATTCATACTTCCCTTGTGAGTGGATGTATGATAGTTCCGAGTTTTGGTGCAATTTAAATTCAACCGCAAGAAGTAAAAAATTAAAAAATGAGGTTGAACCATATTATAGTATTGCTTACAACTTTACTCCATGTAGTGGTTCAAGTATGAACTGAGATTTTTAACAGTGTGAAGTGATTATCTGAGAGCTCATATTTTAGGCTAATCAAAATGCGAAATTTAATTCGAGTCTGGTTAATTTGCTACTTTACAGTTTCATAAGAAGATTAAGATCTGTTTATGTTATTTAAATTCAATATAAGAGTGAAAGTGTCAGCCATCCCCTCGGTTAAGTTTTTAAAAAAGATTTTTTTTTCTTTTACATGACTTGTCTTCATTTTCGTTTAGTACAGATTTAAATAATTGGGATGGCTGATATAAAAAGTGCTGATAACCAAGCCTTAAAAGTTTTAGTCGATTATTATGCTAATTATAGAGTAACACAGTGCAATTTATTTCAAATTCAGTTAATTGGATACTTTTATGCATGTCTTTGGAAATTTAACTAAATAGCCAACAAAGCGACTTTGTTGATTAAAGACTTAGTCAACTATTGGTTAAATAAGGAAAACTGTTTGGTTAAAATAACAAAATAATTTGATTCTGGCTTTTAAAAAAAATTAATTAAAAAAAAAAAAGTTTTATTTACGTATTTCTTTTTTCTTCAACAAATATATATTTTTATACATTTAGAAAATGCTTTATAATCTGTGTAAGAAGCATGATTTTTTTTTCTTGTTTAAATTAAGCACTTTTTAAAGAAATTAAATTAACGCGACAAAGTAATTCGATTAGGCTATGCGTTAAAATATAGTAGGTGTTGTTAATAGTGAATAGTTCTTCATCAAGCACTAATAAAGTTTCCAGGAAAGCCTTTTGTTTTAAAAGTTCCTATTATTTGAGGCTATTAGAAAATTTCTTCCAATAAATTAAAGGAAATATTTCAGTGGTGACATTTCTTGCTTTGCTTAAGCGAAATAGTTTCATTACTAAATTAGTTAATTACGTGCTAGAAATAATAAATTTATTAAATATCGTTTAATATGATATTTTTATTTATTTATTTACTTATTTATTTATTTTATTTTATTTTATTTTGTGGCATTTTGTCACTGTTGTTACGTTCGATGGCTAAATGATAATTAAATGCTACAAACTTAAGCTGAAATTTAATATTGATGACATTTTATGTAAATATGCTAATGCAAAAAAGATAATTTAATAGTTTGTAAGAAGTAGACCATAAGAAGTATATATTCCACTGAATAAACCTAATATAGTTCAATTTATAAATATTAAATGGAAGTATAAGCTCTTATGCAGAGGTACCAATGGCTCTTAAGTTAAGCAAATAAATGTACTTAAAAATAATTAACAACCTGTAGAGATTTTTAATCTTATTTTCTATAATTAACCCCTTCCGCTCCAGGCTAGCTATAGTGTAAATGTCTGAAATACCAGATTATAATTTTGAAATAGTATCGTATACTTTCTTTGGACGTATGCACGTACGTCCATGGTATTAATGGCTATTAACACTAGGACGTACGCACGTACGTCCCTGGAGTGGAAGGGGTTAATATATATAATGACCCTGTCATTCACGATTCCGGTTTACACCGCTTCAAAAAAGAGACTTTTGGCAGCCATTTTTTTTTTTTTTTTTTTTTTTTTTTCCCGTTTGTTCAATTTAACTTACGAAAACATACATATCATTTTCATACATGTTTTGTATCGCACATATTGTTATTTATTTCCCTCTAAAACCTTGAAAAACTATTCAATTGTAATGTTTAAATGTTTAATTAAATATAACGGATCACTGGCTATTACAAACATGAACCTATAAATAGAATTATGTAACTTCATGATTATAAACAACACAATGTCAAATAAAAACAAACATAAACTGTTGCCATTCAGAAAATACAAATTCCAAACGGACAACTCTTTAATTGCGAATGAACGACTCTTTGACTGTTTCATTAAAAGAAACGCTTAAAATATTTCTAAAACATATAGACAATATTCCTGTGACGTCACAGTAAGTAAAATCGCCGAACACGTGGCCTATATTTTGTAAACAAACTAGATTCAAGATGCTATTTTATTGTTACGCATAACATTTTCCTAAATATTTCTCCAGTGAAACTTAATAATCAGATATCTTTTCAAACAAGAACAAAAGAGAAATGTAAACAACTGAATCAAATGAAAAAGTTAAGACTATTCCATATCGTAAAACTGCAGAACATTTTATGTACACACACACACACATATATATATATATATATATATATATATATATAATGGATAAAAGATTAATAAGAACATTTTATACAGACACGCATATATATGACATCAAAGCTTAAATAATTAGAATTTCAATCACTTTAATAAAGTAATTTATTAAATGGAACATCCATTTAAATTTGTTAACATTGCCACAGTTCACATGGCAACTTTTAATATTACATATGTTGATTAATATTAAAGTACATTACTAAAACTGAATTAAAAACAAAACAAAGGTATCACTATATCACTCTTACTTCAATTTCATATTATCTGTAACTCTTAGAAATTATATTGCAAGATAAAAATTTTCAAGCCACAATGCTTTTCTATGGTAGAGTTGAGGATTGTTTGCCTAACCAGCTGATATTCTTGTAGCCTGGAACCCAAAGTGGGAATATGGTCCATTAAAGCCTTAAAAATCTTAAAATATTTGTAAAAACATATTAAAGTCTTTAAATATTTTTATCAAGCTTCATTATTTGTTTACATTGTAAGGTATGATTGGCGTCGAGTTCAGTACGTAAATGTCGCCAGTTGATTTTAGTTTTGAAATTAGTGTAAAGTTATAGTTGGGATAGAATGTTTGGTTGGGCAAGTAAAGGTCACCAGTTGAAATGAGTATTGAAAGTAGGGTAGTCTAAGGTGATAATGTCGAGTCAAGATAAAATGTTCGGTTGAGAATGAGAAAGTCCCTAGCTCGATCCTGGATATTTTGGCGATGTTGTGGGTGAGATAGCTGGTTGGGAGTATAGAGTAGAGGTGAATTTGGGTTAGTATGGAGTGTCTGTAATTATTAGATAGTTAGTTAGAAAATACGCAAGCAAAGTGATGACGTCACTAGGCGTCAGTGGATGCAAGAAAAAGCTTTCCTATGTTAATCGCTCATTGGATTTTTTGTAAAAAATTATTAAAAATTGAGGAAAATTATTTCCCGATTTTAATTCCCATATTTCAGTATAGATATGTATTAGTTATTGTGTGCATGCGTTAGATTAAGTTGTTTTTGCTGTAAAATTGATAAAATCTAAATTTTAAATTTCAAAACTTTAGAAAAATAAAATAGCAAACTTCCATATTCGATTGAAAACATAAGCATTTCATTTCAAAGGATGATATTTACACAATAAATATCCAACTAATATACTAATTAAAAGGAAAATGATAAATATTCTATTATAATTTGAAGTCAAATTTGTTTTCAAATGTCTAAATAAAGTGTCTGATATAAGATACTCATATGTTGCAGCGGAATAGATTTAATATATGTCATCCTTGGCGGAAAAAATATATCGCCAAATTATTTGGCGAACATATTTTATTCGTTTCAAAAATCATGGTTATTTTAACAACTTATATTAAGAGAGCGATGAATTATATGAAACAATATTTCGTACAATACATATTACGAAAATAAACATATGGCATGTATATTTTCGTAGTATATTTTTAATCGCCAAATACAAAAAACGCCAAAGATGACACAGTTTTGAAATTTAAAATTTTGTCAATTTGACAGCAAAATAACTCAATCTAACACAGGGATACGATAGCATATCTATACCCAAATACGGGTATTAAAATCGGGAAATAATTTTCCTCGATTTTTAATTATTTTTTACAAAAAATACAATGGACGATTAATATAGGTAATCTTTTTCTTGCATCCACGGACGGTCAGTAACGTGACACTTCGCTTAAGTATTTGGAAACAGGATCTTCGATAGTCTTAAAAAAATGTATTTTGGTAAAATGAAGTGAATCGTTATTTACTTCCTCTTACCCATAGGGTCGAGAAAGTATTGTTTTAGGGTCAAATTTTCGAACGTGAGTTTTTGTTATACTTACATGTTCTGGGGTCCCCTGAATACGAAAATCACGTTTTTAGCGAATGGTCTCTGTGTCTGTCTGTCTGTGTGTCTGTTATCAGCATATCTCAAGAACAAATAGTAGCAGAAATTCCAAACTCGGTATTCTAAATGTGTATCATATAGGGATGCTACAGTAAGCTTTTCGTGAAGATGAAGCAAATGGTTCGTGTACAAGGACAGTCAAATACATTACGTCTATGGGGGAAATTGCAGGTAAGTAGAATTTAACATCTATAGACTGCACTAAACCAAATGAAACGAATACATATTTTTTGTAATAGTCAACTGGGAAAATTTTTTTTGTGTATGTAGGAGCCTCGCCTCCCCCCCTGGGGTAGATGTCCTCCCTCGAGTGGAGTAGATTTTCATGATGGGTATCTTTTAAAAGAGCTCACCAATACCTTTAAAACGAATGGTTGAACCATCGATCTACGATAATTTAAAATAAAGTTATTGATTTTTTTCATTTTTAACATTTTTTTTTTACTTTAATATTGAGAATAAATTCAACTTTTTTTTGGATATTTAGTGTTATACTATTTCTCTAATATGGAAATCGTCTGTATTATCATACAAGATAACTTTTTTAAATAATAATTTTAATAAATTATTTTTTTTAAACTGAATTATTTTTTAATAACCGAATTAAATTCTATATAAATGTAGGTGCATTAATGAAACGGGGGGTTGAGGGGGGCCAGAACTAATTATCATATAAAACTCTTCCGAAGCCTAATTTGAATTGTTTAACATAGGTTTAGATAACAGTACTCTTTATCTTACCTCTTAATCTCCAACCTGTACTTATAGTATTAAATTTCAGTGTAAGAGAAAGTCGTGTGAGTGACACACTAGATTATTCTTATTATGAGGACTTTAAATAGAGCACTTAACGGAACACTGGGATGTGTTGTTGCTGTTGTGTTTTCGGGCCTATATTTTTTGTCAAACAGCAGTTTTTTTATTGTCATTCATATTTATTGATCGGGTAGAATTTTTTTAATTTCAGAACGAAAATTATAAAATATCGAAACACATTTGATTTATAAACAAAGACTGAAACTACATTTAAATGATCACGTGGCAATCTTCATGATCTAAACATTGTTTTCAAGATTTATCGTTCACATTCCGTCATTTTTGACGGGGTTATATACTAGTTTAGAATATTTAAGCAATACATAATTTATTAAATATCTTACAAAAGGGTATTAACTTCTATTTGCCGTATTTTTAACTACAGGGTGATTATAATTAAAGTCACAATTTCAAAACGCTGTAATTTTAAAACTACCCATCAGAGCGATTTGATATTTTACCAGAGCAACCGTGATGCAGCCATAGTTGCGAAATTTTACGATTTTCGGAAAAATTTAATTGAAATTTTAATTTTATTTCTTTTCAGAAATAAAAATTTTCTTATTTTCCCAATGCCAAAAAATGTAAAAGTTGAAAGTTATACGCATCCATCTTGTGATCAAATAAGCACGCATTTAAGATTTTCTTATGATAAAATAAGGATTTGTAATATTTCATAAGCAATAATCTATTTCATATTTCTAAACTAAGCATATTTACGCTTAGTATATGCTCATTAATGGGTAAAGTATATTTATAAAATTGTAATTCGATTACATTGTATAAATTAATTTTAATTATAGTATGTACACTAAACAATGTATTATTTTTAGTACAACCAATTCAAATATTTCACAATGTAACTACTTAAAAAAAAAAAAAAAAAAAAAAAAAAAAAACTTTACAAAGTATAAAAATACCTATAAAAACATTTTCTTATATACAGGGCAATTATAATTAAAGTTACGATTTCTAAACACTATAATTTTAAAACTACCCATCAGAGCGCAACAACTAGGTTAACAATCTCATTTAAGATATTTATAAGATAAGTTAAGACACTGTCCAAATTTGGTTCGATTTGGAGTATTATTTCTGAAGTTGTTGCGATTTTAAATTTTCAAGTGGTAGCCTGATTTCAAGAAGCCCCGCTTAACTTAAGATATCTGCCACTTTATTAAAAATGGCGGATATAGTTCATTAATAAACTTCATTGAGATCCTTATGTGGTTTATATTTACATAAAAAAAAAAAAAAAAAAAAAAAATCGGAATACGATTTTTACAGTTTGAATTTGAAATTTTCAAGTGGTCTCCACTTGAAAACAAAATGGTGGAGTAATTTGGTTAACAAGCTCACCTAAGATATGTTTAAGATAAGTTAAGACACTGTCCAAATTTGGTTCGATTTGGAGTATTATTTCGGAAGTTATTGGGATTTTAAATTTTCAAGTGTTAGCTTGATTTCAAGTGAAACCTTCAGAGGTACCAAATGCTCTTAAGTTAAACAAATAAATGTAATTAAAAATAATTAACAGCCTGTAGAGATTTTTAATCTTATTTTCTATAAATTAGAAAATTTAAGTAATAAATAATTTATTAAATATCTTACAAAAGGGTATTAATCTTTATTTGCGGTATTTTTTAACTACTTTATTCTATTAAACATTACATTTTGTTGTTTTTGAAAATAATATTAAATTTTAGATAAATCCATAGTGTGTACATGATTTTTTTTTTCTTATTGATTTTATGGTATTATTTTATAAATATACCATGTATGTTATTGAGAATCATTCTTCCAAGAACACCAATGAAATTTTTAAGAAAAGTTTTTGTTTTGTGAGTTCCAATTACAAGATCTAGCAAAAGTTATTTAGGAAGAAATATGATTTCCTTTATAGTATCGAATTTAATTGTTACATAATTTAATTATTTTCAAGAAATAATAAAAATCTTCTGAGATAATTTTCAAACAGATATTTCTTTTTTCCTTTTCATTACAAAATGAAACAAAAACTAGTATGTTGTGGCCACCACAAGACTTTCTTCTATATTTTCCTATACAAATTCACTCAATAACAAAAAAAAAAAAAAAAAAAAAGCGATGCCCCCACATGCACCATTTTTTTTTTACTAATTAACTACTATTATTATCAATAATTCATATTAATTTTACAATCATAGGTTAAGAATAACTCTCATTATGTACATTTATACGGATTTTTGTCCTATACTGCCATATTAAAAATTTAGAAAAAATACGATCACAGCGCCACCTGTTGAGCGATTGATTCCCAAATCTAATCAGCACCAGTTTATGTCAGGGGCCAACTAAATACCAAGTTTGGTTAAATTTCGATTAAAAAAAAAAAAATACGATTTCTTTTCTAATTTTTTTTTCGTTAAAAGTAAAAAAAATGGATAACTTTGTTTTAAATTATCACAGATTTATAGTTCAACCATTCGTTTTAAAGGCATTGACGAGACCTTTCGAACGATACCCATCTTGAAATTTTACTCCCCTCGAGGGGGGACTTTCCCCCCCAGGGGGGTGGCGAGGCCCCTACACATACAAAAAAATTTTCCCAGTTGACTATCTCTATTATAAATATTTTTTGTAAATTTCATAATGATTACTAAAAAATAATTATCTTTATGCACATTTATACAAAATTTTGTCCTATATCACCATGTTAAAAATTTAGAAAAAAGGGGATGGCAACGCAACCTGTGAGACAATTTTTACCAAAAGTTCATAGGCGCTAATTTATGTCAAGGTGCAACTACATACCAACTTGTATGAAATTCTGTGCAGTAGTTCCTGAGATACAGTTGCCACAAAATTTTGTCACACACACACACACACAGACAGACAGACATTTTCTAAAAATGGTCAAATCGTGTTCTACAACTCTGAAAACGTGTAAATCCATCAAAAACCCGAGGTCGAAAATTTTTACGAATCCAATACTTTCTTCTATTGAATATAGAAGAAAGTAATAACTATTTATACTTTATATTTTTGAAAACAGCTGTATAAAATTTTAAATAAATTGGTGATGTATGAATAATTTAGTTTTACGCGGTCATTTAATTATATTAATTATTAAATATATTAGGTATTGTTAATCGTAAATGAATCTGTCACTAACACTAATGATTTTTCCACACACTTCTTTTGTTCTTGGAAATGCAATTGTTTGAGGTTATCTGTAAATTACTTCCTACAACAAAGAATAAGTTTTACAATACAAACATCTATGCTTTTGTGTATGAATATAATTTACTCATTCATTATTTGCTAGAAATAATAGGTGATTTATGAAATCTATTTCAAAATGAGATTGTGTTTTACTATCCATCATTTTGTAACTGTTGTCATGTTAGATGACTAAACGTTACAAATTTAAGCTGAAATATTCAATTTAACTTTATCAACTTTTTATGTAAATATGCCAGTTCATAAAATAATAATAATAATAATAATAATAATAATTTAATAGTTAGTAAGCTGTAAATCATTATTTGTCTGGAATAACTTTTAAAATATTTGTGATTTTTGTAAGCATGTGTTTTTATTATATGAAAGATTATTTTTAATAGTTTATATTTAAATATCATTGCTAGAAATTTCAGTTAAACCTTCTACCGATGTGAAAAGAAAACTTTAAATAAGATATTCAAATATGAAAATAATTATATTAATGATATATTTGTGCATTAAAACATGCTATTAATTGAAGACCTATTTTTAATAATTTATAAATTTTATTTATTTAAAAGAAAAAAAAAAGAGTTAAATATTTTATAATTGGAAAGAACATAACCAATATTTTAAAATCTAATTTACTATTATTTATCATCATTATAAGCAAGATTACGAAAAATTCATGTGAATATTATGTGATTTTTTAAATAATAATAATAATAATAAATAGGACATAAATAAATTCATTTTAGTAATTCCAATAATTTTTCGTATTTTGAAAAAATACATTTATCTATTTTTTTTTTTTTCTTCAATAAATATAAAACCACCAGTAAATATTTTGATTAAAAATTTTAGGCGAATAATAATAAATTATAATAAATTTTTAAATTTTAGATTCAAGTTTATTTTTTTAGCTATTTATTTTTAAGACAAGCAAAATTTACTCGAAAATCCTAAACTTCTGACCGCCGCTGTTGGAAATATTTGTTTACAGAGTTGATGCTTTTCCGTACTACACTTACAACTGAAAATTATATAATTAAGGATTTTTAATTTGTTTTTTAAATATAGTGTAATTATACAATTATATATTCTTATATGTAGTATTTAATTCATATATAGCAATGGTATTATTTATGGTTGAATGCATAGTTATATTTTTTGTCTGAAGGCGAGAAAAAAAGCAACATTTCTTTTAGTAAATTACAAAAACACTACAGTGAAAAAACGTTGCAATTTTGCCTTTGTTTGAAGTGACCAGAGGGTTATAATTAAAATAATAATAATAATATTTTTTTTTAGAAACATGAAATCGATATATTTTTCAAGTTGGATAAGTATTTCTCCATTACACTATTATCCAAAGTAATTTACTTGAAAAGTCATTTATGGCACCAGTTGAAAACCCCGAACGTAAATTATATAAATAAGTTCATTAAACTTAAGTTTAATGCTATGATATTTAGTACTAATAAAGTCCTAAGTCCCCCTAGCTTTATAGAAATAATAAATGTTTTACAAACAAAAAAATCTTTTACAAAATCAAAATAGATGCACTTTTTAATTTGCATAAATTTTACCCTGTTAAACAATTGTTAAAGTTCAGTAGTATTTCTAATTTCTTTTAAAGTTCATTTATCGCACGAGTTAAAAAGTACGAACGTAAGTTGAATGAAATCAATTAAGTAAACGTAATTTGGTATATGCATATACACTAAGCGACAAAAAAAAAAAAAAAAAAAAAAAAAAATAGCACTGCAGAAAAATTGACTTATACCTTTTGGGTTTGTAATAATTTAAAAACTAATGATTGCAACAAATAAAATTGTTATGTTTGTATAATACGGAAGTCATAACATGATACCTATGTACATTTTCGATTTAATAATTCATTTTATTACACTCTACGAAGTATTTAATAAAAATTTACATCAAATTTTCTTTTTAAACGTAATATAATAAACATATACTTTGTATTCTATCATGATTTATTATATGAAATAAACAAGTGCTATTTTAATGTATGAAATAAAAACTATTTATTTCTTAGATCTAAACAATTATTTAATAAAAATATGTATTATGGATTGGATAATTCGGCTTTTATATGGAATTACTGCTTTAATGCGAAAGGGCACAGTATTTTACAGTTTTTTAACATGAAACTCACAAGTCAGAAGTTTCACTGTGCCAAATATCATAAATATTTTTTTTTTTTCTAGTTCTTTCAATGTTGTAGGCTACAAATTTCTAATTGCCACCTTCTTTTATAGACTAAACATTTTCGAGCGGATTGAGATTAGGAGAATTTTCAGGTCTAATAGAGAAAAAATCCTGCGATACTATTTGTGGGATTTAATTTTAAGTAAAAAAAGTTATGATAACTTACAAAATTATTTATGCTCGTGAGAATGGATAAGTAATTTTAACAAGTGGAATTAAATAAATGTATCACAAGCGCCATATAACAAGGTGCATTATCATCTTGAAATGCTGATTATAGAAGAATCTGAAATACCCCAAAATAGTCGGTCAGATATCAATTTTTTAATGGCCAAGTTTTATTTCGGGTTAATTGATCCCTTGAACATGAAAATTTGCCAGTCTCACTGAAAAATTATGCATTTTCGTATAGTAAAGTACGGGGAATATGTTGTTGTTTTAAAAGTACGATTTTCATTAAGTCAGTCACATTTTCGTGATCAGACCTGCTTGTTTCTGTCAGTTCGAAATAAGTTAAACTTGACTCATCAGAGAGAACAACTTCATCCCAATAATTAATTGATCATTTTTTATTTTTATGTTTTAACCCTCTAAAGTCTTGGTTTTCTAATTCTTTTCGTTGAGAATGAATTTTTTTTCAGATTTTCTGGCAATCAAACCTGCTTTGTTTAATTGTTATTTCACTGTATTTAAATAAATAATGCTACTAAACACTTTTTCTGAATCCCTGTTATGTTCTAAATGTAATACAAACTGATTTTTTAAGCGCTGGCTTTTTAACTTGCGGTTATCTCGACTGGATGAGTAACGTGGCCGCCTAAGGAAAAATGCGCAGTTTAAACAGCCAAAAAATATTTTACCTTGCTAAAAACCAGATCACTAATATTTTTTTAACATTTAATAATTTTGGCATCCCACGTATTAAAATATTTTTTTTTTTCGCTCTAAAATTAATATTTTTTGTGGTATCGTTAATTGCCTTATTCTTCCCATTTTTGAAACACTTTCTAAAATTACAATTTTCCGAACAATTGCCTCTAGTTTTTAACACTTGGCTCAATCCTAAATTGCACGCAGAATACAACGTAATAAAATCTGTCCAAAAATTTACTTTCGAAACAATAAAATTAATGATTACAGAAATAAAAATTAAAAACATCAAAGTGTGGCTTTTTTTTTTTTTTTTTTTTTTTTTTTGTCGCTAAGTGTATAACTATTATATGCGATCTTCGATTGTTTAGATTGAAGGTACTATGATAAAAATTTCTCAAAACTTAATCATTACAAAAACAAGTACTTTACAATCGTCTGCATGTTCAATAGTGTATGTAAAACACATTTAAAACACAAATGAAGCAATTAAAAAACATAACAATTTACATTGCAATATATTTAAAAAAATAAAACATATTTCGCCGTTCCCTCTTGAATACGTTTTCATAACAGAACAACAATAGGCAATTATGTTAATAACAAAATAGAAAAAGATTGCTTCTGTTTTTCATCATTTTGAGAATGTTCGAATTAGTGTTTTCAGACAAGTAAATATGAAAAATGTGATTTGTTCTTTTACTATTATTGCATTTGATGATTTTAAATTTAGTTGTTAAGCAAGAACTACTCGGAAAACAATAGAAATCATATTGCGTATTTTAATGAGAATTTTCCTTTCAATTTAAAATAATGTTGATTTTTAAACGTTATTAATATGTATTTTTTGTTGCGTATATTTGGGGCTTGGGAATTGTCTGAGAATAAAAGGCGAATCTTGCAGAGGCTGAAAAGTTTATTGATAAAATAATCTAGAAGATTACAGTTCTATAAACCAAGTAACACGTGTTCAATTTAACCCTTTTTTTAGAAATTATTTATATTAACTTCAGTTTCACCAGAAAACACAGCTTAAATAACAGCTGATAGCATCAGATTCACAATATAAACTGTACTATAGTATTAACACCGAACAATACGCTGCAATCACTAGGAGAGACTTAGCGAAGCAGAGCTCTTTATCCAATAATGCCTTGGTGAAAACTGACAGCAATGGCATGATTGAGACTATTTTTATAGCTCCCTATAAACCCAGAATTTTCTGATAACTTTAGAAAGGAAAGAGAGTTAGAGCTTAGATATTCGAGATATCGATAATAAGGATTTTCTCGCCAAGGTCTCCAAGGATCGAAAAAGTCGCCAAATGTAGCCCCAAGGTCATTACCCGCCTTGGTGAAGCAATTTAACAAGTTTTTGAAGGAAAATGAGCTATTTTAATGCGAAAAAAAATCTAGAAATGCAGAAAATTAACATTTTATAACCTGACTAAGCTCCGTTGAAGGATTTTACATAAAAATAACTTCTATTATTTACAAATGTGTATGAATACATACACACACACACACACACACACACACACACACACACACACACATATATATATATATATATATATATAATGATTTATAAAGCGAAGTAGAAGCCACGCAACAAATACAAGATCATTGAAACCACAAAGACCAATAAGAATGAAAAATTTCTTTATGTAGGAGAAGCTCAGAAAGGTGAAATAAATTCATCAAGGGATGAAATACACATATTTAAAGAAACCAAATTTATTAATTAACAGCCTGCATAACAAACGAAACAATAAACTAACTCAACAAAATCTTAACAGAAAAACATAAACTATATCGAAATTTATGTTAAATTAATTTAAGACACTTAAGAAAGGAAGGAAGGAGGCAGGCGACAACAATAAAATTATCTCTTTATTCTACGTATTTCATACAACAAATTTATTTGAATTTAACTATATCATAAAAATGTTAATATAAATCATTAACACTACTATGTAACATTTTTGGGTTTCATAGTAGTGGGTATTGGGTTTCATAGTCAACCCCATTTTAACTACGTTAAAATGGGGTTTAATTTAATTGATACGCAACATAAGTTCAAATTAAATTCATTGTAATTATATTTTTAAAAAAATAATGATATTAATGAAGGTGTTAGTTAAATTATTGTACATAGTTAAAATTGATTTTAACGCGTGTCTTTTAATAATATGAAATGTTGCCTACTAAATTGTTATATAATTTAAAATTTCTCAATACATAAATAGGTTCAAATCTGTTTTTAAAGCAATTACCAATTTTTTCTACCTCATATAAATATTATGTTTATTTATTTAATCTTTCATGGTTTTCTCGTCAAGTTTCAATTTTTTTCTTGTTTAATTTTTCTTCCTTTTTGCGGTAATTATTATCTTCATCTTAAATTTTTACTTTTTTATTACATGGATTTGCAGAAGTAGTGAGAGATGTTGAGGGCCCGGAAATCTTGTTTAATCCGATACGCCCGACTTAAGTCTCTACTTCTTCTTCTCGTAATTACTATTATTTTTTTCTGTTACTCTTTTATCATATTTGCTACATATGATCTCATCCAAAATTTCAGAAAATTCATATTAACTTTTTGAATATCATTTGCCTTGTTTAACGCTTACGTTCCATACGTGAATTTTTTTTCATTAATCCTCGTCATCCTTCGTAATGTTTCATCATTATAATGATGAATTATTATCATTATATATATATATATAGAGAGAGAGAGAGAGGGGGGGGTAGGTAGATTAATAGATAGCAACTATTTGCATCTATATAATGCTCTATAATCGATCTATGCAAGTTCAATAATACGTGATATTACACTTATTGTGATTAAATAATAAGCGTGACATTTAAATAATGTATATATATATATATATATATATATATATATATACAGTGAAACTTGAATAATTCGAATTTTTTACTCGGTCCCTTGAATTTTATATTAAAATAATGTAAATTCGTGGATAATTCGAATTCTATTTTGGATAATTCGATTTTTTCATACGATTACCTTTAAAATATTACCAGTAAAATTTGTTCCCGAGATTTTTCTCAGCTAAAGTGGATTATATATTTTAACAGTCTTTCAAAAGAAGGATAAGGAAATTTAAGGGAAGCCCCTAGCGAGTGCATCAGAAGATATGGTAAATTGAATATACATGAACTTCGAAGTTTTCTGAATTGAAAGTCATGTCTAATGTATAAGATTCTATTTTTGTATGAAGTCATATACTATGACACAAAGATTGTACTTAAAGAAGAAATCAAAAATATCTGACTATTTTTAAAAATTTTTTGAATAATTAAGCTCATAAAAAATATTGATTTAATTGGGGGGGGGGGGGGGGAATGTAGCAGTATACTTAGATGTAAAGTTTATGTGTTAAATCTTTGATCGTAGAGTTTTAATTTTTTAATTTACTCTTTTTTTGAACAAATAGTATATGTAATTCGAATTTTTGGATATTTCGAATTTTTCTCTGGTCCCTTCAACTTCGAATTACCCAAGTTCTACTGTATGTATATATATATATATATACAATATAATAAAATATAAAAATAATAATAATAATAATTAAAGACTTTTTCTATCAGCTTTATTTGCACTAAAAAGTACGAAAAGTTTAAAATAAAGTGTTGTCACCTAAATTTCATACTTTATTTAATTTAAAAAATTCTAATGGTCGTGTGGAAAAACTGTTTGCACTCTTGAATTCAGAAAAATCTCCCCTTTTGTTCGGTACCGAATTTGTAACGATAGGACTGATATTTCTAGTTTATTTTCCCCTTTTTCCGTTTTTAACCAGGATTCGGCAAAAGGTTTATGACAGAAAATGTAAGCTAAAAATTAAGTCTTTAATAAAAACGCAAAACCAAATTTTTATCAATAAATTATTTAAAAAAAGAAAAAAAAAAAAAAAAAAAAAAAAACCCTGCAATGTTTTAAAGGAATTAAAAAGACGTTGCCCAAAATCCTTTTATTTCGAATAAATTCAGTTTTAATTTTCTCTTTTTTGGTGGTGTTATTGGGGGTAGCTTGTTGTAAATATTTAGCAATTTGCATACAACAAGACAGAAATAACACCTACTTTACATGCAACATTCATTCTGCTCCCTTGAAAACGTAATGAATTTGCATGTTTCCATTTATGGCTGTATGATAGTCGCAATCTCTTTTTTAATTTTTCTGTTTTATCTTTTTTAATGTTTCTTGTTTTCATCTATTCAATGTTTGAAAAGGTTTTCAATGTATACATATATATATATATATATATATATATTATGAATCAATATTTCATTGAAATTTATAACTGTATCGTAGATTCCATAATTAGTAGTTTGTTTTACGAATTAAGAAAACGTTAAAAATAAAGTATTATACACGATTTACAGTTTTATAAATAAAGCTTTAAATTCAAATTAAAGAAATTTTACAGTATATTATTTGAAACAATCATACACTAAGTAATGCATGTAAAACGTATGCATTATATATTCAGTATTCAAATGAGGCTATTAAAAACATTATAGTTTGCAAAAAATATGTCAAAATGGTTTCAAAATAAAATATTTTGCAATTCTTGCTTAAATGCATTTTTTTTTTTTTTTTTTTTTTTTTTTTTTGTTAAACACAACTCCAAAACATTACTTTTTTTCGTTAATGATTTCAGACAAATAAATGTGAAATATATAATCTGTTTTTCAGCGTTATTGCATTTTATTTGTTTAATGTTTTTTGTTAAACAAAAATTACAAAAAGAAATCCTATCGCGTATTTTAACAAGAATTTCTTTTTAACATAACAGAATTGTTTTTCTTTCCATTTAAAATATGTCAAAGGCAATGTTTAATTTTCGGCAAATTTTGTACTTTTAATTATGTAAGTTTTCTAAGAAAGAAAAAAAAAACAGTTATACATAACACTTAATTTGCATTATGACTAGATGACAAAATGTGACAGTTATACAATATTAAAAAAGAGAAAAACAATAATGATGTTTTAGAAATTCGAAGGAGAAAAAAGAAGTCAACAAAATGCAATTTCTGTAAAGAACATATATAAAAGCAATATTGTTCATTTTAAAGAAAGATATCAAGTGTAAAATATTTATGATAATGCAAGTAGCCTAAATTTACGAATAAGATGAATTCAGTGTAAATTTTATAATTTTGAAATTGTTTTGCATATACATACATATATTTTTTTTTATCCGAAGTATTTACTTATTTAACTGCTAAACTTCGAATTAATTTATTTCACTGTGAAAAATATTAACGATAACAATGATTTGATGAAGTAATCAATACAGTAAACACTTAAATACGAATACATAATTGTTTCTTCGATATTTAAATAAAGTAAAACACAAATAAATATATTTATTTTGCTTAACACATTTTCGTTCAGAGAATGATTAAATTTGAACTGAGAAAATATAATAGATATAAAAGCTTTTGTTAAATCTTGTATACAAACCAAAAACAAAGAAAATTAAATAATCGAAAAGAAAAAAAGTATCTCAAGTAAATCGGTTTTTCATTAACAATATAAAATAAACTATTTAAGAGACTTATTATCCATTATGTACAAACTATTTAAATATATATTTATATATATATAAGAAAATTTTAAAACGAATATGTGTATGATATAAAATGATATATAATTAAAGATAATTATAATAAAACGTAAAACAGAGAAAGCTAGCGCTAAAAGATGCTTAGCTAAACAATGTTTTTATTAAATAAGAAACTTTTAAAACAAATATTTATATATGTGAAATTAAAATAAATGTTTAAATATTAGAAAAAATCAAAAGGAGATTTACAAACCAATGTACAAAATTACTCCAAAAGGAAATGTAAAACTTGAATGTATGAATGTGTTTTTAGGGGTTTTATTTCTTTTCATTTGTTGAAATTATTAATATATATATATATATATATATATATAACATGACTTATTAAAAAGAAAAAAAAATGAAAATGAAAAAGAAAAAGAAAAAAAAAAAACTGTCAAATACAGAATTTAGTTTATTACGGAGGACTATTAATTTCAATCAGTAAAATTTTTATTTTTATTTCTTATTTTTTTATTTTAATTCATTTTATATCTCATTTTTTGACCGTAAAATTGGGTCACGTACTTTTTAAAGTGACTGAAAGAAATTAAAGAAAAGTATTGACACCTAAATATCATACTTTAGTTCATTTTCAAAATACTAATCTTCGTGTCTAAAAAACTGTTTGCACCCCTGGATTTCATTTGGTTCCGAATTTGTAACGATAGAACTGATATTTCTAATTTATTTTGGTGTTACACAAAACTGGTCTACAAAAAATGGCGACTGCAATTTTACCCAGATTGAAAGTAATAGTCATCTTAGTCCTAATACATATATATATATATATATATATATATATATTTATATATAATTTGAATAATTTAATACCTATGTAACACACAGCAAACAAAAGATAGATGAAAATACCAACATATAATTACATTTTAAATGAGATTTATTTCGAATAAAATTATTATTATATACATATATATATATATAGGCTAGAATATGTCAGTTGGGCTTTTGTTTATGAAGTGTTGAAGTGCTATAAAAAATCCCCACTTTCTCACAATGTAAATCATGGTAGAATTTTATGTTTTTTGTTATGTGTTCTAAAAAGGTGTTTTAATTCCATCTGCCTTAATATCACGAGCAATTAGAATGGTATTTATGCGAGTGAATAAACGTAAATGTTTTACGTTGAAATTGAGATGCAAAAACAAGTAATATAAAAGAAAAATTTTTAAAGTCAATTCCTACTTAAAAACACTATCGAAAAAGTTTATATAGATATATATATATATTTGAATTAGAAAATAAAAAGCGTGAGTGCAAAATGAAATAAAAATAATTAGAAGATTAAAAAAAAAAACTCTTTCTGAACCATGTTTTAAATTTTCTGATGAATCACAGAGCTCTTATCAATGTGCATAAAATTTTTAAAGTGATAATAACGTCAATTTTTGTGAGATGCATAACTTAACTTTTTATAATTTTTTAATGTTCACATTTAATTAAATGTATTTATTTTTATGTCGAAGGAAAATTAGCTCTTTTTTTTTTTTTTTTTTTTTGAAACAATTAAATTATAGCTAATATTTTAATGACTATTTTAACGTTATTAGGATTCTATTATTTTCCTATTTTAATTAATTACAAGAAAACTAATAAAAAAAAATCGAAAATCTGGCTTCGAAGTATTGTGTTGTCACCGTGTTCTGAGCAATCCTGAAAGTTTCAAATTTCTAGCTCGTCAGGAAGTTATTAAAAAATCGATTGCAAGATTTGACAAAGCAAATTGCAATTTGCAATTTGCTTGCAATTTGACTGACAAAGCAAAAATTAAAAATGTGTGCATTTATCTAGATATTATGAATATTTCTTTTTTATCTTTTTTACTTTTTATTCATTCTTTATGCATTATATACTTGTCAACATAACCGAAAAGGTTGTTAGTCCGGCCGCTTTGCGCTTATTTTTTCAAACCAGTCTTTTTTTAGAGTACTTTTCTTCCTTATTTAATCGTAAATATATTTGAAGATAATTACACTAAAAATTAAGTGGTGTACAAAAAGGGGCGGTAACTAACAATCTTCCGGGTTAGGTTGGCTAGTATGCTATTAAGGTAAACGCACCAGAAGTGCACCCTGTACCAATAGCGAACACTTTTAATTTTAAACTCGGAAAATAAGCTACCTAAAAATTCTGAAGATTCGAGTAATGTTCAGGAAGGGAGTTATAGTCCTTTACTGTTAAACCCTTTAACAAAAATTCCTGCCATTAGTTTTAAAATAATGTTAGTTTAACTAAAAAAAATTGCACTTTTTGTGATTTTGCCGTTTTCTTATTATCACTTTGAATAAGGAAATGGAATTTTTATTGCTCGCTCTCTGCTTATTCTTAACTAATTTTTTCTACCTTTTGCTTTCATATGACTAAAATAAGTATGCAGAATTCATTTATTGTGCTAATTTTTAAATCTTGTATTAACACGTAGTATTTTTATGGGTGTCCACTACTGGTGCCAAAAAAAAAATGTCATCATGACGAATAGTGGACAGCCCTGTCCACTACTGGCTCATGTGACTTTTAATGCCAGATCCAGTAGTGGACACAATTCTGTAATCTGGCAATTTTAGAGTTGAATTTTAAACCAAAAATTTAAAGGGCTCCACTACTGGAACAAAAAAGGGTCCACTACTTTGTTTTTAGTGTGTCCACTACTGGCTCATTTTAAGCTCTTCAGATATATGTTTTTTTACATATATAAATGCTACAATTAGCAATTTTCATAATACAGTTGTGTTAAGAAAGAGTTAGTAAAGGTCTGAAATATTACTTATTTTTTGAAACTATAAAATTCAGGAAATTACACAAAAAAGCCGGAAAATGTCCTTAAAGTGTCCACTGCTGGTGCGTTTACCTTATATTACTTTTGTATAAAATCCTAAAAATACATATTGTTTGTTTTCGTTAGCTGTGACCCTGCTCACCTATGCGCATGCGTGAGGTCTGCATTGATTTTGTTAAAATAGGGTAGAAGCGTAGAAGATGAGAGAATGTTTACATTTTACGAGTGAGAGATAAGTTGCGGTTTCTTTTTTCTTTTTTTTTCTTTTCAGGACATTATTGAATTTTGAGGCGATACTTCTTCGTTATATTCGTATAAAGGCAAAATGCTGATTTTTCCCCCTTGTAATTTTTAAATAAGTGTAGAAGATCAGTTTTATTCTTCGATGCAAAATAAAATCCGTAAACTTAAAAGTAAATGCCTGTTTTCTTTCTTCTTCTTCTTTTTTTTTTTTTCAGTTAAAATTATTTTTATTTGCTTACTTGATCTCTAAATTCGTACTATATCTGTCATACCTGAACACTTGTTTCATGCACTGATTATAGTAGTAAATTAATTAAAAATGACTTAAATTAGGTAAAATTTACATAATTCATTAATAAAAGAAGAGAAAAAGAACAACGTTTACAGTAGACTTTACCTGTAGTAAAAATAATATATTTTTTTCTTTTAAATTATACTGCTAAAATAAAAATACCATATTTTTGGATCTCTATTTTACAGAAAATCGTATTTAAATCAAATCATTAGATTTTTTTATCATGATTATTTTACACCTTTTATTTTTCGCGCATATTGTCATATAAATTACATTAAATAAAATATTGTTAATTAAAATTAAAAATTAAACTTTAAATTCGCGTAAAAAGGTAAAATAAATATTGAAGACTCATAAAAAGAAAACGAACACGTGTAGAACGAAAAGCGCATTTGGCTAAGTGCCCATCTCATTCAACGCATCACCCCTTTTCCGAGTAGGATCGTTCCGCGAGAGGTAGACATGGTTTACGAAAACGGACAGTATTTGTTGTTGTTGTTGTTGTCGTGTGCCACTCGGAAATTCCGAGCCCCGGAAGTTTAAGGCAAGAGGGTTGCGTCTTCCGTTATTAGGAACGCCTCATAGGGAGGAAGTACGACTTCTAGTTCCATTAGCTGGTGAAAGATGGCAGCACCAGCCAAACTCGAATTTTGATCCGGATCAGAGCGAGTTTAGACCCATGTTCCGGTACCCCCAGAGGTATAATTTTTGATGGGAACTTGGAGGACTTTGCGACCACGACGGAATTTAACGTGCACCAGTCGCTATTAGCGTACACGACGGTCTTCGGCCGGCTCGAGGACCGAACCCGCAATCTTTCGATCACGAACTCGCTGCTCTTACCAACCAGGCTACCGCGGCCCTAAAATTTAGTAATACATATTTAGTTTTGTAATAAGCTAATGAAGTTCATTTATATAGATATGACATAACTTTTCGTAAAACCGTAATGCAATGATATTATATTTTAGTTTAGTTTCGTTTTTTATCAATCACCTATACTTAAAAAATGAATTAAAAAAACTTTTTTCCGTAATTTTTTTTAAACTGTCTGTTATTAATTTTTTTTTTTAAACGAAAAAAAAAAAAAAAACATGTAGAAATATGCAACAAATTCGTAACTCCTCTTCATTTAAACGAGAATTCCTTTGTTTCAATCAAGAATTCGATAAAAGAGAATTCAAAATGTTTGTTTTTATTCAGAAGGAATATATTTTTCTAAACAAATTTCTTTAACTTTTTTTTTTTTTTTTTTTAACAAAACGAGATAAATAAAGAAGCACATTTGAATTACAAATGAACAAGAATATCGCAAAAAGAATTTGAAAAACAGCTGAATGTAATCAGTTTTACTGAGGTAATACTAAAATGAACAAATATTTTGTAGCTTTTGCATTTTTCATTTATTTATTTATTTATTTTTATTTTTTTACCATGTTTTCATTAACGTCGATTCTTGTTTGTTTGTTTGTCTAGTACAAATCTTGCAATCGACTTTTAACTAACTTCCCGACTAGCTAGACGTTTGGAACTTTCAGAATAGCTCAGAACACGGTGACAATGCATTTTTTAAATACTTTTAGTCAATTTATTCGGGTCCCTGCTGCTTTCGGTAGCTTTTTTTTTTTTTTTTTTTTTTTAAGTATGACAAGCCTATTGCTTCCAGTCAGCTTTATTTGTTGCAATGACAATGAATTGATTTTGAATTTGTCAGGATGTTTCTACCTTCGGCAACAAGTCGAAAAAATGTTAAATTAATATTATATCTAAAAAATGAAATTTTAAGAAATGAACACATTTAAATTTAAAAATGAGTTCTTATTATTTATTTTACACTGTTTTTATTATTTAGACCAATTAATTTTTTGGATGAACTTTTATGTAAGACTTACTTTGCGAAGTTTTAAATTTTTCCCCAACGTAAGATGGAGAAATTAATATAGTAACTACACATACTTTTATTTGGAAAAAAACAGAAAAAACAAAAGAAATAAAAATGTGCAAAAGTTTTAGAACCCCTTTGAGAAATTTGAAATTCGCCACCGAATTAGCTCGGACGTTTCTCGCAAAAGTCTTTACTTATGCAATTGTGATAGCCATTTTAAATCTTCAACGAAATGAGAATAAAAATTTAAAAGCCGCGAAGAAGCTCCTAAGATAAATCTCTCTATCAAAGAAATAGCTAATAGATTATTTTTAATAATAATAATTTAAAAAAAAAAAATAATAAAAACTTTAGAGCTATAAAGACGTCAATTTTACCCAACATGTTTAATTTTTTACAAAGTATTATATCAATTTTAATATTTACGCCTGAATTTCTTTTTATTTAAAAAATAATAATAATAAATAAATAAATAAATAAAATAAAATAAAATAAAATCAACTCTTAAATTCTTTTGGCAACAATTAAAAATGAAAAAAAAAAATTATGTATTTTAGTCTAAAAAAGGGCTTCTTCAACTTTTTCGATACTGTCCGTTTCGATACTGAATATTCATATATATATAATATATATATAATTTTCTTTTCTTTATATTTTTCTTTCAATAATAATAATAATAATAATAAGATTTTGATGAAATTGTGGCAAAAGCAGAATTTAGTTTAGTACGGAGGACCATTAGTTTTTTTTTTTTTTTTTTTTTTTTTTAATTATAGCATCGCTTTCAAATTATTCAATTAAATTTTCAATAAATTTTCGATTTCGATAAATGTCCAACCATCGTAAAACTGGCGACAACGTTTTCTCCGTAGATTGAGACTAATAGTTCTCCGTACTGAAAAAAAATGACCTGTTTTGTATAAAATTTTCTTTATATTACTTAGAAAATAAAAATAAGGTTCGTTTTATCCATATTTATTTTCATATTAAATGCTGTCATCAAAAAATATTTATTGGTTATTTTACTTTGTAATTGAAATACCGACGTCCCTTTCTGTAACCACTTTTAATTATTATCTCGTGCTTTGATATATACATATATACATATCAATTTATAAATTTTTGGATAAGCTGATAGCAAATTAAGCGATTTATTTACTTATTTATTTATTTATTTTTTAGTAGGTAAAATGAGTGTAAAATACTTTGTGATAAGCTGTTGTTTAATATTTATAAATGCTGATTGATCGTTGACGTATCTAAATAAAATTATACAAAAGAAAATTTTATGATGGCTACAACATACCAGTGTTTGTAGTTTTAATAAAAATTTTGAAAAAAAATTCAAGTTTTTTTTTTTTTTTTTTTTTAAGTCACGACAATTAATTTATTTGCAACAAATGATATTAAATATAAAAAAAATTGATTTTAATGATTTGTAAGTAGCTTTTGGAATCAGAATTACTAATAGCTGAGATTTAAGAATAATTCAACTGTTTATTTGTATTAAGAATTTTTTAAAACTTTTTCATAAAATGTATGGTCATGCATTTTTTGTTTTTCAAATTCAAATTTACATGTATAAAAATTGGGATTTTTTTTTTTTTTTTTTTTTTTTTTTTAATAAAATTTTTAATTTTCAATAGAAACGAAAATTTAAAATCATGGTGCATTATTTATTTTACTATTATTGTAATTAATTTATTCTAGTTAGTTTTTTTTAAAGTAAATAAATACAATACGAGTTTATATTTTAAGTTTTGTTAAAATTTCTATTGTTTTTATTATAATGTAAACATGCTTAACACATTATACGTACGTTTATTAGTTTTTTTTTTTTCTTAATTATCATTATTATTATTATTTGATTTTTTAGATTACTTTATTTTTGTTTGTCCAGGAAATTTTTTTTATTGAATTAGGAAAAATAATATAAAATAATATAAAATAAATGATTTTTTTTTTTTTTATGTTGTACTTTTTGTATTTCAATACTGAAAAAAAAATGTAAGTTAAACTGAAATGGATAACAGATACATTCAAATTAAAATATTTTCATGAATGCAGAAAATAATTAACTATAAACAACTTTTTTACTATATTATAAAAAATGAACAATACAATCTGCTTAGAAAACATTTGCTTTTACAATCTACAAACATTTATAACAATATATGACAAAATAAATCCAATTTTAAATATTTTCTTTTAAAAATATTTTTTTTAATAATTTAATTACAAAAAAGAAGATGTACTTTTAGGCATAATTTTTTGTTTTAGAAAATCAGTAAATTATTTTTGTCAGAATTTTTTCTTTAAAGAAAAATACAAATACAAAACTAATCTTTTTTTTTTTTTTTTTTTTTTTTTTTTCATTTACGCCTCATCATTGTTTTGCTTCAGTCATACATTATAAAGAAATTCATTAAAAGAAATGTGGAACAAATAATTATTTTCTGCGAATTTCAATTTACAAAATAACAGAATAGGATTTTTTAATTCTTTTCCGATCCTTACAAATTCGGTCGCTTCTATCTTTAGTTTTTCTATCTTTATCTTTGTTGTCGACAATAATTATTTGTTTAAACCATAATGATCCATGACATTTATCTTTGAATTCTCATAATAAAAATCCCTTCATAATTAAAGTGTTTATCTCTCAGCTTTTTTTTTTTTTTTTTTTAAGTAATAATAATAAATGTGCAAAATTATTGTATTAATCAAATATTCGTCAAAATGTAGTGTTAAATGAAAAAAAGTTAGAGGAGACTTTTTTTTTCTTAATTAGAATAAGAGTAAGGACTAATCATTATTTCATTAAAAAATAAATAAATAAATAAATAACTTAATGTCGTATTTTATTTTACATATTTCAAACATAAAAAGTAAATTTTTCTGCAATTATATATATATATATATATATATATATATATATATATATATATATATAGCAAATAAAAAAAAATAAAAGGATATTTTCCCAACATATTATTTTAAAATGCATTTAACTGTATATTCTTTTATTCACCGATTATTTATAATAATAATAAAAGTAACTAATTTAGATTTTTTTTTATTTTTGTAAGATTTACTCTCTTTTTTTAACCTTATTTTACATTCATACACACACATGAAAAAAAAAAAAAAAAAAAAAAAAAAAAAAGTAAATACTTATTTTATATTTTATAATTACTTCATTCCACTGCTATACTTATTTATTATAATACAACTAAAAAATATACTAATTTATCAATCACATGTTGTTAAAGTTTACTTTTACACACAACAAATAATCCTAAGAAAATAAAACATCCTTTAATTCTTCTCTCCCCTTTTATTAACTCCTTTATGTCCACACCGCCATTCTCTCTCTTTCTCGTTAAATCTTTTAATCATTATCACTATTAAAAAGTAAATAAAGATGACATTCCCCCTTCCCTCAAAAAAAGAAAAAAAAAAACATTTAAAAGATACATTTATTTAGCATGTGTGACGAATGTTATATAAAATTATGCTAAAAATGGGTGCATATTGGGCGACATGTGGCGCTGCTATTATATAAATATACATATCGCAGAATAAATGTGGGAAAATTGCATGAAATGATAAATGTCAGAAGCAAAATTTATTACATTTTTGAGCATGTTAACTAGGTAGCGCTGTCATATAAAATGTTATACAAGAAAGTTTTGTGATAGACACAATATACTTGTTTGAATATATTATTGGCTGTTTTTTTTTTCTGATATTTATTTAGAAAATATTTTGTTTATTATCATTCATTAAGAGCTTTTAGGTTATATTTCTGTATATATAAATAAAATTTTAATGACAATCACACATAAATGGTTTTCGTTATTTATCATAATGAAAAATATTTATGTTTGATTGTCATTTATTATAAATATATTTTTTAATAAGAATTCTCTTACAATTTATAAGCCGAATCAACTGCTTTTAAGATATTGAAGAAAAGAATTATACTACGCACGTGAAATAAAACCCGTATTCCTTATCGTATTAATTAAATCTAAACTATAAACTAAGGTTAAATTGTTCAGAAAGATTTACGTTTACGCTTATACACGCACGCAAACTAATAGGTAACCATCATTTCACACGTAATAGACCTTGAAATTTGATTATTGCGACGATAAATCGTGTTGAAATCTTTTATTGCGATCATATTTTACATGGGCGATATTAGTTGGTATAATAAATGCAAAAGAGAACAATTAAAATGATTTTCGATAATTCAAATAAATTTTAAAAATGAAAGTAATGAAATATATTTAGTATTATCATTGCTTTTTAAGCAATTTATAATTAATTGTTTAAACTGCCCAGTAATAAAAAGAAATTTACTTTGTTTTGCAGAGGAATATTTCAAGGATATTGAAAATAAAATAAAACATTTTTTTTTTTTTTAATCAACACTGATCTTTTTAATGATAAAATAATTTTAACAGGCTAATAAAAAATAACATAAATATGTTTAGAATATGTGTGTCATAATTTATAAATAGGATAACATTCGCACAATATTCCACAAGTGTTGTGTTTGATGGTTTTACGACAAGCATACAGGGTCTGTCTAGAGTCTGATTCAGTAAAATTAGTTTATTTGAGTATAATTTTATACACTGTTACTATTCTTTAAAATAGCCCACTTCCTAAATTAATCGGCTCTGCCTTTTGAACATATTTTATTTTTTATTTATTTATTTTTTAATTTTCTTAAACAAAATATTTTACCTTGAGAAACATTGTACTACAAACTCCATTTTCGTACATCAGTTTCATGTTATAATTAAAGTTTAAAATGCTACAAAAATTTTTAGCCTAACCAGGTTAACATAAAGTGTTATTTTAGATAAATATATAAAAATATAATTTTGAGGCGGAACATTTGTACATATTTGAACATTAAAGGTAAGTGGAAATGTCTTGTACTAGCAATATCTTAAAGAAAGCAAAAACAACGTTAGAAGAGCATAAGTAAGGAAAAAGTTATTAACTTATTAACTGTATACGGCATTTCCGGAAACACTGAAAAAGAAATTGTGTAACTGACATCTACAATCTAAATTGTGGCTCTAGAAAAAATAGTTCCATGTCATCCTTATAAATTCTAGTCCCCTTGGAAAGCGAGTTCTAGAAGCCCCTATTAGAATTCTAGAGTGTTTGCCTATATTCTCGAGGGCAAAGTTATTTAAAAATCTCTGCAAATAAAATGAGACAACAAGAAGCGGGTTTCTGCAACTATAATCTTGGTTTATGACCCAGTTCTAGAAAATCAAGCGAGATTTTCTCGCAATATAAATGATTCAGAATATTTAGAGTATTCAGAATATTGTTTCACCATCTAGAAATGTGCAGACTAGAAATTCTCGATCATTTCTTCTATTCAGTTTATTGGCGTGCCTTATGCGCATAGCTCGGAAATCTATATTTCTAGTTAAGGGATTTAGAAAATGACCACTTATTCCTTCTAGAGAAAGGCAGTATATTTTTTTTTCTCAGGGAAGCTCCTTTCTTAAAGATAGTGGAAAGTGAAAGTAAAAAATAAAAGAACTTACAGTTTATTTAGAAATCTCTCTTCCCCTGTGCTTTGAGATGATTTGTGTACTATGCTTTCCATTTGTTCCTACTTCCACTGCATCACTTTAAATGTTGTTTTTATATCTAACACACTTAAAAAAAAAACCGGTTTATCTCTGGGCCATGCTTTACTGACAAGCTCCGGGCTTTTAACTTCATTTTTTCTTAGTTCGTTTACATTTTATCATATTTTAACTTAAATATTCTACAGAGGAAGTATTAGTACGTAAAATAGCGTATACTAGTTTTTAAAAAATTCCTTTATTTCTGCTCTTTTAACGCTCTTTTTTACTTTCCTCTAACATATTTGAACTTATATGAAAGATGAAAGTCAAAAACTCAATTAAGCTCATTGAAAAAATTTTATCTATTTATAGTTACACTGAGAAAAAAAAATACAGGTTGTAATCACGGGGATCGGGAATCACCGCATGTTAAATGAAAAGAAACGTCCAAAAAAGTCAAATATCCATAAAAAGTAGCATGGAAAAAAAAAAAAAAAAAAAAAAAGGTATAATCATAAATGTGTGAAAAAAATAGCTAACACCGGTAGAAAATACAGAAAAAACAGACAATAAAAAATAACAGAAGGTGGATAAGGGTGGGTTCAGGAACCTTGAGGCTATCGTCTTGGCTTAGCTACAACTTGTCTAATCTGTGCCTATTATACGCATCTGCATAATAATAAAGTATGATATTAACATAGTAAAAAAGATCATATGTGGTAGTATTTCCGTCTAAAAAATAATAAAAAAAATGTTCCTGTTATAATTGAATTCGTATTCTGGCGTAAGACAAAACATCTTATGAAAAATGCAAGTAATAATAATGCACAAAAAACTGAAAGGAATTTTAATGTAAAAATTTCAATTAATTTTGGAAATAAATATTCGATTTATTTATTGATGTTTTATTTCAGATATTTATTTAACCACATTATCATTCAGCAAAATCACATTTAAGTATTGACATAAACAAAAGAGCAAATATACAAACAAGATATTCCAAAAGAAAGAATAAATTTTATCAATAGCACGGAAAAGAAATAAAAGGAACGTCGTGTTGAATTTATGTAACTTTCAGACCTTTCATCAGTTATCTGAAAAGAACTAAAGATAACATAAACTCAAAATGAATTGGGGTATAATCTATTTATCAACAAAATGTATCACTTGTGATAAAAGAGGAGGGGGTGGGGACATAAAAGATAAATTTTTCGCTCCAAATTCATCCATTAAGAACAATCATGAACGACACAGTGACTACTATTGATTTTTACATTTATAACAGCTTAAAGGGGTTTAGTATATGAATAATATGAGAATCATTTATTTTTATAAATTTTGCAGAAGTACGGCGCCAGATAAGGGAATATTATCTTAGAAACCTATCTCTAAATTGAGTTTAAATTGATTTGTAATATTTAGTATGAAAGACGAGAATGACTTTAAATATTAAATGATAAGTAATAATGTATTTTATCTCAGTAATAATGTATTTTATCTTATTTTATTTTATCTTATTATATTTAATAATTTATCTCAGCTAAAATTAATTTTTGATTTGTTCTTTATTGTTCCCAACATAGTCTAATTAATTTGTAAATTATTGATTAATGCTCTCAAATAATACGATAATAAAAAGTTGTCTTTTTTCAACAGATTAATTTGTTTGAGTATTTTAATTAATAAGGTTTCAACAATTATTTTAACAGATTTTCTAATTTATACGATTAGCATGATGAGATAATTTTATACAGTACTTTTCCCTTTGGAACAATAGAGAAACTTTTTATGATCACTATGAAATAAAAAATATACCGCCTTTATATCTAGAATGAATAACTAATAATTTTCTGCATTCCTAAACTAGAAATATAGATTTCTGAGTTATGCGTATAAAATAAACAGTAAATAAGGCCCCTGGCCCTGACAGCATAGATTTCAGAATCCTTAGACACTCCTTCAATACACTCACATACATTTTTCACACATGGACAAACTTATGCCTCGAACTACAATATTTTCCAGAAATTCTCAGAAGGGGTGAAGTGGTGTACTTTCTGAAGCAAGGGAAGCTTCCCTCTGAACCCTCCTCTTATCGACCGATCTGCCTGCTCCCAACAATAGGCAAATTACTAGAAAAGCTCATTGTCAATAGACTAAATTTCTACCTGGAATCCAATAATCTTCTACACCCCAACCAATTCGGGTTCAGAGAGGGCAGATCATGTGAACTCGCTTTGCAGCAAATTTTAAACTCCTGCGCTCTTAACTTTCAGTCTGGAAAGTACACCACTCTTATTTCACTTGACATTAAAGGGGCTTTCGACAACATCGAATGGTCACACATCCTACACACTCTACAAACACTGAACTGCCCGAGAAATCTTGCGGGAGTCATCAGCTCTTACCTCTCCAACAGGAAAATCTTGATTAACTGGGGCCCTAACTACAGTGTTTTTCCACAGTCTAAGGGCTGCCCCCAGGGATCGTGCCTAGGCCCGATCCTCTGGAACTTGGTGGCCAACAAAATTCTTCTAAAAATGAACTCAGAGGGTTTTAAAACCCTCGCATATGCTGATGACTTCTCTGTGATTCTCTCAGGTTTAACGAGAAAAGTTCTGGAGGAACAGGCCCAGGCTGCCCTCTCCCTCTTCAGCTCCCTATTAATAGAATCAGATCTAACACTCTCACCCTCGAAAACGCAAGCATTAACCTTCTCCTTCCCAAGACTCCTTAAACGGAACCCAGTGATGAGGATCGATGGCGTCAGTGTCCGTCATGTTTCACAACTAAAAATATTGGGAATCACAATAGATAGAAACCTAAACTGGCTGGCACACATACAAGACCTAAAGATAAAAACTTCTAAAATCTTCCACAATTCAGCAAAAATGGCAGGGAAGAGGTGGGGTATATCCACATTCTTCCTAAAAACCTGGTATAAAATAGTAATAGAAAAGATCCTAACCTACGGCGCTGGCATTTGGGGGGGCAACCTCACCAAAGCAGCATCGAATAAACTTAACTCAATACAGAGAATGTTTTTGGTCCAAATCTCTAGAGGTTACAAAACAATCTCTACTGATGCCCTCACAATCATCACTGGTATTCCACATGCTCACCTCCAATTAAAATACAACTTTAACAAAACTAACGTCCTGCAATTAAATAATTCCATTCTCACAGACACTCTCCTCCCTAATATTCATGTTCAACAGCTTTCTAACAGCTGGCAAATACACCCAGCACAGGATGCTGCTTCCCTTTTCATAAATTGTGCAAAAAACAGCTTCTCGGCGTCTGCTCAACTGGCGATCTACACTGATGGCTCCAAAACCGATCATGGAGTGGGAGCTGCACTCTGCGTTTTAAACAATAACAAAGTTCTCCATCAGTGGGCAGGCAGGCTCGCAGACCACAATTCGGTCTTTCAGGCTGAGCTCTTTGCCATCCTGAAGGCAGTTGAGTGGTCAGAAATTAACTCTCCAGACTACAATCAAATCTCAATCTTCAGTGACAGCCTCTCGAGCCTGCAGGCCATAGCTCGCCACAAGAGCAGACACCCACAAGTAATTGAAATTAAAATAAAGCTCTCAAAATTAAAAACCAAAATCTCCCTAGCACACGTTTCTGCCCATAGGGGGGTCGTCGGAAATGAACTAGCGGACTCTCTTGCAAAATCAGCAACAGAATCTAGAGACATAGCCTACTCACTCCCAGCTCCCCCTTCCTACATAAAATATCACCTAAATCAAAAACTAATTAATGACTGGCAGAGTCTCTGGAGTGTGTCTCCAAAAGGGAGATACACTCACGAGCTAATACCAAATGTCTCACTCAATATTTGGGACCTCTCCCCGGAAATATCTGCCTTTCTGTCAGGTCATGGCCCCTTCCCCAAATACCTCCACAGATTTCATTGCCGACGATCACCCTTATGCTCATGCGGTGAGGAGGGGACTGCACAACATTACTACTTTCACTGTCAACTTACAATTCCTTACCATTTAAGGAACCCTAACCCTAGACCAGCAACCTGGCTGAACAATATAATAACTAGAAAGCCCCTACGGCTCAAATTAAAGCGCATCTATGCCTTCCTTCAAGATTTATCAAACTCAACAAATTAAATTCCTTCTCTATCTTTCCTAAATTTTTCCTCCTCTCCTACATGGCGAATACTGGTCATGTCTGATGCTACAGAATTCCACTGAAGTGCTCTCGGAAAGCAATCATCCTGCGCATGATGTTGCTAACCAACTTGGGCTTGATATAAAGACTGCGAGAACATTGTATAAAGACTGTGAAATTTGTACATTACATGAATGAACTTTGTAAATAGACTTCCACTTGGCTCCGGTCCTTTTCTCTTTCATGCAACTTTGTCGCCTTTTGTCGCGGGAGAGCTCTGCTCTGGCGACCTTTGTAATTTCTTTTTTTTTTCTTTTTTTTTTTTTTTTTGTTATTTGCTATGCAATAAACAACGGGGGAGGCTTAACCTTTGGAGACGGGCTCTTCTGATTCTCCACAGTGGCTTTGGAGCCCCTCTCTAAAGGTTAAAAACGCTCAAAACCACTGCATAGTGGTGAGCGGCTTCTTTCCGTCTTAGAATCTTAGAATCTTAGAAATAACCTTAGTAGGCAAAATGATCGAGAATTTCTAGTCTACATTTTTCTAGATGGTGAAATGATACTATGAATATTATGAAACCTTTCAAAACAAATGCACCGAAATTTTGCATACTTTTTCAAAGTGGAACTGCCTATAGGGTTTGAACACAGAACTTTTTTTGATTACAAATAATTTTACAAGTCTATACGTGTGGTAAAATGTATTAAAAATTATATTGCTTCCGCATACAATACTGCCAAAAATTGAAAATTCTTTTTTTTTTTTTTTTTAATTCTTTATTCAAGTATAAGATAATTCTATTTTGAAGATATGTGTAAAATTTCAATAATGTCGGTGCAATATTTTTTTAAGAAATTGCGCCGTCTGCTTTTCCTAATTTCTTCGTAAACCAGAACACACCGACTGAAGTTTCCAAAATATTTATTGAAAATATTTTTAAATATTGTTTAAATGTGGCTCTTTTATATGCTGAATATTCTGAATATATACAGTAGCCGCCGCTTTATAAAATCACTGGTTAATAAAATCAGCCGCTTAATCTGATCAAATTGCTGGGGCCGGAATCAAATCAGTACAAACCGCCGCTTAATAAAATCAGCATCGCCGGTTAATAAACTCAATAGAAAATCTCTTCAACAGTAAAAATGATCGTGTATGTAAGCTAAACAATGAAGTGTATTTTCTCACCACCGGATTTTCGGAAAGAAAAAAAGAAACAAAACATAGCAAGACATCACATTATTACTCTTTGTCGAAAATTATATGTCTTAAAGGAAAAGAAAAACACGCTCCACCATGTGTTGTTATGAATTCGAGGAATGAATTCTTCAAATGATTGGCCAATGATTCCAATCCTGTCTAAACATATTCAAATAGTTTGTAGTTCTTATTTCGAAGCAACTTATCTGCAAGATATGCGAGCGGGTAGTTTTTATTTTGAAGGTAAAGCGTAAATTTTTTGTAAAGTATGATGGTTTTCTTCAAATGTATAGTTATGGGTCACATAAGGAAGATCACATCGAAGCTTGAAATTTCTCAGTTTGCTTCATGTAAACATAATAATTGTACCTAAATTGTACCAAACGGAAGAGTGAATCGCAAGCAAAAATGAATAAAGAGAGCAGAAGTTATGAACGTAGCACTTCTAGATAGGTACAAGAATGCTAGACCAAAGAAATATCCATCTTTTACGTAATTTTGTCCTTAAAAGCTGAAAATTTTATATTAATGATAAGTAGCAATAACTCATTTCGACAGATGGCTAGTTGATAGATGAAAGGGCGAAGAAGAATTTATTTCCATATTTAGGTAATGAATACTCTTTTATTGAGTTCGGGCATGTTCGCCGGATATAAAAATCAGCCGCTTAATAAAATCATTTTGATGAAAACAAACGTGATTTTACAAAGCGGCGGCTACTGTATATATATATAATAATAAAAAAAAAAAGAGTATGCATGCTCTTTTTTTTTTGGTACGGAGGACAATTAGTCTCATAAAACGTTGTCGCCAGTTTTACGATGGTTGACATTTATCGAAATCGAAAATTTATCGAAAATATAATTCAAGAATTTGAAAGCGATGTTATAATTTGTCAAAATTTCATCAAAATCTTTTTTTTTTTTTTTAAATAAAAAGAAAAGAAAATTAATAATAATCAGTATTGAAAAAGTTGAAGAAGCCCTTTTTTAGACAAAAATACATAATTTATTTTCATTTTTAATTGTTGCCAGAAAAGTTTACGAGTTGATTTTTTTTTTTTTTTTTAATGAGAAGAATCTCATGTGTAAATATTAACAGTGATGTAAAAATTTGTGAAAAATTAAACTTGCTGGGTAAAATGGACGTCATTATAGCTCTAAAGGTATTTTATTATTATTATTATTATTTATTTTATTTTATTTTATTTTATTTTATTTTATTGCGTTGGAAACTCATGTAACATCTTGAAAGAAGTGAAATTTAAAGTCAATTTTTACTTCCTCTATGATTTTTTTTCCGGTTGAAATAGAGAATTTTATACATACGCAAGCGCAACTTAAAAGAAATATTACTTAATGATGAGAAAATTCTACGTTCATACAATCACGTCTATTTGAAACAACACACCTTTGTCAGTACAAACAATTGAAGAATATTTTATTAGAGGAATTTAAAATTACGCACCAATGAAATGACCTACTACTCAACACTTACAAAATTGTGGGCGTGTGCCCATTATAAAAACTCATTTACATAAGTTTATTGGTATTCCGACTGTGTTTGATATGCGTTTCCCCTTTTTAATTATTATATAATCTATCATGATTTTTTTAATTCTGTCATGAGTATATTCTAAAAAAAAAAATTTCTTTAAATCTGATTACAATAGTACAAATTTAAATAAATCAAATATTACAAATTAAATCTATCCATATTTGAGGTGTTCATTTCTACTAAATTTAATATTCTGATAAATTTTCTTTTCTTCTTCTGCTTCTGCTTCTGCTTCTTTATTTATTTATTATTATTATTATTATTATTATTATTATGGATCGGTATATTTAACAAACTTAGAATGAAAAAAAATTACACTTTATTTATTTTTATTCAGTAAAATTTATAATATCTACAAATGTATTTCTGCATATTTTCGAAACACTTTCATTTTTTTTTTTTTTTTTTTTTTTAAATTAATCGTATACCTTACAGATTTTTCTAAAAATAATAATAATGATAATAATAATCTTTTTAATAATAAAAGCCCAAGTTTCTGAAAACTAAAACAGTTCAAATTGATGACATTGCTAAAACAATTCATCAAACAAAAGAGAATATTACAATTTTTATTAAAAAAAAAAAAAAAAAAATTCACTGTAAAACACGTATAAAGTGATACATTTAATTAAATGATACATTTAATTGTTTCGTCTGTTTCATGTATAATAACTGTAACCGTAATATGGTTCTTATGTATATATAAATCAAATGTTGCTGTACTTCTAGTTAAAATGGCTCTGTCCTGATGATGCCTTGATGTTCAGAGCGAAAGGCCTTGACACGATGTATTTTTAATGATTTTATTTAAATGTATCATTTTGTACGTGTTTTACAGTGAAATTTTTTTTATAAAAATTGTGGTTTTCTACTAATACGCGTGTGGCTATGATGTCTCTATATGAGATGTAATTTTATACAGAGAGAATATTCTTTTCTTCTTAAATTGGAGAAAGGGATAAAATAAAATAAGAAGAATAATTTAGAAAAAAAATGTTTAAAAGACTCGATGAAAGTGTATGTGAAGGCCACCAATTTATGGTTTAACATTTTTATTTCTAAACCAACATAATACTAATATTGATAAAATTATGGTCAGAACTATTAGTTAACATTGAATAGTTAAAAAAAAACATTGAATAGTTTTAAAAAAATTATTATAATAAATAATCAAATATTAATATAATATTAATATTAAAAATAATATTAAGGATAATAAATTCAAGCTGAAAAACATTATGACTCTTTTTCGTTATCGAAATCGGATTTAAATAGAGTAAAAAGAAAAAAAAAAAGAAAAAAGGAAAAATATATATAAATTTGGGGTATTTCTATATTATTCCTTCGAAAAATAAAAAAATCGACGATTTTAATACATGTGCACGGAAATTAATTTTCATAAATAATTTAATTTACATTTCATGAGTCAAATTCCATTATTTTGATTTAAAAAAAAAAAAAAAAAAAAAAAAAAAGCTAAATTTTAAGTATTTTTTTTCTTCTTTCTTTTCCTTTTCTTTTTATTATTATTATTATTATTATCATTATTGACTAATTCATTACGTCATTTGGCACTGATTTTGGCGAATATAGTAAATTTGAAAAATAAAATAAAATAAAATAAATAAAAGCATCGAGCGCTAGGCAAGCGAAGATCGACTAGTAATAATAATAATAATAATAAGGCCAAGCACATTGCCATTTACCTTAATAAAAGAATACAATCGCGTATAAATAATGATTAAAATTAATATTTAAAACCAATTAACAAAGTAACTGGCACTAAATATTTAGCTGTTATATAATTTATTTAAATAAATTATGTAAAATTTGATAACTAAATAGAATACAATACCTAAAAATTAAAGTTATATAATTTTACTTCAAATGATTTTGTTGAATTTTCACGTAGATGATTCAGTTTAAACAAATGACTATCTCTCGTTGTCAAAGCATAAGAAATATCAATGCCAAACTTTTCGTTGAGCAATTGAGATTAAGATTTTCTTTGGTCAATTTAAAATGTTCCCTTTCTTTTTCCTTTTTTACTAGTATCTTTTTCCAAAACATCAGGTACTTAGACAGCATGAAAATGTATGCAATACAATATATGAAATAATATATACCGATAAAAAAACTTATTTCCGTTTGAGATCTTTAATGTAAATTAGATGATAAATTACTAATATCAACTTGTTGCTTAAAAATTCTTTAATAAAGTTTGTATCTGCATAATTTTGTTTTTTTATATTCATTCATTTATTTTACCTTATTTTATTTTTCATTTTTTCAAAAGCACTATACAATGGTTGAAACGCAAAGTAATATAAACAGCATATAACCAAAAAAAAAAAAAAAAAAAGGAGGAAAGAAAAAATCAAAATCTTTATGCCTTAAAATTTCAAAAATCCATAAAGATTTTTTTCTTAAGTATAATTACCCAGACAATATTTAAACATAAAATATTCTAAAAATTGCATTGGAATAAAATTATTAATAAAATAAATTTCTTTCATTTAGTAATAGATTAATAAGGAATAAAAAATGTATGTATAAATAAATAAAATGATATTTAATAATGATTGTAGTTAGCAAAAAGTAAAATAATTTTCAAGATCTTAATTAAAATGTAATTTAATTTCATACACAAAGATGATAATTAAAATATCACAATAAAAGAAATGATATGTTCATTCTATGAAAATTAGTAATATTTCGATTTAATTACGTATTTACATGTCTTACACGAGTTTTAATTAAAAAAGCTACAATTATTATTTACATACAACACGGTAAAAGAATGTATTTATTTTATATATATATACAATTAATTTCATGACATGAAAGCACTTCAAATTAAACGTCCATATATAATTTTATCGGGGGTTGAATAAATTAAACTGAAATTAATTACAAAAATACATTTACAAACAGGATATTTTATTAACTAATTACAATTATAAACTAAATATTTAAAATCGTTTTCATAAATAAGGAGAAATAAGTAAAATTTGTTCCGAAGTAATTAGCTAATTAAAAAATATTTACTCATAATGCTATTTATTTTAATTTTTATTTATTTAAATGTATTATAACGGGTGTACCAGAATAAAATAGACTATTACTATTTGTATGTATGCATAAAAATTTTAAATTATATATATACATATATATTATTTACAGATTCCCAATTACATTAGTAAAATCTGTGCAACAACTCAAAAGCAAAAATTACATTGCAACTACAGGATAGTATGAAGAGCAAAGAAGTACAAAAATTGGTACTTTCCGAGTTCAAAAGTGGTGAATCTGGAAGCAAAATATTTCGTGATTTGAAAGGTGTTTTAAGTTGTACTACTGTTTTTGAGTGGTGTAATAGGACTAAAAAGAGTGGCAATATTAAAACATCTCATCCGACAGGCTGGCCATGTTATGAAGTTTGTTGCACTTATTTTGTTGAAAGGATTTGTCATGGATGCACTTTTCTGTCGATGTTTAAATTTCTTATATAATTATGAAGCAATGCATTGATAAAATCGTGAAAGAAGATCAAACTCGTTGAAGATGTTGGCCGTGGACATTGCACTGAGAATGCAGTTCACCCATAATCCGATGCTGACATTAAAATGCTTTATTTATCTTCACTTTGTAACAATAACGCTTATAATCAAATAATTCAGCGCTATAGAGTTACAGCATAAATATCCTTTTGAAAACATCAAGATAATGTTCCTTTTTTAATAAAATGATTTAATGCACAAATGGAACGGGATGGACACGGGGAGAGAAGCAATCAAAAGGAACGTTTTTACAGCAACAGCGAAGAGGCAGAAGTGATCAAATTGTTGGCTGGATACATTACACAAAACCACAGAAAAAATGAAGCCAAGAACAACACTCTCCCTTTTTCAGTTACGTATTACTTAGTACATTTTTTAAAAATATATTGGCGATTGATTTCCTAGCCAAAAATCCATTATCAATTCGTGAGAATCTGGCAAACCAACCTTAACTCTTGACCACAAGAATTTTATCGTTAAATTTTTACTCATAGACTTTAGTCGAAAAAGAATACGTTATATCTATTTTTAAGCATCAGATGTGCTCTGTTTAATGTTCGAAAATGACATCAGGAAACATTTTATTCTGTTTTATTTAATTGAGATTAAACGAATTGTTCTCCACAGAATTAAGCGATTGAAACCTCATCTCTTGCTTTTCTTTTTCTTTCTTTTTTATTTTTTTTTTTATTAAAGAAATAGAGATATAATGGCTTGCTCTTTTGGAATAAAGGAATGAAACCGCATATATTAACTCGCTTTTTATACAGATGGAAAATGAATTGGGAAAGAATTAAATTTATCAGAAATGTAATACATAATTTAGAATATGTGATTTTCGATATCACAGTCCACGCATTGTCCGCACCAAAAATCTGATTCAAACAGTGAAGAGTCGCTTGACACGTAAGAAGAGCATATCCATAAGGAAACTTGCTAGGGAGCTGAAAGTATCAAATCCATCTAGTACAGCGAATACTTAAAAATGACGTTGGATTAAGCCCCTACAAAACCCTACAACTAATAGAACCTAAACTCACAGAAACCCAAAAGCAGAAAAGAATCAAAATTGATAATTGGGTAAAACACAATTTCAGAAAAGAGTAGACTAAGAAAATCCTTTTTTCTGATGAAAAAAGGGTTTAAATCCACTGGACTACTCAATTTAGGATGAATTCGTACAGCAGATGAACGGCGATAAAGTAAAATGTAAAAAAAAAACCCTATTTCAGGACTAAAACGAGCTGTAAAGAGAATAAGAAAGGATTCAATAATGGAAAGTTATCAAAGTTGGACCTGACGCTTACATCGAATGAGAAACAACAACGGGGATTATTTGCATCAATTAATATGCTGCATTTTGTTTATTATTCTATTTATATTGTTTATGTGTAAAACCAAGTTGGGTTTCGCTTAAATTAATTTAGTCATACAACAATTTATATCAGTCTATTTTATTCTGGTACACCCATTATTTAACGAGATGAATGTGTTTTTGGAATTCATACATTTTCTAATAATCCAAGATATTGAAATTCTGTTGTATGTGGATTACATTTTTTTCAAATGGATTTTATTTGAAATTACATTTAGCTCACATTTATTCACGTTTGCCTCCTTCATGACTATAGAATGTTACAACTGGAAAACGGCTATAGTATTTGTAAAATGTTTCTAACTATTATCTTGAGATTTATAAGTGGTGGCGTCCGTAAAGTTCCTAAATTCTCCTCCATCTTATGCAGTCATGATTTATTATAGTCAACATTAATCTTCATATACTATAGCGGCATGGTAGCACGCTTTTCCACGTAAATGAAGGGACTTTAGAATATCGAATGTATTGTGCTTCAAAAATGTATCTCAATTGTTGTTTCCCAATTTTTTCAGATGAAAGAAAATTAAAAAAATTACATTATATGTTATATTTGCAAAAATATAGATTATGAAAATCTAATTCGTGTTCCAGTTAAAATTGCTTGCTTCATATTTGTCACCTTTGTGATTATCTTATATTATTAAGTGAGCAATATTTGTATATATACTATATGTATTTTTCACTGTTCTCGAAAACGGTAGCTCGGACAGTCACGTGATTTAACACAAAGGTGCCCTCCGTAGGGCCATTGTGCACACCGAACTCAGATTTCCGAATTTTTGATTAGTTTTCTTTTAATTAATAAAAATATGAAAATAAAACTTCCCATTTCTATAATGACACAGAATGGAAAATCTTAGGAGAGATTTGATTGTCATTGATTTGAGTGTATTTTACATTGAATTATAGCTACGTCATGAGGAACTACAAGAGATTTGAATGGTTTATTTGATTTTCATTTATTTGAGTGTATTTTACGTTGAACTAGAGCTGCGTAATGAGGAATTACGAGAAATTTGATTGGTTTATTTGATTTTCATTGACTTGAGTGTATTTTACGTTGAAGTAGAGCTACGTTTATATTTTATTTAAAAATATTTGAATTTTTAATATTTTAATATTATGCGACTTTTACAGAGAACAAAATACGATTGGCGCCACAGGCGCCCGAAAGCATGTTTTTTGGTAAACATTTTCATGGGTCCCTATGGCCAGCTAGTACAATGTTAAACCGTAAAACGGCTTATACAATTTGTCAAATGCATATAACCATTTTTCTGAGATTTATGCCCAGTAGCTACCATAAATTTTCCATGTTCTCCACAATTGTATGGAATCATGACATATTACAGATAACGTTAATCTCTATAGACCTATGTGCCACACTTTTCACTATAAATTATGAGTCTTGAGAGCCTTCAACGAATTGCGGTTTTGAAATGTATCACAATTTCATACCTGCCAACATCTTAATTAATATTTAATAGTACTGTTAGCCCCGCCTATTTTTTCCCGTATATTTTTAGAGTACTTTTCTTCTTATTCAATCGTAATTGCATTTCCAGAATATTACTCGACAAATTTACTGGTGAGAAAAAAAAAGACGGGCCTTACAACATTACGGAATATTAACACTTTCGCGACCGCATGTTTTTGTCTTTTTGCCAGTAAGCTCCACCTGGGGGCATTATTCTTTTATATTACATTATTTTAAATCAATCTTTTCTGTATTCATATTTAAAAAATATACATTACGATTGTACTCTTTTTAATCGAAGTATTTGTATCCATAATGCATACTGATTGCACAAATGTGAATATTGGGTATAATGTTAATAAATAATGTCACCTATGTAACCTAAAGAAACGCCCACTGGCGAAGTTACAGATTTTTCAAATGACGTGAATTCACGTCAGCGGACGCGAATGTGTTAATTTGGATGTTACCAGGTATGCAATTGTTGATTCAAATAAAATAAAATTGAAAATTTATATTATGTACAATTTCTTCAATTATTCTTTAACATATTACATATAGATGCATAGCTGCCAAGTTTTTTAATTTATTCCGGAATGTTGTTAGTCCCGCCCCTTTTTCAAAGCGTAATCTTTTTAGAGTAATTTTCTTCATATTTAATCGTAATTATATATTGAAGAAAATTTTCATACAAAGTTTACGGTTTGAAAAAAGGCGGGGCGAACAGCATTCCGGAATAAATTTAAAAAATTGGCAGCTATGTAGATGAATATTTAAATTAAGTGAGTATAAAAGATTAAAAGAAAATGCTTTAAAGTTTTGAATATATTGTAGGAATTTATACTGTCAAAAATTTGAGAAAAATCTAATTTGTATTACAGTTAAAGTTCATTCTTTCGCATTTGTATCCTTTGTGAATATGTTACAACTGATGGCTATATAAAGTTTGTCAAATATATGTAGTAAAATGTATAGAGCTCATTGAATATATTAATCTTTAGGAAGTTCAATGAAATACCGTTTAAAGATACATTACAATTATTGTTTTCCAAATGATTTAAATAAATGAAAGCTAATTTTTTCATATTCTGTAAAATTTCTTTAAATATTTCTGAAGCAGTTACATACATGTAAATTAAATACGAAAAAAACTTGTATGTTGTGGCAACCACATGACTTTCTTCTACATTTTCCTATACAAATTCACTCAGTAAAAATAATTTATTAAAATTATTATAAAAAAAAAAAAAAAATCTTCCTTGATAATGCAGACGATTTCCATATTAGAGAAGTAGTGTAACACTAAATATCCAAAAAAAGTAAATTTTATTCTTAATATTACATTAAAAAAAAAATCTTTAAAATGAAAAACATCAATAACTTCATTTTAAATTATCGCAGATCGATGGTTCAACCATTCGTTTTAAAGGTACTGGCGAGCTCTTTTGAAAGATACCCATCATGAAAATTTATTCCCCTCGAGAGGGGACTTCCCCGCCCCCAAGGGGGGGTGGCGAGGCTCCTACACATCAGGGATGGAACACGGGCGCAGAATTCATACCACTCTCAATGTAAGGAAAATTTCTACTTCTTAAATCAACGATATTATAGGTAGAGAGATTTCTTAAACGGATTCCGGTATGAATTCTGCGCCCGTGTTCCATCCCTGTACACATACAAAAAATTTTCCCCAGTTGACTATCTCTATTATAAATAATTCTTGTAAATTTCATAATGATTACTGAAATATAATTCTCTTTACATACATTTATACAAAATTTTGACCTATACCACCATGTTAAAAATTTAGAGAAGCGGGATGGCAACGCAAGCTGTTGGTCAAATTTTACCAAAAGTTGACAGGCACGAAATTCTGTGCAGTAGTGCCTGAAATACAGTTGGCACAAAATTTTGTCTCACACACACAGACAGACAGACAGACAGACCTTTTCTAAAAATGGTCAAATCGTGTTCTACAGCTCTCAAAACGTATAAATCCATCAAAACCCCGAGGTCGAAAATTTTTACGAATCCAACACTTTCTTCTATTGAATATAGGAGAAATAAAAGGATTTAGAAAAAGATTATTTTAAAATATATGACTATTTACTCAAATTTTACATTGTGTTATACATACGAGAAATTTTATTTATATCATGGTTTTTATTTACATCCATATAGTTTTTAAATTATTTTTCATCTTATGTAATCACGTCTTATTACAGATAACATTAATCTTCCAAGACTTTATTAAAAGAATGTCGTGTTGTACACACATGCACTCGTATCCACTAGTACTGTGTCATTGTGTGGAACAAAGAAAAAAGCACGTAATTTAATCAATAATATAAATGATAACATTTATTCGTTTGCTAATAATGTGAAACATCTAGAAAGATAAATGGTTTTCTCTATTTACCAAAGATATTCAAGTGCAATACGCCATTTTCTTTAGATTTATATTCAATGGCGCCTTTTAAGTTATTAAATTCTACCTCGCTTTATGTGTCGAGAATTTATGAGAGTTCATAACGTTTCTTGATTAAATCATTGTCGTATGCTTGTCTTTGTAAATAACGTTAGGCTAGAAATTTCAATAGAGGAACGCTTCTGAAAATTATTTAAATTTTCATTTGATTAACAAATCCAAAAGACACTGAAATTTATTTATTTGCATAGTTTTTAAAAATGTGAATAAGTATACAGTCGGCAGCAAAGCTATTGAAGCACACATCCACGTTTATACTTTCTTCTATATTTAATAGAAAAAAGTATTGGGTTTGTAAAAATTTTCGACCTCGGTTTTTTGATGGATTTACACGTTTTGAGAGCTGTAGAACACGATTTGACCATTTTTAGAAAACGTCTGTCTATCTGTCAGTCTGTGCGTGTGTGTGACAGAATTTTGTGGCAACTGTATCTCAAGAACTATTGCATAGAATTTCATACAAATTGGTATGTAGTTGCACCTTGACATAAATGAGTGTCTATCAACTTTTTGTAAAAATTGTCTTACAGGTTACGTTGCCATCCCGCTTTTTCTAAATCTTTAACATGGTGATGTAGGGCAAAATTTTGTATAAATGTGCATAAAGAGAATAATTTTTCAGTAATTATTATAAAATTTACAAGAATTATTTATAATAGAGATAGTCAACTGGGAAAAAATATGCGTATGTGTAGCCTCTCCGCCCCCCACCCCCCTCGAGGGGAGTAAATTTTCAAGATGGGTATCTTTCGAAAGGTCTCGTCAATACCTTTAAAACGAATGGTTGAAGTATAAATCTGTGATAATATAAAACAAAGTTATCTATTTCTTTTTACTTTTAACGCAAAAAAAAAAAAAAAAAAAAAAAACTTCGAATTTTTTTTTTCTTTTATGTGGTTACTGAGTGAATTTGAATAGGAAAATATAGAAGAAAGTCTTGTGGTGGCCACAACATACTAGTTCATATATATATATTAGTTTGATTGCTAATTTTTATCATCAGCTTACTTTTTTATAAACCGCATAAAACTAAAATTATGACACGACAAACATTTACTTAACAAAACAGTATAGGTGTACGAAACCTGCATACGAATTATCGCTAGTGCTTCAATAATTTTGCTGCCGCGTGTATGTTGACCCATAATAAATACTTTATCGGTAATGAATTTCTATTAACTTGACTTTCATACAAAGATTTGAAATTAATAATGTAGCTGTGTAAAGAAAAAAATTATATATTATAAGGCAATTAAATAACTAACGTAGCAACGGTTTTTGTAATGTTTCTAGAGGAAAAAATATAATAAATTTAAATGCACATCTGTACCTTTAACACGATGTAAATTTTCCATCGAAAAAGTTAATAATGTCAGTTTCTTACCGATAAAGCGAGGATTGAAAAATTGAACTAAAGCAGTGTAAAACACATAAAATAGAGCAGTAAGAACAAAAATAGAGACTGAAACGTTAAAAAAAAATTAATTGCTAACTTTCTACAAAAAAAATTTCCTTATGAATGGTATAGCCTATTATAAAAGCGTACTATAACGTGATATATATATATATATATATACATATTATTTTTTTAATGTTTAGAAACTGTTACCAAGACAACACCGACATATGTCAAGTAGATATCACCAATATGCATTCAGAAGACATCACCAATACATATCCAGAAGGTATAGCCAACAAATTTTCAAAAGCCATCATCAATACATATCCAGACAAAAATAGTCAACAATTATTCAATTCATATTCTGAAGGTATGGCCAACAAATATTCAGAAGCCATATACCGTTACCAAGCCACATACCGTTAACCGTTACACCAAGCCATATACCGAAGCTATATACCGTTACCATAAACTGTTACTAAGACGTCACCGACATATGTCAAGAAGATATCACCAATATCTATTCAGAAGACATCATCAATACATATCCAGAAGGTACAGCCAACATATTTTCAAAAGCAGGCATAAATAGATATACAGAAAAAATAGCGAACAATTATTCAGTTCATATTCTGAAGGTATCCCCAAAGAAAATTCAGAAGCCATTATTAATATATATTCAGAAGATATCACCAGCAAATATTTAAAAGCCACCAGCAATATATATTCAGAAGCTAATCGCCAACGATATTCAGAAACTATCTTCAATACATATTCAAAAGTTGTCGCTAACAAATATTGAGAAACCATCCAATTTATGAATGTTAATGGTCTCGGATAGCGAGATCGGCAATCCGTTTCTACATACAATCAAGGAAGGATTTCTCGCTTATCAGTAGGTTTTGAAAAAAAAAAAAAAAATATATATATATATATATATAAATGTTAGATAATCCTAATAAAATTTAATCTTAAAATTTAGCAATCAATAGATACAAAACAATACCAACACACAAAAATATAGAACTGATTTTAACTTAGAGGAAAGACTGACACAAAATTGTTGCGATTTAGATTTACAACCAAAATTAAAAGACTAAAATTGAATAAATTAACCATTGAAAATCTATATTGGAGAATGTGAATAATAAATGCTCAATAATAAATGCTCAATGTCAAAATTTAACCACATGAAACATTAGAAGTCACTTAATCTTAGTTATTCAGAAAATTGTGCATGAATCACTAAAAAAACTTTTAAATTCAATGACAAAAGTCAAGACTCAATTAGGCACATTCAAACCACTAAAGGAATATCCCAATATTTAACTTAGATAAAACAGTTCTACATCAAAGAGCTGGTAAATGCATAGATCCACAAACAGCCAAACAAGGTATATGAATAAAAATTTAAATAATACACATAAGAAAAAGCGCCATTGCAGCTGTAATCAAAGTGCATGTAAACTTTTAAAAAAATAATGGTAAAGCCAAATGGCAAACTTATGTATATATATAATTATATATACAATAAAACATCCACAAGATTTTAAAATAAATGAAAAAAACTGTTTATATTAAACAAAATACATTTAAATTTAATGCGCATAAGCAGCAGATGGAATTTAAATGCAAATATAAATGTTAGATATCGTAATAAAATTTAATCTTAAAAATTAGCAGTTAATAGATACAAAACAATACCAACACACAAAAATATAGAACTGATTTTAACTTAGAGAAAAGACTAACACAAAATTGCTGCGATTATATATATATATATTTACAGATTTGACATAATATATTATGATAGTTTAAGAAACTTAATTGTAAAATTGGAAATTTGAGGGTATTGTAGCAAGTTGAAGGTGTAATACCATAATTGGTGGCAATGCAAAATCACTATCTGACAGTAGTAGTCCTGCCATATTAAAAAAGAAAGAAAAATGACTGCTAAACGATTTTGTTATAAATGTTATGCATTAGAAATACTTAATTTTTAAATTTAAAAATTTGCATTCTTTTAGATGTTTTACTTAACTGAATGATTTGTTAATTATTTTGTCATTTTAAGTTATGGTTAAATTTTAAAATAACTATTTATTCTTTAAAAACTCAATTAATGTAGACAAATCATTTCGAAAAGAGCATACTCTGAACATTTTTAAAGCACACACAGAGATGATTTTTGAAATTTAATATTCCAAACAAGTTAAGAACTTTTTCGAAAAATAATTCAACGTCATTATGTATGATTAATTACTATACAAAATGTCAAAAGACTCGGGAAATATAAAGGTTTCATTTTATTTTACTTTCATTGTACGTGATATAAATAAAGTTTGATAAATTAATACTTGTTATTAATACCAGTTCAGAAAAATATATAAGCATTTATTAAAAAAATATTAAATATATAATTTTTACATCTATAAAAATAACACAGATCTACATCTAAAATTTTGTTTTGATAATTTTGGCTGATTTACATATTCCTTCTTTTCTGTTTGTAATAAATTGTTGACCACTTCCTGAGTCAAGTTTTTCCTTCATGATTTTTTGGTCATTATAACGTTGAATAATAATTATTATTATTATATAATTTCCTGAGAAAGTTATTTTCTATGAAGCAATTTTCTAAAATACGCACGAGTAGGTTAAAAAACAAATTTAAAACAGTTTATAAAATAAGGAGAGGAGCATGGCATAAAATAAATGTTTGGAAATAATTATTATTCTAGTGCTGTTATTTTTGGTAAGCTCTATATTAATAAATTTTTGCTTCCGATTGATAAATTACGAAGAGCATAAGAAAAATTTATTGCGTAAATTAAAATTTATTAAATAAATTGATGCATGGAAAAGAAATCTGCCATGCTTCATCTATCACAATGTGAAATATAGGTTATATTTTTCGCTTTGCAAATCCTGAAGTAAGAAAAAAAATGTTTCTTGAATCCTTGGCGATCGCTTAACTTTATATATTGATGTAATAAATTACTCAAACTTCTTTTGTTAAATAGATGCAAAGCATCATAACCGGAAAAAATTACTTAACGAAATAAATAACATATTTGACAGTATCTACGTACAAGGGTTCATTTATTAAGACCCAGAACCAGAACATTTACTGTTATCTCGTAATTTTAAGGTGACTGAAGTGAAAATTGATGGAATATGTCAAACATGAAGAAAATAATAAATTTGATTTATCTTCATATATATATTTAGTTGTTTATAATTTAGGGAGGAAATGCATGAATCATTTTCATCTATCCGTCTGCGTATCTCTCTGCATATTCGCCGATGCACAAACTTTTAAATAAATATACTTAAATACACCGAAATTAATGTTTATAGCTGTGATAAATTTAATCATATACAGTAACCGCCGCTTAATAAATTCACTGGTTAATAAAATCAGCCGCTTAAACTGATCAAATTGCCAGGACCGGAATCAAATCAATGCAAACTAATTTTAAAACCGCCGGTTAATAAATTAAAAAAAAAAAAAAAAAAATCTTCAGCAGCAAAAATGTCATTTATTCATACTAAACAAATTTTTATTTACGCTGTGATTTTTCCTTTTGAAATAAAATAGAAAATAAAATACAGCATTCCCTCCGTTATCTCTCTTTGTCGGAAATTTTACATCTACAGCAATTAAACACGTCCCATTACTTGTCTTAGTAATAATTTCAAGGATTGTATTCTTCGAAGTGCGGTAATAAGTTAAAATTTGATTTTATTCGCAAGTGAATTTTTTTTTAAATATATATACTGTTTAATTAAAAGACAATTTTTAGTTCTTATTCTGAAATAACTAAGAGACAAGAAGCTTTAAAGGAAAGATTACAAATTTAAAAGAGAATCGTGAACTTTCCGCAAAGTATTGATGATTTTCCTCAAAGGAGAGCGCATCGGAACTTGGTATGTGTTTAATTCACTTATTTAAATGAACAATCAAATAATTATCCGTTAAAAATTAATTAATATTGTTTATTAGTTCCATTATTTGGTACATTTCGAAATTTCTTTCCAAATTCAGGTGAATAATACTTTTTTTTCAGTGCAGGAACATTCGCCGGATATAAAAATCAGCCGCTTAATAAAATCACTTTTGCTCAGAACTAATGTGATTTTAATAAGCGGCGGGTAATGTATATCAATAAAAATAATTTATCGAGTATTTACCATTCGCTTATATCCACACATAAAATTATTCGAATGCATTATAGACTCTGAGCCATAGCATTCAGAAATTTCTTTTAATAATTTTATACCACTTTAAAAGTAAACAAACCACTTAAAATATAAACAAAATTAATAGGCATTTACTTTTTATTAGAACTTTTTTTTTTTTTTTTTACCAGCATTAGAATCCTCAAATATATTTTTCGATAACAAGAACGTAATTGGGAATGTGTTAAAACGTACTACAGCAATATTAAAATGATGGCAAAAAATTATATAAATTTTGCTGTCCTACTAACTCTGATCATTATATAAAAAAATGTTCTCTGTGCTTTAAAGCATAGTAAAATTCAGCACTTCTATGAACCATATTGAGCAAATTTGGTTAATTCAAACTCAAATTTTATTTGCAACGAAAAGTTCATCACATGGGTCGCTTTCTATGTAAAATGTACTGAATATGCTATGCAAAAGAGTTATTGCATATGATAAGTTTGTGTATACATTTTTATTTAATAGTTCAAGACAATGTTGATCGAACATAAATTCTGTCAAAAAATTAAGTTTTTGAAAATTGTTGTTTTTATTTTGTTTTAAAGTTTCGTAAAATCATCTGAAAAATACAGATTTCTACATGCTTTATTTTATTTACACAGGCCTACAAAATTGAAGTTAGCAAAATTGGATTTGATGATTTTAGCTGAACTTTATGTTTTCCGATGTGCTGAAGCCAAAAATGCAATCTATATTTCTCTATCACGTATAGATTTTTACCAATACAGGGTGCTTACCGACTGAATTTCTTGCACATACAATCATAACAATAGGTTGGTTAGTTGGTTGGTATGGTTTTACGTCACACTAGTGCTGCGCTATTACAACAATAGGTATCCACAATTAATTAATCATGAAAACATACTATAACACTCAGGGCCTGATTACCGAAAAGGCTCAGGAAGCACAAGCTTCCCCTCTAAAATTTAAAAGGGCCCCCAAAATGACTAAATTTAGAATCTTGAATTTTCAGTTTTGGATTTTCACACTGAGATTGAATTTTCTTCTGAAAAAGTTCGCTTAAAGTTAGATAAAATACACACTATTTTGGAAAAAGTCTGTTATTTAATCACAAAAATCTGAATGTTCCTAATCAATAAGCTATATGATTTTAATGTTGTGGGTAGAAATCACCCAGACAAATAAATGCAAAAAAACTATAAGCACACACCGAGTTTTGGTCTATAGTATTTTTATATGACAATATATAGCAAGAACGAAATTTCTCGAAATGAGAGGGGGCCCCAAAATGCTACTGAGCTTCCCCTTGCTTAAAAGCTTAATCGGGCCCTGATAACACTTACTATATAATTATATTGGTGGAAGAGTAATGGAAGAAATTGTATAGGTAGGCACCCTGTATTGGCAAAAATCTATACGTGATAGAGAAAAACTAACTTCATTTTCGGTTTCAGCCCACCAAAAAACATAAAGATCAGTCAAAAATATAAAATCAAAAATTTATTTCGACCTGTGTAATGAGTGTAAATACAATGTCTTTGCAAATTTAGGTCATTATTGACCTGAGAAACCTCGTACAATTTGTCTGGTAAGAATATAAAAAATCCATTACCTCGTCATTATTTGTATATCCTTCACCTCTCGCAACGTAAAGATCATCACATGTGTCGATTTCTGTATAAAATGTACTACACATGTTACATCAAATAGTTGTTATTCCGACTGACACACATATGTTGCCTTACACAATTCAAAACAGAAATAAACTGTTTGTTGTGTTGTCGCATTTTTCACATCCGCCTACCTCCGGATACAGGAAACATCGTATCGCAAAAATTCTTACGTTACCAGATGGCATTTATATTCCATAAGATGTAGAAGTAAAGCAAAATACATGCATATAATCAACAAAAACAATAAAAGATGACAGAAACGTAGTAAGAAGAAAGAAATAAGAAAAATTCTGTCAAGGATAGAATTTAATTTAGTACAATAGCACTACTTTGACTATTTTGTATATGTTGTACTCCGGTTTTGGATTTAGTTTCATTTTTCATTTTTCTTTTTAAATTATAAATCTGTTTTCGTTAGCAACTGTTACTATAGTAATTTAAATACAACATCACAATAGAACATCAGTTTTTTTTAGAAATTTATATTATTAAGATATTATATTACTTTTTCATCTCCAAATAAAAAACTAGTATGATGTAGCCACCACAAGACTTTCTTTTACATAATTTAACACAAAATTCATGTAACACAAATTGTTTATTAAATTATTTAATTATTTTCCATGATAAATGCAGACGATTTTTATATGATGAAAATTTATCCCTAAGTGCGTAAAGAAAGTCATTTTTTTGCCAATGTTAGACGAAATACGTTTTTTTTCCCTCAGTTTTTTTCCGCTAAAAAATGAAAGAAATCGATAACTTTGTTTTAAATTATCACAGACCTATGGTTAAATCACTTCTTTTAAAGAAATTGACGAAATCTTTCGAAAGATACCTATGTTGAAAATTTACACTCCCTGGGGGGGGGGGGGGGGTAAATTATCACAGATCTATGGTTCGATCATTCATTTTAAAGATATTGACAAGATCTTTCGAACGATACCCATATTGAAAACTTACACACTTGAGGGGAGGGGGGACGTTAAAACTTTTTCCTATACTGCCATGTTAAAAATTTAGAAAAAAAAAAAATTGGATCACAGCGCCACCTCTTGAGCGATGGATCCCCAAATCTAATCAGCACCTGTTTATGTCAGGGTCCAACTAAATACCAGGTTTGGTTAAATTTCGTTCCTTGATTCGTGAGATACAGCGCCCACAAAATTTGTGATACACACACAGACACACAGGCTGACAGACATTTTCTAAAAACAGTCAAATCGTGATCATGACATCCTAAAAAACCAAATTGATTAAATTCAAATTTATTTATTTTTAATTTAATTGTTTATTTTTATTGATTTAGCTATAAGAATGTGTACAAAAAAAATTTACTCTATGATTTTTAATCCGATCGTCTACAAAATGCGTCGGTTAATAAAGTGGACACCATGAGTAATATTCATTACGTATACTGGAAAAACAGTTAATTCAGACATTTTAATTGAATATTTTTTAGGTAATTTTGGAACTTTTTTTTTTTAAGAAATAGAAGACTTTATCAGGGTTTTTTAAATTATTTTTTACTTGTTAATTCAGTAGTTAACAGTCTATTTCCAAATATGTAAAAGTTTTTAAAATTTGGACCTATTATTACATTATAAGAAAAGTAAAGAAATAAAATGCTTAAATCAAATGTTGCAGAAAATGTAAGATTTTTACTGGTTATCAATGGTAAGTTTCCATCGACGATTATGTCTGCTACAGCTATTTTGCAATGAAAAAAGGGTAAGGGTTTTAGCTGCCACTTGAATTAAAAAGTAATTTTATAATTTTCATTGATAATCCTAAATTTTATTATTATAGTTTCATTTTACGGTAATAAAAAATATTTGTATATTCTCTTAGCGTAAAATTATAATAATTAATAGCTGTATAGTGTTGAGTCTGTAATGTTAAAGTTGTTTTTAATATTTTGTCTGGAGGAGTTTTTTTTTTATAAATATCTTTTAACTAAAATTTTATAAAATTTTAGTTAAAACTTTAATTTTTTTAAGAATATACATTACATTGATTATTAAACTGTCATTTAATTTTTAATTTATGTGTCGCAAGGGAGTTTCAGGATAATTCCATACATCAAAAAATGACAGTTAGATAATTTATCACATATATGCCATTAGCTCGCTCAAAATATTTATCCACTTTTCTAAGAAATATAAAATTTCATGAAAAATTCCAACACCGTTAGCAGAAAAATAAACTTTACCAGTAATTAACTATACTCCCGAGAGAAAGGTGATACGGGGAATCCGATGAAAAACAGAACTTAGTCTGAAGTAATTAAAGTAATCGCTAACGATTTCTAAATGATGAAGTGTGAAGTTTTGACGTGGAGTAAATGGTTTAAAAAAATTTTTAAAGTTCATCTATAGGCTAAGTAGATTTATTTATGGATTTAAAAAATTCGTTTAATTATATTTTTTATTCACTTTTGAAGAAATCTGTACAATTAGCTATACACTGCAAAGCGTAAATAAATAAACAAATAAGTAAGTAAAAATTAAAATAATAATAATAATAATGATGATGTTGACACTTACAGTGCATATATACTGGCAGCAGTTGGACTAGTACCGTAATTTTTTCAGACAAAGCAGAGAGTTATATATGTTTACTCATTAAAAAAAAAAAAAAAAAAAAAAAAAAAAAAAATTAAAAGTTCAGCGTTCTGCTCCCCCCCCCCCCCCCCCAACACGCACACACACTACCGCAATAAATAAATAAATCACAAATGAGCTATGTCCAAGTCTAACTAGTTTTTATCGTTGACTTCTTCATCACTTAATCGGAAGACTGATGATTAGTCCACAATTAATTGTATTTTAGTGATTACTTATTGATCTATCTTTAATTTCAAAACTTGAAGAAAACAATTGATTAATCGCTATTTATAAAATTCAAAAGTAACAACTGATTAATCGTCAACTGACCAAGTGATTGCATTTTGCCCAGCACTGCCGCAAACTAGCGGTATATATACCTAATAATTACTCGAGTACTTTTATTTTACGGTATAAATGCCGTGTAGGAATGAAGTAGTACTTAAGCCGTATTGTTATGATTAATGTACCATGAAAATACTGTGCTTATGCCAGGGCGAGTCGAAATTTTACTGTGGCGAGTAAAATTTCGGTCTAAATGTAGATAGAATTCTTACAGTATAAGGTGCTATCCAAAAAAAAAAAAAAAAAAAAAAAAAAAAAAAATCGATTTAAAAACATAAAATTATGCTATTCATAGGTAGAGTGAAGATACATCCTCTTGTTAAGAGGACACCCTAACAGCACTGTTAGGCTTAACGTATCCACAGTACATCTTAAAGACGTTTCTGGGATGTCTTTTCATCCAGAAGACATCTTGAAGATATCCTGGAGAGGCGATGTGCTGTCTGGGCAGTCTTCTTTTTCAACGCTCTGCCCTCTCAAACGAAAAAAAACATTACATGACAAAAAAAGTCCTCTTTTTTATGTTTTTCGTCCTCTGTCCTCTTTTTCAAATAAAAAATATTTAGTCCTTAATTTCAAAAATTTCACAAAACTGGGAAGCTCAATCGGTTGTTGGCTGTATCGAACGGTGAATACTAACCTTTTTCTGCGTTCGGTTCGCAAAAGAACAACTTTTTTATAAACTTGCCAAAGCATATTATGGTTTATGTCTATTCAGGTTCTTCGAATCACAAAGAAATAAAAGTATTCCCTATATTTGTCAGGTTCTTTGATTCAGAACACGGAATCACTATTGAAATTGTCATGAAATCATTAAGAAGGTGGTGCTCCGGCTAGTACGCGGTGGGTTGACGTGTGGTCTCACTTTTGCATGAATAATGTTCCTCATAAAAATAGGCCCACCAGTGACCGAGAGGTACTGTCCTCGAAGCTGGTATACGTGAGGCACATGTTCGATACCCGGTCGCGCTCGTTGGTTTATCCGTTAGAAATTTTCCGTGGTTTTCTCAGAAACTAGCGTAGATATGGGCAAGGACCTTTTAGAAAGACCCACGGAGAACTCTCCTACTCAGGCCTAGAGTCCTAGTGCAGACAATTGGCCTTAGTGAAAATACTAACACCACCTCACAAAAATATGCAAAAGTTAGTTGAATTCATTTTATGTCCTCCAGGCAAAAACGCTCCCAGAACGCGACTCTTTTCTACAATGAACAAAATGTTGACATGTGAAAAAAATCCTCTTTATATACCTACTTTAAAAACTTATTAACTACTAAGACTAATTTAGGTTATACTTGTGAGAACTTTTATAAAATGCTGATAAAGAATCACTGTTCGTTAAAACACATTGTTTCATCTGTCGAATATTAATTTTATTTTTTCATTTGCCAACTTATTTATGTAACTGTATGAAAGTGCCACAAAAAAGAAAAAAGTTTTTGTCTATGGCAAAAATTAATAGTTAAAAAAAAAAAAAAAAATCTATATTGTCCAGTGACACCTATAAAAATTAGGGACTTTTCCTCTCGTATCCGTATATTATTAATTTAAAATTCAATTTTGAATCCTCTAAAATGACCTCTTTTTCAAAATTAAATGTCTTCTATTTTTTTATAAAATAAAGACATTGCGTAATTTCTCCTCTTTTTCTAATAAAAAATTCTGGTCATCTTATACTTAAAAAATAGAGTAAGTTAATCATATTTTGTGGCGAGTAACATTTTTTTTCAGCGAGTGAAATCTAAGTTGAAATTTCGAGCCTTGGCTTATACCATAAAGGTCAAAACAACACAATTAATATACAATTAAAAAGTGTTATTATTCAATGTATACGCATAATTTACGTATACGCATAATGTACGCATTACGTATACGCATAATACGTACCGCATAATTTTTCATTCACATTTATTAATGCTAAAATTAAAATAAAAAAAATAAATCAATTAACGTAAGCAAAATATGTGAAACCGACAGTGGGGATATAAGTTGTCTAAAAAATTTACCCCTGTATGACAAAATAGAAAATTGCATTTAAAAATGGACTCAGTCTAAGTAACTGCTTTCAAAATACATTTCGTTCCCTTCCAGCAATCTAACGACATCAGTTATTTAAGTCAGGATGTAGATGATAAAAGCCTTTCACAAATAAGTTTTTGAAGAGTTAAAAAAAAAATTCTTTGTCAATCAAAATCAATTTTCCTTTAATACTTCAAAGAAAATAAAGAAATAGTAGAAGTATAAATCAGTAAATTAAGAAATAGAACTAAACGTGTCTGATATTTTAAGTAATAATACTGAAAATATGATATTACTGTTAATACTACGCTGCAAAACAATTTTTTTTTTCAAGCCCAGATATCATTCCTGCTGATTCTTAAGTAAAATGACCTCTTAAATCCGAATATAACCCCCATTTTTCCCCGTCACCCACCGTTTTCTCGGAACACCACTCTCTCCCCCAATTCTTATCACTTTTCGGTACTTTTACGGCCAGGAATTCAATTTGGAGAATGAAAAAGAATTAATTTAATACCTAAAAACAAAAAAATATCATACAATACTATAAATTACAATACAATAAATTATAAAAACAAGATTTTTTTTTTTAAAGAAATTAAATCTACATTAAAAAAAAAAAAAAAAAAAAAAAAATTAAAAAGTGACATACAAGATATGTATTTCGAATATTGAGTAATTGTACGAATCGGTTCAATAAATTACTTAAAATAAAAATGGGCGCGTTACTTCCGGGACAGACCTCGTATTAGGTTTGTTCGGCATTTTAAAATACTGCCCACTGTACACTGAGAGAAAAAAAAAATATATATATATATATGTATATATATATACCGCCTTCATCTAGAACGAATAAGTGGTCAGTTTATAAATCCTTAAACTAGATATATAGATTTCCCAGCTATGCGCATAAGTCAAGCCAATAAGCTGAATAGACGAAATGGTCGAGAATTTCTTATGTATAAATTTCTAGATAGTGATACAATATTCTGAATAATCTAAATATTCTGAATCCTTTGCATTGCGAGAAATTCTTGTTCGATTTTCTAGAACTGGGTCATAAACCAAGATTATAGTTGCAGAAACCGGCCTCTTGTAGTCTTATTTATTTGCAGAAATTTTTAAATAAGTTTGACCCCGCTAATATAGGCAAACGCTCTAGAATTCTAATAAGGGTTTCTAGAACTCGCTTTCCAAGGGGACTAGAATTTATAAGGATGACATGGAACTATTTTTACTAGAACGAAACACTAGATTCTAGATGCCAGTTACAGAATTTTTTCTCAGTGTAGTCACCACGAAAAGTTTCATATAAAAACCTATATTTCACTTTAATACGTATTTATAAACTGAAATATATTAGGTTTGTTCGATGAAATATATATTCAAGCAACGATTCTTACGGTTTTTTATATTTCTTTTACAGATTATGACAACACTGTTTCAATGGTACCAAATCACCTTAAAATATATAAAATCATCAAAAAACGAAAGTCATAAGTTTTTAAAAATGCAATATTTTCATTTACTTTTTATATAAAAAAAGTTGAAAAAAAAGAAAAGAAAAAAGAAAGTTGAAAAAAAAGAAGAAGATGAAGAAAAAGCTTATTTCGAATAACTCCTGTTCAAAAAAAATTAATTCAGTTTATTAAAAAATAATAATTTTTTAGAAGAAAAAAAAATCGTTGAAAACGTTTTTATAAATACGCTATTGGCATGTATTGTTTTTGAAAAATATTATGGATAAGTAAAATGACTTTTTTTTTTTAATTTATTTTTTAACTGTCGGTATAAAATTTATCAAAAAGAATTCACTGCTCAGTCTGAGAAAATATCGAATTTCATAAAAGCCAGATTTATTTGAAATAACAGTAATCAAAATATATTTGTTCGGAAGCCTGTAATCATGTCGAAAAATGACAAAATCTTTCCCTTTAAACCAAGACATGTATGACATAAACCCATGGCAGTGGTTTTTAAGAATTTCAAAAGATTTTATTTTTCTGAATCAAATTTGTTCACAAAGCTAAGTTGTATGAAATATTTGTTCTCTTTTTGAACTAAAGTACTAGTTCTGAGAAATTAAAGTAAGGTACTCAGGTTAAATAAAATTTAAAATATTGTCGCAACACTTTTTTTTTTTTTGAAAGGAGAGGATCTAACTGTCTAATTTAAGAAATCTCTCTTTAAAACTATTTTCCACTGAGACCTTTTTTTTTTTTTTTTACAAATTGTATTATGAAAAAATATTTGTGTATATGAGACCTAATTATTAAAAATTATTATATGAACCTTAAAAATGATCCTTAAAAATGCACAGTCTGAAAAACAGTCTGAGCCCGGGCGGGCTCAGATTGCCAAAATAAAGCCGAAACTCACCTCTACCGAGTACTCTCTAAAACTCCCCGTGTCCATTTATTCGTAATAAAAAAAAAACCCTTTTATCTTGATGTTTTCAAGAAAATCTTTGCCCTGCTGTAATCTTATAAAATTGGAATATTTTATCAAGAATATTTTTGTCACGAATTTCAAATAAATAATGTAATTGAAGTCGGCTACTGTTTCCTGGATGTTTTGTGATCAGCGCAAATCTACGGCCAACACTTTAACCCTTTGAGTACTGAATTATTTGAAGATTTTTATGCCCATGGGACCGATATACAGAGCTGCCAAACTAATCCGGCAAATTGTTAGTACCGCCCCTTTTTCTGCAGGGGTCGTACTCCCCGCCCTTTTTTCAGGACACTCACAAAGATGAGAAATTTCTGCCATTCTTGCCACAACTAATTTTACGCAAACTTTATAAAATTAGTGGTGACAATGAATTTAATTTTTTTTTTCATTCCTCGGAGTATCCTGAAAAAAAGGGTGGATAGTACGACCCCTCCAATTGTTTGCGATCAACGCCCACTGGCGGGGGTCCCGCAAACATCAACGCCTGCTTCTTAAATTCAGATGACGAGTCAGACTCGTCCACCGTAACTTCGCCCAATTAAGCAGATGACGTGTCTCACTCGTCAAATGTACCCAAAGGGTTAAATTACACTGAACATTTATTCTCCATTTTATCATTAAATTGCTTCAACAAAAGTATTAGAATTTTTTTAGCATCGTCAAAAATTGCATCTATGTCTAATCCTTACATCAAAGCAAGTTCAACAAACTACTTAATATCAACCATGCAGAGAAATGTTATCAGCTATTGTAGCTGTGTAACAGAGTCATACAGTGAAATGTTTCGCAGTTACAATTGGTAACATTTCTCTACATTGAGGCAGTTTAATTGCCACAACCATACAGAGAAATGTTACCAGTTGTAATTCCCTCAATAATGCTGTGTATTCTTACACAAAAAGTTTTTACAGTGTATATATGATATAATATAACATATATATGTAGTCTTTTACAATAGCCTTTTGTTGCCATTCCTATGTCACAAAAGAAAGTTATTACAATTTTATCTGGCAACACTTTTATTAGCCAACTTGATCTGCTGGTGGACACTTGTATTACCCAAAAGCCATATGCTGAATTGTTTCGTTTGCAGAAACAAATATAAGGAAATCTGTAAAATTTTGCTTAACCCAGATTTTTTTTTTCACCTTAATATTGTAATAAATACAAATGAATGAATAAATCTTTTTCAGATATAACTTTCCAATCTCACCTTAACCCATTTTATATCAATTTATTTATTTTGCTCAAGTTTGAGAAAAAATATATTTTTTACACTGCTAAAAATGGTTTCTTAAAAATGAGCTAAATTGTCTCAAAACAGCTCCGAAACAATATATACTTAAATTTGAAAACCTATGTACTCATTTTTGAGTATACTGACATGTTGAACATAGGGATATTGGGATTCCTATTGGTCAACCCCATTTTTGAGCATGCCAATACACTCAAAAATGAGTACATGCGTTTTAAAACTTAATTATATATTGTTTCGGAGCCATTTTGAGACAATTTAGCTCATTTTTAAGAAATCATTTTTAACAGTGTAAGGTTAATTAAACCTAAATAAACTAAATACAACAAAATTTGAAAAAAAAAAAAAAAAAAAATATATATATATATATATATATATATATATATATATATATATATATATTCTGTATAAGAAATCTTATCCACCTTGTACACAGGACATTGAAATAAAGAAGATGAAATTTGCACTTATATGTTTTAGTGTTCTCTTCAATAGTGAAAAGTACTTTCCGAGTATAAAGTTTCGCTTTATCTGTATAAAACTTTCTTCTTTACATGATAGTTCTCCAGAAAGAATTTTCAACATCTACTGGTCAATATTCATAAACATTTATTAAATACAACTTCTCGCAATTTACATTTTATTGAAGCGAATTGCGCAGTTTTTCACAATTTATGCTGAGATGTACATTTGTCTGGAAAATCGCAGAAAAGGTAGAAGCGTAACTTGTCGGCTGATATGCACCCAAATTAAATCATCATAATGTTTCATGATACATATCTCTCATATCAAAATTTGCGCATTCATGTATAATGGACAATTTGCACACATGGGGGATTTCAACAAAATCTTATTTTGGGGTACTTTTAGGCTCATAAATTTCAAAAAGTTTATTAAAAATGCAAAAAAGTGCTCATTAATTTCAAAAATAACTTTAAAATTAACCAAAAAGCACGTGACTTCAAAACGCTGTCTGACGTCACACTTTATGATGCCTCAATGTTTACATTTTGTTAGCCTAGTTAGCAAGCAGCAATTCGTTTTAACTTTCGTAATTATCAATCATTTACGTGATTTCTGAGAATTTCTTTTTCATTTTATATTCATTTAATACCATTATCATCATTTTTCCTTATCATTATTTTCAATTGTTTTCTTTTCATGGTGGTTGTCCAATGTTTTAGTTTGATAGGATCCTGTGGAATGCTAAAGAATAGCTTTTGAGAAGCATTTAGCCGTTGTATTAGTGCAGAGTGGTACAATACAATATTTATACTATGATTTTTTAATATTAGTCATTACTATAACATACAAAACCTATTTCACTGATTCAAGAAGCAAAGCAAAGCACGAAATCGAATGTAAACAATGATTACTTCCGTTTGTTGTCATAAAGAGGGACGTCACTATATTTTATACTGCGTTTTCTCGATAGAGTAATAGTGCTATGATAAAATTGTTATAAATTAGCCATCAGATTTCAAATAAAAAAAATTGTTTTTATTTATTTTCTTACATTTTCATATTCTATTATATAAGAATAAAATCAGAAAACGGGAAAATTCTCTATTGAAGCTAAGATGTTTCTTCCCCATACATGGTGTGAAATTGCAGCATGACAGCACAACCAATCAATCGATAAGCACATAAATTAGAATAGTTTTACATAACATTCCTTTTAAATGCGAAGTTTGGTGTGTTTATACACCATAGAAGCTATAAAGAGTCCAAATCAAAGCTAAGAAATGAGGGGGACTCGCTGCATAGCAGAGTCACCTCTTAAGCGGATATAACCCAAAATCTAGAAAAGGCCAAAATAAGTCAAGGTCCAAATAAATATCAAGTTTGGTAAAATTTTGTGTATTAGTTCGCAATGTACAGCGTACAGTTTTCTTTTCTTTTCTTTTTCCTTTTTTTTTTTTTTTTTTTTTTTTTTTTTTGTAGCACTTACATACACAACGATACATTTTTACTTTCTTCTATATGCAATATAGAGAAAGTATTGGATTCTCGAAAATTTTCGACCGCCGTTCTTTGACGGATTTATACGTTTTTGGGATGTCCTGAACACGAATTGATAGTTTCTAGAAAATGTCTGTCTCTCTCTCTCTCTCTGTGTCTGTCTGTGTGTATCACGAATTTTGTGGACACTGTAGCTCACGAACCAATGAATGAAATTTAAACAAACTTGGTATTTAGTTGCACCCTGACATAAACTGGTGCTGATTAGATTTGGGGATCAATCGCTCAACAGGTGGCGCTGTGATCGCATTTTTTGTAAACTTTTAACATGGCAGTATAGGACAAAATTCCGTTTTAATGTACGTAATGAGAGTTATTTTAAACTCGTGATTGTAAAATTAATATGAATTATTGGTAATAGTAGTAGTTAACTAGGAAAAACAATTTGTGCATGTGGGGGCATCGCTTCCACCCGGAGGGGGGGGGGGGGATACAGTTTCAAGATGGATATATTTCGAAAGGTTTCGTCAATACCTTTAAAAGGAATGGTTGAACTATAAATCTGTGATAATTTAAAACAAAGTTATCGATTTTTTTTAAACGAATTTTAACCAAACTTGGTATTTAGTTGGTCCCTGACATAAATTGGTGCTGAATACATTTGGGGATCAATCGCTCAACAGGTGGCGTTGTGATCGCATTTTTTCTAAATTTTTAACATTGGAGTATAGGACAAAATTTCGTATAAATGTACATGAGAGTTATTGTTAACTTGTGATTGTAAAATTAATATGAATTATTGATAATAGTAGTAGTTAACTAGTAAAAAAATTCTGTGCATGTGCGAGAATCGCTTCCCCCCCGGGGGGGGGGGATAAATTTTCAAGATGGGTATCTTTCGAAAGGTTTCGTCAATACCTTTAAAACGAATGGTTGAACAAAAATCTGTGATAATTTAAAACAAAGTTATCGATTTTTTTTACCAAAATAGTAAATTCAACCGAAATCGGAGATCATGAATTTTCCTTATTTCAATTAATTTCTTCTTAAGTACACAGAAAAAAGTACAAAGCATACAAAATGCAATAAATCAAAAATCTTTTTCAAGCATCAACAAATATTATCTTTCTTAAAAAAAATTGAACAACAAAGCCCAAAAGGAAAATAAAATTGCATACAGTGATTGCAAGTAAAGTTTGTGAAAAAAAAAAAAAAATCTAAATCCGGCCTACGTCTTTTTAGTGCTACGAGGAAAAAAAAAAGTCGATGGCTGTCACTCTTCGACATTTCACAGCCTCTGGAAAATCATGTCAATAGCTCCAGCGTTTTGAAAAGATTTTTTTGAGCTAAAATTTTCTTTTTTTAACATGATGGTAGTTGAAATGGCCGTCCAAAAAATATTTTTGATGATCTTAGAAAACTTGTAGAGCGAAACATTTTTTTTTTCCCTCTTCAAATACTTAATATTTAAATTTTAAATTTTGAAAAGAAATTATAGAGTTTACTAAAGAAAAAAAAAACTGCTATTTACTCTTCATAAACTTTGTAATGTAACTAATTTAGTTATTTGACTAATATATTGTGATAGTTTAGCTAAAAATATATAACTAACAGCTGCAAGTAATAAAATTTAAGTTCATCTTATTTAATGCCCTATCTAGCATCTCTGAAATATTTTTTATAGTACTAGGGTACTCTGAACCCCTGCTCGCTCGGCTCACCAACTCCGACTCGCTTAACTTAATAACCCTTGCGGCGCCCTGCCCGACTATTCGCTTCTTTGCCTTTCACTGAATATTAATGATGCATAACACAAGACAAAAGCGAAAAAAAAAATTATAGAAATTCCCATATCAATGTCAAATTTAAATACATAATATATATATATATATATATATATATATATATATATATATATATATATCAAAATATTACGCTAAAAATCAGTAATGTTTTCAGAAGAGAAAGACATTCATAATATCCAGACCATTTTGCATTACAGCTTTTACACTATGAATATTTATTATTCTCTATACATTTTTAATGTACAGCTAGATAATAATTTTACACATTCGAAAATATTTGAAAAGTGAAAAAGTTTATTATTAATATTATTATTGAATATAATGAGTTTGAATTTCAATCAAAATATTTTTTTATGCCAAAGTATATCCGAAGTATTTTAAAATATATTTTAAAATAAGAAAGATAAATACACTTTAAAGACAAAAAGAAACACAATATTATTTCCTTATTCACAAAAAAGAACACATAAATATATATATATATATATATATGAAATATATGAAATGAAATATTAGAAGCCCTCCTTAAAATTGAAGCTTCATTTCTCAAACTTAAAAGATTCTACCTCCCACTAATCCACTGATAGCGCCTTAATTAATTCTTAAATTATTTATTTTCTAAATATTTCATTAATTACAAATTCTTTAACTTGTTTAAATTTTTAAAGTTATTTTTATTTTATTTTCCGATGAAACAAAACTGTTGTTTATTTTATTGTGCAATGGAAAAGTAAATTTAATCCAGAATGTTCTGACTCTTCCTTCTTGTGTGTAGTATGACTCCCTTAAACCAATCAGAGCGCTCGCAATCACGTGATCGCTCCCGCGAGAAGAGAATGTTCGAGTCAGTTGCTAGTTGTTCGTTGGGGTTGTTAGTCTGAAGTTAGGTTTTTAAGATGTAAGTTTAAGAGGAGAGCTCACCTTCGGCAGTCGAAGGTGACAGTCGAAGGCTGTAACCACTCTACTAAATTAAACAATTACTTGTTCCACTGGCTGCAATTTATTTATTTTCATTTGTTACTGTCCATTTTAATATGACATGTATATAAGCAACATAAAAAAATGACAGTAAGAAAGTTAATTTTCTAAAAGTAGAGAAAAAATGGATAGACATTTATTTTATTTTATTTTTTACACCACTGATCACATTTTAATTTTCCTGTGGAAAATGACGTCATAAGATTGAAAGAACAACGATTTCAGAAACCTTTTGTAAAATGGCAAACAGAGTGCCTTTATAAATCCGGCATTTTTAATTAATAACTTTATTTATTAAGATGATAGAAATTTCTAACTGACTGGAATGCCTTCCTTCGAGTATTCTGAACACATTGATGCCTCTCATGACACGGTGAACCCAGCCCTCCGCGAAGAGTTGCGGTCATGGACCAAAAAAAAAAAAAAAAAAAAAAAAAAAATTGACGCCGTAAGTGACAGTAACTTTCTTTAATATATATAGATTATTAATGTTAATCACTTTAAAAAGATGCCGTCAAAATTATACAACTGTTAAATTTACATACTACATATATATTTCTATATAACTCATAACAGAAATAAATGGCCGGATTTTTCCGTTTTCAAACATAGTTTAAAGGGTGGCAAAATCATAAAATTTATTTTTTTTTTTTTTAATATATATATTTAACATTTTGTTAATTATTACTGCGACCATTTAACATACTACCACGGTTTTATTATTGCTTTCTTCTATGACGTATTCAAGAAGAAAGTATTCGATTTGTGAAAATTTTCGATAGATTTATTTATTCTGAGGTTTCTTGGACAGGATTGGCCATTTAAAAAATATCTCTTCCCTTGTGCATCACAAATTTTGTTGACGCTCTATTTTACGAACCAATGAATGGAAATTAATATTTAAAATTTTACTTTGGTACTGATTATATTATGGGATATGTCGCTTAACAACTGGAACTATCATAAAGATTTTTCATAATTTTCAATATGGCAGCGTGTGACAAACATCATATAAAAATATATAATCAAAATTGTTTTAAGTAATCATTATGAAATCTGTAAAACTCTTTTGAAGAACTATCTTGAGGGGTGTGAATCTTAAATATGAGTATTTCTCAAAAGAACTCGTGAATATCTTTAAAACGAATGGTTGAAGTAGAGATCTGTGATAACTTGAAAAAAAAAAATTCTATTAAAAAAAATGGGGTAAAATGCATTTCTTTTTTTTTTTAATGTCTTCTATAAAGAACGAAATTTAATTTCTTGCATTATATTTGTCTGATAGGAAAATCGTCTGTATTCATCATAGAAAGTTATTTTAAAAAATAATTTGCACTAAAAAAAATTGTATTCTGATATATATATATGTGATAATGATATTAGTGTTTTTCATAATAATAGTTATTATTACATTCGGACCTCGATATAAGATCTCCCGCATATAGGGCCATTTACAAAAAGTCAGGGCAAACTGGATAGAAATCTTGTGGTAATAATTATCGAATAAATGGCTAAGTCTTCAAAACCATTGTCACTTATTAAGTCACTTTAGTCTAACTTTACTGGGGCGATTTTTGTATTTAGCTACTTGAATTCAGAGATATATCTAATATCTTAGTGTGAAATAAATTTAATGAATAACAGTATATTTTTCGTGGTAAAGAGCTTATCTCATAGCCGAATATCTAGTGCTGTGGACTTCAGTAGGTATATGCCAGGTTTGAGTCATGGTTAAGTAACGGGGTAATTCGAATTCCACTTTAAACCGTAGGCGCATATCTAAGCAGCCTTAATATGCAAGAAATGATCATAGAGTAGCACCCCACACTGAGAAAAAAAATATACCGCCTTCCTGTAGAATGAATAAGTAGCCATTTTCTAAATCCCTTAACTAGAAATATAGATTTCCGAGCTATGCGCATAAGGCACGCCAATAAACTGAATAGACGAAATTGAGAATTTCTAGTGTACACATTTCTAGAGGGTGAAACAATAGTCTGAATACTCTAAATATTCTGAATCATTTATAGTGCGAGAAATTCTCGCTTGATTTTCTAGAATTGGGTCATAAACCAAGATTATAGTTGCAGAAACCCGCCTCTTGTAGTCTCATTTACTTGCAGGGATTTTTAAATGACTTTGCCCTCAAGAATATAGAGAAACTCTCTAGAATTCTAATAGGGGTTTCTAGAACTCGCTTTCGAAGGAGACTAGAATTTATAAGGATGACATGGAACTATTTTTTCTAGAGCCACAATTTAGATTCTAGATGTCAGTTACAGAATCTTTTCTCAGTGCAAACCCTAACCCGTAGTAAGGAAACATGATCGTTCATTGGAAAACGTCATTTCTTCATTTTTACTCCTTCCTACCTGGTAGCTGTACTAGTTACTGTCCCGGTTAGGGCATGAATTTTAGTAGAATTTCAAATCGAATTTTAGCCATAAGTCCTGGCCTTAATGTACAAAAATTGACTGTAGAGTGAAATTTTTAACCCATCTTAACTATCCTCACTTCTTACTTTCTCTTCCTGTGAGTATCATCCTCTTGCGCAGTGATGCCAGATGGTCGAAAATTATTTCCCCAAACAGGTCTTCAAATTTCCCCAAATCAGGGGATTTTTTTCGAAAAAATCCCCAACTTGATTTCTACTAAAAAAAGGAAAATAAAAAAGTTTTCAATAAAAAAGTATCAAGCAGATTTTTCTATGATTTAAGCTCAGATTTTTCCCCAAATGAAGGCAATTTTTGAAAAAAAAACCCCAAATAACAATAAAGCTATTGAAAGTCTCTAGTCGTAGAGATAAATCATTACGTTGCCAACACTGACAGAAAGTTGAAGATCTCCCGAGATTTGTCCCCAAAAATTTTAGAATTCCCCAAAAATTTTAGAATTCCCCAAAAAAGTCCCCACAAACATTTGGTCTCCAAAATTGTCCCCAGACGCCTCAAAAATCCTCAAATTGGGGACAAAATCCCCAATCTAGCATCACTGCTCTTGCGGAGAAATGATTATGAGAGTAGGCGGGACTTTCGTAAAGAATTGCGCGCGCGTATGCTCAGTGCTATGCTGTTATAGTTGAATTCGACTGTTTAATCTTGAAACATAAAGCTAGAGTGAGGTGTCCTTTTTTGGTGTCTTTCCAAGAGGTTCTAGCTGGTGTTCGCATGACTTTTAGAGAAAACCACGGAAAATTTCGATTGGCTACGCCAACGACCATAGCATGCTTGTGTTCAAAATGTGCACAAAAAGAAAAATTTTAATATAGTAACATTGTTAAAGGTTTTGAAATGTCTAATGATCGAAAACGTGTTTTGCAAAGAAGCGGATAATAGCAAGGATTATTTCAGAAAATTATGGAGTGGCTGATTTTTTATACCAACTATGTGAAAAATACCAGAGACGGGAATCGAACCCGGTCCCTTCCGCTTTGCGTTCGGATGATCGAACTTTTGAGCTACCCTGGCTGATTACCAGCAAGGCATTTCTCACATAGCATTCGTTGGCAAAGTCACTGAGTCTGCAAACACAGCTGTATGAAGTGACATTATTCACATAGTTGGTAGAAAAAATTAGCCTTCCACTCCATAATTTTCTGAAATGAATTTTCAGGCTTGATGAATAAATTTCTAAATTAAATTGAAAATGTCATGGTCAATTGGAGTTGTGCCATGATTAATAATGTCACTTCATACAGCTATGTTTGAAGACTCGGTGACTTTGCCAACGAATGTTATGTGAAAAATGCCTAGCTGGTAATAAGCAAGGGTAGCTCAATGGTTTGAGCATCCGCACGTATAGCGGAAGGCCCGGGCTCGATTCCCGGCTCTGGTATTTTTCACATAGTTGTTTTAAAAAATCAGCCTTCCACTCCATAATTTTCTGAAATGAACTTTCAGGCTTGATGATTAAATTTCTAAATTAAACCAAGGATTATGTATAACAATATTTTGTTGGGAAATTTCAAGAGTTACATTCTTTTAAAAACTTTAAATCTTTACCTTAGGGTTATATATGTTTATTTATTGATAACTGCTTATTCACTAATTGATATTTATGATTATTTATGAACAAAATCACATTAATTGGTTATAAGGTCTCACCGCTTAAAAGATTACTTTTGCGAAGTCCCAGGGGTGACCTCATATCGAGGTCTGGATGTTATTATTGTTATTTTATTTTATTTTTTCCAAAGAACGAATTAAAAAAGCAACAGTTTTATAAAATTTAAATTAGAGAAGAGGAGGGTATTATGGAATATTCGGAAAATATGGAATACCGGAGTTTCGGCTCTGATGGGTACTGCTATCTCGCCAAAATACCATGAATTACTCAAGAAGGATTCCCATGAAGCAATACAGTAAGAAGCGACCGCTTATCGTTGTCGTACCATTCTCTATAGAACAAATGATGTGATTTTGTGAATTTCAAGAACTTTTGCAGGTAAGTTTTCAAACATTTAACCTTACTAGTACACATGTGATTTGAACATTGATGTTAAGCATAATGTATGCTCAAAGAATTTTATTTTGTTATACATTGGCCGTTTTTAAGCTGAAAATGTTTTGTCCATGAATTTAAAATTCATTTTTAAAGATGGCGTGTCGGGTATTATGGAATACTAAGTACTTCATAGTATCATCTGAAATTGACTTCATGTATTCAACTAAAGAAACAGAAAATAAAGACGCCGAATGTACATTCTGTCATGGAAAATTCTCCGAAAATGAACGAGGAGAAATTTGGATTAAGTGTTTCAGCTGTTCTCTGTGGGCTCACCTTGACTGTACCGGAGCAGCGAACGAAGATTATATCTGTGACTTTTAAAAATAGACTCGAAGCATAAATGACTTCCACATAATCTTAAAAATATGGTTTTTATATTTAAAAATAACTACATTTTATGAAGTCTAATTAGTTTTTCTATGGTTTAAATAGTTTAAACCACCTATTCCATATTACAAATATTTTGCCCATCACTTTAAAAGTTTACTTTCAAAGATGGCGTGTCGGATATTATGGAATATTAGGTATTTCATGGTATCATCTGAAACTGACTTCATGTATTCAACTAAAGAAATAGAAAATAAAGATTCACAGAAAATTCTCCGAAGATGATTTTATGAAGTCTAATTAATTTTTCTATGGTTTAAAAAGTTTAAACGACTTATTCCATATTACCCAACTATTTCATATTAACCTCCATTTGTAACTTTTTTTTAAATAAACTTTTTTATAACAACATTTTTTTTTTCTTTTTTTTTTAAAGTGATAATTCATTACAAATAATTACACTTTGTACTCATCATGATTTTGGGGATTTTTATTTAAAACAAGTAAAGTTATTTTAAGAAATGTAAATGGTATTCCATAATACCCTCCTCTCATCTACCAATTTAAGTACCGATAATGGGGGAAAAAAATTAAAATATAATTTAAAAAAATAAATCAAACGGAACAAAAAAGAAGAAAATGGGAAATGATATGTACACCCATTTAAAAAAAAAAAAAAAATAATAATAATGGTTACTTTGTAATAGTCAAAATAAAAAATGACATTTTCTTTGTCGCTTTCTTGGTTCTTGAAACAGCTGGAAATGTCATTACGAAAACTTTACTTTGGATTTAGAAAGCTACAAAAAGGGTCTAAGGTCAAATAAAGCAATGAACTGTTGAACTAACCTGTTTTCTATCTTTCACAGATTTTAGATAAAAGTAGTTGGGAAAGTGTTATTTTTCAAACACTCGTCTTTTTGTAGAGTATTTCTTTTGTAAACGAATAGCGTTTGCTGAACAAATAATATAAAAGAAAAGCATTTACTAAGATTTAACATTTTGTACCTTAAAAGAAATATTAATAAATCACATTGCCCTGATATAACTGAATTTAAAATTAGCATGAGTAGTATGTCAGCTTCATCGAACAGAAAATGTATAAACGAGTGCATTGCTGCTTTGATGTCGCACTTGTGCCTACTTACTCGAAACGACTGCGTGCGTTTTCTTTAAAGTTTTGTATTGATTATACACAACATTTTCTTTTCTTATCTTTTTCTTTTCTTATCTTTTTCTTTTCTTTTCTTTCTTTCTTTTCATTTTTATTTTTAATTAATTTTTTGCGTATAGCCGGTAACAAAAGTGTCCGAACACTAACAAAATTTCCTATGTAAAAAAAGTACACTTCATACGGTTTTGTTAAATAAATCCTTGTCGAATTCTGTACTTAGTCAGTGTAAGAACATGATTCGATAAGGATTTATTTAACAAAACCGCATGGAGTGTACTTTATTTACATGGGAATTTTTGCTAGTGTTCGGACACTTCTGTGACCGACTGTATGTTTGTGAGTGTGTGTGTATTTTCATTTGAACAATGAACAATAATTATCATTTCTTACTATTCCTATTTCTTGTATAAGAAAATAAAAAAAAATCAGGAATTCAGAAGCCCGGTTTAGGCCTAAAACAATAATACATTTATACAGCGTTATTTAAATTATAATTTTAGGCATAACCTTTATGTGATGCCACATCACATATGACGTCACAGAGAAAGACTTCAAATGTTGCAGCGACTGTTCACTGCAATCATGAAAGAACGTACACATGAAAATTTCTACGTGCCGTTCGGATAACATTGCGCTGCAAAATAAATAAATAAATAAATAAAATTGAATAAAATAAAAAAATAAAAAAAAAGTATTTCGAGTCCTGATACCATTATTGCTGATTGTTATGTATAATGACCTCCTGAATCCGAAAAGGAGTCCCATTTTGCCCTGCCACCCACCGTTTCCTAGGGACACCACCCTTTCCTCAATTTTTATCACAATTTTACGACCATGGATTTGATTTAGAGAATAAAAAAGAATTAATTTAACACCGAGAAACAAAAAAAATTATAATGTTTAATAAATAACATTAATAAAAGATTTTTAAAAAAAAGTACAAGAAATGCAATACGTAATTTCAATAGCAAATCCTCTCCTAAATTTTCCCCTTGCTGCAAATGTTGATGTTTTAGAATTTTCCAACTCTGTAGCCCCTCAGAAGATATTTAACATTACAATAATACTCGCCCCCCTTAAAAATCAATTTATAGCCATAAAATCACTGAAAAGTGATAAAAATAGCGAGCCGTCTTTAACACACGGTGGGTGATAGGGCAAAATGGAGGGCATATTCGGAGTCAGGAGGCCATTTTACATAAGAATCAACAGTAATGATGTTGGGGGAGGGGGGCAATTTTCATGCCAAGCAGTCTAATTTACTGTGAGTTACTCAATCATAGGGTTCACTAACAAAAAATTATTATGAAAAGGAGAGTCATCTTAAATGCCCAATGAGTTTTCTATACTTATTTAGACTACTACTGTTTATGATAAATGATACTTTGGACTGTTGTCCTAGCTTAAGAGTTACATGGATTTTTGTGGCATATAAAAAGCATATTCTTTCTCTCCCTTTCTTTCTTTTCTTCTTTTTTTTTTTTAATTATTATTATTTAATGTACAGGGTGATTATAATTGAAGTCACGATTTCGAAACGCTATAATTTTAAAACTACCCATCCGAGCGATTTGATATTTAACCAGAGCAATCGTGAGGCAATGAAATTTTGTTTGGCAAAAGAAAAAGAATAAAAAAAAACTTCCAAAATGTGCCGTTAAATGTCCGTAAAGTATTTATTTCATGATGCTCTTCTTTTTCTCTTTTCACTGTGATTGTTTCCTATGTAAACACGTATCATTGTCTTTTTGTTAAAAAAAAAAAAAAAAAAAATGCAGTAAACCCGTGAAGTGTATTGTTTCCAGCTATTCCATTGTGTTGCTAACAACATTCCTGCGTTTAATGAGTCCATTGAGGCATTTTCCTAACAGTGCCCTCTATAGGAACATTTTGGAACTACTTTTTTCCTCCCTCAAACAAAATTCCATTGCCTCACGATTGCTCTGGTACAATATCAAATCACCCTGATGGGTAGTTTTAAAATTATAGCGTTTTGAAATTGTAACTTCAATTATAATCACCCGGTATATTAATTTATTAATTAAAAGTTTTGAGAACATGAAAGAGCAACGTATCAACAATATCTTCTAAAATTTTCATTACAAAATTTCGAAAATTCAGCTTGTGCGGGTCTCGGTATTCAGAGACCTTTTAAAAAGACGGTGGACGCGATTTTTCAAAAACTAATACAGCGATCTCATTAAAACTTTGCACACATCTTTAAAATAAAATTGCCTAACGCTTCAATGAAGTATTTAAAAAATAAATAAATAAAATTTGATTTTTTGCAAAAACAGTACAATTTTTGATACATAAAGTTATTTATTCTAAGTCTAGTCAATTCCAATTCGAAGAAGTGCGCAAAATTTCTGTATAATCGGTGGATTTTTATTTGAAAAACCGTTTTATAAAGGGGGTCCCCGGAAATCAGGACCCACCGGCTGAATTTTACAATAAAATTTACACAGGCTGAATTTTTAATGGAAATTTTTTTTAAATATTAAATGTTGCTTATTTATACGATAAAAATTTTGAATAAAATTTTCATTTATTATATTAAATATTATAAAAAAATAGGCTTTTTTTTTTTTTTTTTTCTTCGAAGCCCATATGTAACTCTTTAATAACGAACTGAGAAAGTTATAAAAGTTAAGATGGGCAGCAGACATTTCGTTTTTTCTCCGCATTCTTATGTACTTACTGTCATTCACTACGGCATGTTTGTGATTCTCAACCAAATAAAAAATGCGCCATGCTATTAATCCGGTGGTCCCGCGTTCGATACCCTGAAGGTCCGGAGTGTTAATTTTTGCAGACAATTAGTAGAAATGATGTCAATTGATAAAAGAAAACTTATCGTAGACTACACAGTATTCTAAGAATTTTTGAAGAGTTTTTTTAAGAAAACTTTTTCTTACATTTCTTTTTAAAAGCAAAAAAGAGTTTTTTTTTTTTTTTTTTTTTTTTTACTACAAGCGCCCTCTATTCGGCGGAATATTCACTAAAATGTCAACGAAACAATTAACAATACAAAATAAAAATGATTAGGAAAAACACATAAACATTAGCCAAATCAGTAAAATGTTAAATTATAATATAAAAAAATAATAACAAACTAAAATAATAATAAAAAGGTGCCTTAAACGAATAATTAAATTGCAGATATTGGCCCTTAATCAGAAAATGAAAACACAAAACTTATAGGCAATCGTGTGGTGCTGCCATCTGTTGTGAATTTTAAGAAATAATTTCTCTTTTCTTAACACAGTTCAAATTTCTCCAATTTTGGTTAATAAACAAAAAAGTTGCTTTTTTTTTTTTTTTCAAATTAAATTTTATTCTAACTTCGAAAAGATTTATATGATACGCTACAATAAGAATTTGGGTTTAAATTTTTTTTTTTTAAATAGATCATTTTATAATGTGTCCTTGATCAGCTAACACTACTGTTTTTGTAATGGCTTAATAGAAGTACATAGAAAACGTACAACACTCTATTTTATAATTACAGAATTATACGGTATATTTATGCAGAAATCTCCGTGGCATTTAAACCCAATGCATTATGCATGAGTCAAAACTTAAAGATTAAATATTTGACGAAGTAAAGAAAAACGGAGTTATTTTAATTGAAGCGACGTACGGAATTAAAATAAACTATGCAAAATCAGTTTTTTTAAGAAAACAGATTTTGCATGCAATGGTTAAAAACTTTTCGAGGAAATCATAGTATATCAAAGTAAAATTAACTATCGAATAAACTGTATATTATTAAAATGAAAAAATAAATAAATAAAATAAAATAAAATAAAATCATCACTTTATGAAAATCAGCATTTTATGAAAAAATATGTTTTTAATTTTATTGCATTTACTTATAGCGTTATATATAACTTAATTAATTTAGACATGTAAAAAGTATTTTTATATTTTAGGATGAAGGAACATATTTAAAATTTTTAAATATCCAGTATATATATAAATAATTATAAATAATTAAAATATAATAATAAAAACAGTCGAAACTCGTTAACGGGAATCTCAAGGGAGATAAAATATTTGGTCATGTTATGAGTAGTTTATGCTATCAATAACTGATCTCCATATATTAAATATATTTAAAACACTTTAAACACACGTAAATATAAATTTATTTAAAAGATGTTAAAATTTTTTATCCAAAGCTTTTCGCTTTAATAGTAAAGCATCATCAGGGATTTATGATTCGTTTCCATTGCGCAGTTTTAAATATTTAAAACTGCGCAATGGAAACGAATCATAAATCCCTGATGATGCTTTACTATTAAAGCGAAAAGCTTTGGATAAAAATTTTAACATATTTTAAATAAATTTATATTTACGTGTGTTTAAAGTGTTTTAAATATATTTAATACAAATGACACGTGTTCAATTTAACTCTTTATTTTTTAGAGATTATTTATAATCTCCATATAACTAAACTAATCTTCATTTTGGCGGAGATTGTGAAAAATGTCTATGTTAAAAGTAATTCATGTTAACGAGGTTCGACTGTATAAATAATTAAATACATATTAAAAAATAAACAAAATAAAAGAATATTGGAATTAAAGAAGAAACATAATAATTAACAATAAAAAATAAAAGAAAACATTCGAATTTATTTCGCATTGCATCAAATCTTAATCATTTATATAATTTTTAAATATTTAGATTTAGAAATTAATAAAAACTAAGTAAAATCAACTGAGTCTCACTTTTAACTTTTGGCTGTTTAAAAAATGCAATTTAAAACTGAAATGGATTAAATCGAATAAAATACATTTTATTACGATTAAAACAAAAACTAATATTGAAGCCAACATTTTCAAGTACTGTATGAACACCATAATTTCTGTTTATAAAGCATTACCTGTATGAGGTTTATTAAAGTTTTACATGGATTTAGAAGGCATAAAAAATGCATATTTTATCTTTTTTTTTTTTTCTTAACATGCTTTTATTAGCTTAATATGACGTAACTATTAATGTATGTAATGGAATTTTGCAATTCAATTTTCGACCACTTCTGTCCGTTCGATTGACCTGAAATTTTGCATACGTCTTTATAGTCGATGTCAATACTACATTACAAATGCTTCCAGACTCTTATCCCGTCAGGGGCAGGTTCTAGGGGCAAGCAAAAAAATCTGTACATATAAAACTCTATCGTATGGGGCACAGGATTTGGCCATATTTGTAAAACGTTAAGTGGAAACAATTAATAATTTTATTATTATTATTATTATTATTAAAGACGTAAATATTATGGTGTGTCCCTCACACGATTTTTAGTTACCCTGCATTTTAATACTATGAAGATAGATATTTTGTGCTTTTTAGTTCACATTTCAATAAAAGCGTGTTCTTTAATTTTTTTTTTTTAAGTATAATTTTTTATTATTATTAGGTCTACCGGAAAGTTTTTCTTTTTGAATTAATATAATGACACCGGGAATTTATCCTGGATAATATTTTAAGATATTCTTGTGTAACTTGTAAAATGATAATTGGTAAAGTACCATATAAATAATGTTAAACAAAAATTTCCAGTGTCATTTTATTAATTCAAAAGGACAGAACTTGTCGGTAGACTATTGAATTAAATTTATTATTCAAAATTTTGAGACATATAAAAGAACAACAGTAAAACAATGTTTCATAAATTTTTTATTCAGAAATTTGAACATTTTTTACTATAGTACGTCCTGGCTTTCGAATACCCCTCAGAAAAGCGACGGGTACACGATTTCTCAAAAACTAAAGAACCGATCTTATAGTAATTTTGCACACTTTTTCAAAATAGAGTTGACTAGTTCTTGTATTAAAAAATTGACACCAGAAATTCTTAATGGACATTTATATAACTTTTAGACAGATAAATGGTAAAATATAATATAAATATAGTTTTAAACAAATAATATTATATTTTTAAAAAATTAAAGAACACGCTTTAATTGAAATGTGAACTAAAAAGCACAAAATATCTATATTTATAGTATTAAAATGCAGAGCAAGAGAAAATCGTGTGAGTGACATACCATAATATTTACATCTTTAATAAAAAAAAATTAATTGATTAATTGTTGCCACTCAACGTTATACAAATACGACCAAATCCTGTGCCACATACAATAGAGTTTAATATATATATATATATATTATTGTTTTTGTATACTATTTTGTGCTGCTTCGAGCGCCTTTTCTATACAAATTAATTTTGTCATTGATATTGAATTTAATATATATATATATATATTTGTTTGCCCCTGATGAGATGAGCCCTGGAGATTTGATAGCCCTGATGAGCCTGGAAACACTTGTATGTAGTATTGTCATCGAGTATGAAGTCGTGTGCAAAATTTCAGGTCAGTCGAACGACCAGAAGTGGTCGAAAATTGAATTCCAAGATTCCGTTACATACATTAATAGCTACATCATATCAAGTTAATAAAAGCATGTTAAAAATAACATAATGAAGGAATGAGAAATAAATAATTTAGAATTAAACAAAAACCATTTTTAAAGAACCTCCCCTGACTGGGCTCGAACGTTAAACCTTGAGGTTCGTAGCCCGGAGCTTTACCTCACAACCACAGCATTCACGCAGGGAAAGTCTTTTTTTACAATATAGATTTTTTGTTTCCTCCCAGAGCGGTTACAAACATACATACAAACATACATACAGGTGAAGCTAATAAAAGCGTGTTAAAAAAGTCCAGCGTGATTTTGTACTAATTCTAAACGACATAATTTCTGGTATACCCAATATTTGTCTACTAAAATCCATAAATCTATAATATTCAGTATAAAACGTTACATAACTTGAAATTTCTAAGGAAGATTAAAAAATTATAAATTTAAAGGTGAAAAATAAATATTTCTAAAGTGTGATAAGATGAGAATAGATTTCATTCCAAATAAAAATGGCGGAATAGTTAATGTCACATAATCTAAAAATAATGTTTATTATGTATGCAAAAATCCCAAACACTTAAGTCGAATGAATAATTTATGAGGTAGAATTTAAAGGTTAAAATATCAGTAAAAGTAAAAAAAGAGGATTTACTTTAATTGCAGACGCTGAGTAAAATTAAAATGAGCCGCGCAGAATGTACGTTAACAAAGAAAATACTTCCTGAAGTAAAGAAAGTGAGTTTTGAGAAAAATGATTTTCGGTATTATTATAGAAAGAAAAATAGGGGGCGCTAAAGAGTATTTAATATACAAATAACTTTTTATGACTAACTTAACCCGTTAACGGCCGAAATAATTTTCCAAACTAGTATTAGCTGATTATTTCACTTCTTAATTAGTATAGACAACTGACAGTAAAATATATTATCTTAAACAATTCTTATGATTGTTTTAAATAAAAAATCTGTCCACATTTATTGACGTGTTCTAGCGAGAAAACTTCGAGATAGAAAAACTTTGAAATAACAGATTAATTTCCTATTATATGTTAACAAAGATCTCGAAAGTAAAGTATTATAATATATATTAATATTCAACTTGATTTAAGTTAGTATACCTGCGCAAAAAGCAAATATAGGTGCGACGAAAGAAAAATCATAAAATGACTATCCAAATTAGAAACTAATAGTTAATAGTAGGCACATAAAACTTTCAGGGACGCTATAAACTATCACTAAAAAGCAGAAATCATTCCAAGAAACCACAAAAATATACGTGTCATTTTATTAGCTATCCTCAAATAAGGACACTGGGCGCTAACGGGTTAAGTGCAGGCTATCCTGTAAAAATTGCGATATTTCCTTTTTCCGAAGTTATTTTATTTCAGTTCATTTATTAAATAATTACGAGGTCATTTGAGTATTATTTTACCCTTTCAGAGTCCAAGTGTTTTAATTGATTTTTACATTCTTTTATAAACATAAAATAATGGATATAAGTATTGGATTAGTGTAAATGTTTCTACTTCCGGTTTTTACGGGTTCCCGACTCACCCTGCGGATATGTAAAATTTTAATATGAGCAACCTTTTTTTTTTTTTTTTTTTTTAGAACTCGTCCGAATTTTTAAGACTAGGGGTTGAAACATAAATCTTTGTTAATTAAAAAATAAAAAATAAAAGTTATCGATCTTTTTTATTTTTAACAAAGAAAAATCTTAACTGGGGGAAAAAAAAAAACTTCAATAACAAGTTTTATTCATTAGCTCCAAATCTAATAATTTTCAGACAAATTTAGTAAATATATTTCAATACATAAGTTATATGATCACTGCTAAAAATAAATGTGATTTTACCACAATGAAGCGAAAATTCTCTTTGAAAACACACTATTTTTTTAAATCAAGAAAATGTTACAACAATCGGCTAACTTGTAGCAGTTTTCTGACACTTGTAACAACAAATTCATTTCATAAAGTCATTCTTATGACATATGGCGCCGACAGCAAGACGACATGCAACTAAACAAGTCGCTGACTATACGGAATTCAAATCGATTTGCAATTAATGCTTTTCAACTTGTTGCTCGTCAAGATCAAAAATTTATTATTTGTATTTCTCATACTTAAAATATTTATCAGTCGTTTTTATTTTTCCTAAAATATTTCTTAACAAATTTATGTTTTGTTTAGTACATAGGTCTTTATATCTTCTATACAAATGTATTAAAATAAAAAGGACAGTAAATTTGAGATTTTATTTATACTTCGGACGAAAAAACTTTTTTAGAAAAGTTAACAAGGTACACTGAGAAAAAAAAATATATACCACCTTTCACTAGAATGAATAAGTGTCCATTTTCTAAATCCCTTAACTAGAAATATAGATTTCCGAGCTATGCGCATAAGGCACGCCAATAAACTGAATAGACAGAATGGTCGAGAATTTCTAGTGTACACATTTCCAGATGGTGAAACAATATTCTGAATACTTTAAATATTCTGAATCATTTATATTGCGAGAAATTCCCGCTTGATTTTATAGAATTTGGTAATAAACCAATATTATAGTTGCAGAAACCGCCTCTTGTAGTCTCATTTATTTGCAGAGATTTTTAAATAACTTTGCTCTCGAGAATATAGGCAAACGCTCTAGAATTCTAATAGGGACTTTTAGAACTCGCTTTCGAAGGGGACTAGAATTTATAAGGATGACACGGAACTATTTTTTCTAGAGCCACAATTTAGATTCTAGATGTCAGTTACAGAATTTTTTCTCAGTGTAATGTCTGCTTTCCAGTTACATGACAGCGAAAATTAGGGCTTTGATTTCAATTTCTTCATGTACTTTTAATGTCTTGAATTTGTGTATGTGCGTATGTACACGGAAAAAAAATTCTGTGACTGACATCTAGAATCTAACTTGCGGCTCTAGAAAAAATAGTTCCGTGTCATCCTTATAAATTCTAGTCTGCTTTAAAAGCGAATTCTAGAAATCCCTATTAGAATTCTAGAGCGTTTGCCTATATTCTCGAGGTCAAAGTTGTTTAAAAATCTCTGCAAATAAATGCGAATACAAGAGGCGGGTTTCATCAGCTAAAATATTCGTTTATGACCCAATTCTAGAAAATCAAGCGAGAATTTCTCGCAATACAAAAGATTCAGAATATTCAGAATATTGTTTCACCATCTAGAAATGTGTAGAATAGAAATTCTCGACCATTTCGTCTATTCAGCTTATTGCCGTGCCTTATGCGCATAGCTCGGAAATATGTATTTCTAGTTAAGCGATTTAGAAAATGACCACTTATTCATTCTATATGAACGCGGTATATTTTTTTCTGAGTGTATAAATCATATTAATAAAAGAATGGAAAAAAAACATCTCTGAAATATCAAAATTTGACAAAAATATCGATTTTAGATTTTTTTTTTTATTGCAGGTTTATAACATTGACCGAAATGAATTTTTCTTTTTTGATCAAGTAGAAAAGAGTAGGTTTGAAAGTCGCACGATAGCTACACATTGGGCATTTAGCGACGGTGTGGGAGTCATTCATAAGGGTGTTCCGGGTACATGCCACAATAATCTTGATCCTCTGCGGAAGAGACGGCTCTCTCGCTTTTGTAACACCCATTCATGAACGCCCAAAACATCATTTCTGCAGGAAAAGGAGGACATTGTGGTCAAGATTATTTTAACGTGCACCAGTAACCATTAGTGTTCACGGCGATTTTCGTTGGGCTCCAGTAACGAATCCACAATTTTCGAATTACGAGCTCGACGCTCTATTGACCAAGCTATTGTGGTTAACTTTTTTTTTTTTTTAAATCCAAATTACGAATATAATAATAAACAAAAAAATATTAATCAGAATAAAACTGATAACTCTAATATGTTTTTGTTTAGAAATGCAGTCATTTGAGAAAAAATAAATGCTTACGACTCAATAAATCGATTTTTTCTGCATTTGTCTGATATTTAAGAGCCATATGCTTCTCAAATCTATTATCGTGGCATATAGTGCTTGGAAGAACACGATAAAATAACTAAACAGGTCAGAAAGCAAAATGATAATTGATTCATAGTTATAGAAGCATAAGCAACAGTCTTTCATTAAAAAAAAAAAAAAAAAAGATGTGGTTAATTGTATTTTCTAACAACATAAATCAGTATTCATAATCCTTTTTTAAAGGAATCGGTACTTCAAATAAAAAAGAAAAGTTATTACGCAATTAAAAAAAAAAAATGAAAACCTGTTGTCATTGAAAGATTGGCAAACGCAAATGCCTTACTGTAAAATAATAATAAAAATAACAATAATTCTTAAAAGAAATTTAAAAAAATCTGGTGTGAAACAACCACACGACTTCCACTACCCACTATTACACGTATTATATACACTTTTTGGAGATAGTGATCAGAATACATAATATTAACCTAACAAAGTAGACGCCTAAAAATTTTCCGGTAAGAGAAAATTGATACTCATGTCATAAAACAGATGTACATAGCGAGTAAAAAAAAAAAGATTCGTACAGCAGTTTTTAAAGGAACGCACTCTCAAGACCAGAAATTGAGCTATTTACAGGAAAATTGACGACTGTCAATTTTCCTGAAATAACCATTTAATTCATACGAAAGAACATCTGACAGAATGTTTATATAGCAACTTTGAAGAAAAACAGTTAGAGCCGTTTTTGAGATACGGACTTCTGGCCCTACTTCCGATTTTTCAATTTTCACCAAAAGTTGACCTGTATTAATTCTGAAGCTTGGTAGTTCTACCTTTAACCCATTTGCATCACACGGGAAAATGGAAATTTTATTCTTATCACCAACATTTTTTACACTTATCCTTTCCTACATAAACCCTAAAATTATGTATATATTTTGTTCTCGAATCCCATAGATTGTAGTATTTTATTCCGAATTGGATCGTCTTTGTTTTGTTATATTGAATGTAAAGAATTCTACTTCTACATTTCACCAAAGACTCATTCAAGAAAATATCTCGGCTTAGCATGAATACTTATTTGAATCTTTTCTTTATCATGCCCATTATTGGTCTAATTTTACGTAAGAGAGCAACACGCTGCAAACGTTCATTATTAGCAAAGTACAATTTTCTTGAAATTGCCATGAACCTATATCGGGACATCACTGTTTTGAGGTATGGCGTTTCAGTGCTCTTGTCCGTACGCCAATAACATTGCAGTGTAGGTTTTTGCACCGTAGACATCAATATAATGAGTGCAAAATAAACATGCAATTCCTCTACAGAAACTTTTTTGAAACTTGGATCCTTTTCACCAAATCGATTAGTTCCAGTTACACTATGTTCAAGAATTTTCTTCGTCAAAAACAGTTCATAAACGTTCTCTCTAGTAAAATTTGTTATGTTTTTATTTTCACCACCAACAGATATAAATTTCTGCACTTTAGGTTTGTCATTTTTTTCCTCCTACTCAAAATCACTCGCACTTTGATCACTATCACTACTATCAAAAGAAACCGCAGTAAAACGTTTGCGTTTTGTAGGTCTAATTACCTCTTCACTACTGTCGGAAACACAATCGTTCATTTTTTCGTGTTATTTTACCATGAAGCTACTTCCGATCACCACTTTTCATTGACTGCGAGTCCAATATGCACGGGCATAATATGCGCTTTGGTGATTGAGCGATTGAGCTTTGGAGCGATTGAGCTTTGGAAATGCGCGCACATATGCGCTCTGGTGATAATGGCCAGGCAAAATGCGCGCATATATGCGCTTATGATGCAAATGGGTTAATAGTTTCGGAGATATGATAACCAGAAGATTCCCCACATACATACACACACACGCACACACATACACACCAATTGCCAGAAACCATTTTTTTTTTTTTTTTTTTTTTTTCATCAGAAGACCTTGAAGCATGTAAATCAGATGAAAACTCGATGTCAAACTTTAAACCGAATAGATTACTCCCATTACTTTTGGTAGTCGGGTAATGGAAGTAAAAAAGAAAAAAAGAAATATGCAAAATCAACTTTTTTAATCTCTTTTAATGATACAATGTTTATTTTTAAAAAAAAAATCAAGCGATTTAAAGCATATTTGACAAAGCTTTATTATTTTGAAGACATCAAACATCTTACAAAACACGAAGTGAGATAAATGAGTTTGAAGGTCTGTTCTAAAAGGCAAAAAATAGAGAACAAATGACAATTATGCAGTTGTAGCGGACGCTCTTCCTTACAATATTTTGCTAAAAGTTTTCCAGAATGTATTTTAAAATGCGAGGATGTTTTTAGTATATATATATATATAAATCTAAAAGCGATATTTTTTTCAAATTTCGATATTTCAGAGATGCTGAGTTATCTGATGGTATGCTTAAATGTTTTTTTTTTTTTTTTCATTCTTTTATTAATATGATTCATACACTCAGAAAACAAAAATGTACCGCCTTTCTCTAGAATGAATAAGTGGCCATTTTCTAAATCCCTTAACTAGAAATATAGATTTCCGAGATATGCGCATAAGGCACGCCAATAAACTGAATAGGCGAAATGATCGAGAATTTCTAGTCTACACATTTCTAGATGTCGAAACAATATTATGAATCTTTTATATTGCGAGAAATTCTCGCTTGATTTTTTAGAAATGGGTAATAAATCAAGATTATAGTTGCTGAAACCCGCCTCCTGTATTCGCATTTATATGCAGATATTTTTAAATAAATTTGCCCTCGAGAATATATGCAAACAGAATAGGGCTTTCTAGAACTCGCTTTCAAAGAGGACTAGAATTTATAAGGATGACATGGAAATATTTTTTCTAGAGCTACAATTTAGATTCTAGACGTCAGTTACAAAATTTTTGCTCAGTGTAATAAAATAGTTATTGCTCTGTCAGAAACAGTAAATACTTCGTTAATATCAGATTAATTGTATAATAGGATGTGGAAATATATTGAAATATTATGAAGAGTATAGGACAAGTTTTCATACTTTTATAATTCCTCGCAATCTGGAGAACGAAGATTATTCTCGATATATTTTCGACCATTAATGAAAGATATGCATGTGTTAAACGAATATTTTAACTATAATAAAACGTAATTATTCTTGCGCTGAAAATTTATTATTTTTTTTCTTTATTAAAAGTAATATTTATCATTGCAGCGATTTTTAATGAAAATAATATGAGTTGTTTTGAAGTTAATAATAGAAATACAATTTATTAACAATTCAGCATCGTAATATTATCAGTTTATTAATGAATATTTTAGCAGTGTTATCTGCGGAATTTATTCTTATTATTCTATCATAAAAAAATAAAATTGATATTTACACAGTTCATTTTTATATACATATTAAATTTACTATAGTTATTGCAATGAAATACGCAAGTAAAATATGCCTATTAAAATAAAACATGTTTCAATTGTCGTATTAAAATATCATTTATCATTTAAATGTATTAAACTTTCTGTTACTGTAAAATATAGTCCTTACCTTTAGGAGACATCCAGTTTCAGGTAACATAAAAATGATTAAATCTTACCTGAAAAAAAAAAAAAAAAAAAAGAAAATATGAATTTAATATTGCATTAAAATAAAATAAAATAAAATAAAAATTCACTGACAAATTACAATTGTAACAAAAATTAATTTACAAGTGTCAAGAAAGCTTACAAAATACTAAAATTACATATCACATATCACATATCGAAATGCTTTAACATAATATATATTATTTTATATTACTTAATACTATAAAATTATAAAATAAATAATAAAATGTTTAGTTTTACAAAAATTACAACATATCCAAACTAAACACTTAATATGCGATGTAATAAACAATAAAAATTAACTGTCTATGCTATCGTTTAGATGAAAAAAAAAAAAAAAAGAATTTTTTTGCCTATTTACTTTTAATATGTTTGTACATTTATTTAAAAAAGAAACACAAAAATAATGTGAAAGCCTTTTTGTTTCTTCGTAAATAAAAAAAGATAAATCATCTATACTTTCTATACCATAACATTGAAACTAAATTAAAAATTTTTGTATATATTTAATATAATAAGCTGTATATATTTCTGCACTTTAATTGTCAAATAATGTAAGAGAAAGTAAAAATGGAGTTAATTTTTACTGAGATTCTATTAAACCTTTGCAGTAAAATGACTAGTCTACGTTGTCATTAATTTTTCTTGCCATACCGTACAATGGCGTGTTAGCTCGTCATTGGTTTTTCCTGCCACACAGTACAACGACGAGTCTACTCGTCATTGTTTTTTCCTATCTTACCGTAAATGACGAGTGTACCTGGTCATGGTTTTTTATTACCATACCGGATAATGACGATTCTAGTTTGCATAAGTTTTTCCTGCTATACTGTACAACGACGAATTTAGCGCGTTATGCGATACCATACGATGACAAATTTAGATCGTCCACGTGCAATAAATAAATAGTGTAAATATCGTTGATCCTTATTACATATTATTTTTAAATAGATATTATCTGATTAAACTACTACGTCAGAAACGCCAAAGAAAAATATTTGAGATGCATGCAGCTGTTTCAATAGCCTTAAGCGTACCGTCTTCAGTGCGGTATGCTTAAGGCTACCAAACGGTACGCTTAAGGCTACCGAAACAGCTGTATGCATCTCAATTATTTTTCTTTGGCGTTTCTGACGTAGTAGTTTATTCGGGTTTTAATATTCCAACGCCAAGTCTTCTGTTATTATTATCTGATTAATTTATGCAAAATTATTTATGAGTAAATCATATTGGAAGAGTTTAATTACAAAATACAAATGTTTTAAATCTTTACTTAAAAAAAAAAAAAAAAAAAAAAAAAAAACTATAATTATTAACCAATTTATTGTTATTGAATTGTGTGGTTTAAACTTAAAAATATTAGTGCACATATGACAAAATTTGCGTCAAACATTACTGTACAATATATATTTAGTAATTTATTATCAGCATATACATATATGCTTATATTAAGCAAATAAATATTGTCCTCATAGAAAACAATACTATTGTGAAAGTCACCCCGAATAAAGATTGACATCAAAATTCTCCGCCGCTATTAATTCTCGGGAATTCAATGCCTTGCATTAATGAAGATCTGCCAATAAATCTGCATGTATCTTTCTAATAAATCCTAATCGCTTTCAAAATTCCTTGTTAGCTGTGTTAGTTTTTTTGGCTGCATTATAAAGTTATAAGTTAAAGAATATTTACGGCGGGATGCGTGAATAATATTTTACTCTTTACTAACTAATTTTTTAACAATTAAAACTCCTAGATGGGGGACGCACCTTGAAGTAAAAATACTTTAAATTATAACTTTATAATGCTGCCAAAAAAGTAATACAGTTAACAAGGAATGTTGAAAGTGATTAGGATTTATTAGAAAGATACATGCAGTGTTATTGGCAGATCTTCATTAAGCAAGGCATTGAATTCCCGGGAATTAATAGCAGCAGAGAACTTTGATATGAATCCTTTTTTTTTGGTTGCCTAAAAAACGTAAAACTTTTTTCTGGGCGGGGTGACTTTTACAATAGTATTGTTTTTTATGAGATATCACGCCTTTTTGCAGATTATAGTATTGTTTTGTTTTTTTATGAGATATCTCTTCTATTTGCAGGTTATGTATGTGCAAATATGATACGTATGCATAATGGTTATATTTGTGTAACAGATCTATAAAATTCGTCTGATATGCATAGATGTAAATATACTGTTACGAATTTGTAAATAATACTAGTTATTTTTGCGTAATTTCATTCTAAGAGGTTTAGACATATTATAAAATGTCAATTTTCTGCATTTCTAGCTTGTTTCCGCATTAAAAAAGCTTGTTTTCTCTTTAAAAACCTGCTTCATCAGGTCACGTAATGGGCTTGGCGACGAATTTGGCGGCTTTATAGCTCCTTGATGACACTGAATGCAGCTTTTAAACGCTATTGCGTTCACTCACTCAATTACACATACACATTAATCGTATTTCACTAAAAAAAAAACTATAATTTTTAACCAATTTATTGTTATTGAATAGCGTGGTTTAAACTTAAAAAAAAAAAAAAAAAAAAAAAAAAAATACTGCATATATGACAAAATTTGCATCAAACATTACTGTACAATATATACCTATTTATTTATTATCAGCATATACATATATGCTTATATTAAACAAATAATTATTGTATATAAAAAAAATATTTCGCAATGATGTTTGTCTTAGGACTAGTTATTTGTTATTTGTTAAACTACTTTAACTAATGCAAGAAGATGGGATTATTCGCCATAAATATGGATTAAACAGAATTTAAGACTAAACTAGATACATACGGTTCGAACTGAAAAGCATTTATTTTCTTAAACTGTTTCTTTTTTACTATTAGTGTACAGAAAGAGAGAAGAGAGAATAAAACTTAAAATTAAGGACATTTTCATTTCACTTTCTTAAAGAAATCTTAAAAAAAAAAAAAAAAAAAAAAAAATCGATAGAGACGTTTTTGACGGACTGACTTTGGGTTTCATTACCGATTTTTCGATTTTTTCCAATCATATATATATATATATATGTGTGTGTGTGTGTGTGTGCGTGTGTGTGAGAGAGAGAGAGAATAAATATAAACATACAGACCAAACAACCAGAACTTAAATGTCTTTGATGTAAATACATCAAAAGAAATAAATTATTCATATAGCTTATTGCATATCTAGGTTTATTTTCTCTAATATTTCGCAAGAGCCAATTTAAAACAATGGCATTAATTCCAGACCATTACCTTCCTTATTTCAGAAATAATATGAGCATTTATTTTCTGAATGTTACCACCAATACTGTATTGAATTAGTATTCATGGCGTTAGAATGCAGTTTTCGCTTAATACGTTTTAAACATACATTGCATCTGGCTAGCAAAGTGCTTTTAAGGTACGTTTCCTTTTCGTTTTACACGCTCGTTAGAAAAGAACTTAAGGCAGGTTTTTAATCTAAAGAAATTACGGAGACGTGTAAATGTTCATTTTGAAGACGAAGGTAAAATTATTTTCCCTATTTCTCTAATTCTAATGTATTTATTTCTATGACAAATATTAAGAATTATATTTTAATACCAGTTTTTCTTAAAAGAATTAACTAATTAATGGCAATGGACATTCACGCACAGCTTATCTGCATTTTATAATCTTATTACAAAAGGAGGGAAGATGAGTTTATAATTTATAAGATACGGGTCACAGTCATAAGATACGGGTAAATTGCTTTGATTTTATAAACATTTCTTAAGTAAATGAAAATATCCTTTTTACTTCCATTACACTACTACCGTAGGTAATGGAAGTATTACATTTGTTCCAAAAATTCGATATCGAGATTAGTAGGGAAAGAAGGAGAGTTTTAACACAGGCGGCGGAGGCACTGAGGCACCGGCAAGTCGTGCGGGTGCCGCACCACCTCCTGAGGGGTCTAGATGGGTTGGTATTGACCTTGAGACATCCTCTAACTTGATCGTGAAAGATGACGAGGGTATTAATGAAGAAAATTAATTAAAAAATTTAATGAGTGATTTATTGTAAAAGGTGACGATGGTTTTAAAGCGATGTTTGCGGTATAAGGTAAAAAGTAGGATATTGTTTGTGAGTCATTAGGGAGTTAATTAGGAGGTTAATTAAGAGGTTAATTAGGAGGTTAATTAAGAAATTAATTTAAAAAATAAATTGAGAAATAAATAAGAAATCGATTGAATTTAAGAATGTGGATAGAGTATGCAAGAAATAGAGAGGTTTGACTGGGGTTCGAACCCGACACCTTGCAGTAAAAATATTTCCATAAGACAGTAGTTTTCGCGTGTGCGTGAGTGATTTTTATAGTATATGTCTGCACTGTTCTTTTAAAACTATGAATGCTAGAGTCCGAAAAGAATTCAATCGTTTTAATGATATTAATTAGAGAATAATAATTAAGAAAAATATTAATTAAGGATCTTCTTGTAAAAAATCATCAAATATTTTCCGAAAAAAAGGTAATGAAAGCAAAAATGAAGTATAAAGAATGAAAGAAAGTTTAGAAACATAGATTTTGACTGAGATTCGAACCTGCTACCTTGCAGCAAAAAAATATTTCAGTAGTTTTCGCGTATGTGTGAGTGTTCTTTAGAAATATGTCTATGCAGATCTTTTTAGCCTAAGAATTCTATTGATTGAAAATTAATCAATCGTAAAATTAATATAAATTACAGAATAATAATTAAGAAAAATAATAATTGAAGATCTTGTAAAAATTCACCAGATGTTTTTCGAAAACTGAGAGTAAAAATTAAATTAAAAGATGATTAAAATCTCAAATGTGTAAGTGAAATTAGATTAGGATGAAAGACGAGAATTGTTTTTTTGATAGATAACTAAAAAAGAGTGATTAAAATTTCTTATTAATTACTTAATTGAAGAAAGTTCGTTAAAAAAATACTTTTCATCATAAAGATTTTTTAATTATGAATAACTAGTATCCATTTTAAACTATATATATATTTTTTTTCCATTATAAATATGATATCTTAATACAAAAAGATCGACTTTATTCACCAACGGTGACGTCACAATGTTTGCGTAAAAGGAGGTAGCATACCCTTAAGCAATTTCTGAGAATCGGGTTAGGTACGGTATTGTCAAAAGATAGGGGGAGAAAATTCCAGTTTTGCTTCAACTTTTCACGTGTTTAAATATGTTTACTGTTGGATGCACTAAAAATTATCTACTATTTTGAATTATGTTCAGTTCACTTCTTTATAAGAAAAATGTATATAATGTGAAATTAAAAGTAAATAAAAAAACTTTAAAAATTCATCTTTTAAAAATAAATTAATAAAAATAAGTTGATCAATGTAAAAAACTGAAAAATTCGCTGTTTGAAAAGAAGTCTTAATAAGTTTAAGAAAATATCGTAACATTTTGTATTATATTTTACATAAGAGAGTGAATCTATCATTTTTCAGAAGTTACTTTAGTGCAAAATAATAACTGATGTTGAAAATTTCTCTACCTTAAACAGTTATACTTCAGATATAACTTTTTTTGGGGATCTTCTTATCACTGTCATCGAACATACATGTATAATCACTCCCACATAAATTCTTTCATATATATTTTAAAAAATTTACAATGTTGTATTTAATTATAAATTATCTTTAAATTTCCTTACGCTCATTAAAATATTGTATCTATTTTTATTTCAAGTTTTGTATTATAGTACTAGAAATCTTCCAACATTCTTAAAATAAAATAAGTTTCTGAACAGAGTGATAATTAGAAATTCAATGTATTTTTATCTATAGTTTAACCATTTTTTTGTAACTCCCTAACATTTTTTTAGTGTAAACCCGTGAAATTTTACCAATAAAATCCGAAATAGGGTCTTAAAAATAAGAATTTGGCATGATTTTTAATAAATTTTAGGATATATCTACAAAAATTTTAGAGTATTTGGCGATAATTCAGATTTGGTGAGAAACACCTAGTATTAATTCCGAGTGAAGAAAAATTTTATTACTTGTCAAATTTATTTTGAGAAGTGAGGTTGCTTATTTTATAACCTGAATTCAGTACTACATAATAATAGTTTTTTCAAGATGGATGTCAGAACAGATATCATTTTGTTAAACGCATTTACTCATATATTCAATAGATCACACATTCGCAATTCAGAAGTAGAGATTATAAACCACCTTAAATTTCGAATGAATGAATTTATCAATTCAGAAATTAGCAATCAACTTTATGAAAATGTTGATATGTTATCTGATGAAAATTTTTATACCTGTTTAGATATTGTCTTAAAAGAAATGATAAAAAATGAAATTAATTGGGATAAAGTTGTAATTTACTTAGTATTTTCAAATGAACTTATGGCAAAGCGCTTTAAGAGATCTGGAGAGTTTATCATACTTTGGATAAAATTTTTTAATATCTTCCAGAAGTATTTAGGTAGTTGGATTATTGATAATCAAGAATGTATAAAAGTCAAAGAAGTGAAAAAATCATTTTTTCAAAGAATGTGGAGTTTTATCACTCGATCATAATATGAAAATTGTAAAAATATTATCTGCTATGTTGAATTATGTTCAGTTCAATCTGTAAAAGAACAATGTTCAAGAAAAATGTATGTATGTAATGTGAAATTCAAAGTAAATAAAGAACTTTAAATGGAAATTTTGTTTAAGAAAAAATTATTTGAAGTAAAATTCATCTTTAAAAAATAAATAAATAAAAATAAAAATAAGTTGATCAATGTAAAAAACTGAAAAATTCACTAAAAATATAAGAAACGCATTTTCACAATAATAAGATTGTAAATGTAAGATAAAATCACAAAATTACCAGCATAAGAGACTGTAGGTATTCGAAAAAAAAAATTATGAAGTGAACAATTTTGGTGTTAAACAGCACATCTTATTTTACAAAGTACTAAGTTTTTTAAAATCATTTAGTTTGAACTTTTTCAAACTTATAAACTGAAATTTTTGTGAATGTAAAATTTTTTACACAAAGTATTTTAGAAAAAATATCATCTCAGAAATTAACTAACTTATTTTTAGAATAAAAATATAAGAAACTTATTTTTACTAATGATAAGAATGAAAATGTAAGGTAAAATCTCATTCTTACCAATTTAAGAGACCGCAAGTATTTGAAAAATCATGAAGTATGGAATTTTAATGTTTCACGCGTGTTAATAACGCGTATTATTTTACAAAGTACTAAGTTTTTTTAAAGTCATTTAGTTTGAAGTTTTTCAAACTTATACTTATAAACTGAAATTTTTGTGAATGTAAAATTTTTTACACAAAGTATTTTAGAAAAAATATCATCTCAGAAATTAACTAACTTATTTTTAGAATAAAAATATAAGAAACTTATTTTTACTAAAATATTTTTGTACAAAGTATTTTAGAAATTTAGATAACTTGTTCTTGAATAAAAATATAAGAAACTTATTTTCACAATAATAAGATTATAAATGTAAGATAAAATCACAAAATTACCAGCTTAAGAGGTTGTAGGTATTCGAAAAAATCACGAAGTCAACAATTTTGGTGTTAACAACACATCTTATTTTACAAAGTGCTAAGTTTTTTAGTCATTTAGTTTGAAGTTTTTCAGGCATATGCTTATAAACTGAAATTTTTTTTAAATGAAAATTTTTTTACACAAAGTATTTTAGAAAAAAATATCATCTCAGAAATTAATTAACTTATTTTTAGAATAAAAACATATGAAACTTATTTTTTCTAATGATAAGAATGAAAATGTGAGATAAAAACTCATTCTTACCAATTAAAGAGACTGTAAGTATTTTAAAAATTATGAAGTATGCAATTTTAATGTTTCACATGTGTTAATAACGCATCTTATTTTACAAAGCACTAAGTTTTTAAAAGTCATTTGGTTTGAAGTTTTTCACACATATGCTTATAAATGAAATTTTCGTAAATGAAAAATTTTTACACAAATTATTTTAATACAAATTCTATCTCAGAAAAATTAACTTTTTCTTTTTAGGTTGAAAATGTAAGATAAAAATCTAACACTTATCGAATTTAGAAGCTGCAGATGTATGATGAAATCATGAACTTGAAACTTTAAGTATTAACAACCTACCTTCTTTGAAAATACTAAACCACAAGTTTCGACAAATCTATAATCAACTGTTAAAAAACATAGAATATTTTTTTCCCTAAAATGTTTAACGTAGATGCTACATCCATAAAAATACAGAGTGAAAGTGTACAAATTATCTGTTTAGACATGTTGAAAAACTAGAATTTTCCACAAGATTCGAGTATTATAGCAAGGTATGGGATAATATTTGGCTAAATTTCCACTAATATTGGCGATAGTTATAAAAATTTGGCATGAAATAAGAGAATTTGCCGTAAATTCTTAAGTAAAACTGATGAACGAAGAAAAAATTTGAATTAGTTACATTCTTTTCTCGCTGTAGAGTTGTCTAAGTTCTCATACTTAGTAGTTTTTAAAGTCTTACTTTTAGAGTGATTTTTTACACTTCGCTAAACTGAAGTACAAAATGAATAATACTTTAACGTCCGAGGAGACACACGTTTCCGTTCAACAAACCCCTTCATCAAGTTTTGAGGATGAGAAGTTATCTAAACTTTTTATTTGTCCAACTTGTAAGAAGCCATTTTTTAAAAAATCCTATCTTACTAGACATGTCAAGGTTCACAATGATATTAAACCTAATATTTGTTACGTGTGTGAGAAAGGATTTGTTACTTTACATCGTTTAAAAAGACATATGGAAACCCATAGAAAAATTTCCATAAGATACAAATGTGAATATTGTATTGAAAATTTCAATCGCAAGTGTGATTTATTTAAACATAAGAGATTATTTCATCAAAAAGTCTTACCTGAACATCTATGTATTATTTGTAAAGATGCTTTTAAACACAAGTATGAATTGGAAAAACACAAGAGGGTGCATTATCGTAAACCTGAGTATCTATGTGAGGAATGTTCTATAACCTTTACAACAAAACATGCTTTTTCAAACCATAAGCGAAAAAGTCATAAAAAGACTTTACATACATACTGTTGTGACGAATGTACTGATACTTTTTCAAACAGACGACATTTTTTAAAACATAAAAGAAATATGCATAAAAAATCTTTAATGCAAACTAGATGTGATGAATACAGTGAAACTTTTCAGTGTAAGTATGAATTATTGCAACATAAGAGAAAGAATCATCTTAAAGACTTTAACATACGTAGAAATTGTAATGATCGAAGCACTAACAATGAATTATCAACAGTTAATAATGACAGTGAGAATCTGGACTTGTTAAATTTTTTGGATAATTTTCACATTGAATGTGCGAATGGTGTTTTTGACTTACATTCCAACAACTTTCAGAATGAAAATATAGACTTAGACTTAAAAAAATTTTTGAACAATTCGAATGTGGAATATACAAGTGGAAATAATATTGATGATTTATCTGCCAAAGATGAAAATAAGGACTTAAATAATTTTAACCTGATACAAACTGATTTACCTCTAGTAAACTATGACAATGAAAGTCTGAACTTGTTAAATTTTTCGTATAACTTTAATCCCAAGTGCTTGAATATTTTTTCTGCTAACGACGAAAATATGAATTCGAATAATTTTAGTGCAAAGGAAAATGAGTTGGTGACAGATAACTTTAACAATGAAAATCTAGACTTGCTAAATTTTTTGAATAACTTTAATACTGAATGTATGAACGATATCCCAACAATATAGATTTGCTGTCTTGTATTATTGTGAATGAATTTCAAATAAAAAGATTTCAATGAAAATGATTTGTTTTAATTTTTATTACAAAATCATCTTTTTTATAATATTTTCTATTAGAATACAAACTGAAGTGTCATCTTTTTTTTTAAATAAAAACATGTAAAAAGTTTACTTGTGTATTAACGATATACTTTTTCATTACTGTAGTAGAATTGATTGAGTATAATATTTAAACACTAAGTAAAAATTATGCACAATAGTAGTTTTATAAACTATCAAACTTACATCGAAGAAGAAAAAACTTGTAAAATTGTTTTTACCACTCAACTGTAAAGTACTTGTGAAAATCTTAAATGAATTTATCTTATTAACAATTTTCCTGAAAAACTATCTTATAAAAATTTTAGATATAATTATGAAGTTAGTATTTTCCTAAGTATCACGTTTGAATCTTACTTTGAATATACATCATCAAAGTGTTTTATTCTTTAACTAAAATCACAATCTCTATTCCAAAGAGTGTAAAAATAATGTTATAGTAACAACTTAAACTTTTATATATAGATACTTTCACGATTGTATTTTAACTTTTTTTTTATTTTTTTAGAATACAGAAAATATTTTGTAAGAATTGTGAAAGCTTAATTTTAGAAGTTTGTGAAATTTCACAAAATTTTTTTAAACATTTTTGTCAAATGTTTTCTTTATGTCACATCACTTAGAAAAATTTAACTGTTTTTAACAGAATTGCTAACACAAAACATTAAGTTAGAAAATTTATAGATAAAACTTATAAGATACGAAAAACCATATGTGAAGTAATAACAAAAGGTGTATATACTTTCAAGTTTAGACATGGTTCAACAAGCTTGAGGAGACACTAAAACCTGTAGCTGACGTCATAGCCCCTGTGGCGTAACTTTTCCCTTACTACTACGTCACAAACGTATAATTTAACAAAAAGTACTTATGTCACCCCACAATTCCTGTCTTGTATTATTTTACTTTGTGTATAAAATCAATGATCTATAAAAAAGCTTTGTCGTTTTTATACACTTTGAAGTAAAAATTTTCTCCAAAAACATCAAATTATATTTTGCAAGTATGAATTGATATGTATTTGTTTTAAATATCTCTAAGTTACATTATACCAAAGTATAATTTCTAATATTTAAACAATTCTCACTTTACAAAAATTAACTTGTATGCATTTCTAGATCTTTAATAAAAATCTTTAATTTTTTTTTTTTTATCTCAAAGACTTTAAACTATTCGAGATATGTGCAGCTTAAGTGCAATCCAATACTATTTGCATAACAATGTGGAATATCATATGTTAAGAAAATCTTAAATTTTGAATATTTTTCAGCTATTAAACGAAAAATTGTCTAAAATTAACAATTTTTTACTTATTTATTTATTTATTTTTTATTTATTTTTTATTTTTTAATTTGTTTTTGCAATAATGTTTTAAAGATTTCTCTTATATTGTGTGTTTATGTCCACGAATGTAACTTAGTAAATTTAGTATTTCTTGTCAAAACTTTTTAGTGTAATTCTCTTCTTTAGAGAAACACTTAGTAAATTTTACACAATTTTTCGTTTAATAGCTGAAAAATATTCAAAATTTAAGATTTTCTTAACATATGATATTCCACATTGTTATGCAAATAGTATTGGATTGCACTTAAGCTGCACATATCTCGAATAGTTTAAAGTCTTTGAGATAAAAAAAAAAAATTAAAGATTTTTATTAAAGATCTAGAAATGCATACAAGTTAATTTTTGTAAAGTGAGAATTGTTTAAATATTAGAAATTATACTTTGGTATAATGTAACTTAGAGATATTTAAAACAAATACATATCAATTCATACTTGCAAAATATAATTTGATGTTTTTGGAGAAAATTTTTACTTCAAAGTGTATAAAAACGACAAAGCTTTTTTATAGATCATTGATTTTATACACAAAGTAAAATAATACAAGACAGGAATTGTGGGGTGACATAAGTACTTTTTGTTAAATTATACGTTTGTGACGTAGTAGTAAGGGAAAAGTTACGCCACAGGGGCTATGACGTCAGCTACAGGTTTTAGTGTCTCCTCAAGCTTGTTGAACCATGTCTAAACTTGAAAGTATATACACCTTTTGTTATTACTTCACATATGGTTTTTCGTATCTTATAAGTTTTATCTATAAATTTTCTAACTTAATGTTTTGTGTTAGCAATTCTGTTAAAAACAGTTAAATTTTTCTAAGTGATGTGACATAAAGAAAACATTTGACAAAAATGTTTAAAAAAATTTTGTGAAATTTCACAAACTTCTAAAATTAAGCTTTCACAATTCTTACAAAATATTTTCTGTATTCTAAAAAAATAAAAAAAAAGTTAAAATACAATCGTGAAAGTATCTATATATAAAAGTTTAAGTTGTTACTATAACATTATTTTTACACTCTTTGGAATAGAGATTGTGATTTTAGTTAAAGAATAAAACACTTTGATGATGTATATTCAAAGTAAGATTCAAACGTGATACTTAGGAAAATACTAACTTCATAATTATATCTAAAATTTTTATAAGATAGTTTTTCAGGAAAATTGTTAATAAGATAAATTCATTTAAGATTTTCACAAGTACTTTACAGTTGAGTGGTAAAAACAATTTTACAAGTTTTTTCTTCTTCGATGTAAGTTTGATAGTTTATAAAACTACTATTGTGCATAATTTTTACTTAGTGTTTAAATATTATACTCAATCAATTCTACTACAGTAATGAAAAAGTATATCGTTAATACACAAGTAAACTTTTTACATGTTTTTATTTAAAAAAAAAGATGACACTTCAGTTTGTATTCTAATAGAAAATATTATAAAAAAAGATGATTTTGTAATAAAAATTAAAACAAATCATTTTCATTGAAATCTTTTTATTTGAAATTCATTCACAATAATACAAGACAGCAAATCTATATTGTTGGGATATCGTTCATACATTCAGTATTAAAGTTATTCAAAAAATTTAGCAAGTCTAGATTTTCATTGTTAAAGTTATCTGTCACCAACTCATTTTCCTTTGCACTAAAATTATTCGAATTCATATTTTCGTCGTTAGCAGAAAAAATATTCAAGCACTTGGGATTAAAGTTATACGAAAAATTTAACAAGTTCAGACTTTCATTGCCATAGTTTACTAGAGGTAAATCAGTTTGTATCAGGTTAAAATTATTTAAGTCCTTATTTTCATCTTTGGCAGATAAATCATCAATATTATTTCCACTTGTATATTCCACATTCGAATTGTTCAAAATTTTTTTTAAGTCTAAGTCTATATTTTCATTCTGAAAGTTGTTGGAATGTAAGTCAAAAACACCATTCGCACATTCAATGTGAAAATTATCCAAAAAATTTAACAAGTCCAGATTCTCACTGTCATTATTAACTGTTGATAATTCATTGTTAGTGCTTCGATCATTACAATTTCTACGTATGTTAAAGTCTTTAAGATGATTCTTTCTCTTATGTTGCAATAATTCATACTTACACTGAAAAGTTTCACTGTATTCATCACATCTAGTTTGCATTAAAGATTTTTTATGCATATTTCTTTTATGTTTTAAAAAATGTCGTCTGTTTGAAAAAGTATCAGTACATTCGTCACAACAGTATGTATGTAAAGTCTTTTTATGACTTTTTCGCTTATGGTTTGAAAAAGCATGTTTTGTTGTAAAGGTTATAGAACATTCCTCACATAGATACTCAGGTTTACGATAATGCACCCTCTTGTGTTTTTCCAATTCATACTTGTGTTTAAAAGCATCTTTACAAATAATACATAGATGTTCAGGTAAGACTTTTTGATGAAATAATCTCTTATGTTTAAATAAATCACACTTGCGATTGAAATTTTCAATACAATATTCACATTTGTATCTTATGGAAATTTTTCTATGGGTTTCCATATGTCTTTTTAAACGATGTAAAGTAACAAATCCTTTCTCACACACGTAACAAATATTAGGTTTAATATCATTGTGAACCTTGACATGTCTAGTAAGATAGGATTTTTTAAAAAATGGCTTCTTACAAGTTGGACAAATAAAAAGTTTAGATAACTTCTCATCCTCAAAACTTGATGAAGGGGTTTGTTGAACGGAAACGTGTGTCTCCTCGGACGTTAAAGTATTATTCATTTTGTACTTCAGTTTACCGAAGTGTAAAAAATCACTCTAAAAGTAAGACTTTAAAAACTACTAAGTATGAGAACTTAGACAACTCTACAGCGAGAAAAGAATGTAACTAATTCAAATTTTTTCTTCGTTCATCAGTTTTACTTAAGAATTTACGGCAAATTCTCTTATTTCATGCCAAATTTTTATAACTATCGCCAATATTAGTGGAAATTTAGCCAAATATTATCCCATACCTTGCTATAATACTCGAATCTTGTGGAAAATTCTAGTTTTTCAACATGTCTAAACAGATAATTTGTACACTTTCACTCTGTATTTTTATGAATGTAGCATCTACGTTAAACATTTTAGGGAAAAAAATATTCTATGTTTTTTAACAGTTGATTATAGATTTGTCGAAACTTGTGGTTTAGTATTTTCAAAGAAGGTAGGTTGTTAATACTTAAAGTTTCAAGTTCATGATTTCATCATACATCTGCAGCTTCTAAATTCGATAAGTGTTAGATTTTTATCTTACATTTTCAACCTAAAAAGAAAAAGTTAATTTTTCTGAGATAGAATTTGTATTAAAATAATTTGTGTAAAAATTTTTCATTTACGAAAATTTCATTTATAAGCATATGTGTGAAAAACTTCAAACCAAATGACTTTTAAAAACTTAGTGCTTTGTAAAATAAGATGCGTTATTAACACATGTGAAACATTAAAATTGCATACTTCATAATTTTTAAAATACTTACAGTCTCTTAAATTGGTAAGAATGAGTTTTTATCTCACATTTTCATTCTTATCATTAGAAAAAATAAGTTTCATATGTTTTTATTCTAAAAATAAGTTAATTAATTTCTGAGATGATATTTTTTTCTAAAATACTTTGTGTAAAAAAATTTTCATTTAAAAAAAATTTCAGTTTATAAGCATATGCCTGAAAAACTTCAAACTAAATGACTAAAAAACTTAGCACTTTGTAAAATAAGATGTGTTGTTAACACCAAAATTGTTGACTTCGTGATTTTTTCGAATACCTACAACCTCTTAAGCTGGTAATTTTGTGATTTTATCTTACATTTATAATCTTATTATTGTGAAAATAAGTTTCTTATATTTTTATTCAAGAACAAGTTATCTAAATTTCTAAAATACTTTGTACAAAAATATTTTAGTAAAAATAAGTTTCTTATATTTTTATTCTAAAAATAAGTTAGTTAATTTCTGAGATGATATTTTTTCTAAAATACTTTGTGTAAAAAATTTTACATTCACAAAAATTTCAGTTTATAAGTATAAGTTTGAAAAACTTCAAACTAAATGACTTTAAAAAAACTTAGTACTTTGTAAAATAATACGCGTTATTAACACGTGTGAAACATTAAAATTCCATACTTCATGATTTTTCAAATACTTGCGGTCTCTTAAATTGGTAAGAATGAGATTTTACCTTACATTTTCATTCTTATCATTAGTAAAAATAAGTTTCTTATATTTTTATTCTAAAAATAAGTTAGTTAATTTCTGAGATGATATTTTTTCTAAAATACTTTGTGTAAAAAATTTTACATTCACAAAAATTTCAGTTTATAAGTTTGAAAAAGTTCAAACTAAATGATTTTAAAAAACTTAGTACTTTGTAAAATAAGATGTGCTGTTTAACACCAAAATTGTTGACTTCATAATTTTTTTTTTCGAATACCTACAGTCTCTTATGCTGGTAATTTTGTGATTTTATCTTACATTTACAATCTTATTATTGTGAAAATGCGTTTCTTATATTTTTAGTGAATTTTTCAGTTTTTTACATTGATCAACTTATTTTTATTTTTATTTATTTATTTTTTAAAGATGAATTTTACTTCAAATAATTTTTTCTTAAACAAAATTTCCATTTAAAGTTCTTTATTTACTTTGAATTTCACATTACATACATACATTTTTCTTGAACATTGTTCTTTTACAGATTGAACTGAACATAATTCAACATAGCAGATAATATTTTTACAATTTTTATATTATGATCGAGTGATAAAACTCCACATTCTTTGAAAAAATGATTTTTTCACTTCTTTGACTTTTATACATTCTTGATTATCAATAATCCAACTACCTAAATACTTCTGGAAGATATTAAAAAATTTTATCCAAAGTATGATAAACTCTCCAGATCTCTTAAAGCGCTTTGCCATAAGTTCACTTGAAAATACTAAGTAAATTACAACTTTATCCCAATTAATTTCATTTTTTATCATTTCTTTTAAGACAATATCTAAACAGGTATAAAAATTTTCATCAGATAACATATCAACATTTTCATAAAGTTGATTGCTAATTTCTGAATTGATAAATTCATTCATTCGAAATTTAAGGTGGTTTATAATCTCTACTTCTGAATTGCGAATGTGTGATCTATTGAATATATGAGTAAATGCGTTTAACAAAATGATATCTGTTCTGACATCCATCTTGAAAAAACTATTATTATGTAGTACTGAATTCAGGTTATAAAATAAGCAACCTCACTTCTCAAAATAAATTTGACAAGTAATAAAATTTTTCTTCACTCGGAATTAATACTAGGTGTTTCTCACCAAATCTGAATTATCGCCAAATACTCTAAAATTTTTGTAGATATATCCTAAAATTTATTAAAAATCATGCCAAATTCTTATTTTTAAGACCCTATTTCGGATTTTATTGGTAAAATTTCACGGGTTTACACTAAAAAAATGTTAGGGAGTTACAAAAAAATGGTTAAACTATAGATAAAAATACATTGAATTTCTAATTATCACTCTGTTCAGAAACTTATTTTATTTTAAGAATGTTGGAAGATTTCTAGTACTATAATACAAAACTTGAAATAAAAATAGATACAATATTTTACTGAGCGTAAGGAAATTTAAAGATAATTTATAATTAAATACAACATTGTAAATTTTTTAAAATATATATGAAAGAATTTATGTGGGAGTGATTATACATGTATGTTCGATGACAGTGATAAGAAGATCCCCAAAAAAAGTTATATCTGAAGTATAACTGTTTAAGGTAGAGAAATTTTCAACATCAGTTATTATTTTGCACTAAAGTAACTTCTGAAAAATGATAGATTCACTCTCTTATGTAAAATATAATACAAAATGTTACGATATTTTCTTAAACTTATTAAGACTTCTTTTCAAACAGCGAATTTTTCAGTTTTTTACATTGATCAACTTATTTTTATTAATTTATTTTTAAAAGATGAATTTTTAAAGTTTTTTTATTTACTTTTAATTTCACATTATATACATTTTTCTTATAAAGAAGTGAACTGAACATAATTCAAAATAGTAGATAATTTTTAGTGCATCCAACAGTAAACATATTTAAACACGTGAAAAGTTGAAGCAAAACTGGAATTTTCTCCCCCTATCTTTTGACAATACCGTACCTAACCCGATTCTCAGAAATTGCTTAAGGGTATGCTACCTCCTTTTACGCAAACATTGTGACGTCACCGTTGGTGAATAAAGTCGATCTTTTTGTATTAAGATATCATATTTATAATGGAAAAAAAAAATATATATATAGTTTAAAATGGATACTAGTTATTCATAATTAAAAAATCTTTATGATGAAAAGTATTTTTTTAACGAACTTTCTTCAATTAAGTAATTAATAAGAAATTTTAATCACTCTTTTTTAGTTATCTATCAAAAAAACAATTCTCGTCTTTCATCCTAATCTAATTTCACTTACACATTTGAGATTTTAATCATCTTTTAATTTAATTTTTACTCTCAGTTTTCGAAAAACATCTGGTGAATTTTTACAAGATCTTCAATTATTATTTTTCTTAATTATTATTCTGTAATTTATATTAATTTTACGATTGATTAATTTTCAATCAATAGAATTCTTAGGCTAAAAAGATCTGCATAGACATATTTCTAAAGAACACTCACACATACGCGAAAACTACTGAAATATTTTTTTGCTGCAAGGTAGCAGGTTCGAATCTCAGTCAAAATCTATGTTTCTAAACTTTCTTTCATTCTTTATACTTCATTTTTGCTTTCATTACCTTTTTTTCGGAAAATATTTGATGATTTTTTACAAGAAGATCCTTAATTAATATTTTTCTTAATTATTATTCTCTAATTAATATCATTAAAACGATTGAATTCTTTTCGGACTCTAGCATTCATAGTTTTAAAAGAACAGTGCAGACATATACTATAAAAATCACTCACGCACACGCGAAAACTACTGTCTTATGGAAATATTTTTACTGCAAGGTGTCGGGTTCGAACCCCAGTCAAACCTCTCTATTTCTTGCATACTCTATCCACATTCTTAAATTCAATCGATTTCTTATTTATTTCTCAATTTATTTTTTAAATTAATTTCTTAATTAACCTCCTAATTAACCTCTTAATTAACCTCCTAATTAACTCCCTAATGACTCACAAACAATATCCTACTTTTTACCTTATACCGCAAACATCGCTTTAAAACCATCGTCACCTTTTACAATAAATCACTCATTAAATTTTTTAATTAATTTTCTTCATTAATACCCTCGTCATCTTTCACGATCAAGTTAGAGGATGTCTCAAGGTCAATACCAACCCATCTAGACCCCTCAGGAGGTGGTGCGGCACCCGCACGACTTGCCGGTGCCTCAGTGCCTCCGCCGCCTGTGTTAAAACTCTCCTTCTTTCCCTACTGAGATTTTACCTTATTTACATGTTTTAAGGTCCCCTCAGTCCAAAAAAGTGGTTTTTGGCAATTGGTCAGTATGAGTGTGTGCGTGTATGTGTGTATGTAAGTGTGGAATCTTCTGGCTATTATATCTCCAAAACTAATGAAGATATAACTACGAAACTTCAGAATTAAGACAGAACTGGTGTACAGATGAATTTACCAAATTTTGGTGAAAATTGAAAAACCAGAAGTGGGACATCAGAAGCTGAAAGTAGGACCGTAAGTCCGTATCTCAAAAATGGCTCAAACAATTTTCTTCAAATTTACTATATAAACATTTTATTAGATGTCCTTTCGAATGATTAAGTTGGTTAGTTCAGGAAAATTGATAGGCGTCCTGTATAAATAGCTCAATTTCAGGTCTCGCAAGCGCGTTCCTTTAAAAACGGCTGTACGGATTTTTTTTTCAAACTCACCACATTAACTCACTTTTAAATATCCTTTTGTATCTAATTATTGTTGTCCGGTCAATAATTGATTGTTTGTAAAAGTTGGTATCTCAAAAACGCCTCTAACCTTTTTTGAAAATTGTTATATAAATCCATTTCTTTCTCATGTATTACGTGGTTATTAGAGGAAAATTAACAGTCATCTTGCTTAGGTATGTCATCTTCAGATCTCGAAAATCTGTGTTTCAAAAAATAACTACCATTTTTTTCTCTTATATTTTTTAATTCGCTATATGTAAGTTTCGTTTTATATGTCTTTGTATGTATATAAAGTTTCTCTTACCTGAAAAAATCTTAGGTTTCTACTTCTTTAGGTCATTTTTATGTTTTCTGATCATATTACCTCCCAAAAATGCACTAAAACGTGGGAATAATGCACTAAAACGTATAATGCAATAAAACGTATAATAGTGGGTAATGGAAGTCATGTGGTTGTTTCACACCAGATTTTTTGGTTGATTACACTAGTCGACAAAAAATTTTTTTGGGGGGGTAACAGAAATTAAATTAGATATTTTCAACTAATTTTGTAGTGCAGAATTCAAAAATAATAGCGAAAAATCTGTAACACGTATAGATTTTTTGTTACGATTATTTAATCTGTACTGGAAGCAATGTAAAATAGTCTTTGGAAGCCATGCATTATTACTATTAGTATTATTAATTTAGCATGGAATACTGTTAATATGGAGATAATATACATATTGTAGACTACGTAGAATGTAAAAACATGGAAAATACACTAAATGATTGAATTGTTATTATTTATTATTTATTATTTTAAAACCAAAATACAAAAAATGGGCTTTTTTACGTCTTGTGCTAAATGTCTACCTTGTGATTTTAATATGAATAGTTCACAAATACAGTAAAACTTATCGGGTACAGTTTTACAAGTTCTACACTGAATATTTGCCATTTTGAACATGAAACTTTAACTATAAAACAGCACAATGAATACAAGGTTACCAAACAGGGGTTGCCAGCATAGAGGATGGCAAGGAGGCAGGGTTGGTAGCACGAAAGGTTACCATGTGTGATACAGTCGGCACCAAAAGTATCTAAGCACTAGCAATAATCCCTGTCTAAAAAAAGTACACTTAATACTGCTTTGTTAAATAAATCCTTGGCGAGTCATGTTCTTAGTCAGTCTAAGAACATGATTCGACAAGAATTTATTTAACAAAATAGTATTAAATGTACCTTTTTGACATCGGAATTATTGGCTAGTGCTTGGGTACTTTTGCTGTCGACTGTATTCTTAAAATCATAAAAAAAATAGTGAAATTTGCCATTTTCTGAATCTTTAACAAAAACATGGTTGCCGGGACTCTGAGTTGCCAGGACTCTGGGTTGCCAGGACTCTGTGTTGCCAGCAGGAAGGGTTACCACCTGTGATACTGTGAAAATCGTAAAAATTGCCATTTTCTGATACTCTAACAGAAAAATGTGACGTGGTGGGACATTTTTTCTTCCAGATATTTAAATAAAAATTGAAATTAATAATAAAAATAATAATTTGAGCGTTCTTACCGAACCGCTGTAGACCAGTGTTATGAGTTGTAACATTTGAAAATCCAAAAAGTAATGATCATAAATTGCTGCAACTTTCAGGACAATATTTATGAACTTAAGTTATTTCTTGGGGTATAAAAATAGTTAACGTTGGTAGCTTTTGAATTAAATATAAAAAAAAATATACCAGACATTGATATCTCAGAGAAGTCATGAAATAACCTATTTAATTAGATTGGTTGGTTGGGTTTTTACGTTGCTCCAAAAAGCCCCCAAGCCTCAACGGCAATAAGTTTAGATATCAGTGACTTTAATTGCAATCGTTGTTTTTAAAGGTCTTTAACCCTTTCAGGACCATAAGATTTCCAAGACTAAATATGCCAATACAACACAATATTTTAGCTATTGTGGGTGTAAAGTAAGGGAATATCACCAGAAAAACATAGCAGGGTGTATAGGTTTCCTATAATTTCATGGGAAATATTTTCCTTATGGACCATAAAAGTAAATAAACGAAGAGTTAGGTTTATTATATCGGTATTTTATTTATTGCTTTGTAATACAAATTTATTGCTTTGTAATATAAAAATGATCAGAAAAGTAAAATAAATAGCTAGTTATGGTATTCTACGAAACAATTTCGTTTACTTGTGAAGCACAAGTGGACATTGCACATAACACTGTCCTATTTTCTATACGTTTTTTTTTTTTATTCGTTCAGAAACACATTTGCTGCCTTGGACATACGTTTTATTTTGACATTCAGTAAAAAAAATATCGATTCAATAATAATTGAACAATCGATAACGATTTTTGTAGAAGGGAAAAATATTTCCCTTGGGCGTGAAAGGGTTAAGTATGCTATCTACCTATAAGTATTTGAACACTTTCGAATTTAGACATTTCGCCAAATATCTAGAAAAGTTCTTTAGGAATCATCTTGAAACTTTGGTAGTGTAAAGAACATGATATACCTCATATTTTTCAGCAAAAGTTGTGTCCTGAAAATGGAAAAGGGACCAGTAAAAAATTAAACAAAAATCAAAACGTTCTGGATCACCCCGTAAAAGATAATGTTTTAAATGCGTTTTGGCTGTAGCATGTGATTGAGAAGATTTTTCTCATAATCTGTAAAATATTTTATGAGGCTACCACATATATTCATGGAGATATAAAGGCTTCTTTAAAAAATTGCAAAAAGAATTAAATTATAACACATAGCGTATTAGGCCCAGGCAAAGCCATTTTTAGAAAATATGGTATACTAAATTAGGCACAGTATACAGCATACAGCAATCAGAATGTAAAAATGTTAAATATCTTTTTCAAAATAATTTTTAACCACGCATGCGCAAGCTCTATAAAAATTTCATTTGCATAATTTCATAGCCAAAGGTATTGAGCAACTTATATGAAAACCCCAAAGAAATATCATGTAAATTCAAAACGTTACGAGAGATAGAATGAACATAATTTAAGTTCTTCTCGCAAAAAAGAAAGATATTAGGGGATTTTATAAATATTTACTTACAATCAGCGAAAACACTGTATTACCATTGGACATTGATTGAACCAAAATAAAAATGTGAGTAAAACCTTTTATAATTTAGCTTTTATTTTTAGAGAACTGAAATTCAGTTCATTCTACAACTCGTAACTTTTTGAATTTGCACGATATTTGTTTGAGATTTTCATACATGTTGCTCAATACCTTTGGCTTTTAAATTATGCAAATGAAATTTTTATAAAGCTTGCGCATGCGTAGTCAAAAATTATTTAGTAAAAGTCTCATATTTCGTAAAATATTTAACATTTTTGCTCCTTGATTGCGTGTAATGCAATACGCTAAGTTTTCTAAGAATGGCTTTGCACTAGGTCTAATACCCTACGTGCTATACTTATTTTTGCAATTTTTTAAAGAAACAATTATATCTCCATGAATATATATGCGATAGCCTCATATTTTATATATATATATATATTATACAGATAATGAGAAAAATTCTCTTAATTACATGCTACAGCGAAAAACGCATTTAAAGCATTAGATTTTACAGGGCGATCCAAAATATTTTGATTTTTGTTTAATTTTTTACTGGTCTCCTTTTCCTTTTGCTGAAAAATATGAGGTATAACCTGTCCTTTGCACTATCACAGTTTCAAGACGATTCCAAAAGAACTAGATACTTATTGGTAGATAGCGTAGCATACTATATTAATTATATATTATCTTAAGAATTTTTTTTTTTTTTATTACAAATTTAAATTGCTGCCGACTTATAATTTCAAAAGTATGGTTATAGTTGTCAATTTTTCAATAATTGTAATTAATTTCCGTACCAGTATTTACAATTAGATAATATCCATCATATTTAATTGCAGATAAATAGCATATAAAAGAGTACTATTGAAAAATAGTGGAAGGAAATTTTTGGGACAATCCGCAACATATTGGTACCTACACCCCGCGACAAAAAAAAAAAAAAAAAAAAAAACAGGAACAAAGGGTTTTTTCTTTGATTTTTCATAAAATAACGTTATCTAAATTGTGCTTATCATTTATTATTATTATAAAATAACACTATTCCTGGACTCATTTTTGTTTTAAGACTCATTTAGAAAAATTTTAACACTAAAATTTTTCTAATTTAAGACTGCACAGCGCGACAAAAAAATAGAAACAAAGAGTTTTTTTTTTTTTTTTTTTTTTTTTTTTTTGAACATGATTATTTTGAATATAAATATTTTGAATATGATTCAAATATTTAATATGTTTTTGATAGGATAATATTTTGTTATGATAATAAATGATCAGCACAATTTAGATAATGCTATTTTATGAAAAATTTAAAAAAAAAAAACTTTGTTTCCATCTTTTTGTCGCGGAGTGTAGTCTTAAATTAGAAAAATTTTAGTCTTAAAACTTTTCTAAATGAGTCTTAAAACAAAAATGAGTCCCGGAATAGTGTTATTTTATGATAATAATAAATGAATAAGCGCAATTTAGATAACGTTATTTTATGAAAAATCAAAGAAAAAACCCTTTGTTCCTGTTTTTTTGTCACGGGGTGTATATATCGCAACCAAACTTCATGTGTATATTCCAATTAACAACAAAGACCTAAGATAAACTAAATGATGTACCCAAAGGGTCGATTATATTTGCTGCAAAACTATCTATATAATATTTCTCTAACGTGGATCAATTACGATTACATTTTCTCGAAACGATACGATAGTGATGCAATTAATAAAATACACAAGGATAAAAAAAAAATAATATTTATAAATGCACAATATTTAAGCACGCGGTTTCAGCTTAATAATCTAATAAGAAAAAATGACATTTGTCTTATGAGACCATTTTACGGAAAATTGTATTTTTTTAAAAAGTTGCTTTTTCAGAATCTTTGCATCATCTAAACTTAGTATAACTTTAAAGATATATACAGAATATGAATTATTATCATAATTTGACTAAAAGACACATTCATAAAAAGTATAATCAAAATATAGGAAGCATTTAAAAAAAAAAAAATATTCTGCTAAAACAAATAAAATAACATCTCCAATATAGCGAGAAAAATTTAAAAGAAGTCATGGGAGTTCTATATTAAAACTGTACTGCCTGTGGAAATATGAAAACTGGGTCGTCAACTATGAATTTTATTTTGAAACCTTTCTTTAAATGATTTTGGTTTAGCAATTGCACAATATTAATTTGGTTCTAATAATAATTTGGCTTTTGGAAAAATAAAACTTTAATTAGGTTTTGAAATTGGTATAATATTTAAAGTTTCAAATTTTAAAAGTAAATAAGGAAAGAAATAAAGTGTGAAAATTTTGCAAAGGTCTGCTAGTACTCAAATATAACTTGACATATATCCTGCATTTATGCATTTCTTCCTTTTATACAACTATATATATATATATATATATATACGCAGCGGAATTAGAGCTTACTCAACAACATAATTATATAAAATTATTATTACTCTATTTCTACACATCCTATACAAAATTTCTGTGTAGTTTTGATAAAATTTCTCAATACTTAACGCAAAATAGCTACATTAATTCCAGCCCATTTAACCCTTATCTCTATTAGAATAGTTTTCACTATTCGAATTCGCCTTGAAAACGCATCGCATTTGCATTTATTGCGTCGAAATATAACATTAAAATTTTTCTACGGTGAGTTAAACATATTTAAATATTTATTATAATGTTGTTTAGAAAGACATTACGTTTGCATCTTACATCCATATTAGATGATGAGTTTTTTTTTTTAATAGTATTATGAAGGAGTTAGATTATGAAGGAGTTAATAATTATAATTTTCACAATATTGATAAAGAAAACTCTAAAATTACCTTGTGCGTTTAAATGTAAGTTTTTTACATGTTTTACACTGAGAAAAAAAATATACCGCCTTCCTCTAGAATGAATAAGTGGCCTTTTTCTAAATCCCTTAATTAGAAATATAGATTTCGAGCTATGCGCGTAAGGCACGCCAATAAACTGAATAGACGAAATGATCGAGAATTTCTAGTGTACATATTTCTAGAGGGTGAAACAATATTCTGAATGCTCTAAATAATCTGAATCATTTGTATAAGGAGAAATTCTTGCTTGATTTTCTAGAATTGGGTTATAAACCAAGATTATAGTTGCTGAAACCCGCCTCTTGTAGTCTCATTTATTTGCAGAGATTTTTAAATAACTTTGCCCTCGAGAATATAGACAAACGCTCTAGAATTCTAATAGGAGCTTCTAGAACTCGCTTTCCAAGGGGACTAGAATTTATAAAGATATAATGGAACTATTTTTTCTAGAGTCACAATTAGATTCTAGATGTCAGTTACAGAATTTTTTCTCAGTGTACAGAAAAGTAAAATTATTAGAAAATTATAAACATTATATTTTACTTGTACTCTAAGTTTTATTGATATGTATTAAGTTAAAATGTGCATGAAATTTTCGGAAAGATTTGTGAAATATGTCTTATTTATTCTATCAAAGGGATTGAAAAATTTATCTGTTATTAAAGTTTTATCTATATACGACTAGAATCAGTTTTAAGAAAAAATCTGAAAATCTATCTCTTTCCAAAAGTTAATTAACGTTTTTTTTTTTTTTTTTTTTTTTTTTCTGCTGACGTATATATAGTGGGTAATCAAATTATAATTAACTCTTTTTATTTTGGCACTTTTACTATTTTCTAAAAAAATACTGGACGAAATTGCTTAGAATTTCAGACAAGCAAAGAACAATTATAAATTCATATTTTACACCAACCTTTGGATCACGCTGTATCATACAAAGCTATAGATGACTTGTAACATTAACACATGATTTAATCTACTATGTACTTGCATGCATTTTCGTGGTAATTGCACAATTATATTAACAAGTTTAATTTTTCTTTCAAATACTATTCTTATTATTTTTATTATTATAATTGCTTTTTTTTTCTTCTTTTTCAAATTTTTCTCTTATAAAAATTAATGAATTTCAATACATTTTTAAAGAAATTGCAGAAAAATTGACAAAACATCAGAGAAACATAAAATACACGCGTGTAATTTTAGCTCAGATATATTTGTATTAAATACATACATATATATATATATATATATATATATATATATATATATATATATATATATATATATAGCACTGATAATATTGTATTACTATATATATATATATATATATATATATTGAGCATGCACGAAAGATAGAAAATTTTTTTATTAGATAAATTGAATGCTAGGTATATTGGGCAACTTATATCAAAAGTTCGTTTGAATAGAATAAAACTCAAGCAAATTATCGGCAAAAGAATAAACTAGGTTTTAGATATTTTCCATAGTTGAAATTTCATAAGGGGCTTGAAAAGGCACGTGAAAATTTTCACGTGCCGTAATCCAATTATTTCACCCATGTTTCAAAACTATTTGAACTATTTTTATGTAAAAAGAAAAACCTCATGGGTTTGATACACTAGAATATTCTCTTTTTTTTTTTTTTTTTTTTTTTTTTTTTAATAAAATTTGTTAATTCATAAGGGGTTTTTCATAAGGGGTTTTATAAAAATTAGAAAACGCATATGGCAAATTTACTATTTATAGGTTAAAAAAAGTTATGTCATTATGTTTTAAATAGATGTTTAAGATTAAATAATTTTATTTATAATTTTATTTATTTAGAGAATTTTCACCCATATCTTAAAAAGAAAACAAATTTTATATTATGTGACAATCTACATCACATATTTTAATATTTAATTTGTAGAAGACTTAAATGAATATGCACATCTATAGAATAGGGTATAACTGATATAATTGGTATAAATGGTAAATATGTATTTTAATTGTCATGTGTACATTAAGTTAAATAGATCAGTAGAAGCACTGGATCGTTCTCCCTTTCAGCATTTATTCCTATGGATTGTTAAAGGCAATACCCGGCTTGTCTCTATGATGCTCTGCAACAACTTATTCACAACAACAATTGCATCTATTCCATAACATTAAGCCTATTCTACCGGAAGGAATGCCTTAACACATTTTGACTTTCTCCTTCAAAATGTTTAACATCAGCATTTATGGCGCAATGAATACAGGCGTTATCATTTTCCCGCTGACGTATTTAACAGACTGGAATATTTACTTATGATATCTTTCTAAAATGCACTTCATGGGAGTCTTATAATATTATATATAAATGAATAAAGTAGGGATATTAATAAATTAAAATCGTGACTCCTAGAAAATATTATTTAGTTTTCCTCGTGTTGAATACTAACAATATTTCTCGCCACTATATTTATTATTTGATCATACTACATTTTTCTATGTCTCTTAAAAACGACCTGTTTTAAGCATATTTTTTAAATAATAGTCATGTCAACTTTAAAGCACATTCGTTTTTGAAGTTTTATGTGTTTTATTAAGAAAAAATGTAATATGTCAAAAAACTAACTTATATATACATATATAATTTACAAAAATGAAAATATATATTATATAATGTTACATATATAATGAAAACATTTTGAAACATAGCACAGGAAGAAATGAAACATCACATAAAGAACACAGAAAAAAAAAATAAAGATTATATAAAATAATAATAATAATAATTATTATTATTTGGAAAAACTGATAATATACACATAATTTACTTTTACTTGATACGCATTCAATAGTGTCTGTTTTTATTGTGCTTTTATATTATCTATTTTTTACTATGTTTTTATTAACTTATATTCTTGTTTTTTTGTCCGGTACAAATCTTGCAATCGATTTTTAACTAACTTCACTACTAGCTAGATATTTCAAACTTTCACAGTAGCTCAGAACCCGGTGACAACACAATACTTCGAAGCCCTATTTTCAAATTTTTGCTTAGTTTTATTTTAATTAATTTATATATGAAAATAATAACATCCAAATAGCTTTAAAAATAGCCATTAAAATATTAGCCATAATTTTATTGTTCAAAAAAAAAAAATACGAGTTCATTTTCTTTCGACATAAAAATAAATACATTTAATTAAAGGTGAACGTTAAAAACTTGTAAAAAGTTAAATGATGTATCTCACAAAAAATGGATGTCATTATCACTAATAATTTTATACTCATTGGTAAGTGCTAATGTAGTAGTTCTATAGCTATGATTCAACAGAAAATTTAAAAATATGGTATATAAAAAGTTTTTTTTTTTTTTTTTTTTTTATCTTACAATTATTCTTCATTTATTAGTAAAGTAATAAAATGTTTAAGATTTCGTTGCATATACTTGTCTGTCCGGCTATCTGTCCTTTTGTACCTGCTGGATTGCTAGTTTGCTTGTCTCACCATCTATACTCTAATTTTCCTAAATATCATAAAGATGCCTTGAAACTCATATATGTTATTCTGAACCATCATGGCATATTTTGTATTCAAAATGATTTACGTACCCCTGATGATTTGTATGCAGGATTTAAACATTAAGTTGAATACATTGCCGTCGATAAATATTATTTTTTCATATAAATACTGAAATTAATAAGCACAAAATCATGTCTTTTATAGGGGTTGGGGACAAAATCTCGCGAGGACAAAATATCGCCTACAGAGATGAATGGAAAGCAAAAAGAAGTTGGTAATTATTAATTATGTTGCATAAAATTGTCAGAACACTGACATACTGACAAACCCACCGCAAAAATTATTATAAATTTTGCTTAAAAGAATTTAAAACTCTGTTTATTAATTTTGTCAAGATTAATCATAATGTGTTCAGTCCTGCTTATCAATTTTTAATTTATATTTGTGAACAGTGATGTCAGCTTTGATGTCAACAGTGATGTACAATATTTTTAAAGTGTATTTTGAATGGCAAAAAGCAAATGATAAAATAACTTATATATAGATACAATAATGAAATTCCACTCTATGATATATATATGTATATATTTATTTATTTTAATCAATAAATTTATATTTATAAGGCCCTGTTTCCCCCTCCAGAGATCCCACGTAACACAAATTCAAATTTTTAAATAGATCATTTTTTTTTTTTTTGGCGCATTATTTTGTCCGGATCCCCTTTTATGGAATAGGGTATGGTTATTGCTAATGATAAATACACTCCTTCTCATATTTATAAGGACACTTGATGTTTTGAAATAAGTTATGTAAAAATAATTGTGAACAAGATTATACTAAATGCACTTAATATATCTAGTATTCTAAAAACCAAAACTGCTATATTTTTTTTAATATGAAACAAAATTAATAAAAAATAATACAAAATATTTTTTTCTCCACGTTTATCGATGTTCATAATTAAAGGGACAATCAAGAATTTTTCGTTTTATTTAACTTACTAGCGGATAAATTACACTTGACATGCGAATTCGTTAACTACTGGGCTAGATTAATTCATATATAAGCCTTCAATTTTTCTTGGATGGACATTACAGATAATGCCTCGAAAAAAAGAACGTTCATGTAGTGAAGTATGATAAATGTGTTTTTTAAGTGGAATGATAATTTCAATCCGCCAAATTTCTAATGAAATTCAAAGATCGAAAACTGCTGAAGGAAATATGATCAAACGTTGAACTGCTGGTTCGATAGGAGGGAGATCTGATGCAAAATCATAGATGTTTTACAGAGATCGAAGACTCATAATTCCTCTTATGTTCTACTCATAATGACTGCTGCTGAATTTGCTAGTAATTTTTAACGAAAGGTTGGGGTCCGCATTTATGCATGTTTAAAATAATTAATAATATGTTAAAATGAACAAAAAACCTGTAATAATGAATAAGCATTTAATGGGGGAAAGAATATCTGTGTTAAAGTTGAATAAAGACAATATTAAATGGTAAAATGTTGCATTTTCGGATGAAAAACATTTTATTCTTGATTAATCAAATGGTTTTAACAATTACTGGCACGATCTGAAGATAGCGAAAGACAGAGCAGATTTTTTAAAGGCAGATATGAATCGGGCATTTTAAAGGTGGATCTTTGGTGCTCTGGGGAGCTGTTTATATTGAAGGCAAAATGAATTTAATAATTCTTTCTATTATTATGAACATCAAGAGAATATACGCAAATTTTATAGTTGGAATTCTCAGATTTTTGTTAGATTTAGTGGGGTAATAATATTTTTTTCAACAAGACTTACATTTTTGCTCTACTTCTAGAGCAATAGGAAATAGTTTGAAGAAAGAAACTTCTGTATTGTTGCCTTCCCGTGGTCTAAAAGTTGAAAAAAACCTTAACTTATCACATTAGAAAAGTGCATGCAAGTGGAAAGCAATTTTAAATAGTTTAAATGTATTCAGAATGCCATCTATGCTGTATGAAATGGTACTGAAACTGAATATTAAAGAATATATATAAATATACCAGAGAGAATGTCTGACTGTTTCACCCTAAAAAGAGACCCCAAAAAATATTAATTTAAAGAATAATTGAAAAAAATTACTAATATTTGAGCTGTCCTTATAATTGTGAACACCTGAAAAATCCTTTTTTTGACCGTATTTAAAGTTTTTAAAGATAGAAAAACGATAAAACATTTTAAATATCGTCTAGTAATGAAATTCAAATGCATAAAAAATATATTTGTTTAAATAATAGTGTTCAGTGTTTAGTTAATATAGAAAAACAGGTGCCTTATAATTATGAGAAGGAGTGTATTATATATTTTGTACGTTATGTGTTGTTATGTGTTATATGTTATATGCATCAAAAGACGCACTACATTGATTTCTCTATCAAATAATTGTACCATATTCCTATGGGCCGTTCAATGGCATGTTTTCTACGATACCTCAAAACACTTATTCAGATCAATGATATCAATTTCATAATTAAGTTTCTTATATATTTCTTAATGCTTTTCAAGAAAAAATTAAACAGTGTTTAAGCTAACATTCGTCTTTGATAAATGTGTGCATTATTTTTAATTCACATAGGCGCACACAATACGCATTTTTAGAAACAACAGAAAACTTTTCTCAATCATCGTATTGTATTAATCCTACACTGAGAAAAAATTCGCATAATATACTACGCATTTTTAGAAACAACAAAAAACTTTTTCTCAATCATCGTATTGTATTAATCCTACACTGGGAAAAAATTCTGTAACTGACATCTAGAATCTAGATTATGGCTCTAGTAAAAATAGTTCCATGTCATCTTCTAGTCCCCTTCGAAAGCGAGTTCTAGAAACCCCTATTAGAATTCTAGAGCGTTTGTCTATATTATCGTGGTCAAACTTATTTGAAAATTTTTGCAAATATATGTGAATACAAGAGGCGAGTTTTAGCAACTATAATCTTCGTTTATGACCCAATTCTAGAAAATCAAGCGAGAATTTCTCGCAATACAAAGGATTCAGAATATTGTTTCACCATCTAGAAATGTATAGACTAGAAATTCTCGATACTTTCGTCTCTTCAGCTTATTGGCGTGCCTTATACGCATAGCTCAGAAATCTATATTTCTAGTTTAGGGATTTAGAATCTGACCACTTATTCGTTCTGGATGAAAGGGGTATATTTTTTTCTCAGTGTATCATATCGTAATCAATCAATGCAATTTACAGCTTGTTATCTATATGCTATCTTGCAATAAGTTTATTCAGAACAATAATATGAATTCCACAATATTAAGTTTCTTATGTAGTTCCATAATACTTTTTAAGAAAAAATTAAACATATAGACCAACATTCGTTTATGATAAATATGTGCATTACTTTTAATTCGTATACTATTTTATGCATTTTTAGAAACACTAAAAGAACTCGATCATTGTACCGTATTAATCGTATCGTATCGCAACCATTCAATGCAATTTTCAGCGTGTTTTCTATATGGTAACTTGTAACAGTTTATTCACAACAAAAACATCAATTCCACAACATTAACTTTCTTATTCCGAACGGTATGTCTTAACATATTTTCACTTTCTCCTTCCTATTGTTTCGTAACTGCATTCATGGAACTATAAATTTAGGTATTATGATTTCCAGACGGCGTGTTTAACAGGCTGGAATATTTACTTATGATGTGTTTCTAAAGCGCACTTCATACAAGTCTTATAATATTATTTCAAAACGAACGACGTCAAGATAATTATGAATTAAAATCTTGTCTTCTAAGAATTATTATTCTCTTATTTGATTATATCACATTTACCGCTTTTTGAAAATTAAAAAAAGTTCAATTTCATAAACGTATTAACATTAGTGCATATACTTTTTGCGATGATAAATTTTTCATTCAGACTTAATTTATATAATTTAACTCTTTTCTAACATAGTTTTATTTTTACAGAGATATATGGATATAGAGCAACATATTTCACTCCCTTCGCGGTGCGTTTATTTATGCAACGAAATATGTGCATGGGCATTTTAATTTAATTTAGAAAGAAATATACAGGGTGATTCTAATTAAAGTTACGATTTCAAAATGCTATAATTTTAAAACCACCTATCAGAGCGATTTGATATTTTACCAGAGCAATCGTGAGGCAATGAAATTTTGTTTGGGGGAGGAAAAAAGTAGCTCCAACATGTTCCTATAGATGGAGCTGTCAGAGTAATGTCAGGGGAAACGCCTCAATGGACTCATTAAATAAGGGGATGTTGTTAGCAACACAATGGAATTGCAGGAAACAATAGACTTCAAGGGTTTAGGGTTACATACAAACGGAACGCTTGAAATTTCGATGACGTAAATTTTGCAAGTTTTTTGCAAATACAGTCGGCAGCAAAAGTAACAGAGCACTAGCGAAAATTCCTATGTAAAAAAAGCACACTTAACACTCTTTTGTTAAATAAATCCTTGTCGAATCCTGTTCTTAGTCAGTCTAAGAACATGATTTGACATAGATTTATTTAACAAAACAGTGTTAAGTGTGCTTTTTTCATGTAGGAATTTTTGCTAGTGCTCGGATACTTTTGCTGCCGACTGTAGTTATACATTTGGAACGCCTGCAAACGGCTTTGCAACTGGAAGTGGTTAATTTGTATGTACTCCTTACTACAATTTTTTTTAGTAAAAATACAGGAATACGTGTTTACAGCAGAAACAGTATTAGTGAAAAGAGAAAAAGAGGAGCTTCGTGAAACAAATACTTTACGGATGATTAACGGCACATTTTTGAACTTTTTTTGTTGTTGTTTTCTTTTGCCAAACAAAATTTCATTGCCTGATGCATCACGATTCCTCTGGTAAAATGTCAAACCGCTCTGATGGGCAGTTTTAAAATTATAGCGTTTTGAAATCGTAACTTTAATTATAATCACCCTATATTTATTTACGCCTGAATAATTAATAAAACTGAAATAAAACTTTATCAGTTTTAACAGGTGATTAATTTGTAAGTGTAACTTACAAATTAAATTAAATTTTCAAACTAATCTTCTGTTAAAACTAATGTTATTTATTTATTTTTTAAATATTTTCCTTCTATAGTTAGTTGCTTTAAAATTTATGGTACAAATAGAGACCTGCTTTTCAATTGTCGTTATATACTTAGAATGTAAAGATAATTTATTGATATATAATTTTATTTCTTATTTTTCAGCTATACTGTTATTCTGCACATTTCCAGCTCATAAACGGAACGTTTATTATGACCTATGTTTTGTTTATAAAATAAAATAAATATTTATAAAATATTTTCACTAAATTTAGTTTATTATTTTATTTTATTCTATTTATTTATTTGATTGTGTGTGTGTGTGATTAAAACTATTTATTATTAAAAAAATAAGCATTTTATTATTATTATTATTATTATTATTATTTTAAGATTGCCTATAAGTAAGTTAAATGTTTCGAATATAATTTATCAGTTTACCATACAGTCCACACAGAAAGAAAAAAAAATCTAAAAAAGGTAAAAATTTGTAAGATATTTCGGTGAAGCAATGTTTCAAATTGGAAAGTTATGTTTATAGCCCAAAATGGGTCAGAAAATCTATCGATTTTGAGTTTACAAACTTATTATGTATGGTTCACTAACTTATTTTATATTTTTGTCTATATAATAAATAAAGACGTAGTAGAAAATATTGTATCACTCACCTCGTATTAAAAAAAAAAAAAAAAAAAAAAAAAAAAATCTAGCATGCGTAGATGATCTAAACAAAATGTAAACATTTCGTATGTATACGTATGTGCACTGCAAAAAATAAACCCCAAAGCAATTCTATCACAAATTGGTCTCGTATCCAATTTATTAGGTTGGAATTTTTGGTAATAAACAGAACTTTTCAATTTGGAACATTGCTTTACCCAAATATCTCACTTTTATTTATTTATTTATTTATTTTTACAGTGCATAAAAGAAACTCAGTTGCTTAGTGTCAGTCTTCAAACCAAACTAGTATGTTGTGGCCACCACAAGACTTTCTTCTATATTTTCCTATACATATTCAATCAGTAACAATATTTTAAAAAAAAGATTTTTTTTTCTAAGGTTTTTTTTTTTTTTTTTTGTTAAAAGTAATACATATTCAATCAGTAACAATATTTAAAAAAAAAAAAAAATTACAAATTTTTTTCTTTTCTTTTTTTTTTTTTTTTTTTTTTTTTTTTTGTTAAAAGTAAAAAAAAATCAATAACTTTGTTTTAAATTATCACAGATTTATAGTTCAACCATTCGTTATAAAGGTATTGACAAGATCTTTCGAATGATACCCATCTTCAAAATTTAGATAAAATGCTATCACAGCGCCACCTGTTGGGTATGGTTACCACACCCAAGTGAAGGAAGTATGAAGTACCCACGCCCCCGGGTGGGTACTTCCCCCCCCGCGGTGGGGGGGGGAACAGATGCCCCCACATGCACAAAATTTTTTTTCCAGTTAACTATTACTATTATTAACGAGACCTTTCGAAAGATACCCATCTTGAAAATTTACTTCCCCGGGTGGGTACTTCCCCCCAGGGGGGGAACCGATGCCCCCACATGCACAAAATTTTTTTCCTAGTTAACTACTACTATTATCAATAATTCATATTAATTTTACAATCACAAGTTTAAAATAACTCTCATTATGCCTATTTATACGGAATTTTGTCCTATGCAGCCATGTTAAAAATTTGCATAAAATGCGATCACAGCGCCACCTGTTGAGCTATTGATCCCCAAATCTAATCAGCAATCTAATCAGTTCATGTCAGGGTGCAACTAAATACTAAGTTTGGTTAAATTTCGTTCATTGGTTCGTGAGGTACAGTGTCCACAAAAAAATGATACAGACAGACAGACAGACACACAGACAGACAGACAGACATTTTCTAAAAACTATCAATTCGTGTTCAGGACACCCCAAAACGTGTAGATCCGTCAAAAAACGGAGGTCGAAAATTTTCGCGAATCCAATACTTTCTCTATATTACATATAGAAGAAAGTAAAAAATACCGAAAATAGAACATGAAGGATTAACGTTTGTGTACAGAAACAAACAAAACAATTCCACTACATCGTAGTTTATGGGAGGAATATTTAAAAGAAATATTAACATCTTTATACTACATTAAACAGAAACAGGTACGCTTTTCTAAATACAAGCAGGCGCGAAATTACAAACAAATAAGAAATACGTATACGTGCATAAATTTTCTAAACAACAGAAAAGCATATCTCCTATAAAAAATGATACGAATAGCATTAATATATCGTCTGTATAGTCACAAAAATGATTTAGATACATTACAGCTTACCAGTAAAGAAATGCGTGAAATTCAATTTTCAGTTGTGTTGCGCTATTTTTTCATTATACGCAATTTTATTGCATTTTACGGCGCTTATACAACAGGCAGACTGTACAATGATACTTAAAAGCATTCTAATCTATTGCTTACCGTTTGATGTAATTGATAGTATTGATTTTAATACTGTATTATACATATCACTACAGAAGTGCATATATATATATATATATATATATATATATATATATACAGTCGGTAACAAAAGTGTCCGAACACTAGCAAAAATTCCTATGTAGAAAAAGTACATTTCATACCGTTTTGTTAAATAAATCCTTGTCGAATCCTCTTCTTAGTCAGTCTAAGAACATGATTCAATAAGGATTTATTTAACAGAACCGTATGAAGTGTACTTTTTTTACATAGGAATTTTTGCTAGTGTTCGGACACTTTTGTTACCGACTGTATATATGTGTGTGTGTGTGTGTGTGTGTGTATTTTTAATTATATTTTTATTTTATTTTTTACTTCCATTATCCTACTACCGTAGGTAATACTACCGTATAACCGTAATACCGTAATACTACCGTACTATCCTACTACCGTAGGCTTATCTTAATTCAATTATTTTATCTTTTATTCTCCCATGTTTTAAAATCTCTTCAAGTCTTTCACACATTGGTTTCAATTCTTCTTACTATTGCATCCGGTCCAAAAATTCGATATCAAGTTTTCACCTGATTTACACGTTTTAAGGTCTCTTGAGTCCAAAGAAGTAGTTTTTGGCAATTGATCAGTGTGTGTGTATGTGCGGAATCTTTTGGCTATCATATCTCCGGCACAAATAAAGATAGAACTACGAAGCTTCAGAATTGAGATAGGTAAGGTGTATAGATGAATTTCTCAAATTTTGGTGAAAGTTGGAAAAACAGAAGGGGGATATCGGGAACCGTAAGGGAGATCGTAAGTTCGTATCTCAAAAACGGTTCTAACGATTTTCTTCAATGTTTCTATATACTCTGTTATGTCCTTCGAATGATATAGTTGGTTAGTTCAGGGAAATTGATAGACGTCCTGAATAAATAGCTCGATTTTAAGTCTGGCAAGTGCGTACCTTTAAGAACGACTGTACAAATTTTTTTCAAACTCGCTATTACCTCCCTTTTAAATATCCTTTTGTATGTAATTATTGTTTTCCGGTAAATAATTGAGAATGCCAGGTTTTGATAAAAGTTGGTATCTCAAGAACGGCTCTAACGATTTTATTCAAAATTGTTATATAAATTCATTTTAGATATCCTTTATCATGTATCACGTAGTCATTACAGGAAAAAATTAAAAACCATCCTGCTTAGGTAGGTCAGTTTCAGATCTCGGAAATTGGTGTTTCAAAAAATAATCCTACCATTTTTTCCCCTTATTTTTTAACTCGCTATTTAAACTTTGTTTCCTATGTCTTCACACGTGTATCAAACTCCTTTTACCTGAAAAATTTTAGATTTCTACTTCGTTAGGTCAATTTTATGTCTTCTAATCACATAATCTCCAAAAAATGTATATAATACGTGTAATAGTGGGTAATGGAAGTCGTGTGGTTGTTTCACACCAGATTTTTTTCAAATGATTCTAATTACATGCAGATTATTTTTTATATTCTTGCCTGTATATTATATTTTTACTTCTTGCATTATGTATGTTTCAATGTCCGAAAAGCTATTAAAAAATTTCGAAATACAGTGAAACTTGAATAATTCGAAGTTGTTTAATTTTAGATAATTCGAATTTTTTACTTGGTCCCTTGAATTTTGTATTAAAATAATGTTAAAAATTCATGGATAATTCGAATTCGAATTTGGATAATTCGAATTTTTCATGCGATTACCCTTAAAATATTACAGTAAAATTTGTTCCCGAGATTTTTCTCAGCGAAAGTGTATTATTATTATTTTTTTAGCAGTCTTTCAAAAGAAGGATAAGGAAATACAAGTGTATTTCCTACTTATGCATCAGAAGAAAATATACATGAAATTCGATTTTTTTTTTAATTGAAAGTCATGTCTAACGTAGAATATTCGGTTTTTGTATCAATTGAAAGGCATAAGTCATATGATATGACACAAAGATTGTACTTAAAGACGCAATCAAAAATATCTGACTATTTTTTAAAAAGTGTTGAATAATTAAGCTAAAAATATTGTTTTAAGGGGGGGGGGTTAATGTAACAGAATTCTTAGATATAAAGTTTATGTGTTAAATCTTTGATCATAGAGGTTTTTTTTTTTTTTTTTTTATCTCTTCTTTTTGACAAAATAGTATATATAATTCGAATTTTTGGATATTTTGAATTTTTCTCTGGTCCCTTCAACTTCGAATTATCCAATTTCTACTGTACTTCTTTTGTTACAGATTAAACAAGTTATTACTTTTCCTCATAAAACCTCACAGTAAAATATAAATTACATTTTTGTTTAAATTAACATTCGTACCCAGTGTGCAATCCTAAATTAAAATAGTTCAAATGACTAAGAATAATGCTTCACTCTGTCGCGTGTAATTTTCGATAGAGATTAATTGAACATTTGTTTCGATCTTCGACTAGAATGTAGATTGACTCTGTATCCAGAAGCGCTGAAGTGTGTGTTTACTGTAATCTCTCACGTCGGCTTTGAGACAAACATGTCTTCTCAATTCAAACAATTGAATTTTAGTTCAAGATTAGATTCTCTGTTAAGTTATTTAACAAGAACTAAGAAATTGTGTTTGTTTGTATCGTGTAATCACAGAATCAATGTTTATTTTTAGATTTTTTTCTTTCTTTATATATATATATATATATATATATATATATAACGAAAGAAATTTTAAAAGTATTTTTTGGATTATTAAATTAATTTAGTTATGGACTCTTAAATTGATTAGTTATGTTGCTTTTATGAAGCATTGATATTGTTATATCTAATTTACAATACTATTGTTATATATAATTTACCTGTAATTTAATCTCGTTTTAGAATTTCATAAATTTTTGTTGGGAGTATGCTAGTTTCGCCATGTTTTCGAAACTTGTTAGGGCTTTTTTCAATTTACTTTATTGTCTGTTCTGCTGCTCCCACACACTGAAGAGGAAGCGAAAGAGAGTTTTTCACATGTAGTGTTGTTTTTACAATTGTTTTTTGTTACTTTAATACGTTATTTCTTTGTTTTATTAACGTTTTTTCTTATTGTTGACCACGTCCACTTGTCTTCAAGTCTCTACATATTTTCAAAATTATATACATATATATATATACCGGGTGTCCCATAAATCTATAGACATTTTAAAAATTCATAAACATTGAAGGAATTGGTAGAATTGAACATGGTTTGCAAAAAAGTTATTCACGTGAAGGAGGATTTTCTTAAGAAAAAAAAAATAGTTAAATTTTATGTCGATAGAGGGCGTTGCACGGGTATGTAACGAGAAATATGCAAATTAGAGTTCTATAAATTGCACAATTTTACGATTAAGACATTTTATTTCTTATTTTGCTTCCTACTTGCACATACATGAAGTTTTAATTGCGATAAAATACGTAGGTGTAAGAACCACCGACTGACGCTGCAGCTAGCAGTGTTATAACTCGTTTGTCAACTGTAATTTGTGGATATGGTACACACATAGAATAAGACTTATATGCCTGTAAACATTTCCATGTAAATAAATATAGTTTTTCACGGAAATGTGTAATTTGCTCATGTACAGACACCGACCTCTATCGACGAAAATTTTATCTATCACATTTTTCTTTATCAAAAAAAAAAAAAAAAAAAAAAAATCTGGAGTGACTCCACTCGACTTTCCGAACATTGAGTAATTAACAGTTTTGTAGATAAAGTAAAGAAAGAGGAGTTGTTAAACAAACAAAAGAGAGAAAACCATAATAGAGTGTTTGAGTATTTTTCTCCATCTATTACACGATGTTTTATTTAACGCTACTGAACTTTGAGCCCATAGATCATAATGATAAAGAATTTTTCGTTGTGTCCCTGTAAAAACCTATAAACGCTAGATTCACCAAAATGCTTATAGTTAGTGCAACAGTGATTTATAATACTCATATAAATTTTCAGCTCAATTCAATAAGGCGTTTAGATGCTATCGTACTTTTAAAAATTTAATCCCATAGGCCATAATGATAAAGAATTTTTCTTTGTGTCCCTGTAAAAAAACTGTAAGTGCTAGATTCGCCAAAATCTATACAGTTAGTTCAACTGTGATCTATAACATGTGTACAAATTTTTTGCTCAGATTAATAAGGCGTTTAGACGCTATCACACTTTTAAAAATTTGGCCCCATAGGCATAATAATAAAGAATTTTTCTTTGTGTCCCTGTAAAAAAACTATAAGTGCTAGATTCTCCAAAATCTATACAGATTGAGTATTTGTGACCTATAATATGTGTATAAATTTTTTGCTCAATCGAATAAGACCTTTAGATGCTATCGCACTTTTAAGATTTTGCTCCCATAGGCCATAATGATAAAGAATTTTTCTTTGTGTCCCTGTAAAAAAACTATAAGTGCTAGATTCACCAAAATCTATAGGGTTCGTACTATGGTGACTTACAATATGCGTACCAACTTTCAGGTTAATCGAACAAAGCGTTTAGACGCTAGCGTGTTCACTCACAGACATACACACATACACACATACATACACACATACACACACACATACATATATCATCGTAAAAATAGTGAAAACGGACTCAGGGGACCTCAAAACGTATAGAAACATCAAAATCTCGAATTCGGATTTTTGACATGATTACAATACTTTCCTCACTATAGTGTTCGGAAAGTAAAAAAAACCTTCATGAGAATAGCTTTTTTACAAACCGCGTTCAATTTTACCGATTACTTCAAGTTCCCCTGAAGGGGATTGAATAATGTTTTAATAGCGTAGTACTATGAACTTGGATAAATATTCTTCATGCAAAATATTAAATTTCTAGCTCTAAATAGCTTTGCATTGCACTTTAAATGCATTGCAGGGGACTTCCAAACACAGCAAATAATATTTTTGTCATATCGTGTAAATATTTACTCCATGCTATCCATACCATGTTCTATATAAAGCATAATTTATACACACAATAATTACATGTTTATTTTGTCTGAAGATGCTACCAGAAATTTCTCGCTTACATGAAATGTACTTAAATACTTTTGAATATACCTAAAAATAAACTATTAGTTCGACATCTTTTAAAAATTTTACATCCCTATATTATACAGGTTTGAAATACTGAGTTTGGATTTTCTGCTTACATTTGTTTTTAAATTATGTTGATAACAGTCATACAGACATGTAGACACACTGGGATCAACGGTAAAAACCTGATTTATAATTCAGATCACCTCAAAACGAGTTAATATAAAAAAAACTCGACCCCAAAATTTTATGGTACATGGATGAGAGAAGCAATATTTTAATTTTTCTTTCTATGGAAAAATCTTAAGTTTGTATTTAATAATAATAAAATAAAAATAAAAAATTATAAGTTTTCTTAAATTTTTCGAATTCAACTTTTCGATGGATTTACAAGTTCTGAGAAATTCAGAACACGATTTGACAATTTTTGGAAAATGTCTGCGTATGGCAATTTTGTATGGCAACTCTAGCTCAAAAACTAACGCTCAAAATTTAATATAAATTTATTATCAGTTGCACCTTGACATAAATTAGTACCTATCGTTTTTACTTTCCGAACAAAATGCAAAATAAATATTGTAATCATGAAATAATTTTCTTTTAGATTTTGGTGTATCCATACGTTTTGAAGTTCCTGAGTTCATTTTTACGGTAATGTATGTACATATGTGCGTATGTGTGTGTATGTATGGAATTGAACACAATAACATCTAAACGCTTTGATAAATTGAGTTGAAAGTTGGTCACTGTAGCACGAATTGTATAGATTTGGGTGAATCTAGAACTTATAGTATTTTTTACAAGGACACGAAGAAAAATTCTATATCATAATAGCTTATGGGTTTAAACTATTTAAATTGCGATAGTATCGAAACACCTTATCCGAACAAACTGAAAATTAATATTCATGTTACAGGTCACCTTCGCACAAACTGAATAGATTTTGGTGAATCTAGCACATATAGATTTTTACAGGGACACAATCAAAAATTTATTATAATTATGACCTATATGCTCAAATTATTCGAAATGCAATAGTGTTAAACGCCTCATTCGATTGGGCTGATTCATTTAAGATTCCTCTTAATTTAATTTATTTAAATAACCGATAATTACGTAATGGTCAGAAAGTCGATTAAATTCCCTGCAGATTTTTATCGAAAATCATACTGATTCTGTAACTGATATATAGAAAGAAAATTGTGGCTCTAGTAAAAATAGTTCCATGTCATCCTTATAAATTCTAGTCCCCTCTTAAAGCGAGTTCTAGAAACCCCTATTAGAATTCTAGAGCATTTGCCTATATTAACAAGGTCAAACTTATTTAACAATCTCTACAAATATATATGAATACAAGAGGCGAGTTTTATAAACTATAATCTTGGTTTATGACCTATTTCTAGTAAATCAAGCGAAATTTTCTGGCAATACAAAAGATTCGTAAAATTAAGAATACTGTCGAACCTCGTTAATGTGAATTACTTTTAATATGAACTGTTTCCACAGTCCCCGTCAAAACGAAGATTAATTACTGATAGCTTGAACTACTGATAACATGAACAAATTTTTATCCCCTTGAGATTCACGTTAACGAGGTTTGACTGTATTCAGAATATTGTTTCATCATCTAGAAATCTATATTCTAGAAATTATTGATCATTTCGTCTATTCAGCTTATTGTCGTGCTTTATACGCATAGATCGGAAATCTATATATCTAGTTTAGGGATTTAGAAAATGACTACTTATTCATTCTAGATGAAGGCGGTGTTTTTTTTTTCTCAATGCGAGAGATTGCGTTGCCATTCCTTTTTCTAAATTTTCAACGTGGCAATGTAGGACAAAATTTCATATAAATGCACACAATGGGAATTATTTTAAAGAATCATTATGAAATTTAAAAAAGAAAAAATATATTTATAATAGTAACAGTTGACTAGGGACAAATTTGAATATATAGATGCGTCGCTCCCTCCTCCCCCCTTCTCCACAAGACGTAAATTTTTAATACGAGTATCTTCCAAAAGAACTCGTAAAACAGGTGGCCACTAGTCAGAGAAAGTCAAGGAACCATGAAAAAGTCAGGGAATTTAAATGAGTCTAGAAAAGTCATGGAATAGTCAGGGAATTTCATGTAAAGTCAGGGATAATATTGACAAAGTTTGTGGAAATAAGGTATATTTGAAAGCTTGTTATTGTAATTTGCTGAATTGTTCGCAAAATTTTGTGAATTTTTTTGGGAAGTAAACAGCGAAAGTCATGGAAAAGTCAGGGAATTTGGAAAAGTTCTAATGTTAGTCCCCCAGTAAAAAAAAAAAAAAAGCATTTTTGTAACATGCTGTCAGTAAACCATAAAATTGACTTTCTTCGCACATAGTGTTACAATTCTCTGAGATGAAAATCTGCATTCAGCATGAGAAACAACTTTGATTAATAAAAATTTTAATATATAATCTGTACTGTGGGGTTTTGTACAGTATAATATGTAAGAAAGTTTTGTGGTGGCTACAATATATTAGCTTTCTATTAGATATCCAGGCAGAAACTAATTATAGTTTTACCATGAGTATACCCAAAGAAAGAGTTTTTACTTCTCTAAACCGCACACATCTATGAAGGGCCAAAGGCATTTTGCCGAATCAGATGATAAATTATCTTTATAGCGGAAGTTTGCTTGTAAATACCCTGTATATATAACTGTAGTAATAAATTTATGAATTACCTGAAATTAATTTTCAAATATGTAATCATACAATTCACAACAGAGACTTGTAAAATGTCTTATTGACCTGTAAGAATACAGTATCAAACTCAGTTCATATAAGCATGCAATAATAATGCTGTAAATAATTTACAATAACGTTTGAGACAAAATACCGCTTTCATTCAAGCGTGTTAGATTTAAGACATGTCTGAATTCACTATTAAACTAGATTGCCTGAAGTTGCAATCTTGAAAATTTTATTTGCATAATTAATTCAATGCACTGACGTTTATTAAACTCTACATGTTATGATTATGGTTGTTGTGATAAGAATTACTCTGTATTATTCATTACCCGAATTTTGCTATGTTAACTTTCAAATTTTATATCTACCAAAATGGGTTGAAAAATATAATTTTGATTATCTAATTTGGTAACAAACGCAATTAATTAAGCAAATTTAACCCTAATAATTAACAATTAATGAAATAAAGTTGTTTTCTATGTGTATTATTACTCTGTGAATAAATTTCAAATAATTTGCTACATTAGAGAAGAGAAAGAAAACTATAATATGTGATAGAATATGTGATATATATTCTATATATGTATTCGAAATATGTGTTAGAAACAGCAATCACAAATCAAAACAAAACAAAACAAAAATAAAATAAAATAAAACTCAATGTGAATCGTTTTCAGGATAAATAAATAAATAAATGAAACAAGTTTTAAAATTATTTTCTTAAATTGTATTGAATAAAGTAAAAATTTGTTTCATTTAATGTCAGAAATAAAGCCTGTATTAAATTGCTACACTCTTTAAAAATTTTTGTTTGAGGTTACAAAATTTTATTGTGCATACACCGAAAAAAAATAAAGAAGCAAAAATACTCAAAAATGGATAAAATTGTGACAAATTTGAGTGTGTCACATACTCAAAATAGCTCTGAAGCAAATATAGACAAATTAAAAAATTCCATGTACTTATTGTTAAGTATGTTAATATGCTCAAAAATTGGCATCGACCATTGTGAATCGCAATATTTTAAACATAGATTTTCATTCATGTATTCTTCCGCAAACTAGTATCAAACCACTAGGAAATATAGTTCTGGAGATTTAATGGAATAAATTTTCTGCTTGGACTTTCTCTGTTTAAATTTGTAGATATTCTATTAAAGAAATTATTTTAGTTCAGCATATTCATAATAAATTATGAAATAAACACATATTAAAAATTAGAAACATACAATACTTCATAAATGAGACAAGCATTTTTTTCTTTTACTTTCAGTGAAGTAATTAGATGTAACTTATAACTCTCTTAATTGCCTTTATGTTGATAAATTTCGAAATTAACTTTATATATATATATATATATATATATATATAGGATAATTTGTTCAAAAATTCGAGTGCACAACCAGAACAAGTAAATCTGCACATTTTCAGTAAGTAGATTTATCACGTGATAAGCAATGCAGGAAAAACAAAATATTTCGTAAATTCTTACGCTTTATTCAACAAAAAATAATTATAAGATAAAAAACTTTTTATATACCTTGTTTTTAAATTTTCTGTTGAATCTTAGCTATAGAACTACATTAGTACTTTACCAATCCAATGCGAATAAAATATTTAAAGGGATAATGACGTCCATTTTTGTGAGATGCCTAATTTAACTTTTTACAATTTTTTAACGTTCATGTTCAATCAAATGTATTTATTTTTATGTCGAAAGAAAATGAACTCGTAAATTTTTTTGGCAACAACTGAATTATAGATAATACTTATATTTTAATGGATACTTTTACAGTTATTAGGATGTTATTATTTTCATATTTTAATTAATTATAAGAAAACTAATCAAAAATTCGAAAAGCGGCTTCAAAGTATTATGTTGTCATCGAGTTCTGAGCTATTCTGAAAGTTTCAAATATCTAGCTAGTAGGGAAATTAGTTAAAAACAGATTGCAAGATTTGTACCGGACAAACAAACAAAAATCGAAGTTAATAAAAACATGTTAATAAGGATTATTTTTCGTTTTCATTGTTTATTTTATTATATTTGCGATTTTTGACCATTTCGTGCAATAAATTTATCCTTAAAAGATGTCGCAACATTTAGAAGGCAATTAAAGTGACATGACACTATTCTCGTAGATAAGAAGAAAAGGATGAAAACTTTTGGAAAAGAATTTTATAATTCGTTTCTCGGATAAGACAGACTGGTTTCTAAACTTCATGGATCAATCAGGAGTAAAAGCTTTAAAAAAAGGGTATAACTACTATTAAAGTAACTTCACAGAGGTTTAAAATATTTTATTTTACTCATATTTGGATTGGAACTAACCAAACTTTTATCCAGTTTAGCTGTATGATATAATTTAGATATAGCTTGAAACCAAGAGGAATTTTACACCATTTTATATTTAAAGCTAGTGTGACACCAGAAGTTCTTTCAATCTAACACCAAGTATTTTTTACTATGTTTTTATTAACTTCGATTCTTGTTTGTCCGGTACAAATCTTGCAATCGATTTTTAACTAACTTTCCTAATAGCTAGACATTTGAAACTTTCACAGTAGCTCAGAACCCCCTGACAACACAATACTTCGAAGCCCGTTTTTCGAATTTTTGATTAGTTTTCCTTTAATTAATTAAAATATGAAAAAAATAACCTCCTAATAGCTTTTAATAAATAGCCAAATAAAAAAAAAATACGAGTTTATTTTCTTCCGACCTAAAAATAAATACATTTAACTAAACGTGAACGCTAAAAAATTGTAAAAAGTTCAATTAGGCATCTGACAAAAATGGACGTCATTATCACTTTAAAGATTTTATAAGCATTGGTAAAGTGCAAATGTAGTTCTATAGCTATGATTCAACAGAAAATTTAAAAGCATGGTATATAAAATGTTTTTTATCTTATGTATATATATATTTTTTTTAATAAAATAAGTTTGTTTTTAAAGTTTGACTGTTTTACTACTAGAGATTAAAATCTAATGCGACATTTTATTCTTTCAAGAAACGATTACGTCATTTTTCTAAACCGCTTAATTCTTTAGATAGATGATCAGTAACTATAAACTAAACTTTTATATGTAAAACGTTTATGTATCTGAATTTGATACAGACCTGGGTGGAGTACCCTCCATGGGGGTCTTTTTAAGTGATATGTTAAAGAAAAACCTTTATTTAGTAATATAAACACATAAACATTATAGTTCTTAATGGCACAAACAAGGAATGATGTGAATTATCAAAATCGATGCAATTAAAAATATTAAAATTGTAATTATAGAAATTTTTTTTTAAATAAAGCCATTAAAGCTCCTCAAACATCATTTACAATATTTTTTACAAAATTTTAAACTTTAAATTTATTTCTCTTGGGTTCCAAATTTTGGTAATAACCAGTTACTTATAATGCTGCATGGAAATTTATTTTCATCCAGTCCTTTTAAAAATTTGTTTCAAGGTTATTCAGTGTATTTGTTACAAAAATCGGTATTTCCTTTTGAAATCAAGAAATTTTAAAATTTATTACGAAGTCTCAAATTTAATTGCAAAACAAAGATTCATGAATATATCTACATATATTTATAACTAATGCTGTAATAGAAATATAAAAAATTCAATACACAGATACATACTTGCCAACCATCTCATTAATAAGTGTAAAATTGTTAACGCCCTTTGAAAAAACGCCCTTTTTCCTACACCACTTTATTTTTACACTGAGAAAAAAATATATACCGCCTTCCTCTAGAATAAATAAGTGGCCATTTTCTAAATCCCTTAACTAGAAATATAGATTTCAGAGCTATGCACATAAGGCACGCCAATAAACTGAATAGATGAAATGATCGAGAATTTCCAGTGTACACATTTCTAGATGGTGAAACAACATTCTGAATACTCTGAATATTCTGAATCATTTGTATTGCGAGGAATTCTCGCTTGTTTTTCTAGAATTGGGTCATAAACCAAGAATATAGTTGCAGAAACCCGCCTCATGTAGTCTCATTTATTTGCAGAGATTTTTAAATAGCTTTGCCCTCGAGAATATAGGCAAACGCTCTAGAATTTCAATAGGGGCTTCTAGGACCCGCTTTCCAAGGGGACTAGAATTTATAAGGATGACATGGAACTATTTGTTCTAGAGCCACAATTTAGATTCTAGATGTCGGTTACAGAATTTTTTCTCGGTGTAGAGTAATTCTCTCCAAACATTGTTACGATTAAGTAAAAATAAAATTATTCTAAAAAATGAATAGTGTGAGAAAAAAAAAAAAAAAAAAAAGGCGGGTACTAAAAATTTTACGCTTCATAATAAGATGATTGGTAGGTATGCAGATATGTTCAGTTCTATACGAAAAACTCACAGTAAAAAAAAAAAAAAAAAAAAAAAAATGGGACTTTAAAATAACTTACAATTACATACAGCTTTATGAAATTAACCATTTTTATTATTATTATTCCCAAAAAAGAAGCCTTTTCCTCTCAAAAATTATTTGTTATCCTTTAAAACACGCTATATGCATGAAAACTACAAATTTCACGTCAGTACTTGATGTGAGAAGCAATAGAATGTAAAACAAAAATAATTAATTTCAACAACCTTGCCCCTTTAAGACTACTTTTTAAATGTTGTTGAAATGAAATAATAGTATATAGATAAGGTTTTTATAATTATTGAGCTAAAAGCTTTTTACGTACTGACATTGTTAACAGGATTTCAAACAAGTATATAAGCTGTTACTTGTTTGACAATATTCTCGCTCCATAAACGATGTTACATCAAGCTATGCTATATCTCAGAAATATAGACGTGTTAATGCCCCTACTTGATACCAACGATTACCATTTAATTCCCAGCAGAGGTTTGTTAAACTTCAACGTAAGGGATGGTCATTCAATGCGACAAAATATATTGGCTATAATCTCTTTTACAGCAGCCTCGAGACAATAACGTCACCTTAGTTTAAAGTTATAATATTTCAAAATGTATTCAGATTGCACACAGGTTGGCACCTTCAAATGTATTTGCATTGTAGATTTAGATTACGAAATGTAATTTATCATTAGGTTTTATTTCGTAAGCCTATATGAAACATAATAAAATATTCATTAGCATTAGCATTAGCAGGTAAGATGAAGCATCGAAATAATCAATTATATTTTTTTAAAGGCTATAGTGATTGGAGAATTTTTTTAATTTGGTTCAATGGTACATACACACACACATACATATACACACAATCTGTAAGAGCATAGCCTCCTAAACAAGATGTCTGACGCGTGGCTCAGAAACTTGGCAACAGTTCAAGCGGTAGACAGCGCCACCTGGTACAGAATGTGCGACTTTTTTATTCAACAGCCACCAAATATTTTTAAAAGTGGGATTTTATATACATAAAAGGCGAATAACATAACATAACATAAAAGGCGAATCGAAGAAACGTCGATTATATATATCATATATCACTTCTTAAAAATATTGGTGACAGTTGAATGAAAAAGTCACGCAAGCTGTACCAGGTGGCTCTGTCTACCGCTTGAACTGTTGCCAAGTTTCCGAGCCACGCGACAGCCATCTAGTTTAGGAGGCTGTGGTAAGTGTTTCTATAAATGCTCGCTGGCGGCGAAGGTATGCAAAACCTGTATATATATATATGTATGTATACACCCCAAAGGTTTGTATATCTGAAGGTATACAAACCTTTGGGGAATGTTCTGTTTGTATGGAAGTGGTCCCCTGGTGTTACTTGAGGATAATCAAAGAGCCATGCAGCACCTGAATATATTGATAGATTAAGTGCATCCCTCAATGTTACATTTTTACTCCGAAGTTAACGGATACTTTGTGCTCGATAATGCAACCCTACATCGTGGCAGAGTCGTTCGAGATTAGTTCCGTGAACATCAATCTGATTTCTAACAGTTTTCCTAGATGCAGCAAAGCTCCGATCTTAATCCAATAGAAAATGTTTGGGACATGTTGGAAAGGAATATCCGTCAACAATCTCCTTTTCCATCCAATTTACAGGATCTTAAAGCCTGTGTATGGTAAACTTTGGACAATGTATGGTAAACTTTGGACATAAACGCACCCCAGAAGCCGCTGCCTACACGTATACTGGCTGTTATTCATGCAAAAGAAGGTCCAATAAAATATTAATTTAAAGATTTCTAATTCAATGGCCAGTGTGTGTATATTTGTTACTTTTATATTCATGATATTGAAAATTCAACTTTGTTAAAAAAAAATAATAAAAAATAAAATAAATATTAAAAAAATAATAATAAATTTTACTATATGCCATAGGTAGCGTCGAACCTGAGTCCTCCAGACAGTAATTTTGTATGCTACTACAAGAGTGCTTACTTGACTCATAAATGATTTATAAACATGGCATAAAATATCACCATATATTATTTGCTTGTCTTCATATAGAGCATTGGCACACAAATTAATAGCCTACACTGTGAAAAATATACTAAATGTGAAATGTGAAATGAAAAATGAAAAATATAACCCACACTGTAAATTTACTGAAACTTTTTTTCAGAGTCTCCGTAAATTTACAATAATTCTTAGTTAAAAGTAAACAATCGAGATTCTCAATCTTTATTCTGTATTTTTATCTATCTATGTAATATTTCTCTAATATGGACGAGTTACGTTAATATTTTGTAGAAACGATACGATAGTAACAATAAAATACGCGAATATAAAAAATAGTAAGCAAAAGCAAGTAATATTATTGCACGCGGACTCAGTTCAGTAATATAATAATAATAATAATAATAAAAAGACGACATTTGTCTGATTAGATCATTTGATAGAAAAATTATTTTTAAAAGTTGCATCTTTACAATTCTCTTCGAAGCGTCATTTTAAACCCAACAATACTTTAAAGATATAAACAAAATATGGACTTTTTCATAAATTGACTGAGAAACGCAATAATAAAAAGTATATTCAAAATAGGTGCTAAACATTTTTAACAAAAAGTTATGTAAAAATGAATAAATAATAAAATAAAAATAAAATAAAAGGGATCACGCCAACAAGGCGGCAAAAATTTAAAAGTCGCCATAGGGATGCTTTATTAAAGCTGTCTTGACTGGGGAAATATGAAAACTAGGTCGCCAAACATGAATTTCCTTTTAAAGATTTTCTTTGAATGATTTGGTTTAACCATTATGAGCGTTTCATCCCACAAAAACTAATAACAATTTGGCTTCTGGTGAATTAAAATTTTGGTTGGATAAGGAAACTGGTATAAGACTTATAAGTTTCAAATTTTAAAGGTGAATAAAAATAATAAAAAAAGAAAGAAAGAAAGAAAGAAACTGCGAAAAATTCGCATGGGTTTGCCAGTTTTTAATATTTAATTTAAAAAAAAAAAAAAAAAAAAAAAAAAAAAAAAAAATTAAAAAGAATATTTCTACTCTAGAAAAGTTGTTCTAAGTCTCGCCAATAAATAATTAAATTAATATTAGTTACTAAAACACATATATAAAATTGATTTTTTATCATCTCAGTTCATATTTCTCTTTTATATAAGACTTAAAATAAATAGCTACCAGTAGTTTTCTGTTGAAAATTTTAATAGCGAATAACTTTAATAGACTTGCGGCGTTTACGCACTATTTCATTCATAAACGTTATTTTCTTTTCCCGTACACTATTTTTTTAACTTTAGGTGGCAACAATATTTTCTATTATGCTATAGTCCATAACCGCACAAATGTACTGACAGATAAACGCTGCACAATTCATAAATCACGTCAGAGTACATAAATGAATTTTCATTCTATACAAAAGGCCGGATCACACGTAACTGAAGCATTACAAAGTATCCTAATCTTCCACAAGCCTGAGGCTAAAATTGCTCGTTAGCTGGAGAGCATTAAATAATGCTTGAAGTTTGGATTGATTATCTGCCAAATTCAGTTACTCGGCTTTTGGCTATTTAATGCAACGTTCAGTATATAAATATTTTACCATTTAATATTAGAGTATCATGTGGTTTGTGCTATGGTATTTATTGGAATTTAATATTTTTTTTTTTAATTAAAGTAAAAACTTTGTGTGCGTAGAAGTAATTTAGAAAATATTTTGAGTAAATAATAATAATGATAATAATAATAATAATAAAGAGAACTCTCTCATACAGCACATTGCGCTTATAATGTTTTGGCCACCACATGACTTTCTTCTATATTTTCCTATACAAATTCACGCAGTAAAAATAATTTATTAAAATTATTATTTAAAAAAATTATCTTCCATTAAAATGCAGACGATTACCATAATAGAGAAGTAGTATAACACTAAATATAAAAATAAATAAATAAATCGAAATTATTCTCAATATTACATTATTATTATTATTATTTATTCATTTATTTTTTGTTTGTTTGTTTGTTTGTTAACAATGAAAACAATCGATAACTTTATTTTAAATTTTCGCAGATGGTTCAACCATTCGTTTTAAAGGCATTGGCGAGCTCTTTTGAAAGATACTCATCATGAAAATTTACTCCCCTCGAGGGGTGACTCCTCCCAGGGGGGGGGGAGGAGGCTAGGCTCCTACATACACAGTTTTTTTTTCCCCAGTTGACTTTCTTTATTGCAAATAATTCTTTTAAATTTCATAATGATTATTAAATAATTATCTTTATGCACATTTTTACAAAATTGTGTCCTATACCACCATGTTAAAAATTTAGAAAAAGCGGGATGGCAACGCAAGATGTTGGACAATTTTTACCAAAGGTTGATAGGCACTAATTTATGCCAATTTGTATGAAATTCTGTGAAGTAGTACCTGAGATACAGTCGCCACAAAATTTTGTCGCACACGCACATACACACGGACAGACAGACAGATATTTTATAAAAAGTGTCAAATCATGTTCTAGAGCTCTCAAAACGTGTAAATCCATCAAAAACCAGAAGACGAAAATCTTTACGAATCCAATACTTTCTTCTATTGAATGTAGAAGAAAGTAAAAATGTTGATTAATTAAAGAACGAGTTTTCAAAACTGATTTTTAAACGCACACACATAAATACACACCCCCAAAAAAAAGTATTATTATATTGTATCAAGTATATTTATTTTTAAATTAATAAAACCTGAGGATCTTTCAGAATAAAAGATTGTATTAGAAGAATATTAAGCTTTGATAAATTGTCTTTTATCTGAATACGACATTGGACATTTTCTTTTAATACTTTTACAGACCAATCATTAAATGTACAGGCTCAGTTGTTCCAACGTAAAGAATGAGCTGATCATCAGCAAAGTTCGTATATAGGTGACTCATAAAATGCGACCAAACTAAAAAACATAATAAATATATAAATAAAATAAATTAGATTAAAAAAAAAAAAAATCCCCAAATGGTACTTCGCACGACAAAATAGAAAATTAAATGAATGGGATCAAAAACTAAACAAAATATTCAACTTGTTTATAAAATATAGTAATAAGGCATAGATTGATCATTGAGGGGGGAAATGTGATTCCTTTTCATTCAGAGAAAGACGACCATTTTACCCTCTAATGACCGTCTTCCCCCGACTGAATACAAACTGATAATTTAGCAAATAAAATTTTTCAATAACTTAATGCACTAAAGATGAATGAAAAATTTCAGATACAATTTCAAATGATTATTTTTTTCCTTTTCTTCCTCCCTTTCTTTCTTTCTTTTCTTTTTTTTTTTTTTTTTTTTTTTTTTTTTCCTACATTAACTTTGCTAATATTCAAAGTAAATTATTTTATATATTAAAATTAATAGGTTTACCTGCGTCACTGCTAACTATATTTAAAAGAATTTGAAAAATTCCATATTACTTACTAATATAAAATCTTAAAAAAAAAAAAAAAAATCTATTATGTATGAGGGTATTTATATCATAATAATAACAAAGCAACTGATTATAAAAATTATTTTTTTTACTTTCTCTTACCCATAAGCTAGAGAAAGTATTGTTTTTGGGTCAAATTTTCGAACGCGAGTTTTTGTTATATTTACACGTTTTGAGGTCCCCTGAACACGAAAATCATGTTTTTAGCAAATGGTCTGTGTGTATGTTTGTGTGTGTGCCTGTGTGTGTCTGTCTGTTATCAGCATATCTCAAAAACAAATTATGGCAGAAAGTTCAAACTTGGTATTCTAAATGTGTATCATATAGGGATGCTACATTAAGCTTTTCTTTAAGATCAAGCAAATGGTTCGTGTACAGGGACAATCAAGAGAATTGTAATACATTACGTCTACGGGGGAAATTGCAGGTAAGTAGAGTTTAACGTCTATAGACTGCACTAAACCAAATGAAACGAATATATATTTTTTGTAATAGAGATAGTTAACTGAGAAAAAATATTTTGTGTATGTAGGAGTCTCGGGGGAAGTCCCCCCTCGAGGGGAGTAAATTTTCATGATGGGTATCTTTCAAAAGAGCTCGCCAATACCTTTAAAACGAATGGTTGAACCATTGATCTGCGATAATTTAAAACAAAGTTATCGATTTTTTTTTACTTTTAACAGAAAAAAAAAAAAAAAAAAAAAAAAAAATCGTACTTTTTTTTTTTTTTTTTCAATTTTGAGAATAAAATGGACTTTTTTTGGATTTTTGGTGTTATACTTCTTCTCTAATATGGAAATCGTCTGCCTTATCATAAAAGACAATTTTTTTCAATAATCATTTTAATAAATTATTTTTTAAAAACAGAATTATTTTTTAATAACCGAATTAAATTCTATATAAATGTAGGTGCATTAATGAAACGGGGGGTTGAACTAATTATCGTATAAAACTCTTCCGAAGCCTAATATGAATTGTTTAACATAGGTTTACATAACAGTACTCGTTATCTTACCTATTAATCTGCAACCTGTATTTATAGTATTAAATTTCAGGGTAAGAGAAAGTCGTGTGAGTGACACACCAGATTATTTTCATAAATTAAGTCAAATATAGTATACTGAGGAAAACTTATCCCATTTCCTTTCCTATATTTACTAGGACTAACCACACAATATTTCGTTAATTTCAAAATTCATCAACATTCTATTCTATTACTATTGCCGTATTTCAATCCCCGGTAATGGCTGATGCAAAACGTTTCTGCCATCAAAAGTCAGTGCTCCATAACATGGGGATGACAGATATACATAAATTGCTATATCTATGGTTGATACATTCCAAATCAATCATTTCTTTAGTTATATTTTTCGTTTTTTGATACGAAGTATCACCTAATAGCGTGATATAGCGTGAGATATTACTATCCTACAAATTTAACTGCGACCTTATACTATCATTGTCCTGCATATTTAACTGTATACATATTTTAACTTTAACTCCGACTTGTGAGTATGCGTGCTTATGCCACGATCAGTTTTTGATTAGATGTAGTAGAAGCAGGACGTGTTACTAACAACATAGCAAACTCCAATTAGGATCACCCTGTATATTGCAGTAAAATGCGCCCGAATGCTAGGGCTGTAAAATATTGAATGAATATTTGTAAGCAAACAGAATAAATTCGTAAAAATCTACAACAATTATTTCGGTTTGAATTCGCTGAGTACAGCCTTTCATAGAGCGAAAAAAAGAAACTAGGCGCGAATGCAACATGAAAGCTACAAGATTCTTATACTATAATTGTAGCTTTTTGTTTTGCTTAGGGATTGGTCGTACTCAATTATTTCGATCCGAAAAAATTGTTGCAATATTTTGCGTTTTATGGTGTTTCTTTATAAAAACTTTTGCTTAGCATTTTTATGCATAGAATCGGACAGACCCAAATCGTATGTTCACCATGAAAGATATATATATATATATATAATCCTTTTGACAGTAGAAGCAAAGAATGAGAACGAAGAATAGTTAGTCAAACAATTCACCAAAGAGATATATATACACACACCAATATATATATATATATATATATAATAATGATTTATTAAGCGTAGAAAAGCCAAGCAACAGATACAAGACCACTGAAACCACAAAGACCAACAAGAATGAAAAATTCCTTCCATGCAGGAGAAGCTCAGACAGGTGAAAAAAATTCATCAGGCTATCAAAGACACATATTTAAAGAAACCAAATTTATTAATCAACAGCTACACAAAAGTTTCAGAATTAATAACAAAAGTTGCCAACAGATGGCACTGTAAGCTGTAATTGCCTATTCAATCTGTTATATAGGATACCATTACGTTCTGAAAATGATTTAAATGGTTTCCTGTATGACTGTCTGAAGATAAACAAAACCATTGTTCCCAGAGTTTAATTCAAAGAAAAGCGTCAGACTCTGATAAAAGTATATTCTGTTCTACGGGGATTGAGCAGTCTTTGAAGGAACGCCCGCCATTTTTGTTCAATGTCTAATCTCTCTCTATTCGGGGTCGCTGTAACTGCTGTCTGGAATCCCATTAAATAGTGCTCTGATTTTCAGAACGATGAATTCCAGTGTTACAGCATGAAAAGAGATTAGCATAGCAAAAGAAGAGTAAATCACATATTGCTCTGAACGTTTATTTATTTTTTGAACTTTGCAAAACGTACAGCGACATCTGCTGGAAGCTTTCCTTAATAATTTCGAAGCTTCCGTATAAAATTTTTTCACCCTCTCCAATAAACATAGGTTTTGCTCCATTTTTCTATCTTTTTAATTTTGTAATCAAGATATCCATTTATGGGCACCTTATACTGCATGCAAGCATCTATTTTTTGTTTCTTTATATATTCGTAGGATATATTAACTTCTCCATTCCCCGTGATGCCAATTGGAATCATAACATTTCAGATTTTCTTTCTAACCATCTAACACTCCCGCTGATTCAAAATGAACAATATTAAAATATATATACATTTTCCCACCGAAAAATATATATTTTAGATGATTACACTATCCTTGTTGTTAAAATGAATGTATATTTTACTCTATTCTGATAATAATATCGGAATCATTTCCTGTTTGGGGCAATTTAAGTAAATTAACTGTTTGAAATATGTTTTATTTTATTTATTTTATTTTTTATAATTTGTATTTTAATTAATCGCAATATGTGTTTTTCCAAAATTTTGATATTTTTATTTATTGATAAGTTATGATTTTTAATGGCATCAGTGGTTATATTAAACACAAATAAACACCTCTTAGTTGCTTTGTTAGCTATATTAATTCGTACTCTGCTATTACTCCTATTTTAAAAAAAAATATTTATATATATGACCTCTGAAATAAATTTATGACTAAATATAAGATTTATTGTTTTATGGATGGAAAAAATTGGGAATGAAAGGGTTAAGAAACATAATATATTCTTAGGATATATTAAGATTATACACACACACATACACACACATATATGCTAATATCTTTTATTATTTTACCTTAATTATAATTCTATTTATTTCTAAACGTTAATTAGTATACGTGTCTGGATTTCAAAACCGTAGTAGTTAATATATGTTATTAAGCAGTTCAAGTCACTTCGGTTGAGAGTCACGCATACTCACAGATAATTAAAAATGTGATTTACATTTTAATAATCAAATTTCTGAAATGGTCTATTTAAAAAGCTACGAGATTTATTGCGTCAATCTAAAATTAAGGATATATTTTTTTTAATTTATATTAATTGTATAGATATATTTTTAATTAATCTGAGAATATTTGAGATAATCTATACAAAGGAAACTGAAAGCTTGCCGTTTTGCATCTGTCCGGATTTTTAGTTCGCGATACCAAGCTACACCTTTCAACTGATCGAACTCATCGCTATGAAAACTGGTACACTTATTAATCAGGACAAAATCTAGCTAACGTCTTTTTTTTTTTGTTCAACTCTCCTTCTTCTTCTTTTTTTTTCCCACTTAAAATAAAATATTTTTTAATACAACATGGAAAAAGAAAAAAAAACTTTAGTGCTATAATGACGTCAATTTTACCCTGCAAGTTTAATTTTTCACAAAGTTTTATATCGATTTTAACATTTCGCATGAATTTCTTTTCATTTCAAAAACAATTTCAAATCAACTCGTAAACTTTTTTCGCAACAATTAAAAATTAAAATAAATTACGTATTTTTGTCTAAAAAAGGGCTTCTTCAACTTTTTCGATGCTGTCCGTTTCGATACTGATTATGATTAAATTTCTTTTCTTTTCTTTTTCTTTGAAAAATAAAAAGAGAAATGGAAAGAAAGGTTTTGATGAAATTCTGGCAAAAGTAGAATTTAGTTTAGTACGAGGACTATTAGTTTTAATTAAAACATCGCTTTCAAATTATTCAATTATATTTTTGATAAATTTTCGATTTCGATAAATTTCCAACCATCGTAAAACTGGTGACAACGTTTTATCCGTAGATTGAGACTAATAGTCCACCGTACTAAAAAAAAAAAAAAAAAAAAAAAAAAACTTAAGTGCACTACGAAAATTAATAATCCGGAATTCGCATGTAAATAAATATTTTCATATAGATTATTTGGCAGTAACTTGAAGTTTTTATTTAATTAAATACCTTTCGTTTCTAGAGTAAAATAAAAATTTTCTTTTTTATTGATACTTTATTGACTCTTTATGCATAATTTATGAGATTTTTTTACGTTCTCCCCTTAATTTTTAACAGTTATAATTTATTTATTTATTTTTTAAGATTATCATAAAACTGTTTTTTTTCCTTGTATTTATCTTTTTCATTATTTTCTATAGGGCATTGCATTTCTATATTGCATTATTTCTATATATTGTTTTCTATATTTTTTGCATTATATTTGGGGAATATTTTTCATGCATTTCTCTTTCCATTTTACCCCTTCTCTGGTTAGTTCTTTCATTGATTTTAAAATTCTATAAACGTTACTACAACCTGGGCACCACCATGTAGGTTTGATAGTACTTCAATATTTTGAGAAAGGAAAGGTATTACAAAGACACAACTATTGAAATTTCATCAATTGGAATCATATACCGGATCATTAAAAATAACATTAACGTTAATATTCAGTTAAAAGATATAACAATAAAATTTATATGAGTGCAATAATACTTAAAAATGTGCGTATATAAAGCGTGTCCCATAACACAGGTTCCCAAACTTCTAAGGAAAGTGTAGCATAAACCTAGGTGAGTCAGAATCTCATAGCTAAGCCAGGATGGAATTGATATAGGAATGCGGTAGATGGTATTGTAAGTGCAGTGATTCCCGTTTTTTACTTTCTCTTACCCATAAGGTAGAGAAAGTATTGTTTTTGGGTCAAAGTTTCGAAAGCGAGTTTTTGTTATATTTACATGTTCTGAGGTCCCCTGAATACGAAAATAATGTGTTTAGCAAATGGTCTGTGTGTATGTCTGTGTGCGTGTCTGCGTGTGTCTGTGTGTTATCAGCATATCTCAAAAACAAATTATGGCAGAAAATTCAAACTCGGTATTCTAAATGTGTATCATATAAGAATGCAACACGAAACTTTTTGTTGAGATCAAGCAAATTGGTTCCTGTACAGGGACAATCAAGAGAATTCAAATACATTACGTCTACGGGGAAAACTGCAGGTAAGTAGAGTTTAACGTCTATAGACTGCACTAAACGAAATGAAACGGATATATATTTTTTGTAATAGAGATAGTGAATTGGGAAAAAAAAATTGTATATGTAGGAGCCTGGCCTCCCCCCACCGGGGGTAAGTATCCCCCCCTCGAGGGGTGTAAAGTTTCATGATGGATATCTTTCAAAAGAGCTCGCCAATACCTTTAAAACGATTGGTTGAAGCATCGATCTGCGATAATTTAAAATAAAGTTATCCATTTTTTTTTTAATTTTAACGAAAAAAAAACTCGTTTATATATATATTTATTTATTTGTTTAATTTTTTTTTAATATTGAGAATGAAATGGTCCTTTTTTGGATATTTAGTGTTATACTACTTCTCTAATATGGAAATCGTCTGCATTATCATAAAAGATATTTTTTTAAATAATAATTTTAATAAATTACTTTTAAAAAACAGAATTATTTTTTAATAGCAGAATTAAATTCTATATAAATGTAGGTGCACTAATGAAACAGGGGATTGAGGGGGCGGTAGCCCCCCCTCACACAGAACTAATTATCATATAAAACTCTTCCGAAGCCTAATTCGAATTGTTTAACACAGGTTTACATAACAGTACTCGTCATCTTACCTCTTAATCTGCAACCTGTATTTATAGTATTAAATTGCAGGGTAAGAGAAAGTCGTTTGAGTGACACACCAGATTATTTTAACTTATGTACATGGACTATCGCCTTAAATACTTCTACTCTACTGCTATATGGAATACTGATAAATGATTTTACAGATGACAGTATCGAGATGCAACACAATAGCTGCCTAGAACATCGCAGACACGGCCATTGTTTTTAACAAGGTCTACTAATTCATTCTTTGAGGATATGAGGTTTACTTCAAACGAATGAAAGATAATTTAAACAATTACTTTGCCTTTTAACGACATCTACTCATTTCTCTCTTCTTCATGTAAGTTTTTTTTTTAATGTAAACTGGTGTACAAATATAGTATTCACTGACGCTATTTTTTTTTTTTTTTTTTTAACTTTTTTATGTTTTTCCTGTACGCAACTGCTTGCCTTTGTTACTTGCACCCGAAATCATTATATAATTCTTATTTGTCCTTTACTGAGAAAAAAAATATATACCCCTTTCATCCAGAACGAATAAGTGGTCAGTTTCTAAATCCCTAAACTAGAAATACAGTTTTCCGAGCTATGCGCATAAGGCACGCCAATAAACTGAATAGACGAAATGGTCAAGAATTTCTAATCTACACATTTCTAGATGGTGAAACAATATTCTAAATATTCTGAACTTTTTGTATTACGAGAAATTCTCGCTTGAGTTTCTAGAATTGGGTCATAAACCAAGATTATAGCTGCTGAAACCCGCCTCTTGCATTCACATTTATTTGGAGATATTTTCAAATAGGTGTGTCTTCGATAGTATAGGCAAACGCAAGTATTCTAATTGAGATCTCTAGAATTCGCCTTCGAAAGGAACTAGAAAATTTTTTATAAGAAATTTATAAGGATGACATGGAACTATGTTTTCTAGAGCCACAATTTAGATTCTAGATGTCAGTTATAGAATTTTTTCCCAGTGTATTGGCGTGCCTTGTACTCATAGCTCGGATATCTATATTTCTAGTTTAGGGATTTAGAAAAGGACCACCTATTCGTTCTAGATGAAAGCGGTATATATTTTTTTTCTCAGTGTTCCTCGAACTTTCTGTCTATCTGTCTAACCATTGTGTAATCCCATAGACATATGTATATTGAAGACTAATCGATGAAACGAGAACGTACGTACAATTGAAAAGTATTAATAATCTATGCAAATCATATGATTTTTGTTACCTTTTCCATTTTATTTTAATTTAAAAACACATATTTTAAAATATATTAATTAATTTTTGTTTCCTATCCTCTTCACTCCAGAGGTCCACATATCGGGACCTCTATTCTTTCCTTTACAAAATCTATACCATTTAATATTTTTACATTTTGACTGAACTAATAAAAAGCTGAATAAATTGGCTTTAAGAAGATACCGGTATATGGCAACATGAAACTAAATTTATTTCTGAAATATAATGTTATTTTCTCGACTTTCGTAAAACGACTAAAAAACAGTAGTCGACCACATGGTCGTAGAAAAGGACGCAATTTTCATAATTATTTATTAAGTACTTAAGCACTTGCCAGAATAAAAAGAAAACTAATATTGATTGATTTATTTAAGGGCATCAAATTTTTAATTGTGTTACAGTTAGGAAGATTTGTGTAACTTAATAATTTAGAGTTTAGTTGTTTAAAGCCATACATTTGTATCGTACATTACTAACCTCCTGAATTATAAATGTAAGAAAATTATACTTTTTTGTAATGTACAATGTGAACATATATGTCTAAAAGCCTTCAAGTGTAACTTATGTTGTTATTATAGCTTCGGGTCCGAAGAGGCTATTACAGCTTAATAACTTTATAAGGCGATGGTTTTACAACTGATACCCCCAACAAATAACATATATCTATTAATTAATGAACACACGAAATCACCAGTAATTCACAAGACTGCCTTATCTTCCAATCTAAGACAACATTATCCAAGACTTCTAAGACTGCATTATCTCCAATCATTTGATATTCATGCATCCCAAGTTCTTCTAATCTTCAACAAGCCCGAAACTAAAGCTGTCAATTAATACTTAGTACATAGAATAACAGTCTACCAAATTCAGTTTTACAGATTTTGGCTGTTTAAGTAGATTATAATATCATGCTGAAATGTATGTATAATATAAAGCCCAAGCATGATTATTTACTAGATATATATTTATATGCTTATGATATATATTGTTAAATAGTTGAATTGGTATTATAATAAAATTAGTGTAGTATAAAAAAAATATTAGTATGTAGGGTTTTACACTACCTTTCCATAAACGACCAGACATTTTCGATTTCAGATGTTTTTTCAAATATCTTACTCGACAAACTATTTTGAAACTTCAGTAGCGCAAAAAATATATTAAACATCATATACAGGGTGATTATAATTAAATTTACGATATCAAAACGATGTAATTTTAAAACTACCCATCAGAGCGATTTGATATTTTACCAAAGCAATCGCGAGGCAATAAAATTTTGTTTGGCAAAAGAAAAGAAAAAAAAGTTCCAAAATATGACGTTAACTATTCGTAAAGAATTTGTTTCATGACGCTCCTCTGTTACTCTTTTTACTTTGACTGTTTTCACTGTTTCCATTGTAAACAGGTTTTCTTGTCATTTTGCTAAAAAAAAATTTGTAAACCCTTGAAGACTATTGTTTCCTGCTGTTCCACTGTGTTGTTAACAACATTCCTGTGTTTAATGAGTCCATTACGGCGTTTCCCCTGACATTATCCTGACAGTGCCATCTACAAGAACATGTTGGAACTACTATTTTCCTCCCCCAAACAAAATTTCATTGGCTCACGATTACTCTGGTAAAACGTCAAATAGCTCTGATTGGTAGTTTTAAAATTACAGCGTTTTGAAATCGTAACTTTAATCATCATCATCTCGTATTTTAGCGAATGTTTTGACCCGAAAGCAAAACCTGAAAAAAATGAAAAAAAAAAATACTTAATGGCTTCTGGATTTTGTTTTCAAGTTTTTCCGAACATATCATCACTTTTTATATCATTCCTCCGAGATATAGAAGTATGTTTTTTATAAATCAGGAAAAACATTACAAACAGTACTTCTTTTCATTCTTATTGCTTAAAGTCTTGATAATAACTATTTACTACACGTCTAAAAAAATCTTGACAGACTGAAACTGTACCATCCCAATAGTGAAAATTGTTTCACCTATACTATTTCTATCTTTATTTTAATTTCATTACATCATGGATTTAAAGCATTTCGTTATTTACTGACCTCTAAATTTCAAACACTGACAAATCCTTATCCAAATTTAGTTAGGCAGCCTCTCACCTTGAATTTTACTCCAATCACAATTACGGCAGGAATATATGATAAGTAAATTATCTGAAACATCTTACTGTCAGCTTTTACTTCAGTTTCCATTTCAATGGAGTGAATGTTTGCGATGCAGAATTATAATTGGAAAATTCCAACAGTAATGTTTCAGCTCGATGAATACATTTTACTAGTTTAGAATCTGATTTAGTAAGATTGAAAAAGTATCTTCAACTTGATTGTTGTTACACTGCATATTGATTGTGGTATAAATTTTCAAAGCTGCAAAGTTTTTATTAATAATTTACCTGCTATAAATTTGATTAAATGTATCATGATATTATAATTAGTGATTTCACTAAAATAAACTGGGATTTTTATTACTCAACTTAACCCTTTAACTGACAAATGGTGAATAGTTGTTTCGAAAGTATTCACATACCTTATCAGCAAAATGTAATTGGCCACTTAAGTGACTGTCATCGAAATCGATAAATTTATGAGTGGTCGATAATCAGAATCTTATCGAAAATGATGAATCTCACCGAAAATTCATCCGAGATTGGTTGGTTGGTTGGGTTTTAAGTCGCACTAGTATTGGCAACGGTCTGGGACTCACCCCTAGAGATGGTCCGGAGACATGCCATCGCAATTTTAATCCTCCACGGAAGGGATGGCTCTCCCGCTTCTGTGACCTCCAGAGGTATAATTTTTGATGGGAACATGGAGGATATTGCAGCCACGACATATTTTATGTGCACCAGCCACCATTAATGTACACGACGGTCTTCGGCCGGCTCGAGTACCGAACCCGCAATCTTCCAATTACGAGGCCGGCGCTCTACCGACTGGGCTACCGCGGCCTATTCATCCGAGATGTTTCATTGGAGATAGTTGAATCCGATGATAGAAATTCGATGAATTTTAGAAATTGGTCCGATCAAAATCCGATAGAAAAACGTGATTTTCATCGTTTTTGACCGGGATTTGTTATCGATTTGATATTTGATTTTGCTGAGTTTTTCCTCGTCGAAACCTAGTTTCATATACCACTCGAATAAATATGTACATATTATTATTGGAGCAAATTTTGACGAGTCAATGAATGTACGAGAAATTAACGACTACAAATTATTGCGACAAGGGTGTATTGGCATATGGCAGCAACCAACGAGATAAATAAAGTACCGTGATAAATGGTAACCCTGACATGGTCCAGCATGAGTCATGTGAGATGAACCATCCATGCATTGGTTTCCTTGGTTACAGCTTATTTTCAATAAAATCCTATGGCAACTGCTTGGAGATTGTACTAGGCGAAAGTCATAACCTCCAATGTTTTTGTTTACTTAAGTAATTTAATTTTACTTTTTTTTTTTTTCTAATTCATTTTCGTCTTTATTTTACTTCTTTTTTTTTATTTCGTATAGTCAAAGTTTAACCGACAAAATATTTAAGAATAGTTGAGGAATTATTATTTTTATTTAAATTTAGCTCTTTTAAAAGTTTAACTTTTCTTTATACGTACTTTTAAACTTTGTTGGGAAGTAATGCAAACAAAAAAAGTATTTTATTATTTATTATAATGTGAAATATCTGAAAAAATATTTTAAAAACAATTAATTTAGGTCATAAGACTCTTGTGCTACCTAAATAATAATGATAATTTACCAAACTGAAATTTTAAATGCCAAAATAGCGATAAAGGTTCAAACATAACAATCTATTGGTTCATATCACGTGATTCATGTTGAATAAGGGAAAGCTAATCTTTTACCCATTGAATCAACACTCTACTCAATGATGCCAGATTGGGGATTTTGTCTCCATTTTGGGGATTTTTTAGGCTTCTGGGGATAATATTGGGAACCCAAATGTTTGTGGGGACTTTTTTGGGGAATTCTAAAATTTTTGGGGACAAATCTGGGGAGTTCTTCAACTTTCTCTCAATGTTGGCAACGTAATGATTTATCCCTACGACCAAGGATTTCCAATAGCTTTATAGTTGTTTGGGGATTTTTTTCAAAAATTGCCTTCATTTGGGGAAAAATCTCAGCTTAAATCCACTTAAATCTGCTTGATATACTTTTTTTTTTTTTTTTTTTGAAAAAAATTTTATTTTCTCTTTTTAGTAGAAATCAAGTTGGGGATTTTTTCGAAAAAAAACCCCTGATTTGGGGAAATTTGAAGACCTGTTTGGGGAAATAATTTTCGACCATCTGGCATCACTGACTCTAATTTATTTATCTCGTTGGCAGCAACCGACCAAAATAAGACAGCGTCTGTTGGCTGCTTTTTAACTTCTCTACAGGAGAATCTTGTTAATATAAAGCAACTTTTTGCAGATGTGTTGATATAAATATAAAATTTAAAAAACAAATCAAAAATTGAAATCCATCTTGTAAAGGACAATTAACTATGCTACAAAATCTAATTGTGGATATTTTTGCAAAGTTTGGTTTTCTGTACTCATAACTCAAATTCGAACATCCAATTTACTTGTGTACCTATTCACATTGCAGCGTCATAAATGTTTTACCCCTGGTTCCTCGACCTGTTCCGAAGGAGGTGAACGGTCGTTTTGAATTAGGATTTTGTCCAGTCATGACAATTGTAAGGTAAAACATTTTAATTTTGGTCATAACATGATGTCCTATTGCTTTCTAACTTGATTTTGAACGGTAACAACAATGCCAGAAACCCTGGAGATATATATATCTCCAGATATCTTGTGGATATATGGACATGGATTATGGATATAGAATATCTATGTAATGTAAACATCTATGTATAATGTAATGTGGTACGCTACAGAATAGCATTTGAGAAGAATTAGCCGTTGTATTAGTGCATACAATATTTAAACTACGAATTTTTAAAATCTGACTTTATTATAAAATACAAAACCTATTTCACTGATTCAAGAAGCACAGCAAAGCACGAAATCGAATGTAAACAACGATTACTCCCGTTTATTGTCATAAAGAGTGACGTCATGATGCATTATACTGCGTTTTTTCGATAGAGTAAATAGTGCGATGTTAAAATTGTTATAAATCCGTAATCAGATTTCAAATAAAGAAAATGTATGTATTAATTTTCTTACCTTTTCATTTTCTATCAAATAAGAATAAAATCAGAAAACGTGCAAATTCTCTATTGCTCATCTAATTTAGCACATTAAATGTACTTTGTGCAGACAAATCTAAAAGCTTTTAAATTTATAATATCCATCATTTAATTTCTCAAATTATATCAATATCCCTTCAACAACCCGAGAAAATATATCCATTTCCTTTCGCTATTTTCTAAATTCAGTCTAGTCCAGCCTTTCGCATCGTAGAATAAGACGCTTTGTTAATTATTAACAATCAAATTCCGTACAAGAGCAAAGTCTCTTCTAAATTTAGTTACATGGATTCTCGCCTCGAATTCCGTTTGAGACGAAAATTCAGTACTCGATATTTGAATGATGACGAGTTGAAATGCTTAACTCGTAGCATTCAATTCATTATTGACTTCAAAGAAATATTTCAGCACAGCGAGATATTGTGCAGAATTTAAACTGATTTATTGTAAATTTCAGTAAGATATATTTTGAGAAGTTATAACACCGAGAACTTTGCTTTCTACAATAAGCGTATGAAGAAAGTATGGGATTAGTAAAACCTTTTAAGTATTCTTGTTTTTGATGTTTTTGTTTTCAGTTTTAAGAGTTCATCAACAGGTTTAAACTATTTTTGGAACAATGCCTCTCTGCCTGACTGTCTTTGTGTGTGTGACAAAATTTTTGAGGCACTTTTAGATCAAGAAATATTATATTTAGCCGCATCATAGTGTCTATCAAATTCCGTGAATATCGGCTAATAAGTGGCGCTTCTATGCCGAAAAATTTCCTATTTATGAAATGATTATATCGCAGCTTTGTATAAATGCATTAATCTTAATACGTAAGATAACTATTACAATGTATATATATATATATATAAATGATAGATATCGTAATAAAATTTAATCTTAAAATTTAGCAATTAATAGATACAAAACAATACCAACACACAAAAATATAGAACTGATTTTAACTTAGAGGAAAGACTGACACAAAATTGTTGCGATTTAGATTAAGAACCAATAAGAGACAAAAATAACCTTAATTACTTACGCCGACATGGATGATAATAAAAAAAGGACCATTAAACTTAATGACAGAGAAAACAAATAAATACCCACAGAAAAAATTGGATAAAAATGCTTAAAATTAGAAGTAAAATACTCGTCAGGGGGCATGTACTTCATAAAGCTGTGAAAGCTGCGTCGATTTCGTAAAACAATATAGCTAATCATAGCAATTTATATCGTTTCAGCCCCGATCGAAGCAGCAAAACCATACAGAATGAGAAATTAAATGAAAAATTAAATTAAATCAAATATTAAATAATATCTTCATGGATACCAGAGAGAAAACTAGAAAAAAGCATAGTAGCCACATGTAAAACATTTAACACAAACTGGAGAATAGGATGATGCCAACAAAAAATGAAATTAAAAATAAAAGCTTTGCAAACATCGATTAATCGACAAAGAATGAACGGCAGAGCATTTTCATTAACGATAAAATACACCGAGTAATTATTTATTGAGATAGTAAAAATATATTTTAAAGTTAATTAAAGTTTATTCTAGATAAAGGTTAATTTAAATTGTACGTAAAACAAGAATCATTAAACCGTTCAAAGAAAGGATTAAAAAAAGCAGACATAAGTCATCAGTGAGCAAGCGCCATCTAGCGTTTAGCTAGATAAACAATAAAACAGTTAAATTATTTCAGGATAATAAAACCAATGCGATAAGGAGTGTGTATATATTTGCTGAATGAATTTGAGTGAATATCGACTGACAGGTGGCATTGATGTACAGCTCTTTTCAGGTTTTATATAGTTTTTCTAAACCAATTAATGTTTTAGAATAGTATAGAAGGAATTTTGGTTATGATACAGCCTACTTATTTTTAAGTGAATTAAGGAAAGAATGGATAATAATACATATATTCAGCAAACATCGTAGTTTTTGAAAAAGAAGTAAAGAAAATGTAAAACATAACCCTTCGTCAGACGTGAAATTGTAGTCTCAAATGCAGCTTGAAATCAGAAATTCGATTTTGAGGATGCTGCAGCGCTTTCTTCTTTTCACTTCATATGCGTTGTGTTTAATTTTATAAAACTTAATAAATTGTTGTGTGGGGATTATTATTATTATTATTATTATTATTATTATTATTATTATTATTATTATTACAATTTACTGTGTTTGTTAATGAAATTCTTTTCTTCATTATCCATTACCACTTTTACTGTACATTTTACAGTAGAGTCGCGATTATCCGAGTCCCGATTAACCGAGGTAGTCCTAAAAAGACCACGCCCCGGAGGAGGCGTGGCTTTTGACAAATGCTGTACTTGACAAATTTTACTATACATCACTGTCTTTTACAATTTATATATGTATATATTGTATTGCAATTTCAATTGACCACAATTAAACATGTAATATGTGTACTATTTTATATCATTAGCTAAATTTTCATCCATTTTAAACTTTGCCGTATGTTCCTCTTCGATTTACGACAGCTTTCGTGTTACTCGAGTTTTCGACTATCCTAGGTACTCTAGGTTCTGCGGTACTAAATTAAATTATGTGTTTTGTACAGAATTTTATATCTAATACTTAGAAAACAATAACATTAGACTTCGTTTTTATTCATTCTGCAAAAACTGGTGCGTATATATGTATATATATATATTTTTTTTTAATACCAACTATGAGAAAAATGCCAGAGCCGGGAATGGAATCCCGGCTCTCCGCTTAACGTAACGTGCGGATGCTCTGTCACTGGGCTATCCTGGCTGATAACCAGCACGGCATTTCTCTCATAATAACAGTTGCCATTCCTTTTTAACACGCTTTTATTAGCTTCAACTGTATGTATGTTTGTATGTATGTTTGTAACCGCTCTGGGAGCAAACAAAAAATCTATATTGTAAAAAAAGACTTTCCCTACGTGAACGCTGTAGCTGTGAGGTAAAGCTGCAGGCTACGAACCTAAAGGTCTAACGTTCGAGCCCAGTCAGGGGAGATTTTTTAAAAATGGTTTTTGTTTAATTCTAAATTATTTTATTAAAAGTTTAAAAGTATGTAAATATTGTGGTGTGTCACTCACACGATTTTCTCTTACACTTCATTTTAATACTATAAAGACAGATATTTTGTACTTTTTAGTTCACATTTCAATAAAAGCGTGTTCTTTAATTTTTTAAAAGTACAATTTTATTATTATTATTACTTTAATAATAGTTTTTACATACGTCTGTGCGTAGCTTTTGAATGCATACTTCGATTTTGAAAACACTTTTTTTACAGACGAAGGCCTTATTTTATTTATTTTTTTTTTTTTTTTCCAGACAAAATAAGTCATTTGTTAAGTTGAGTAAGTTATTTCCAAATTAAATTACAATTATTCACAGAATTCTTTAAATATATTTAAACATAATCTCAAAAAGATCTATAATAATACTTTCTGTTATTAAATTCATTTTTGTTTTTATAATCATAATGTGCCTAAAAAAATAAATGATAGGATACTGGTTAATAATGGGTTTTTAGTTCACTTTTATACTTCATATTTCTAACACTTTACGCTCCAGTTAAACAATTGAAGCTATAAATGTGAAAGAAAAAAGAATTGATTTTTATCTTAAAATAACAGTTAACCTTTAAGGTGTATATATATATATATATATATCGGCTTTTTATTAACTTTATAAAAACGACGATTGATTGAATCATTTCACGCATTGAGCCTCGTTTAGAAAAATGTTACTGTCACAAAAACAGGCAATTCTTTCTCTATTAAAAAGCTTTCAGCGAAGTTAGTTGACAAGAGTGTGATTAATGGCGTTTGGGATGGCCCTTTTTACCGAGATCATATAATTTCGCGTAAGCTTCGCTGAAAGAAAGAAAGAAGAAAGAGGTATGTGTATTATATATATAGATCGTTGTACAACACAGTAAAAGAGGATATAGTATATGTAAATACAAATTAAATTTACGGTTACACAAAGATTTTATTAGGGAATTAAAATAATGTAAAATACAGGCATATATAAATTATAAAATACAGTGATGTGTAGTAAAATTTGTCAAAGTTATCGCCATTTGTCAAAAACCATGCTTCCTCCCGGGCGTAACCTTTTCGGGACTACTTCGGTTAACCCGAAGCTCGGTTAATCGGGGCTCGGATAACCACGTCTCTACTGTATATATATATATATATATATATAATCATTTAAATACATTATTTACACTTTTTTCGGTATCCTGATATGTTTTAAAACTCTATGCATGGACGGTACACTAAATTATCACCTCGTTAAATCCTCATTAAGAACTCTAAAGATATGCATTGTTTTTATTGTATAGATATTTTAATATATTAAAATGTAAACCAAAAATATATTTGAAATATATTTTGTTTATTTCTTTTATCGTGATACATATATATATATATATATATAATCATTTAAATAATATTTACACTTTTTTCAGTATCCTGATATGATTTAAATCTCTATGCAGGGATGGCACACTAAATTACCAACTCGTTAAATCCTCATCAAATACTCTAAATACGTGATATGCATAGTGCTATGCATATTTTAAGATCTTAATAATTATAAGATAAAAAACGTTTAATAAACCATGGTATCTATTCTCCGATCAGACCGCCATAGCGACCGTCCTTAAACAACGACAGTCGTCAAATCAAAAGTCGGAATGTGACGTCACGTGATCAAAATAACGACTGCTACAGTCGGAATTGAGGTATAGTCTGGTCGGAGAATAGATGCCCTGGTTTTTTAATTTTCGGCTGAATCATAGCTATAGAACTAACTACATTAGCACTTTATCAATGCGTATTGTTATGAAATTGTAAATAATTGTATTTATTTTTGTATAATTTCTTTCAAACATGATTAGTAAGTTGATAAAATGTCAATTTTCTGCATTTCTAGCTCTTTTTTCGCGTTAAAATAGCTTAATTTTCCCTTTAAAGCGCATTAAAAAGCTCCAATAGGCAGGTAATGGATTTGGCGCCAAATTTGTCGACTTTTTGCCCTTGGCGAGTTTTTTGACGACTTTTGGCGAGAAAATCCTTATTTTCGATATTCCAAAGATGGACATTCTAATGTGATTGGTTAAAGAATTAAGGGAAATTTGAATTAAAAAAAAGTTCTTTTTAAAAATAAAATTTTAATCCTTTCAGAACAACATATATTTGCATCATGCACTACATTAGCACTTTACCAATTTGTAGAAAATCTTTAAAGTGATAATGACGTCCATTTTTGCCAGATGCATAATTTAACTTTTTACAATTTTTTAACCCCTCACGTTTAATTAAATGTATTTATTTTTATGTCAAGCGGAAATAAACTCGTATTTTATTTTTTTTTGCCAACAATTAAATGAAAGCTAATATTTTAATGACTATTTTTATTGTTATTAGGCAGCTTATTATTTTCATGTTTTAATTAATTAAAAGAAAACTATTCGAAAATCTGACTTCGATATTGTGTTGTCACCGGGTTCTGAGCTACTGTCAAAGTTTCAAATGTCTAGCTAGTAGGAAAGTTAGTTAAAAATCGATTGCAAGATTTGTACCGGACAAACAAACAAACACACAAACAAACAAGAATAGAAGTTAATAAAAACATGGTAAAAAGTAAATAAAAAATGTATTTGGAATATATTTCTTTTATCGTGTATCAAATAAAGACTTAAATATAAACTTACTTCTGAAAACCAATTAGCTTTTAACAAAGATTGTACCTTCTTTCCATAACATAAACAATCCACCCTAATTAAAATTCAATGTTACGTAACAGTTTTACTTCACTTTCTGCCATTTCCGAAACTGCATTTTAACAATTACATATCACAGTTTAACTATTCCATTAAATTTCAATCTGGTGTAAGAGTAGTTTTAAAATTTTTATTCCAACGCAGAAAGCACTACTATTCAACGTTTATTTCGTTTGTACTAGTAAATATTCTTCCAGATGAAAACATTATTCGAAATTTTCCAACCAAATAATATTCTCATTCAAGTGAGGGTTTTATTTGGTTCATTATCATGAAGTTCTTCACGATTTAACTTAATGATAGATTTTAGAGAATGATATTTTTAGTATATTTTATGGTAAAATGCAAACTATTGTATGTTTTCTTGACAAATAACGTATATTATTGTTTTATTTTATTTGGTATTATCTGTATATTTTACATTATTAATAAGTGGAGTGTGATATATTTAGAGAGAGAGAGGGGGGGGGGGGTAAAAGAAGCCCCGTAAAATAAAGTGCGATGTATGGCGACCACAACGCGTTGTATAAAACGCACTTTATTTGTGGTGTACGCGTTGTATAAAACGCAGTGTTGTCATAAAACGGACTGTATTTGTATTATGTATAACTATTCAACGTCGGCTACGCTGTATATCTATATGAAATGTTGCCATATAATAAGTATATTTTTATGTAACTGATGAACTAAAAATGATACCAATATGCATAAATTTCATTTCTCTTTACGCAACGCAGTATAATTAACAGTTTAATGGACCGTGGTAAGTATATTTACCACCAAAATTATCAATTTTAAAAGGAGGGAAAGCCGTGGTAAGCTACTTTAATAAGCCTACATATTTTAATCTACTAAAATGCATGAATGAACAAAATAAATAAACAAAGCGTCGCATTATCTGTATAGATTCCTTTTTTTTAATTATTTTTCGTGGTAAGTAATTTCCTCCCCCTCCCCCCCCCCCCCCCCCCCAAAAAAAAATATATGTGCTTAACCCTCTAAGTGCTGATCGTTTCACTCTTACAGCATTCCTTCCCCAACCAAAGACCAATTAGCACTGAGTATCTCATTTCCAGTGAAACTGTTCATAAAATAGATTGATATCTCGATTTTACGAATTGTTATAGATATTACGAATCGTCTCACTGCGAGACGATAGCACTCTAGCGGCGATCCGAATCGTCTCACTGCCAGACCATAGCACGATCCGTATCCTCGTGCAGCGAGACGATAGCACTTCGACGGTTATGCTAAAAAAGAGCAGCCGTGTAAAAGTGGCTTACCACGCCTTTCTCATTTAAAATTAGTTAATTAGGGGGTAGGTATAGACTAATGAATGATTAAAAATTAAATTAAATTTCACCTAATAAGCTAAATAGATTTCTTTTATTAAAAACATTTTTAATTACCTTACTAAATAATCCTTAATAGTTGGTGATATATTTCGGCCTTCATCCGAGGCCATCTTCAAAACCCGATGACATAAACAAAGATCGTCGGTGGCTCCTTCTTCTTTTATAATTTCGCTGCTCATCTTTTCTTCAGTTCTCTTCATTTTTCAGGGTCGGTTTCCATTCAGGTGGAATTATGCTGTGCTCGATGTCGTTAACTGCGTTTTGCGTAGATAGGATTTCTATGGCTTCTCTTTTCAGTGCGTACTTGTGCGAATTGAAGGTTGAGATTTTTTGAAAGTTAATAGAGTTAATATCGATAGGATTAGTGATGTTATGTCTAGAAAATGCTGTGGATGGTTTGTTAAATTTAAGGTCGCTGAGGTGTTCGTTTATTCTATCTTTAATTTTTCTTTTTGTCATTCCAATGTAGCTTGCTTTGTTATGGTCGTGGTCTTGAAAATTAATTTTGTAGATTCCGGCGGTTTGATTAAAGGGGATGGGATCTTATTCGTTGGAAGATGTTTTTATCCGGTTTGATAGGGATGTTAACGTTGTATATTTTTGCTTCATTATGGATTTTGACAGAGGCGCCGTTACAATAGGGAATAGAAGAGGTAAAAGAGGTATTCTATTCCCTATTGTAACGGCGCCTCTGTCAAAATCCATAATGAAGCAAAAAAAATACAACGTTAACATCCCTATCAAACCGGATAAAAACATCTTCCAACGAATCCGTAACGAAAAAGGTCCCATCCCCTTTAATCAAACCGCCGGAATCTACAAAATTAATTTTCAAGACCACGACCATAACAAAGCAAGCTACATTGGAATGACAAAAAGAAAAATTAAAGATAGAATAAACGAACACCTCAGCGACCTTAAATTTAACAAACCATCCACAGCATTTTCTAGACATAACATCACTAATCCTATCGATATTAACTCTATTAACTTTCAAAAAATCTCAACCTTCAATTCGCACAAGTACGCACTGAAAAGAGAAGCCATAGAAATCCTATCTACGCAAAACGCAGTTAACGACATCGAGCACAGCATAATTCCACCTGAATGGAAACCAACCCTGAAAAATGAAGAGAACTGAAGAAAAGATGAGCAGCGAAATTATAAAAGAAGAAGGAGCCACCGACGATCTTTGTTTATGTCATCGGGTTTTGAAGATGGCCTCGGATGAAGGCCGAAATATATCACCAACTATTAAGGATTATTTAGTAAGGTAATTTAAAATAATTTTAATAAAATTTAAATCCTTTTATAAACTTAAATTGTAGATTTCTTTTCTTAAATCAATCTCAATCCCAATGGTATTTTAATATGCGATTATTAAAAATGAATAACTCGTTAAATGGTTGATATTAGATTATATACAGTCGGTAACAAAATTCTCCGAATACTAGTAAAAATTCCTATATAAAAAAATACACTTAATACAGCTTTGTTAAATAAATCCTTGTCGAATCCTGTTCTTAGTCAGTCTAAAAACAGGATTCGACAAGGATTTATTTAACAAAACTCTATTAAGGGTATTTTTTTATATATAGGAATTTTTGCTAGTGTTCGGAGACTTTTGTTACCGACTGTATGTACTAGACTATTTATGCGTAAATTATGCGTAAACTGAGTAAGAAAAAAAAGAGCTGCATTTTTCGACATAAAAATATGATGGTTAAAAGCGGATCAGTTGGTAGAGCGTCAAGTTCGTATTCGGAGAACTCCTGATTCGACATTCGAGCCAACAAAAGACTTTATGTATATAAATTGTGGCTTATATAACTTCTAAATTAAAATTTCTAGCAATTCTGACATAAATAGACATTATAAATACATGTAAATTACGTAATACTGTACCTTAATATGTTTTGTTTCTGTAGAATATACATAACCAAATAACAATTGGAGTGAACGTAAGATATTTTAACGAAACAAAATGTTCATTATACATAGTGTTGGCCAAAAAGCAATTTCGTTTTTTTCTATGTGAAAAAAGGCGAATTTTTTAAAACAAACAAAATTTTTATTAAACAATATATTGTCCATTTTGTTTCGTCACCTTTTTTCACCTTTCATGCAACTTCAAGATTCCGCATTTTAAAAAGTCTTATATTTTTTTCCGCAAAATACTGTTTCAAGAACAATTTTATATTCTAATTAGCATTAATGATTCTATCATTCAAAGCATTTTGAAAATAACGAAACAAATGGTAATCTGATGGTGCCAGGCCTGGCAAATGTAGTGGATGTGGTAACATATCCCATCCAAGCTGCAATAATTTTTGACGAGTGACCAAAGTTGTACGTGGTCAAGAGTTACCATGGTGAAACACAACCCTTTTGCAATTCATTAATTCTGCACGCTTCCGCATGATTGCATTTTTTAATTTACTCAGTTGATGACAATACGCGTCCGAATTAATGGTTTGGTACAGTCGATAACAAAAGTGTCCGAACACTAGCAAAAATTCCTATGTAAAAAAAGTACATTTCATACGGTTTTGTTAAATAAATCCTTATCGAATCTTGTTCTTACACTGACTATAAGAACAGGATTCGAAAAGGATTTATTTAACAAAACCGTATGAAGTGTACATTTTTTACATAGGAATTTTTGCTAGTGTTCGGACACTTTTGTTACCGACTGTACCTTAGTAGCAATTCAAAATGCACAATACCTTTGAATCCCACCAGACTGGGAGGGGGACGGGGGGGGGAGGTAAGGGATGCTGCTACATGCATGTACATTTTTTTAAACTATTTTACTACTACTATTATTAATAATTTATATTAATTTTACAATCATGTGCTAAAAATAACTCTTATTATACATACATTTATACGAAATTTTGTTATATACTGCCATGTTAAAACTTTTGAAGAAAATGGGATAACAGCGTCACCTGTTGAGCGATGGATTCCCAAATCTAATCAGAACCAGTTTAGGTCAAGGTCCACTTTAATACCAAGTTTGGTTAAATTGCATTCATTGGTACGTGAGATACAGAATCCACAAAATTTGTCATACCACACGTAGACAGACATTTTCCAAAAATAGTCAAATAATAGCTCAGGAGATCGAAAAACGTGTAAATTCGTCGAAGAACGGAGTTAGAAAAATTTCACGAATTCGATACTTTCTTCTTATTTATATATATAAGAGGAACGAATAAGCAATTTCTAAGACTGCATTCTTACAACTTGATATCGGATTTTAACTATTTCAATAAATTTCAAAACTTGATGTGACACCATTATTTTAAAACTTTTATTGCAATGCTGAAATTGTTTGTTTTGTTCCAACAAGTAAATATTCTTCCAGATTAAAATACCATTGGCAATATTCGAACTAAATAACATTCTCGTCCAAGTGAGAATTTTATTTGGTCCATTAACATGAAGTTGTTCAAAATTTAAATTAATGCAAAACTTTAGGAAATAGTATTGTTCCGTATATTTTGTTGTAAAATGCAAATTTTAATATGGTTTCTTCACAAATAACACATTTCGTTGTCTGATTTCCCTTGATACAATCTGTACACTTTAAACTATAGACCAGTAGAATGTGATATACATATGCAATTTTGCTTTAAAATAAATATATTTTTAAGTAATTCTTGAACTAAAATTACAGTTGTCTCTCATTTAAAAATATATATATATATATATAAAGAAAAAAAAATAAAATAAAATGCATTCTACAAGATACCATGTTTACATACTTAGAAAAGCGGTAAAACAAATAAAAATATAGTTGTCTATAATTTCAAAAACGATAAATTAAACAGAAAGAACCTAACATTCTGCAAAAAGCAACATTCTGCAAAGCACTATAGCTATATAATAAGAAAAACAGTACAATTAAAAAAAAAAAAAAAAAACATTGTCTATCATTTCAAAAACTATGAATTAAATAAAAAAAAGTACATTCTGAAAAACACCATAGCTACCTACATGTTTAGAAAAGTGGTGTAATAAATAAAAATATAATTACCTGTCATTTCAAAATCAATAAATTAAAAAAGAAAAAGTAAATAAAATATATTCTACAAAACACCATAGTCAAATTCTTAGAAAAGTGTTATCTATATAAATAAAGCAAAGAGTTTGTCGGGAACAAGATACTGCATAAAAGTTATACTTTTTCAAAGAGCTCTAAAACATGTTCATTTTTTGTGTGGACACTATATACATCAAGTTATTAAAGATATTACGTTGCAAAGTTTTCTTTTAATTAATTAAATATGAAAATAAATTTTAGTTATAATTTAATAGTTGCCAAAAAAATAAAAATCACGAGTTCTTTTTTTTTTTTTTTTTTTTGACATAAAAATAAATACATTTAAATATACGTGAACATTAAAAAATTGTAAAAAAATTAAATTATGCATCTCACAAAAATGGACGTCATTATCACTTTAAAATTTTCTACACATTGACAAAGTGCTAATGTAGTTATATAGCTATAAGATTCAACAGAAAATTTAAAAACAGGGTATATAAAAAGTTTTTTTTTTTTTTTTTAAGTCTTATAATTATTTATAATTTTGTTGTCATTTCGAGGATGAGTTGATATGGGTATCGCAAATGCATAAGTAAAAATTTTGGCGAGAAAAGTCCGAGCTACTACAGTGCCAAATTTCAAATTCCGCCAAGAGATCCAAGCTGTTTCAATGTTTTTGCACAATTTTTCTCAATTTTATTTTAAATATTTTTGTAATGCGAGTGGTAATAAAAGGATAAGCATTTTTTTAAATTGGTCTAATTATACAAAATATCACCATGTAAAATATTATGCGTTTTCCGTTCTGATTATTATCAAAAAGAAAATGACTAATGCAGTATGTCCAGTATTATTGACATTTCTATAAATTAAATTAAATTAAATTATCCAGTACCAAGACGTTGCGGTGAAGAAGTCTCTGACAAAGTCAGTGAGGGCCTGAAGCGAAGTTTTTAAGTAATTTCAATGTATTATCTTTCTACTTTTAATTTGTAGAACGGTATAAAAAATATTGATTCTTTTTTAATTCATTTAAATATAGTGACCAGCGAATCGGGCAAAGCCTGCTAGTAATAAATAAAAATATAATTATCCATCTTTTCAAAAACGATAAAAACTAGTATGTTGTGGCCACCACGATACTTTCTTCTATATTTTCCTATACAAATTCACTCAGTAACAATAATAAAAATAAAAAAAAAAAATAAATAAAAATGGGACTTTAACAAAATTTTGGGTAAAATGTGAAAATTATTCTAAGTTTGTCAAAACACCGAAACCGTGGGACTTTGACAAAATTGGGGGAAAAATGCAAAAATTTGTTTAAGTTTTTCAGAACACGGAAACCGTGGGAGTTTGATAGAATTAAGGGGAGAGAAAAAAAAAAGGGGGACTTTGACAAAATTTTGGGTAAAATGTGAAATTTTGTTAAAGTTTGTCAAAACACGGAAACCGTGGGACTTTGCCACAATTAGAGGAAAAATGCAAAAATATTTTAAAGTTTGTCAAGACACGGAAACCGTAGGACTGACAAAATTAGGGGAAAAAAGCAAAAATTAGTTTAAGTTTGTCAGAACACGGGAGCCGTGGGATTTTGATAAAATTAAGGGGAGAGGAAAAAAAAAAAAAAAAAAAAGATTTTTTTTTCTAAGTTTTTTTTCGTAAAAAGTAAAAAAAATCGATAACTTCGTTTTAAATTATCACAGATTTATAGTTCAACCATTCGTTTTAAAGGTACTGACGAGACCTTTCGAAAGATACCCATCTTGAAATTTTTTGCCCTATATCACCCTGTTAAAAATTTAGAAAAAACGGGATGGCAACGCAACCTCTAAGACGATTTTTACCAAAAGTTGATAGGCACTAATTTATGTCAAGGTGCAACTACATACCAATTTGTATGAAATTCTGTGCAGTAGTTCCAGAGATACAGTTGCCACAAAATTTTGTCACACACACACACAGAGACAGACAGACAGACATTTTCTAAAAATGGTAAAATCGTGTTCTACAGCTCTCAAAACGTGTAAATCCATCATAAACCCGAAATCGAAAATTTTTACGAATCCAATACTTTCTTCCATTGAAGATATAAGAAAGTAATAAATAAATAAATAAATAAATAACTGAAATATATTCTATATAATATCATGGTCACGTGTTTAGAAAAGTGGTATAATAAACAAAAATATGATCGTCTACATTTAAAAAAATTATAAATGAAGAAAAAAAACTAAAATATTTTCTACGTATTAGCATAGTCACATGTTTATAAATGTGGTGTCATAAATAAAAAATACAGTAGTCTATCGTTTCAAAAACGATAAACTAAAAAAAAAAAAAAGAACTTTATTTCAGTATATAATTATATACTGAAATATGTTTTACAAAATACCACAGTCACATGCTTAGAAAAGTGATATAGTGAATAAAAATATAGTTGTCTATCATTTTATAAACGACAAAAAAAAAAAAAAAATAGAAAGAAATTTCGATTTTTATGCACTTTTACTTAGTTATTTAATTTCTAGTATTTAAGAAACCTAATTTGTATGAACATCTATAATTTATATATTTTTATGTATTTTTATTTTTCATGCGGGCATTTGTAAAAGAATATTTATAAATGTCTTATCTTAAATATCATTTCCTATCAAACTAAAATTCTTAAAAGTTTATAATTATATACTAAAGAAATATACCATTTGGTTCATTAAAGTAAATGCCATGTCTTTAAAATCGACAGTAAATTACACTTAAATCACTAATTGTGATCAAGTTTGTTTTCACGCCTGCTTCATTTCCTTCAAAACAATTTCAACCTTGGCAGGTAAATTATTGGTGTATTTGCAAAATTATGGTTTTCCGCATCTTCCTTGAATGCGTAAGTAGAAGATTAAGGGATCCTGAACTGTCAAGATAAAATCTAATTTGTAAATTTGTTTTCCAACACCAGCTAATATCGGCTAAATTATGTCATCAATGAATTTGAAAATGACGCAATAAATTTGTATAAGTGTCTTCTATAATATCATATGAACCATAATATGATTGTAAAAACGTTAAAAAAATAGTTGTGTGTTATTAATGTTTATATTTTATAATTTATTTTGTGAGATTTTAATAACATTCAAATTCCGTAAAGGTTTTTTTTCTTCGATCCGAATTACCTATGAACAAGAATATGATATATATTTCATATGATGTTATACAAGGCCGTAATACATAACCATAGCCTCGTAAACTAGATGCCTGTGGCGTGGTTTAGAAGCTTGGAAACAGTTGAAGCGGTAGACAGCGCCACCTGGTACAGATTGAGAGACATTTTTATTCAACTGTCATCAACAATTTTAAGAAGTGATATATGATATATATAATCGACGTTTCTTCGATTCTATTTGCCTTTTATGTATATCATATCCCACATTTAAACATTTTTTGGTGGCTGTTGAATAAAACAGTCGCGTAATCTGTACCAGGTGGCGTTGTCTACCGCTTCAACTGTTGCCAAGTTTCTGAGCGACGCGACAGGCATCTAGTTTAGGAGGCTATGACATAACAAAACTTAATTATTAATTATCATTCATCAATTATTCATTGGACTTAATTTTGTTAAAAAAAAAAAAAAAATCCGAGTAATTTAATAGTTTTAAGTTTTTTTTTAAATGTTCTTCATTAACTTCGAACAACATAAACCTTCACAGATAAATTATATCCTGATTGAGTCTGAAAAGGACGAAATATATTTACATAATTTTCTTTTACAATATCATATCACCCATAAAATAATTCAGAAGATATTAAAAAATAACTGTTTGTTACATAAAATTTCATTTTATAATTTATTTTGTCAATTTTTTAATAACATTCAAGTTTAATAAGAAGTACTCTAATTTTTCCATATATGGATTACTTATGAATTAGAACATATTAGTCCAAGCGGCGGCTGCAAAAAATTGACTTGAGAAGGTATGAAGCTAATTATTTTTCTATAGATAGAATTCATTGTTACAATGAAAATCTGATAGGGTTGCCTGGTCAAAGCCGTCAAGTTTAAGAGAAACAACCTCACTTCCGGTCACAATTTAAACGATTTTCGGACCCCAAAAGGTATGAAGATGAAACCGGTGCTAAAATGTAGAGATTAATATGCTCTTTAAAATGGCATAGGGTTGCCTGGTCAAAACCGTCAAGTTTCAGAGGTTGCCTGGATAATAGGGGTCAAATTTAAGCGATTTTCGGACCCCAAAAGGTATGAAGATGAAACCAGTGCTAAAATGTAGAGATTAATATGCTCTTTAAAATGGCATAGGGTTGCCTGGTCAAAGCCGTCAAGTTTCAGAGGTTGCCACGAAAATAGGGGACGTATTTTACGATTTATTTACCCAAGTAAAAAATGATTTACCCAAATGTAAAGATGAAACCGGTGCTAAAATGTAGAGATTAATATGCTCTTTAAAATGGCATAGGGTTGCCTGGTCAAAGCCGTCAATTTTCAGAGGTTGCCACGAACATAGGGGACGTATTTTACGATTTATTTACCCAAGTAAAAAGTGATTTACCCAACTGTAAAGATGAAATCGGTGCTAAAATATAGAGATTAATATGTTCTTTAAAATGGCATAAGGTTGCCTGGTCAAAACCGTCAAGACCCGGAGGTTGCCTCGAAAATAGGTCAAATCTGTCAAGGAAATCAGTCAACCACAAAAAAATTGGCGAGTTTTGAAGATTTCTTAACGAAGTGTAAAAAAATACGAATAGCATTAACAAATAAAATGAATAAGGATGAAATTATATGAATATTTGAAAGGTGTAGCTGGTTCCATAATGTACAGCGTAGGAGTTATTTTAAAATGGCATATATTTGCCAGGTAAAATTCGTAAAGAAATAGCGGTCAGTCTCCAAAAAGCTAACGGATATTAAAGGTGTTTAACACAAAGTGAAACACACATGAAGACTATTTAAAAAAGGTTAAATACGAAATGATTAATATTTAAAAGATGAAATTGCGAGCTAAATGTAGAATATACAACACTTTTCAATTTGCTTACGATTGTGCTTCAAACCTGTCAAGGTAGAGCGGACAGCTTAGAAAAGGAAGCGAATTCCAGTATTCGTTTATTTTATTTGTTTAATGATATAAGAGATTTTAAAGTATAAAGAAAATTAAATTATTATGCGTGACCATTCTTTTTCTAATCTGTATAAAACTAATTTCAGCTCACGAGCTCGTTTTTTCCGCATTTTTCAATACTTAAAATATTCAAATTGTGTCAAAATATTGAGAAGATAAATTCCCTGAAGAAATGTATGCGGCTGCTTTGTAGAATTTTATACGAATATTTTGGTTTGTGCCGATTTTGTTATAATAAAAATTTGTCAATTTTAGAAAATTTTCTCAATAATTTTTTTTATATCGAATTAAAAATAATCAATAATGCCTTCTGAAAATTAATTATGGGTACAAATAAAGCGGAAAAACATTTTTAAAAAATTGATAAATTTTTCGCGTTTCTTAATAACCATGAATTAATTTATGGTTGGTTGTTGGTTGGTTGTAGGATTTAAGGCCGATTGACTCCTGATGTGTCCTAGGCCTAGAGGGGGAATGCCCTCCGTGGGGGTCTTTCTAAGGGGTCCTAGCCCGTATTTACGCAAGTTTCGGAGGAAACCACGGAAAACTCCGAACGGCTAGGTCGATGAGCGCGACCTGGGATCGAACCCATTAATTTATGAAATTGAAATTTGTAAATCTTGCTGCAAATCTGAAATAAGAGGTTTTTTTTTTTTTCATATTGTTTAATTATTTATTGTGTATACTAACACAATTTTTTATTATGAGTTTCTTGGGCATTATTATCTTAATTTCTGTTAACTTTTGCGGGCGTATTTTCTTATCTGTATCGCATGCTTCATTTTTAATTTTTACTATTAATTCGTTGTTTTTATGGGAAATTTTAGAACAGTTTCATTACAGCTTATTTATTTATTTTTTTTCTTTTTTTTAAATACTTTTAATATTTTTTCTTCACATTCGATAAAAAACCCTTCAAAATTAGCTTTTTTATTTATTTATTTATTTATTTTTTCGAGACAACCACTATTTCTCGAGATTTTTACCTGGCAACCCTATGATACTCTAAAGAGAATATTATTCTCTATATTTTATAAACGGTTTCATTTTTAAATATGTTAGGGTAAAAAGACCGCTAAAATTCGCCCTCACCACACACACACTTTTCGTGGCAACCTCTTTTTTTGGCAGTTTTGACCAGGCAACCCTATGCCATTTTAAAGACCATATTATTCTCTACATTTTAGCACCGGTTTCATCTTTACATTTGGGTAAATCATTTTTTACTTGGGTAAATAAATCGTAAAATACGTCCCCTATGTTCGTGGCAACCTCTGAAAATTGACGGCTTTGACCAGGCAACCCTATGCCACTTTAAAGAGCATATTAATCTCTACATTTTAGCACCGGTTTCATCTTTACATTTGGGTAAATCATTTTTTACTTGGGTAAATAAATCGTAAAATACGTCCCCTATTTTCGTGGCAACCTCTGAAACTTGACGGCTTTGACCAGGCAACCCTATGCCATTTTAAAGAGCATATTAATCTCTACATTTTAGCACCGGTTTCATCTTCATACCTTTTGGGGTCCGAAAATCACTTAAATTTGACCCCTATTATCCAGGCAACCTCTGAAACTTGACGGTTTTGACCAGGCAACCCTATGCCATTTTAAAGAGCATATTAATCTCTACATTTTAGCACCGGTTTCATCTTCATACCTTTTGGGGTCCGAAAATCGTTTAAATTGTGACCGGAAGTGAGGTTGTTTCTCTTAAACTTGACGGCTTTGACCAGGCAACCCTATCAGATTTTCATTGTAACAATGAATTCTATCTATAGAAAAAAAATTAGCTTCATACCTTCTCAAGTCAATTTTTTGCAGCCGCCGCTTGGACTATATGTATGATATTTCGTAAAGATGAACACGACACTGTGTTAATAGAATGTAATTAAGTACGACGTTTAATTTATAGGGGTGGAACTGAATAATGACGCTGATTTAGTGAAACACTATTTATTTTGCATTTTAAAAGTTACACACTTAACACCCAATCAAGCAAAAGGAACTATATACAGGGGAAAGTTAAAATGAAGAAATGTATTTAAAAATTCTCGTATGGAATTCACGTGGGCGCCAACTTGTAGGTGCGGAACTGAATAATGACGCTGATTTAGTGTAACACTATTCATTTTACATTTTAAAAGTTACACACTTAACACACAAACAAACAAAAGGAACTATACAGGGGAAAGTTAAATGGGTTTGATTAAATGGTAAGAAAAAGAGTTCCACACCCTACATGATGTGTCTTTGTGACCGTTAGCCATAGCGGCAAACGTCGACCACGCATTCCATTCACAGTCACTTTCCTTCTCTGGAATGTTCTTTTTGGGTCTCTCGGCAACCGGGTCACTGGGGGGCGCTGGGTTTGTAGCATAGGTGCGCTACAAATTATAAAATTTTAATAGTCAAATATTCATTGGGCTCAAGTTTGTTTTCACACATTTTGTTTGCTTTAAGTTTGTCTTTACAAACTTTTATAGCTATTTAAAACGCGATTTAATTTTCAAGCGGAATTTACTTTGACATTGTATAATTTTACAGCAGGCATATTTCTTGTTGATTATAGAAAACAAAGTACGGGGTTTCTGAATTAGACTATAAAAATAAACAAAAATAAATACAAAACAGAATTTTTATTTATTTATTTATTTATTTTTTATTTATTTTATTCATTTATTTATTTTTTTTTTTTTTCGCGATTTTAACAAAACCTATTAATTGGCTCTAAATTGTTATTATGAGTTCACAGACCAAAAATCTCTTAATTTGGTCGAAAATTACCGATTATATAGAAAAATAATATTTAATTAAAATTAAAGTCGATTTTGGCTAATTTAATAACGGACAGTTTTAAAATATCTTTCATATTATTCACTTCACGTGTCGAAAATTTTCAAAAAGCTAACTTTACACTTGGTTATTACAAGGTAAAAATTAATTTAATTATTAATGCAGATTTGTCTTATAAGAGGATTATTTGAATCTCTTTTAATTTTTAATTTTTACCATTCAGCTGTTTCGTTTAAAAGTTAATTTTGGTTGAACCCATTCTTAAATTAATTCTGGGGACGAAGTTTTTTCTTTCCAAGTAAAAAAGCATTGACTTTTGTTTTAAAAAGATAAGTTTAATTTGAATAATAATGAATTATGAAAAATGACAGGAAAATGTAATAACGAAAGCATAAACATTCTTAATAAACACGATAAAAAATGTTAATTTAATTCAAATGCGGTATTTACTTCACCCGCAGGTGGAAATATTGCAAATTAAAAAAAAATAATCTGGTGTGTCACTCACACGACTTTCTCTTACCCTGAAATTTAATACTATAAATACAGGTTGGAGATTAAGAGGTAAGATAACGATGTTATGTAAACCTATGTTAAACAATTCAAATTAGGCTTCGGAAGAGTTTTATATGATAATTAGTTCTGTGTGAGGGGCGCTACCGCCCCCCTCAAACCCCCGTTTCATTAAAGCACCTACATTTATATAGAATTTAATTCGGTTATTAGAAAATAATTCTGTTTTTTTTTAAATAATTTATTAAAATTATTATTTAAACAAATTATCTTTTATGATAAGGCAGACGATTTCCATATTAGAGAAGTAGTATAACACTAAATATCCAAAAATAGTCCATTTTATTCTCAATATTTAAAAAATAAATAAATAAATAAATACGATTTTTTTCTAATTTTTATTTATTTATTTATTTATTTATTATTATTATTATTATTATTTTTTTTTTTTTTGTTAAAAGTAAAAAAAAAAAAAATCGATAACTTTGTTTTAAGTTATCGCAGATCGATGGTTCAACCATTCGTTTTAAAGGGATTGGCGAGCTCTTCCTCGAGGGGGGACTTCCCCTCCCATCAGGGGGACAGGCGAGGCTCCTACATACACAATTTTTTTCCCCTGTTGACTATCTCTATTACAAAAAATATATAATCGTTCCATTTGGTTTAGTGCAGCCTTTAGATGTTAAACTCTACTTAACTTCAATTTTCCCCATAGACGTAATGTATTTGAATACTTTTGAGTGTCCGTGTACATAAACCATTTGCTTCATCTCAACGAAAAGCTTACTGTAGCATCCCTATAGGATACACATTTAGAATACCGAGTTTGGAATTTCTGCTATTATTTGTTCTTGAGATATGCTGATAACAGACAGACAGACACACAGACCATTCGCTAAAAACACGATTTTCGTATTCAGGGGACCTCAGAACATGTAAATATAACAAAAACTCACGCTCGAAAATTTGACCCTAAAACAATACTTTCTCGACCCTATGGGTAAGAAGAAAAAAAAAAAAAAGGATTTTTTTTTGTAAGTTTTTGCATAAGAAATGTTTTAAGACATTTGCATAAAAAAAGTATAGCATTAAATTTAAAATTTATTAAAATACTTATATAGATAATTATTCAATCTCTGAAATTAGGTAAAGAATTTTTCAATAAAATTTATAAAGTTCAAATATTTATCATCGTTAATTAAAATAGCTTTTAACTGACAAGCTAGTCAGAACATACGCTATCCCCCAGGGCCAGCTCTAGGCGGTAGGCAAGGTAGGCAACTGCCTACGGCGACAGAATTTAGGGGCGGCAACATCAGTTGAACTACAAAAAATAAATAAATAAATAAGTAAAAAAATAATCATAACAAGAATTTACAGGCTTCTCTGCCCATTCCTATAATTTGAAATGCAGACAAGACTAGACAAACTTGTAAGTTCTGTACAGTATGTATTGTATGCGCAGCCGCGACGCGAAGGGAGAAATGCGCACTCGCCGCTGATTTTTACGAAGATCTTTTTGCCCTCTAATTAAAGAAAGTGAAGAGTTAGCCAATTGTAGGGACTTTCAGCAGTGTTCTCCAGCATGTAGGAATTATTTGGAGGTACCCTTTCTCAACAGGACATTATCAGTATATCCTAACTATGAAAGAACGTCCTAGGACATCATCAGCCATACGATAGGGGCATTTTGAGTTGTCCGTAAAAACACGGCAAAATTTGAGTTTGAATTGGCAACAGTGATGTCAGATTTAAAACAATGCTTTACTTATGCAATAACGTCCATCAGATTCATTGAATGGGGGGGGGGGATAAATTTTTGATGAAGGTATGTTTCCATTGGCCAATCAGCATTTCAATGCAAATTCAATGAACATTTTTAAGGTTTTCTTCCTGTTGAAAGATTTAGTGGTAAGGAACTGCCTAAAGTTTTATTAAAAGAGTTGAAAAAAAAGGGTTAAAATTAGGAAATATGAGAGGCCAAGGTTCTGAAAATTGCTCAAATATGAAAGGTGACAATTTCGGATTGCAATTTTAAATTCCAGAGCATTTCACGCACATAGCAGCAGCCCTTTATTAAACTTAGTAGTTAATGAATTACTGCGAAGTTGGAAAAAATGTATAGATTCCCTAATATCTTTATTTCTTAAATTAGAAAATATTCATGATGCTTTATTAGGCAATTACAAAAATGTAGAGATAGATAATATGATTCAAAATGAGGCAGTTGTTTATTGATTACACTCGGCAGCAAAATTATTGAAGCACTAGAAATAATTCTTACTTAAAAGATGGGCACCTAATACTGTTTTGTTAAGTAAATATTTGTCGAGTCATGATCTTAGTCTTATACTATTTATAAAAAAATAAGTTGATGATAAAAAGAAGTGACCACATTATATATATATATATACATGAAAAATGTGGATGTGTGCTTCAGTAATTTTTCTTCTGACTATACAATAAAAAAATTAAAATTTGATGTTTGATTAATGTTTGATCGTCATTTGACACAGAATTTTTAATTATACTAATCAGATTAAGTAAGTTATGTGAAACAAAAGTTTTTGATTTATATCAAGCCATTAATTTATTAAATAGCTCATTATTATTATTATTATTATTTTAAGAATTATGATCAGTTGAATCCTTTGAAAACTTTATCTTAGAAGCTGAAAAATTAGCTAGACGTAGAAAAAACTTGGAATTGACTACACCACGCCATCATGTTCAATCATAAGAATGAAATTTTTCTTATGAAAATGTAGACGAATCTATAGAAAATTCAAAAGAGATTTTTTTTTCTTTTCAGCGATCAGGCGATCAGTGCACTGAAGCTAAGATTAAATTTATTGAATAATCATAATCATTCTTTTGAATTTTTATGAAATGTCCACAAATTTAAAGACACGTGCAAAAAGGAATTACTGAGACTGACACACTGTAAAGATCTGGGTAACAGATGGTGATTCCTCTGTTAAGTCGTTTAAATCTTAACATTTTAAAATTGGCTGGTAAAATATACTTTATTTTCTTCACTTTTGAAAAAAAGAATGTCCAGTTTTGACGTCTTTAAATTCATTACCCTTCTTAACATTGGGCCGAATTTAAGCACTGCTTTAAAAATTTTGTTAACCTTGCCCATAGATTTTTCTAACGGAGAAAGATATTTTTCTTAACTAATAATCGGGTGTGTCACTCACACAACTTTCTCTTATTCTGAAATTTAATACCATAAATACAGGTTGGAGATTAAGAAGTAAGACAACGAGTAGTGTTATGGAAACTTATGTTAAAACAATTCAAATTTGGCTTCGGAAAAGTTTTATGTGACAATTAGTTTTATGTGAGGGGGGGGGGGCTACCGCCCCCTCAACCCCCCGTTTCATTACTGCACCAACATTTATATAGAATTGAAATGTGTTATTGAAATTAAAAGTTCGCTTAAAATTTTACAGATAATTTTCACGCGTAACATTCCTTGAAACTTTTCCAGCAACAAACTTATATTAACTTGAAAATACAACTTTTGGATCTCATGAAACTATTCGTTTGTAAGTTACTCTAAGAGACACAGACAAAAATCAAACGTTAAAAAACTTTACTTCGGCAATCAGGAAGCCTTAAAACGTGTAAATATACAAAAAACAAGAGATGAATATTTAGCTTAAAAACATACATTATTTATCATTTTTGTGAGGAATTCATTTCAATTTCTGAGCAGCTTTGGCGGAAATGGTAAAATATTACAGTAAAGAACTTCCACTAACAGTAAAAAAGAATGTTATCGCATAATATTTGCAGCCCTGTATATCATTTGAAGATTATTTAAAGACCACTTGGTGCATCTAAATATAATCCTACAGTAGTGATACACGGCACAACCTGAAATACAGTTCCATCAATTTTCAGCTATTGTCGCACTATAATCAAGTTCTTTTGTGTAGCCCTGTAAATGAACAGTGAAGGATTTCCTTACCATATTCTACATGAGACATGTTTTTATGCATATAAAAAAATATATATTCATTTCATTTTGGTTTAGTGCAGTCTACAGATGTTAAACTCTACTCTACTCCCCTGCAATTTCCCCCATAGACGTAATGTATTTGAATTATCTTGGGTGTCCCTGTACACGAACTATATGCGTCATCTCAACAAAAAGCTTAGTATAGCATCCCCATACCATACACATTTAGAATACCAAGTTTGGACTTTATGATACAATTTGTTCTGGAGATATGCTGATGACAGACAGACACACAGACATACACACAGACCAACCGCTAAAAATATGATTTTCGGATTCAGGGGACCTTAAAACGTGTAAATATAACAAAAACTCACATTCGAAAATTTGACCCCAAAACAATACTTTCTCTACCTTACGGGTAAGAGAAAGTAATAAGAGAAGTAAAAATGATAAAAAAAATATTTTAAAACCATATTTAGTCAAAATCGACTCAATGGGTTAGAAATGTTGGACATTGAATATGAATTGAGTAACAAATTAGATAAGAAGTTATTCGAGATTTGCACAAAAAAAGGTTCGAAAGAGATTATTTTATTCAGGTTTAAATTTTGTATACTGTACTAGCATTCTTTATTCTTCGCTGTTTAGAAAATATTGTCTGTACTGTACTAGTATTACTTCCAAAGATTTTGTGTTTTTAACTTAAAAAAAAAAAAGAAAGAAAAAAGAAATAGTAGTAAATATTATATGAGTATTATTTACTTAGCTCAATTCTATTAGGCCATTTATGTGATATATATATTTTTTTAATATAAAAGTTTTTTTTTTTTTTTTTTTTTTTTGAAGGTTTTTAAAGCTTGGGGGAGGGGGGGGCGGCACTTTTGAGGTTTGCCTACGGCGGCAAAAACGTTAGAGCCGGCCCTGTATCCCCTATACTCGTGCATGAAAAAGATAAGTTAGTTAGTACTGCATTTTTTGAATTTTTGGCTTAAATGAATATTTTTTACCTTCTTTATTAATATCTTTTTATTAAAACTCGGATAAACGACTACGTCAGAAACGCCAAAGAAAAATATTGTAAATGCATACAGCTGTTTCGGCAGCTTTAAGCGTGCCGTCTTCAGTGCAAAAAGGATTCTGAATCTGTAGAAGGGCTCGTATATATAGGACAGGGGCCGGATTTCGTGCAACCAATAGAATTACGGGAAAGGTGGGGAGAGTGGCCAATAGGAATTTATTAAAGTTAGCTGTGTAAACAGTAGAAAAATTAAGAAAATGTGGACTGAATATAAAATTTCCAACAGTCAGACAAAAAGGGAATAGCGAAATCGCAATTTACAAGGTTTTTAAAATTTTTATAAATATGAAAAGCTTCAAAGAAATCGAGTTCATGAATGGATTTAGGTCTGCAAATTATTTTAGCTGAATTAAATTTAAAATTATGATTTTCCTCCCAGCAATGTTTAGAAATAGCCGATTTATTGGTTTCTTGTTTGCGGACGTAATTCATAGTTCTTTTAGACGAAATTTAAGACTGCGTTTAGTTTGGCCAATATATGATAAACCACACTGACAGGAAATACTATAAATACCCCAAGAATTATGCGTATCAATGGGATCTTTTATCTGAGAAAAGGTGAGTTTATTGGAAGGCGAAAATATTATTTTAAAATCATATTGTTTGAGAATTTGAGACCTGAGATTAAAATGAGACCTGAGTACTGCTTTGTTAACAAAACTGGAACCAGAAATATTGCATTTCAGTTGAATGAATTTAGGGATGATGCGGTGAGCCATTTTCTCAATTTCACAATGTGCAAATTAGTTAACCGGTTCTACCGATTACGTACTAAAAAGTTTCGTGCTCTCAACCGTCTGAGGTTCCTTTTACAGTGCAAGAGACACCGCATCATCCCTAAATTCATTCAACTGAAATGCAATATTTCTGGTTCCAGTTTTGTTAACAAAGCAGTACTCAGGTCTCATTTTAATATTCTCCGTGCAGTTTTCAAAGAAACTCGTACCACCATCGCCAAAATTGAAAAAGATTTATTTTCTCTCCACTTAAAGTTAGCTTTTGAATGTCCTAATTTTATGTTAATAGATCGCAATTCCTGGATTCATTGTGACAACCGCTCTCGTAAACACTCAATTAAATTACAAGATAAATTCACCCGGCTTCGTAATTCACAGAGTCCTATTCATTCAAACGACTTTCCTGTTGTCAATAAAAATGCAATCGTTAATCTTTCCAATGCTGAAATTACCAATAATCAATATTCTGTTCTCAAACTCAATTCAAATTTTGCCATTTCTAAACCTCCTTCTTTTCCTCAGTTAATTGCACCGGTTGAAAATTCTTTCAAAAATTCTCGACTGACTGACCAACAGAAAGAAAATCTTCGTCATTTAATTCTTAATAATGCTAAATTCAATTCCAAAAATTTTAAATCAAATCTCAGCCCTGCAGAAAAAAACGCCTTCAAGGAATTAAAATCTAATGAAAATATCATCATTACTAAAGCTGATAAAGGTGGTCAGATTGTTATTTTGGATAAAAAACAATACATCGAAAATGTTACCGAATTAATTAATGATGGCCCATATATTCCTCTGCCCCGTGACCCCTCTACTCAAGAGTTAAATAAAATTAAATCTGCTATAAAATCTTGTCCTCTGTTATTGGACTCGACTAAATCTCATCTTATCCCTTCTATTGCTAATTGTGCCAGATTTTACGCTTTACCGAAAGTTCACAAACCCAATATTCCATTTCGTCCCATAGTCTCTAATATCGGTACTGCTTCTTATAATTTAGCTAAATTTCTCACCACTATTTTTGCTCCCCTTCTTGCTGCTAATAGTTATACTGTTAAGAATTCTATAGAATTCGCAAAAAACATTCAAAACTGCCCTCACACTAACCTCACTATGGTTTCCTTTGATGTAAAATCTCTTTTCACTAATGTTCCAATAAGTGGCGCCCTCTGCTGTCTCGAAAATAGATTAAAAGAGTTTCATTTCACATCTTTTGAAATACAAGAATTAATCTCTCTTACCCGCATTTGTTTATCACAAACCACTTTTTCTTTCCAAAATAAATTCTATCGTCAGTCTGAAGGTTTAGCCATGGGTTCCCCTCTCTCCCCAATTCTCGCTGATATTTACATGCACTATTTCGAAAGCAAGCTTTTTAAGAAAATATCCTTTCCTTTTTGGACCCGTTACGTCGACGACACCTTCACGCTTATCAACATATCTCATCACAATATTGACCACGTCTTAGAAACTTTAAATTCAATTGACAGTAATATCCAGTTTACATATGAAATTGAAAATAATGGCTCCCTTCCATTTCTTGATACGCTCGACTCTCGCACTGTAAATGGATTTTCAACCACCGTCTACCGAAAAAATTTTGCAGTCTCCCTTCCTCCCCATGCGCGTTCATGTCACCCACCTAACCAAAAAATGGCTGCTTTCTATACTTTTGTAAACCGTGCCCTTAATATTTGTTCAAATCCTAGTTTATTAAAATCTGAAATTAAATACCTGAAAGCCATTGCAATTGACAGAGGTTATGACCCTTCCATTATAGACAAAGCTATTCAAAAATTACAACTCCCTCGTATTTCGTCTACTAATTCAGTCTCTTCTAATATCAGTATTGTCTTACCCTATTTTCCTAAATCCAGTCAAAACATAGCTAAAATTCTCAAACAATATGATTTTAAAATAATATTTTCGCCTTCCAATAAACTCACCTTTTCTCAGATAAAAGATCCCATTGATACGCATAATTCTTGGGGTATTTATAGTATTTCCTGCCAGTGTGGTTTATCATATATTGGCCAAACTAAACGCAGTCTTAAATTTCGTCTAAAAGAACATATGAATTACGTCCGCAAACAAGAAACCAATAAATCGGCTATTTCTAAACATTGCTGGGAGGAAAATCATAATTTTAAATTTAATTCAGCTAAAATAATTTGCAGACCTAAATCCATTCATGAACTCGATTTCTTTGAAGCTTTTCATATTTATAAAAATTTTAAAAACCTTGTAAATTGCGATTTCGCTATTCCCTTTTTGTCTGACTGTTGGAAATTTTATATTCAGTCCACATTTTCTTAATTTTTCTACTGTTTACACAGCTAACTTTAATAAATTCCTATTGGCCACTCTCCCCACCTTTCCCGTAATTCTATTGGTTGCACGAAATCCGGCCCCTGTCCTATATATACGAGCCCTTCTGCAGATTTAGAATCCTTTTTGCACTGAAGACGGCACGCTTAAAGCTGCCGAAACAGCTGTATGCATTTACAATATTTTTCTTTGGCGTTTCTGACGTAGTCGTTTATCCGAGTTTTAATATTCCAACGCCAAGTCTCCTGTTATTAATATCTTTTTATGTTTTTGGTATTACGTTCCACCTGCCAATTTTCAAAATTCCTTATTAATGTAATATAATTTATGTGCCTATATATGTATAAATTTATTTTAAAATTAAATTATTGAGATTTTAATATTTCTATTTTGCTGAATATAAACACGGGGTGACCATAGTTAAACTGACAGAGCTTATGCATACAGTAATCTGCAGTGCTATCTAATAGCATGAATGACACCAAAGTTTGCAGGAAGAATTAATTAATTAATTAAAATAAGATAAAGTTCCAAAATTTACCGCTAGGTGAATATGTGGCGCTGTTTTTTAAGTAAAGCTTTTTTTTTTTCGCAATATATAATTTAAAACGGGTGATTGCGCGCTATTTTACCATGTTTTCATTAATTTCAATTGTTTGTTTGTGTGTTCGTTTATTTGTTTGTCCGGTACAATTCTTGCAATCGATTTTTAACTAACTTCCCGACTAGCTAGACATTTGAAACTTTCACAGTAGCTCAGAACCCGGTGACAACACAATACGTCGAAGCCTGATTTTCGAATTTTCGAATAGTTTTCTTTTAACTAATCAAAATATTAAAATAATAAGCTCCTAATAGCAACAGAAATAATCATTAAAATATTAGCTATAATTTAATTGTTGCCAAAAAAACAAAAAAAAATTACGAGTTCATTTTCTTTCGACATAAAAATAAATACATTTAATTAAACGTGAGCATTAAAAAATCGTAAAAAGTAAAATTATGCATCTGGCAAAAATTGACGTCGTTATAACTTTAAAGATTTTCTACACATTGATAAAGTGCTAATTTAGTTCATGAGGCAAATATATGTTGTTCTGAAAGGATTAATATTTTATTTTTAAAAGCAACTTTTTTTTAATTCAAATTTCCCGTAACTCTTTAATCAATCACATTAGAACGTCCATCTTTGGAATATCGATAATAAGGATTTTCCAGCCAAAAAAGTCGCCAATGGCAAAAAGTCGCCAAATCCATTACCTGCCTTCTGGAGCTTTTTAATGCGTTTTAAAGGGAAAATTAAGCTCTTTTAACGCGAAAAAGTACTGGAAATGCAGAAAGTTGACATTTTATCAACTTACTAAGCCTCTTTGAAAGAATTTATGCAAAGTAAATGCAATTACTTACAATTTTGTAACAATACGCATTGATAAAGTGCTAATGTAGTTAGTTCTATAGCTATGATTCAACAGAAAATTTAAAAACATGGTTTATAAAATGTTTTTTATCTTATAATTATTTAAGAACTGCTTTTGTCTAATTTATTATTTTGAAATTAGAAATACCGCACTATCCCTTCTGGTTGCCGCACTAAATTGTTTGAGAGGAAAGCTGAACTCAGGGAGACAGAGTCACATATTGGTAAATTTGAAATTTATTTTAATATTATTTATTTATTTTAATTTTCATCCAGAATCCTTTGTCCCCCGTCTTGTTTAATCTTCCTATACAGTTCGAGGCTATTCTTGCAATTACTCTCTTAAAATAAATGAGTTATTTCACAATGTCAAGTTAGAGTTATTTTTGTTTTAATCGACTTGAGTTAAAAGTGCGATTATTTGAACTAATTAGTAGCTTTTTATTTAAGCGGACTTGAGTTAACGATATTTACCGATACTTGAGTTATTTATGTTCATTCAACCACTTGTAATTGGCAACATCTCTCTCGCTGCAACGCATTTCGTCAGTACCACCCCAGTACAACGGACAACGTCATTATAAAGTGATCCAGTTTATTAAAACCATTTGTATAAAAATCGTTAATAAAATAAATAAATTACTCAAATGCAATAAATAACTCAAGTTTGAGTGCATCATGTTAACTCATTTAATTTACTAAATTTAACTGAAATTGAGAAAGCGAGTTTCTTCTAGGCAATTGAGTGAAGGGATCCGGACATAATATCGCGGGACAAAATCTCTCCGGACAAAATATCGCGACAAAAAAATAGTATGATCTATTTGAAAATTTGATTTTGTGTCACGTGTGATCTCTGATGGGGGCCACAGGGCCTTATAAATATCAATTAATTAATTAAGATAAATAAATAAATAAATCATAGAGTTGAATTTCATTTTTTTTATCTATGTTTATTTTTAAGTTATTTTATCTTTTGAATTTCCCTATTCAAAATACATTTTAAAAATCGTGTACATCACTGCTGACATTAAAGCTAAACACTGTTCACAAACTTGAATTAAAAATTTTAATATTGGTAAGCACGATCGAATTCATTATGACTAATCTAGACAAAAGTTAATAAATGTAGTCTAAACTATTTTAAGCAAAATTTATAAAAACTTTTGTTGTAGGTTTGTCAGAATGTCAGTGCTCTGACTAAGGTATGTGTTGCCATGAAATTTTATTCAACATTACTAATAATTACCAACTCATTTTTGCTTTGTATTCATTTACGTCGGCGATATTTTGTCCTCGCGATATTTTGTCCCGCGAGATTTTGTCCCCAACCAATGAGTGAAAATTCACTCAAGTTGAGTTATGTTCATTCTTTCATTTTAAGTGAGTAGAATCGCATTACAGAAAAATGTAAACAGTTTAATTATGTCAATCCTGTACATGTTGTAATTTTAATTTACGTTTTATGAAATAGTTATCTGTTAATACTTTTTGGTAGAATATTTATTCATTTATACAAAACACAGTTCTTTAAATATATACATTATGTTAAATATAATTTCTTACCCGACAAAATCGTTTGAATACTTACGATTTCGTGAGTAAGAAATATATTATTCGATTCATTCAAGTAGGTCATGCTAGGTCTCTAAAATCTACAGGAAAATAAATGTGGATCATTAATTTGGATCAGGTTTGTTTTCACACCTGGTTCATTTGCATCGGAACAACATGAATCTTGACAAGTAAATTATTGGTGTATTTGCATAATTATGGCTTTCCGCATCTTCCTTCAAGACATAGGGAGGGGATTAAGAGATTGCAAACTGCCGAGATCAAGATAAAATCTAATTTATGAAGACTTATATCGACTAAATTATGCCTCATTCAGTCTGAAAATGGCGTAACTAATCAGTTCGAATAAATGCCTTTAACTATATCATATGAAGCATGGGATAATTGCGACTGTAACAACAAATAAATATTTCTTAGATTAGGTTTCCTGTTTTATAATTTTGTATTATGAAATTTTGACCATATATTCAAATATATGTAAGTATTTTATTTTTTACTTATCACTTTGTTTTTCAAAGAATGTAGAATAGGCGTTATAAATCTGTCCCAGACTTATGAAAATTTGCATTTGTATAACGGATGTACCAGAATAAAATAGGCTATTACTATTTGTATGTATGCATGGAAATTTTATATTATATATAGACATATACGTTTTTTGCAGATTCCAAATTACATTGGTAAAATCTGTGCAACAACTTAAAAGCAAAAATTACATTGCAACTACATAGTATGAAGAGCAAAGAAGTACAAAAATTGGTACTTTCCAAGTTCAAAAGTGGAGAATCCAGAAGCAAAATATTTCGTCATTTGAAAGGTGTTTTAAGTTGTGCCACTATTTTTAAGTGGTGTAATATGATTAGAAAGGGTGACAATATTAAAACATCTCAACCTCCAGACTGTCCACGCATTGTCCGCACCAAAAATCTGATTCAAAAAGCGAAGAGTCGCTTGACACGTAAGAAGAGCATATCCATAAGGAAACTTGCCAGGGAACTGAAAGTATCAAAGCCATCTGTACAGCGAATACTTAAAAATGACATTGGATTAAGACCTTACAAAAAACGAAGAAACCCAAAAGCAGAAAAGAATCAAATTCGCAAATTGGGTGCGACACAATTTCAGAAAAGGTTAGATTAAGAGAATCCTATTTTATGATGAAAAAAGGATTTAAATCCACTGGACTACTCGATTTAACATGAATTTGTACAGCAGATGAACTGGGATAAAATAAAATGTTAAAAAATACTGATTTCAGAACTAAAACGAGCTGTAAAGATAATAAGAAAGGACGTAATAATGGAAAGTTGTCTCAGTTGGACCAGACGCTTACATCGAATGGCAAACAGCAACGGGGATTATTTACATAAATTAATATGTTGCATTTTGTTTATTATTCTATCTATATTGTTTATCTGTAAAACCAAGTTGGGTTTCACTTAAATAAATTTAGTTATATATCAATTTATATCAGTCTATTTTATTCTGGTACACCCGTTACATTTAAAAATTCAGCATTAAGCATATTAAAATTTCGCGAAAAATACCCAAATTTTTTTGCGTATAATCCGTTTCAGCGTATAATCTGCTAACGTGATTTTTCTTCATGCAGTTTTTAAACAAAAATATTTTATAATACGCAGCAACGTATAATCCGCAAGAGAAAATACGCTCTAAAGAAAAAAAACGCATGTAGCCCGCAGGATTGTTGAGGAAAGTCTTATGTAGGTCAAGTAAACGTGAGCCGCATCGATCAAGTACTAATGTTAAATTAATGTTCTAAGATACTAAATGGAAATTATATTGAACAAAATACAGTTATATTATAGAGCATGCTCGTCTCAGAGAATTTAATATTATACACGAAATTGCAATATACAGTAACCGCCGCTTAATAAATTCACTGGTTAATAAAATCAGCCGCTTAATCGGATCAATGTGCCAGGACCGGAATCAAACCAATACAAACTTACTTTTAAAGCCGCCACTCAATAAAATCAGCATCGCCGGTTAATAAATTCAAAACCATCTCCTCAGCAGTAAAAAATATCATTTATGCGCATTAAAAGTTTTTTTTTTTTATTTATATTTACATTTTTGTTTTTTTAATAGAAAAAGAAATTAAAGCACAACAATCCCTCCGTTATCGCTCATTGTCGAAGATTTTACACTTGCAACGCAGTTACAAATTAAACACGCCCCATAACTTATCTCCGTAACAATTTCAAGGAATATATCCTTCAAAGCGCAGTAATAAGTTACAAATTTGATTTGAAATGATATATATTTTTTAAATTTCTAATTATTAAAAGGCGATTTCTAGTTCGTATTTTGAAATTATTATAATTCATGAGGTTTAAATGGAAAGATTTTAAAATTATAACAGTGTGAACTTTTGGTAAAGTAACGATGATTTTCCTCAAACGACAGTGCATGGGAACTTGGAATGAGTTTAATTTACTTATACCAAAGAAACAATTAATTGATTATCTGTAAAAAATTAATTAATATTGTTTACTATTTCCATTATTCGTTACCTTTTGAAGCTTCTTTCCAAATTTTGGAAAGTTATACCTTTTCCTTAAGTGCAGGAACGTTCGCAGGATATAAAAATCAGCCGCTTAATAAAATCCCTTTGGCTCCGAACGAATGTGATTTTAATAAGCGGCGGGAACTGTATATAATTATAAACAATTCGTGTTCTGGACATCCCAAAACGTGTAAATCTATCAAAAAACGGAGGTCGAAGATTTTCGCGAATCCAGTACTTTCTCTATATTACATATACAGAAGAAAGTAAAAATAATTAAATTTACATTGAATTTTTCCACTAAAACATATATTTTTTAAAATTAATTTATTAATGAATCTGCAAATTCATACCCAAATGCGTTATGAGTATGTTACTTTAATACTTAAATTATAACACTAGAAACAGGAAAGAAAAAAATATTCTAATAAATAGCAGTGAATAATAATTTCCAAAATTTGCATTGCGATTAGGCTAAAATGGTGTTATTCTTTCACAAATTTATTTGATAGCTACCACTAATTAACGGCAATTGCGATCATAAAACCCCAATTTGTCACATCTATAGACAAAGGTCTTTAACACTTAAATAAGTTAAGTTAATACATTAGTTTTTTTTTTTTTTTTTTTTTTTCTTTTACGTCATGTCCAAAGAAAAGATCTCGTTTTTAACTATAAATCTTTCAAATAACTTGGGGAAAATCTTACTTTATTCATTACCAGCCGCCTTCGGTGAAATAACCGACTTTACAAAACTCCCACTCGGTGGCGACTGCGGCGCCTTTTTCCCGTTTCCGGTCTTACAACAGCTTATTGACATAGAGTGAAAATAGATTTATTGAAAAACTTAATCGCAGTAAATTTCCGCTAGGTAGCGCCCGCGGCGCCCTCTTCTTGTTTCAATATCTGAAACAGCCTGTTCGCTCACCATTTTATGATCTATCAAATTTCTGACTTTAGCAAAGTCCCGATCGGTGGCGCCTGTGGCGCCCTGTGGCGCCCCTTTTGGAACTTACAACACCTTCCTCGCTCATTAGAATTTGAAATATTGAAATTTCAAAATATTACAGCGCCAACTGGCGGTAAAAATTTTTGTAATCTGCTGTTCAATTTCAAATCAACAAATCTTTCAAATGATGTATTACTTATGAAATTATTTTAATCTCAGAGGGCACCTTAAAACATATAAATCAGGGGAAATCTCGAATTCCACATTCGATAATATAAAAATACTTTAAAATATCTTTCGAATGATTCATTAAAAATAATTTAATGATAATTAGAATTTGACATATTGTAAATTTAAAATATTAGAGCGCTATCTGGCGGTAGAAATTTCTGTAATCTACTGTTCAAAACTGGAGAGAAATAATGTTCTAATAAATAGCAGAGAATATTAATTTCCAAAATTTGCATTGCGATTAGACTAAAATGGTGTTACTCTTTCACATACTTATTTGATAGCTACCACTAATTAACGGCAATTGTGATTAAAAAAAAAAAAAAAAAATTTGTCACATCTGTAGACAAGGGTCTTTTATTTAACACTTAAATAAGTTAAATTAATACATTAGTTTTCTTTTTTTTTTTTTTTTTTTTCTTTTAAGAATTGTCCAAAGAAAAGATCTCGTGTTTTAACTATAAATCTTTCAAATAACTTGGGAAAAATCTTACTTTATTCATTATTTTATACTTAGTTCCTTATTTAATTTATTAATTAACTTTGGGAATAATTAATTGCATAAAAGATTTCTAATGAAAGCACCTGATTTAGGCGAAAAAAAAAAAAACTTATTTCTCTAAAAATCAATTTTATTACATAATGAATTCTTTTATTTTTCAATTATTTTTCTAGTTATTTGCTAGGGAAAAAAAAACAGTTATTGCATCAAACAAAGTTAATTTAATTAATAAAGCATTAAACCTTTTTTAGAGAAATAGATTAAGAAATCTAAGAATGAAAAGTTTAATCAAAAAGCTTTTTTTCTTTCTTTCTTTTTTGTCTTGATAAATAAGAGTACTTTTTTTTTTTTTTTTTTTTTTTTTGTCTGCAAATAGAACTAGCTCAGCATGTAATTAGAGAAAAAACAGTTTCAGTATTTCTTTCTTTCTTTTTTTTTTTTTTTTTTTCTAGCTACACGAAAAAAAAAGGAAACATCGCCATCGGAAAAAAAAAAAAAGTTTTATCTTGCATAATTAATTTAAACCATTAGCCGTAGAATAATGAACATTTGTGATTGTTGGAACAACTGTAATTGTAAGTCCTCTTGTATCGTCACTATATGAGCGACCGCTTAAAATATGTCTATAATTTGATTAGATTTTTCTTGGCATCTGTACTTACGTACAGTCGGGGGGAAAAAAACGCAACACTCACTGTAATTTCGTTATTAATTGACGCGGGAACATCTAATAGACATAATTCAACAGGAAATTAAAAGCACTTTCTGAATATGGCGTCAAATTTTGAATTGGGGGTCATCTACATATTGAAATGAGTGCCAACTTTGATTTTTTTTCAATAGCAACACCCAATTTTGACTTCATATTCAAATTTCTGAGAGTCTGGCAGTGCGGAAAAGTATACCATTTGTATACTTTATCTTTAGTATTAATAGAGTTATAATCAAAAATGTGTTAGGGGGTTATCTGTAAATGTAGAAAAATAAAATTAAGATCCTATAAGAAATAGACAAAATTTTAAAGTTTCACACCGGAAATCTTTCAGGAAAAAAATAATTATAAAAATTATTAAAATTTTGCGTTTCTTCCAGTTCCTTAATTATTCTGAATTCAATTTTTTAGATTTGTATATACTTCAGTGCTTTTTTAGATAATTTGAGGTCTATTTAAGTACATTATTACTTGCGATTAGTCCATTAGCACTCTTTGAAAAAAGTGCAATATTTTTCAAGTAAAAGTGTCTGTTATAGCTGTACTGATCACCAATAAAGCTTAAATTTTCTTTCGTAGGTAACATAATAGACGAAATGAAATAATATATATATATATATATACAACAACGCATAAACTAAATCTTTTCGGATAAATTATTGTAAGGGTTCATGACGTAAATATTAAACAATTTTAATCGCACTTACCAGTTTTTGGTCAGTTGAACTCTTTGGAACTGTACGAATCGTTTTATAATTTCTATGAAAATATATTTTCTTAATTAACCCTTTCGCGATGCTGACGTAGATTCACGCCATTTGAAAATCTGTAACTCTGTCAGTGGGCGTCGTAATTTGTGTGTTACATATTTCTTAAGTGTGTACCCTGTGTTCATATTTTTGCAATAAAATATACTACGGAGAGAAATATATTGATTAGAAAGAATATAATTATAATGTATATCCATTTGTAATATAATCGTGAATACAGAAAATTTGTTCTAAAATATTATATTTTGAGGGTATAATGCCAGTAGACGGGTCTTACTGTCAAAAAGACAAAATCCTGCGGTCGCAAAAAGTGTTAAAATATATTTATAAAAGTTAAAGTATGTTTTTAAAAATGTATAAAGTTAAAATATTAATAAAATTTTAAAGACTAAAGTATCCTTAAAATAATATCCCCCCCCCATAAAATAAATAAATAAGTAAATAAATAAAATAAAATAAAGCAATATATGAAGCAAATGATTAAGCTTTTTTTAACTATGACGGTAGTTAAGAAACGAATTTACAAGTCTGTCTTGCATTCCAATTTCATTCGATATTTATATTTGACAATTTCACACTAACCTATTTTTCTATTTAAAACAGTAAACCCCGCCTATTTAGTTAATTTGTTTTTTCTTCTAGTGTTCGTTTAAAAGATTCAAAATTTACCACCAATTAATCGATGAAGTAAATACCACTTGTGCGTATTTTTGTCAACATAAAATAAGGTGTTTAACACAAATACTCAATGTCACATTTACTTTTTTTTCTGTATTGTTTTGTTTTGAAGAACGATGAAGGCGGGGCTGGTCTCCTTTAGAAAACAGGAATTCTTGATGCTAACACTAATGTCTAAAAATCATCATTTTTGTTTCATTTTGTTGTGTTTGACGTTGTTGTTATATAATTTGACCCGTAAATAAAAAATAAAAATATTTTGTTTAATTTTCTCTGTTATTTTTAAAGATTTGATTCGTTATCTCATGCAAAACTTTATAAGAGACGGCCCCCTAAACCACTCCAAAAGAAAGATTTATTTATATCTCGAAAACTAATAACTGGAATGAGCTGCAAATTTGCACACCCATATTTTTCAGCATTAGGATTCATTTTATGTAAAAATTAATATAGGTCATAATTCATAATTTTTATGATTATGAATTTATTAATATTTTTCAGAATTAAAAATATTTTTCACAATCAAAAGTAATGATGGATTATGTTTGGGTTTCTTCACTGTATCTCGTAAAAAAAAAAAAATTATATCGATCAAGTTACTTTTTGTGAAGATATTAATAAAAGTTTGAAATATGAATTTAACATTAGCACCTTCAAACTTTGAACGCTTATAACTCTGTGAAAAAATAAGTAAAATATACAACCAATATACTTTTTCGCGTTGTCGCGATCCCAGGAATTCAAATATAAAATAAAAATGGGGCATTACCATTGAAAAAATCAAAGTTGGTGCGCGTTTTAATATGTAGACGACCCCTAATTCAAAATTTCAGTTCATTTTCTGAAACTACTCACAATTCCCCGTCGAATGATACCTATTACATTTTTCTACATCAATTAGCAACGAAGTTACGTTGAGTGTTGCGTTTTCCTTTTCCCCGACTGTACATATATAAGTACGTATGTATCTCGTAACAAATTTCACCGAGAAAAAAATCTGTAACTGATATCTAGAATTTAAATTGTGGCGCTAGAAAAAGTAGCTGCATGTCATCCTTATACATTCTAGTCCCCTTGGAAAGCGAGTCCTAGAAACCCTTATATGAATTCTAGAGCGTTTGCCTATATTCTCGAGGGCAAAGTTATTTATAAATCTCTGCAAATAAATGCGAGTACAAGAGGCGGGTTTCAGCAACTATAATATTCGTTTATGACAGAATTCTAGAAAATCAAGCGAGAATTTCTCGTAATGCAAAAGATTCAGAATATTCAGAATATTGTTTCACCATCTAGAAATGTGTAAACTAGAAATTCTCGATCATTTCGTCTATTCAGTTTATTGGCGTGCTTTATGCGCATAGCTCGGAAATCTATATTTCTAGTGAGAGGATTTAGAAAATGATCACTTATTCATTCTAGATGAAGGCGGTATATATATATATATATATATATATATATATATATATTTTGTCTCGGTGTCAAAACCGATTAGCCGTTGTCCGATATTATTTAAAACCGTTGTAGCATCAGTTTGCACGTCTTTATTTTTATATCAAAAATACTTAATAATATGAAATTAAAAGTAAATAATAATTTTTCTTGTGTAAATTGCGTACATTAAGAGATTCATTACCGTTTAAGTTGTAAGATAAAGATGTACTGTATTTTAGAATATCACAAGTATGTTAAAAATAATTTGCGGGTACATTTACAAATGTTTAAGACCGCAATTATTTGAGAAGAATATTTCAAGTTTTTCAAAAGAATTTTGCTTAGAGCACTTTATAATTCTTATTCGGAAGATTTTGTATAGCCTGAAAGAGTCCTACAATGTACTTCAATTTAGCACATTATTAAAAACATATAATACATCTGGAAATGCACTTCGAGAAATTTCGATATTTAGAACCTACAAATTGGAATACTTTTGTGTCTGTGCAACCCTGCACACGAAAAATGCATACTTTTCATACCATAGTGTATACTAAAACTTTCGTGCTTATAAAAAATATGTATTAATTTCATTCCATTTAGTTAAAATTTATAATCTACTAACGACAAAATTCGGCAGTTCACGCAACGTATTTTAATCCTTTTGAATATCACTGTAAACAAATTGTTTCTCTGATTGCAATACACAGTATGTGCGGCTACCACATGACTTTCTTCTATATTTTCCTATACAAATTCACTCAGTAAAAATAATTTATTAAAATTATTATTTAAAAAAAATATCTTCCATGATAATGCAGACAATTTCCATATTAGAGAAGTAGTATAAAACTAAATATCCAAAAAAAAGTCAATTTTATTGTCAATGAAAAAATAAATAAATAAAAATAAAAAAATGTTAAAAATGAAAAAAATCGATAACTTTATTTTAAATTATCGCAGATCTATGGTTCAACCATTCGTTTTAAAGGTACTGGCGAGCTCTTTTGAAATACACCCATCATGAAAATTTACTCCCCTTGAAGGGGGACTTCCCACCAGGCGGGCAGGCGAGGCTCCTACACATACAAAATTTTTTTCCCAGTTGACTATCTCTATTATTAATAATTCTGGTAAATTTCATAATGATTATTAAAAAATAATTCTCTTTATGCACATTTATACAAAATTTTGTCCTATACCACCATGTTAAAAATTTAGAAAATGCGGGATGGCAACGCAACCTGTAAGACAATTTTTACCAAAAGTTGATAGGCACTCATTTATGTCAAGGTGCAACTACATACCAATTTGTATGAAATTCTGTGCAGTAATTCCTGAGATACAGTTGCCACAAATTTTGTCACACACACAGACTGACTGACAGACATACAGACATTTTCTAAAAATGGTGAAATCGTGTTCTACAGCTCTCAAAACGTGTAAATCCATAAAAAATCCGAGGTTGAAAGTTTTTACGAATCCAATACTTTTTTCTATTGAATATAGAAGAAAGTAAAAAGTCGATATACATATATTTATGTTGATAACAGTCACACACAGAGTAACCGGTAGAAACGTGATTTTCGTATTCAGGAAACCATAAAACGTGTAAAAGGTCAGCTCCGAAAATTTCACCCAATAACTACACTTTCTCTATCATATATAGATAAAAGAAAGTAATACAATAATAATATTTGTAAGGTAGCATCAAAATATTATAGAATAAGGCAAAAATCGATGGATGAATTTTACGATAAATTGGTAAACGATAAAAAACAATAATGGCCAAAACAAAATAATTTTTGTCTAATAATAGGGCTCTGTTTCATTGAACTTTATAAGAAAAACAAAAATGTAATATAATGAGCTCAATATCTGTCATGTGACACGGTGTTAAATTATTTGTTTCCTAGATATGTGTTATTAAAATATATTGATGTATCGAACGTTTCCTTAGAAAAAAAATCATGCTTAAAAAGGTTTTTTCTTTTACCTGATAATCATACGCTTATGAGATAAGGAAAGTTAATAAGGATGATAAAAAAAAAAGTTTATGAACAATGAATATTTGTAATCACTCGTTGTGTAAAAGGTGATGTTTAATAATAAAAAATATATAAAGTAAAACTTTGCAAAAATCATTCTTGCGATAATTAAACATAAAAAATGTGATAAAGAATAAGAAATTTGTAAGCGAAAAAACACAAATTAAAAAAATAACTAAACATTTGTCTCGTGTCAAAATTAATGAGTATGGATTTTTCACTTCATTTAAAAAACTATACACTTTTGCAAAATAAGTTGAAGAATACACGAAAGAAAAAAAATATTATTAGATAAAGAGTTTAAAATCATGTCATGTTACTCAGTATTACATTTTCTTTTGTAGTTATTTATCATAAAAATAGAATTATATATTTATTTATTTATTTATTTATTTATTGGAAGAGAAGATCTGCTCGGGAACATTCGTAAAGCATTAGCACTTTTGACCCATTTATTGGCATATTGAATACATTATTAAAATATGTAATAATGAACTATAGCATTACGTCTTTCATATGGAACCCATATCTACAATTTCTTCGCTTTCGTTCTTGTGAATTTCACTTCAAAATTAAAGTTGCATACTTTTATTCAACTTACTGTCTTAGCAAGGAAAAATGAAATCAACTCGAATTAATTTTAACTCATTTCCCTAAAAGCAACGGAGTTATTCATCTTGATTTGAATTCATTGAATTAAACAATTTTAAGTAATACGCTCAAAATCCAGTTTTTTTTGTATTATAACTATAAGACCCTGTTGTAGAAATTAACACTGCCCTTAAAAAAAAAAAAAAAAAAAAAAAATCACGTACGACAGTTATATTTTGGGGTTCGAAGCCGGATTTCATGGGTAGCAGACGAATATCTGACTGGTATCAAATGGATTCCCATCGCAGTTCATTACTCAGTTGTTCTCAATCTTTCGTAAAGAATATTATTCTTAATGTTTATGAATTTTGAATTCATATTTTTCAAAAGTAAGAGAGTGCAACGAACCCCCTTAAGGGAATTTGTTGTAATTTTTACAAATTTTGAGTTTTAATGAATTTAATAAACATATATGATACCTGTAGATTTAATCAAATCACGTAAAAAATAGATACACCAATCCTTACCTTTACATTTCATACGCTTCTTAGTATTATTATTATTTAAAGCTTTGTATTACATATATATAATATTCATCTAGAAATTTTGAGAATATCATATTATATCAATGGTATTTTTATAGCTGCAAGATGTTAAATCACAATTTGTTATATTCAAAATATGGTTAAGTGCCATACAATTACAGCAAGCAACTGTTTTCTGTAAACCAGTAAACTATAACTAAGCAAAAAAAAAAGTAAAGTAAAAGAAAGAAAGAAAAAACTAACGTTTCAATTGTCTGTTTGTCAAGTTGGATTAAGCGCAAAGCATTTATTTTTCAATAAACGGCATTTTTTATTAAATTTGATTTGGTAAAATAAAAATCTGAAAAGTAAATTTATTTATTTAAAGAAGTTCTGATGTTCTATGTATTTATTTTTAATATGTATTTAACAACGACGATTTTCAGTACATTTTACTGAAAGAAAAATATATTTATAAAATATAGCAATCGAGAGGCAATGAAATTTTGTTTGGCTAAAGGAAAAAGAAAAAAAAGTTACAAAATCTGCTGCTAATTATCCGTATAGAGTATTTGTTTCATTCTTTTTCTCTTTTCACTATAACTGTTTCCACTCTAAACACGTATTCTTGTCTTTTTGCTAAAAACATTGTAGTAAACCCTTGAAGTCTATTGTTTCCAGTTATTCCATTGTGTCGCTAACAACAATCCTTTGTTTAGTCATCCAGTTAGGCGTTTCCCCTGACATTACCTTGACAGCGCCATCTATAGGAACACGTTGGAACTAATTTTTTCCTCCCCCAAACAAAATTTCATTGCCTCACAATCTCTCTGGTAAAATATCAAATCGCTGTGATGGATAGTTTTAAAATTATAGCGTTTTGAAATCGTAACATTAATTATAATCACCCTGTATATATATACAGTGAAACCTCTCAAGTTGGACACCCCCATAAGTTGGACACCCCTCTAAGTTGGAAGCTTTTTCTCGGAACGGAATGTATCCATTAACATTATGTCTAACCCCTATAAGTTGGACACCTCTCTAAGTTGGACACTTTTTCTTGGAACCGTAGGTGTCCAACTTAGAGAGGTTTTACTTATACACATAAATGTAGTAACAAAGTAGTAGAATATAGAATAACAGATGATAAAATGCCACTGAAATCCTCACTAACTAAAATGAATTAATATATAACTACACTAAAACCGGTTACATTTATAAAAATGATATAAAAAGAATTAACAACTAATAGTTTTAACATAATATTTAAAAAAATTTCAAATTCTTACCGAAAGAGTATTTCTATTGTTCTAAATGATTACATGAAGTAAGACCATTATAAAGAAAGTTATACAATAAAGAAATGTGAAAAGCATATGTCAAGACCACTAAAACAATTTAAGACTAAAAATTAAAAATACGCTCAAATATTAGAGATTAATCATCAGGGAGCAGCATATTCAAATTTAAAAATCTTATATTTCGTTGTTTGTTACAGGTAAAGTCACCTAACTACAAAAACCGACTTAAAACGGAGAGGAAATTTATACCTACAAGCAATAAAAATAATGATAAAGTTTTTTTTTTTTTTTTTTTTTTTCCCTTGAACAAAAATGGAATCGATGTCCGTACATGTGCTTACATATCTGGCTGTGAATTAGGATATTCGCCTCCCTTATTTTGTAAATAATTAGAGGTCCCACGTAAAACACACTACATTGTGAATTAGACTTGGCGCTATATACAATACTTTTTTAATCGTCACATTAACTATAATAACTTATGAATATTAAATATTTGTTTTTGGATAGTCTTTATTTCTAACTGTCCCTGTATATATTAATTAATAAAAAGAAAAAAAAAAACTCAACTCTGAATAAAAACGATAAAAATCAATTCTAAAAAAATCTGCTTTGACCAAAAAAAAAAAATCTCTATTTTAAAGAATATAATATTTAAGGTTGTAGAACAAAGGAAAAAAAAATAAATTTTAAGGACATGCCTCTTACGTATGAAGGTATGAAGTTTTCAAAAGGGTGACGCGGTGTTGATAAAGGACCTAAATATGGTCCTTTAGAAAAAGTTGATGCTTAATATAAAAGAGTATAAAAAATTAAATGTTACGAAGTATTAAGAACGATACGATTGCTGATAAAGAAACTAAAAAATCAATATTTGAACAGGAATGTTACGTAGATATATGCAAAATTAAAGAAATATTGCAAAGAAAAGAAAAAAAAAAAAAAAAAAAAAAAAAAAAAAAAAAAGAATGTTTAATAGTTAAGCATAGGAAAAAAATAGGAAAAAAATAAAATAAAATAAAATATCAGAAAGTACGCATTTTAAAGGGGAAAAAAATGGAACTTTGGAAGAATTCGGTGAATTAGTTATGTATAATATTCAAATTAATGCAGGCGATATACAGATTAGACCTTAAAGACGTTTAAAAAAAAATCTATTTTTAATTCATATTTTAATTATTAAATTCTATAACCATTAATACTTTCCTACCAAATCCTGATTAATATATCATATATAGTTTACTCAATTATTCAAGAATTTTTATTACTTATACATCTTTTACATTTCTTTCATGGCTTTTTCTCAAATTCTTATGTTATTCTTACTGTCATTCACTACGGTATGTTTATGAATCTCAACCAAATAAAAAATGCGCCTCTATTTTAAGGTAAATACAAGCTTTTTCACTTGTATCTCCGTGGCTCAGTTGGTAAGAGCGTCAAGTTAGTAATTCAGGGGTCACGCGTTTGCATACTTGCCAACCAATTTCAATAAAAAAAGGGAAGACTTTTGTTGAAAAACCAGAAGATTTCATAAAAAAAGGGAAGATTTTTTTTTTTTTTTTTTTAATTTCTCTTAATACACAATAAACAATACAATTTTACAACTTTAATATTTAGACAAAAAATAATAAATAATAATAAATTTTATAAAAACGTTTTACTATAGATTGATTATACTGAATAAAAAAAAGTTTTAAATGAAGTTATTCCTCTTCAACATATAAATATCTACAAAACAGAATCTGTAAGAAATTTACTTAATAATAGACAAAAAACTTACGGTTAGGTTAAAGTATAACTAATTTTTTAAATAAATAGAATATGATTTTTGTGTATGTACATTAATCATACATATAAAAAAAAAGTAGCAGTAGTTAATTATCAGTTTCAAACATGCATAAAACCAACTGAGTATTCATTTTCTTAAATTGATTTGGAAAAAATTTTCCTACCTGAAAAAATTATTCTTCATTTTTTTCCCACGTTTACACATTTGGTATAAATATGACATACAAATATTTAATTTAATTGAGGAAAAATAAAGAGATTCATTAAATTCTGCAATAAAGATCTAAAAAATAATTACATACGTGAGAAATATTGAGCACTTCCATTGCTTTATTGTTTCTAGAATTGATCATTGATCACTATCCGGGGAAGGGGGGGGGGGATACAAAAATAATTCAGAGTAAGAAATATTAAACTCTTTCAACTCTACTTCTAGAATCTAATGAGGGAAGTTTAAAATTAATATTATCATTTATGTTGCAGATGAATAAAGATTAGGAAACAAAAGACTTCTGCAGAACATTTGATTGCTGATCACTAGTTGGAGATAAATGAAATGGGGGGGGGGGGGGCAAAAAATAATTACATCAGCAAGAAATATTTAACAATTCTATTTCTTTACATGTTCTAGAATCTCATAAAGCAAGTTCGAAATGAATATTGACATTTATGTTATGGATGGAAAAAGATTGGGAATCAGGAGTTTTCGTAGAACATTTGGGTTTCTTTTTAAAACGAACGATATCCGCGACTTTTTTAAAAACGGAAGATTTCATCATCTGTCCGGAAGATACGTTAAAAAACCGGAAGTCTTCCGGGAAAACCGGAAAAGTTGGCAAGTATGCATTATGAGCATAATTTTCCTAAATATCTCCAAAACGGAAAATCCTACAAAATCCAAAAAGGGAGGTGCACAACTAGATATTATAACAAACCTATGTACCAATTCGCAACTTTCTACGTCTAACCGTTTTTGAGTTATGCGACATATGCACACACACACAGACACACATACAGACGTCACAAAAAAATGTGTAAATTCGCTTATACAGTCAAACCCCGATTTAGTGCCATCATCGGTACGCATAATAATATGGCGTTATACCGGATTTGGCGCTATATCGAATTATAATACTAACTGTGTAAATGAAATAAAAATAAATATACCCTTACCTCATTATATTACAAGCATTAGAAAAAGTGAGGATCATAGCACTGAATAGTGATAACTAGTATTTTATTTCGATCTACGTAGTAATTATATTTGCGCAGGAGAAAAATATTTTAAAATACTAGCTTTTTTTTTTTTTTTTGTACGGAAATGTTCTTTAATGTTTCTAAAATTAATTGATTATCAATAATCTTTTTACCGGTTGAATTTTTTTCTAAATACAGTAGAGAGCCAGAAATCCGCCGACCTAAAATCCGCCGAAGTCCGAAATCCACACAGCTTTTCAGATACAAACAATGAAATTTAAGGTACAAAACTGCATATCAGAATTTTTGTAAAAGATCTCAAATGCAGATTTTGTGCTTGCATTTTATGATTACAATAATAAAAATATGAAAAACTACAAGAACCAAGTTGCTGTTAAGGAAATTATCTACAGTTTATTAAATTAATCAAAAGAAAATTACGATTATTATGATGATATCAATAAGGAAAATAATAAACTAATTTTTTTTAATGCTATCTGATGAAGGCATGGTTGTAAGGAAGCATTCAGTTCAATTCCCTGAAAAATAAATTTGTGTTACAAAATAAGAACTGATGACTATTTACAAGAGACAAAAAAAAAATCTCAATGGTATGTGTGCATGTTCAAGTGTAGCTTAAAACAAACTGCATGCGAACAGATTTTGCCTAAATTTGATGAATATATTTTTATTTATTGTTTTCGTTATATACATATTTTTTTTATGTTCAGTGTTATTCTTATGCACCTAATAATTTAATATACAAGTGAAATTATGTTATTATTCACTGGTATATGTTTAGTTTGATTAATATTCTGCTTTTATTATTCAAATTGAAAATGATTTTTTATGGGCTCCAAAATCCGCCAAATCCTAAAATCCGCACAACCTCTGGTCCCGAGCTGTGCGGATTTTTGACTCTCTACTGTATATCCTTTGTTTGTTAATGCAGTATTTTGCTTCGTCAGATTTAATTTTTTCTTTTGCAATCTGAATTTCCTCTTCAGATGAATCCGAATTTGGGTCGTAATTTTTTATTAATCCAACAATTTCCTCTTGACTCATTTCTTCAAATGCTGGAACATCTTTTTCTACATTAATACATTCAGCTGCAGTGAGAGGATGCTGCTTGCAAATTACATTGTTTATATCATGTTGTAAATCTTTAATTTCTGCAGTGATTAGTTCATCACTAGATTTTTCACTATATTTTTTAAGCCTGTATGGCTCCAGCAGTTAACTGTAGTCTCTATAGAAACTTCCACTTCCTTCCACGATTTTTGCATCTTCATAACTTTTTAGGGAAAGAGCAGAAAAATCATTTTTACTGATAGGGTCAACAATGTGTGTGTCTGATATGGTATTTCAAGTAATGCGCTTTGAAAAAAATATGATTCTGGCATCTAAAGATTTCAAAACACCAGTACAATCCGGAAGTAAAAATTGAAATCTGATATTGCTGACTGGAGTTACTTTATGACACAGTGCATTATCTAATATCAATAATGCCTGGCGCTTTTTCTTCCTCATTTCACCAGTGAAATTCATTAGCCAGTTTTGAAATAAAATTGCAAACATCCATGTTTTATTGTTATTCACATAATCCACATATAAAGCAGGATTGAAAATTTTAAAGCATCTTGATTCAGCAGATTTACCAATAACAGTTAATGGTCGTTTGTCAGATCTATCAACATTAGTGCAAAACACAAGCGATACACGATCTTTAATTTTCTTACATTCTTTAACAAATCTAATGGATATTGTTTTGTCGGGTTGAAAACGATAAAATAAACTGCTTTCATCCATATTTATAGACATGAGCAGGTTCATACTCTGAAATAACGGCATTTAATTCTTTCCGAACTCTTATTACAAAATACACCTTTTTTCCCGCAGAGAAATTTCTTCTGTTCTATCAGCCCATGATACAATGAGTTGGAATGCGTCAAAAGAGCGGCAATAAGCATAGCGCTTGACTGGGGGGGGGGGAGGGTGAATTTTAACAAGAAATTATAATTTGGGGAAAATGTTGGTTGGCGCTACATCGAGTTGGCGTTATAACGGATACTTTACATTGTAGTCCCTATTCAGGAGATTTGTTCACCCATACATGTGGCGGTTAAACGGGTTTGGCGGTATTTCGGGGGGCGTTATATCGGAGTTTGACTGTATCTCTAAAATGAGAGCCCATGTTAAGACGACACTTGCAGGTGCACAACTAGACATCATGACAGTCACACGTATAAATTGGCAGCATTCAGCGATCATTCATTTTCGAGCAATGTGAAATACAAAATCCATTTCGCAAATCGTGATTACTATACTTCCTTATACGTTGTATAAGGAAGTAAAAAAGTACTATGTGCCAATGAGGCCTAGATTTTTATCTCCAAATTTCTAACAATCCTGAATCTAGAATTTTTTGGGTAGTCTGCTATGCACTGAAAAGTCTCAAATTTATTTATATATGGTCCTACAGGCACACAAAACTTCACTAAAATTTGGCTAGAAATTATATAGAAAAACAACCCCTATATTTTATTCCCCTTCAACTCTTCTTTTGAAATTATTTTTATGTTGCATTTTCAGTGCTACCCTCTTCAAGTTAAGTAGAACCTCTCCTCAAATATCTGAGGTAATGGAAACCGAGGGCACCTTAGATATTCAAAAACTCAGACAACGTGAACTATCATAATTTGAAGAGGAAACGTACGATAAAGTTTAAAATGGATGAAAATATAGTCATTGAAGAGAAAGAGTAAATCTATTACATATTTAAATGTAACCACTTAAAAATGCAGTACAATACATACACAGATAAATTATAAAATACAGTACTGTAGAGTAAAATTTGTCAAAGTTATCCACACCATTTGTCAAAGGCCACCCCCCTCCAGGACGTGGTCTTTTTGGGACTACCTCGATTAATGTGGAACTCTGTTAATCGGGGCTTCGACAACTGGTGGCTCTACTGTATATTACTTTAATTTTTCTATTCATACTTGAAATACTTGACACAAATCGCCTTTCTTGGACTATCTCTGGACCAAGCTTTGGGAATTTTTAATTTTCATTCTCTTGGTCTTTTTATTTTTATGTTTTAATACTTAATTTCAATTTCCACAAGTACTGAAGAAGGAATTTTAGATTTTTTGAAATGGCCATTTACTAGTTTTTTATTTTTATTTATTTAGTTATTTATTTTCTTTGCTTCTTTAACATACAATGTACTTTTTCCAATATAATCCCTATTGCACCAAAATAATTCATTAAAAACAGTTCTAGAATTTTTCAAATGGGGTAGAAAATATAAAACCTTTTTCGTAAGTAATCTAAAAACAAGTCAGAATATTAAGTGTTAAAATATAGTATAAAAAATATTTCATTAAGAAAACATTAATATTTTGCACTTCCATGTCAAACACAAGCACTGCACATACAATTTTACTCAAGTGTAAAGACTAATCAAAAGCAAGTTTTTCTACCCAAAGTAAATAACGTTTTTTTTTTTTTTTTTTTTTTTTTTTTTTTTTTAATTAATAAAAGATAACTAATGTAGAAAATAACACATTATTAAAAAGAAAAACTGTGCTAATTTGAAATAAAATTAGATGGTAAAACATATTATAATAAATTAGGAAATAAATTTTATTAAAAAATAAATCTAAACCCAAAAAATATAAGGATAAAAGCAGCTACATGAACCATGTTACTTGCAAAGTTATATAAGCAAAATCTATCAACTTTTAACAATTTTTGGAAGTGAAACACATTGTAATTGTAATCATAAGACAATTTGTACAGGGGGAAATATATATATACTATGGTAATTTATTTGACTGACTATTCTTCGTTCTCATTCTTTTCTTTTATTATCAAATTGTTTATATATACACACACATACATTTATTTTGCATTGTGCAAGAAATCCAACACTATAATAGGCGTATAATAATGCATAATTCATTAAATTATGGCCATTATACAGACTATAAAGATTTTAGAACATCAGAATTCTAATTGATCTATTTGCATAAATTTAAGATTTAATAATATAATTTAAGTGCATTAATAATAAAAAAGAATAGAAATTATAGATTTTCTATAAATGGCTAATTCCTTAAGTTAAAATTAATCAAAATTTTTATGTATAATTGTTCAAATGATTTTAATATTTATATAAAAGTAAAAGATGCGGTTAAATAAAATTGCTTTTTTCAACAGCTATTTTAAAAATTTGAGTGTTATATTATAATCTTATTTAATTAAAAACTAAATGTATGAACACTGTAAGGAAATAGAAAGAAGAAATAGAAATAGAATTTGAAAGAATTGGGTGGGGTGGGGAATCAAGACAAATATAAAAGTAACATTATGCAATCGTGACAAAAAAAAAAAAAAAAAAGGGTGATATCTTTAAGGAAATATCAAAGGCTTAAAAAATAAATATACATTGACTTTTCTTTTTTGTTAACAATAATAATAATGGGGGGGGGGGATGTAAAAACCATGAAAAATAAAGATTATGAAGAAAATGCCTTAACAATTACATAAATGTGAAGAAAGTAGCACTCAAAGATAAAGTAGCGATTAATAATTGGAGGGGGGGGGGATGAAGGAATCACTCTTCGGCTAAGTACAGCTTAAGAAAAATAATATAATTTATTTCATATTTGTTAAAAGATTACATGGTGATTTTGAAATTAAGAAAATTCAACTGGTGGGTCCTGTTTTCCGGAGACTCTTCAGAAAAGCAATGGACACGATTTCTCAAAAACTAATGCACCAATCTTGTTTAAATTTTGCATACTTCTTCAAAATAGAATTGACTAGTATTGAATGAAATTGAAAAAATTATTATTATTTCATACTTGCCAACCAATTTTAATAAAAAAAGGGAAGATTTTTGTTGAAAAACCAGAACATTTCATAAAAAAACGGAAGATTTTTTTTTTACTTCTTTATTACGTCAAATAGAAAAAAAAATACAGCTTTACAATTTTAATATTTTGAAGCAGTCTATAAAAACGTTTTACTATAGATTGATTATACTAAATATATAAAAGTTTTAAATGAAGTTATTCCTCTTCAACATATAAATATCTACAAAACAGAATCTGTAAGAAATTTATTTAACAATAGACAAAAAACTTAGTTAAGTTAAAGTATAACTAATTTTTTAAATAAATAGAATATGATTTTTGTGTATGTACATTAATCATACATATAAAAAAAAAAAAAGTAGCAGTAACCAATTATCAGTTTCAAACATGCATAAAACCAACTAAGTATTAATTTTCTTAAATTGATTTGGAACAAATTTTCCTACCTGAAAAAATTATTCTTAATTTTTTTCCTATGTTTACACATTTGGTATAAATATGACATACAAATATTTAATTTAATTGAGGAAAAGTAAACAGATTCATTAAATTCAGCAATAAAGATCTAAAAATAATTACATACGTGAAAAATATTGAGCACTTCCATTGTTTTATTGTTTCTAGAATTGATCATTGATCACAATCCGGGAAAAGGAAGGGGGGGGGGGGGGAATACAAAAATAATTACAGAGTAAGAAATATTAAACTCTTTCAACTCTACTTCTAGAATCTAATGAAAGAAGTTTAAAAGAAATATTATCATTTATGTTGCAGATGGATAAAGATTAGGAAACAAAATACTTCTGCAGAATATTTGATTGCTGATCACTAGTTGGAAATAAATAAAAGGGGGGGGGGGGGTAAAAATAATTACATCAGCAAGAAATATTTAACAATTCTATTTTTTTACATGTTCTAGAATCTCATAAAACAAGTTTGAAATGAATATTGACATTTATGTTATGGATGGAAAAAGATTGGAAATCAGGAGTTTTCGTTGAACATTTGGGTTTTCTTTTTAAAACGAACGATATCCGCGACTTTCTTAAAAACGGAAGATTTCATCATCTGTCCGGAAGACCGGAAAATACGTTAAAAAACCGGAAGTCTTCCGGGAAAACCGGAAAAGTTGGCAAGTATGCGTTTGATATCCTGAAGGTCCGGAGTGCTAATTTTTGCAGACAATTAGTAGAAAAGATGTCAATTGATGAAAGAAAAATTATCGTTGATTACGCAGTATTCTAAGAATTTTTGAAAAGCTTTTTTAAGAAGCCTTTTACTTACATCTCTTTTTAGAAGCAAAAAAGAGTTTTTTGTGGACTACATTGGGCGGAATATTCACTAAAACGTCAACGAAACAATTAACAATACAAAATAAAATTGATTAGGAAAAGCACATAAACATTAACGAAATCAGTAAAATGTTAAGTTATAATATAAAAAAATAATAATAAACTAGAATAATAATAAAAAGGTGCCTCAAACGAATAATTAAATTGCAGATATTGGCCCTTAATCAGAAAATGAAATCACAAAACTTATAGACAATCGTGTGGTGCTGCCATCTGTTGTGAATTTGAAGAAATAATATATCTTTTCTTAACACGGCTCAAATTTCCCCAATTTCGGTTAATAAATAAAAAAATTACATTTTTCTTTTGCGAATTAAATTGTATTTATTCATTTATTATTATTATTTAACGTCCTTGAGATAGAAACCTTTATTAAAAATGTGTTGCAATATAAATTTGGTCAATTACAATATTTATTAAAATTTATCAAGCCTTCCATGTATAACACAACATATATAACTAACCTTCACTTGCAGCCCACCGAAACCTATCGGATACTGAACGTCGAATTTATAAGGTGTGGATTAACAGTGATAATATTTACGCGAGAGTCCTAGGTTAGAATGCTTTCCATGGGGGGATGACTGTCTTTCTAACAGCTTCTTTCCCTATTCACGCGAAATTCCGAAAAAAGTAAGAAAAACTCCTGATAACCTGATTAGTGACATCTAGGATCGATATCAGCAACTTCTGTCTACTAGATGAGAAAACAGAGCCTCTCAATTTCTGGACAGTGTCAAAATTGATTTAAAATAGGTTAAAATTAGTCAACTTTAATAAGAGCTTTTAATCATACTTTGAGTAACTAAGGTAAAGCTAGGAGAGATTGCGCACATAGGGGATCGGTAGGAAGGAGTTCAATGGGTGCTCTGAAACTCAAGGTAGTTCTACAATATCGATAGCGGAATGCTCATTTAAATGTGCATGTTCATTGCTTGAACACTCTAAGATTAAACGTGTCTCGGTGATGTTTTCGTGCATGGATGAATCCGAGGCTATTTTCAACCCTCAGACGGACTTTGAAAAGGGCAAATTTTTTAATGTTGTTTACGCAGCACAGTTTTTTAATGCAGTAAAATAAAACTTATTTCGATATAAGATTAAAAATGAAATTGCGTATACGATAATAATGCTTATAACTATCATTTTAGACACCATAAAAACAAGCTAAAAATTCACAATTACATAATTTTGAGTTATAAGTGTCATGAGGAAGAAACAACAGCTCAGTGGCCGGATATATCCGTCAGAAGCGGTCAGATGGTTAAGAATGTTTTTTATATAGCAAATATTTGAAGTCATACTGAAGAAATGACCAATTAAAGAAGCGAGATTTAAGATAAGGGAATTAAGTCCCAACAAGATCACTTACAGCGAGTAGAGTTTAGATTCGAGTTCCAAATAGTTTAGCTTCAGAGAACTCGAATAGAGCTTTCTTCTTCGTGGGTTACTGAAAAATTTAAAAAACGCTTTTCTGAAAACAAGTTACTTCACGCAAAGTAACAAATCAATTTTATACAATTAAATTTAACTGCACAAAAGGTGTATTATTTATACAATTAAATTTAACTGCACAAAAGGTGTATTATTTATACAATTAAATTTCACCTGTCATTCCATAATTTAATGCATTTACGTATTTCACATATTTCTTCGTTACATGCATTATAACTAAATATTTAGCATTCCATAGTAATCATCCCCTCTCCTTTCTGAAGTTCATAAAATCGTGTTGAGTTGTTTTATATTCCTCATTATTTATTACGCGCGATATACATATTTCAGTTATTTAATGTGTAATATCATTTTTTTTTTTTTTTTTATAAGGCTGAAGATAAAACAACCTGGCAAATATTACTCCATACTTGCCAACCATCTCATTATGAACCGTACAATTTTTAGTACACGCCTTTTTTTTTCACACCAATAATTTTTTAGAGGAATTTTAGTCTTAATTAATCGTAACAACATTTGGAGAGAATAACTCTAAAAATATAGTGGTGGGAGAAAAGGGGCGTTTTTTCAGGGGGCGTTAACAATTTTACGGTTATTAATGAGATGGTTGGCAAGTATGTTATTCGATTTTATTGATATTTATTTACATTTAACAAACACTATCTTACCGCTGATTAAATCAAAATAAAAATTTACGTACGTACATTACAAAAATATGTAAATTACTAAATTTCATAAACAAATTTATGCGTTATTATGCGTTGAAAAGTTTCGTTCTTTATGGGACACTCTACAATACAAAGATATTATTCAAGATAAAGAAAAAATTCGATTGAAGAAAACAAAAGCAAGACGCAGCAAGTTTATAGAAAACTACTTCATGGAATGAAAAGTATTTTGAAAACAAAAGAAAATACATCATATTCATTTCTTTAAAAGCCTTCCTAGAATTTTGAAATTTCCTTGAGTGCACTTTTTACGATATTTTCAAAGATATAGCTTTCTTTTTTTCCTGCATCTAGTTTTTTTTTTTTTTTTTTTTTTTTTTTTTTAATAGATTTTTTTTTCTTTTTTATACTTGTGAGTTATGAATTCATTTTGAAAAGGATTGTATCTTTATTGCTAGTATTTCTCATAATGTTTAAATTTGAAGAAACTGTTTACTTAGAATAAATAAATAAAATTGTTTTCTTTTAATACATAAACATTAATAAAAAAAAAAAAAAAAAAAAAAAAAAAAAAACTGGTGTGAAACAACCACACGACTTCCGTTACCCACTATTACACGTATTATATCCATTTTTTGGAGATAATGTGATCAGAAGACATAAAAGTGACTTACAGAAATAAAAACATAATTTTTTCCTGTAAGAGAAACTTCATACACATGTAAAGGCATATAAAACGAAACTTACATATAGAGAGGTAAAAATAAGAAAAAAAAATGGTAGAGTTATTTTTTGAAGCAAAAATTTCGGAGATCTAAAACTGACCTACATCAGCAGGATGACTGTTAATTTTCCTCTAATAACCACGTAATACATGGGAAAGGAATGGGTTTATACAACAATTTTCAAGAAGACTGTTAGAGCTGTTTTTGAGATACCAACTTTTATCAAAACTCAATTATTGACCGGAAAACAATAATTACATACAAAAGGATATTTAAAGGGGAGTTAATAGGGCGAATTTGAAAAAAATCCGTACAGCCATTTTTAAATGAACGCGCTTCAGAGACCTGAAATTGAGCAATTTATACAGGACGCCTATGAATTTTCCTGAACTAATCAATTATATCATTCAAAAGGACATCTAATAGAGTGTTTATATAGCAAATTTGAAGAAAATCGTTCGAGTCGTTTTTGATATACGGACTTACGGTCCCACTTCCGATTTTTTCAATTTTCACCGAAATTTGGAAAATTCTTCTGTACACCATATCTGTTTCAATTCTGAATTTTTGTAGTTCTATCTTTATTAGTTTCGGAGATATAATAGCCAGAAGATTTCACACATACACACATACATACACACACAGACACAGAGACCAATTGCCAAAAACCACTTTTTTGGACTCAGGTAACCTTAACGGTCCTCTTCACCTACCGTCGCCGGAAGCCCGAGTCAATGTTAATCTATGGGAAAAGTTTCTTTACAAATAACTTATTAACTAATATATATTTTTAAATTCTGTTTTCGCATTCAGAAAATTCCCAACTGTTCAATTGACGGACCTTTTTTAAAAATGTATTTTTTTAATTTTTAATATTTTATTTTGAAATTGCAAAATGAAAAAAATCACATTTTGAAAATTCGTATTTTGCAGCTTCAAAATAAAATATAAAAAATAAAAATAATAATTTTTTAAAAATGGTCCGTCCATTTAACAGTTGGGAAATTTCTGAATGCGAAAACAGAATTTAAAAATATGTGTTAGTTAATAAGTTATTTGTAAAGAAAAATTTCCCATAGAATAACATTAGCTTCGGCTTCCGGCGGCGGTGAGAGAAGCGGGTTCTTCAAGCGTGTAAATCAGGTAAAATCTCGATATCGAATTTTTGGACCGAATGCAATACTTCCATTACCTACGGTAGTAGGGTAATGGAAGTAATATATTAAAATTTTTTGAAATAAGACGCCAGATCAAGTTAATTAATGAACTCATTTAAGGTCCTTTGCTGGTATAACTAACCCTGCGCATATTTTTTTGTAGTCAGAATTTAAGCGAGGCAATGACCGTTGATTCCTAATACGAACAAAATAATTTCACCAACAAAGTTTTATCTCTCGAACTCAATATCCATGTTTATGTATACACTGTTTTAAACAGTGAACTGGTTGAGGATTAGAATTCGAACTTCTTATACCTATCTCGTTTGCGTATTTCTAATCCTTGCACCATCGCCATCTATCGGATGTTTTTTGAGTTAATTTTTTTCTTATCGCAAAAAAAAAATCTCATGACCTAGAAATGCTAAACATGCAAACTATTTTATATTTCGATTACTTTTTCAGTTTTTATGAATTTTTAAAGTTTATACGACGGACTTTTTGCCGACCTAGTATTGTACTTTCCATAAACTTAATACTTAGTGGCTCACTTCTTAAACTTGAGTATTAAAAAACTTTAAATTAAATAAAAAAAAAAAAAAAAAAAAAAAAACGGTCTTCTAAAGATTGCAAAAGTAAAATATTGAGCCAAAAAATCACAGCACTTTATAATTTTATTTGAATGCAAATGGTTCTCTAAAAATAAGACATGCTGATTAAATTACAGGCCGTTTTATTTATTTATTTATTTATATTTTATTATTATTTTTTTTTTTTATAGAGTTAATAAATTATATACTCAGCATTTAGCATAAAAATGGTTTTATTGTATTAGTTCATAAATTTAAAGAATTAATTAAGAGGGGAAAAAAACATGAAATATTTCCTTACCTGCAACAATTATCATCTACGATTAAAAAAAAAAAAAAAAAAAAAAATAGTGAAACATTTATTTTTGAATTTTACGGAAATATTTATTTTTGATACATAATAAATAAACACATTAAGTGCTATTTTTATGCATGAAATTGTTATTATTATTAATATTAATTTTTGCCATCTCGCTTAAGCTATATTTCGTAGGGGAGGGAAAAACTGCAAACTTTTTTTTTTTTTTTTTTTTTTTTTTTTTTTTTAGTAAATTGATTGAAATATATATCTAGTTTTAACATTATTAAATACTAGTTAGTTGTAGGGCGAATAAGGCGCCTGTTAAAAAATGATCATTTCACTTTATTTATTTTTCACTTGAAATAATTCATTTGCTAGCAAGCCCGTGCGAATTTTTCGAACTTTATTTATCTCTTCGTTACCTTTAAAATTTAAAATTAGGATTATTATTTTATAGACGCCATTTTTTCATATGCATGAGCAAATTTAATATTGTGTATATATATATACATTTTTATTTATTTTTTTTTTTTTTCACGTGAAAGCATATTTCATTTCATATGCTGAAAAGAGAAAAAAAAAAAAGAACAATTAAAAATTTAAATATCTATTTAAAAGCTATGCCTATTTTCATATTTTAATTAATTTTAAAAAACCTAATCAAAAATTCATTACAAATAAGGTACCAAATGAACAGGGCGACTTTTCTGAATCAGTTGGATTAATCAGATCGGACAATTAGATTTTTTGAAATTAATTAAAGTATGAAAATTAGGTGGCAACTTGCGGTCACGCACAGGCAGTGTCCAAGGGAATCTCTTAGATTTTTTATGTGTGACAGAGTCGGTCAGTGATGAGAGTAAACTATATATGCTGATTTATTAGAGTTTATTGTACTTGGATGTGCATTTCATTAAGACAATTTTTATGCATTAATTTACTTATCTTTATTTTTAGATTAACCTTAAGAGTTCAAAATTTCTCTGTCTGGATTTGTTTACATTCTTGTGAAATTCAATATATCTGGCTGTAAATTTAATTCATACTTAACTAAACATAAATAATTTACCATTATATCTAGCAAATTATTGATAGTTATAATAAATAATTACTGTGAGCTTTAAAATCGTTGCATAGCAGAATGAATTAATGCGCTGTTAAAAAAAAAAAAAAAAAAAATATATATATATATAATCCTCTTTCATAAAAGAAATTTCCTTGCGTCCCAAGTGCTAGAAAATATTCATACGCTATGCAAAAAATAGGTTTAACATTTTTTTCTATAACTGAACAATACAGCAAATATATGTACACAATAGGCTTTTTTTTTTTTCTTTCCGTATGACACACTGTAAAAAACTCGCATTAAACAAAATTCCCCTCTTAGAATCGAACCAGGGTCCACCGTATAGCACATAATAGACGATGACGCTACCTCACAGCCACAGAAGCACAGTCTACCCTGTTACATACCACTTTCTAACCTTGTTTTGATACCAAGTTTTTCGTATTCAAAAGAGAAAAAATATGCCACCAGATAAAATCTGTATCAAGAATTACAATTTATCTTGTTACGGAAATATATTTTTCTTGTGATAGATTGAGATTTAGTTTTACACTAACCTTCTGTAGCTTTAGAAAGTATAAACTTCCTAGGAAAGGTTTTTTTTTTTTTTTTTCTTAACAGTATGACACAATATATAGAAACACGTGTAATTTTATCATTAGTAGACATTGATTAAAACTAATTTCTAGAACTAATGGAATTAAATATTCACACTATGCTGCATTTTTATATGCATGTAATTACAACAAATTTATGCATTTATTTATTTATTTTTGTTTTTAAATTTACCTTAAGATAAATTTCTCTATCTGGATATTTTTATATTCTTATAAAATTCAATATATTGAGATTTGTATCTAAACTCCAATGTATAGCAAACTGAGCATGAACAACATGACATTCTAGTCAGGTAAATATTGATATCTGCAATAAATAATTACCCAGAGCCGCGACCACTGTTGCATGCCATAATCAATTACTGGTATTATATATCATGAGACTTATTGAACGAGTGTGCTCGTATTTATCAAATAAACAATATGAAAACAAAGACAGTAAATAACACAAAGGAAAAAGAATATATTTTGATCTGAATATTTATGTGGTTTCAAATAACCGAAAGAAGTATTATTATTGGAAAATTGGTTATTTGATAGATTTTATGTATGTATATATATATGTATATTATAAGCCCTTTTTTTTTTCCTATTTATTATAAAAGTTATTCCATTTTACTTCCATATTACAAGTGAGTTATTTTTTATGATGTTACGTATTTAATAATCAGTCATTTTGAGAATATCAAATTGAAATAAACTTCTATTAGTCTCAGAGAAAATTTAGTATAACTGAGTTTAACGGAAAAACAGTAATCTGCAATATTATATCAACAATATCGGTTCGAATCAAGTCAGTTACAATTATGATTTAGATAAGAATTTGTGTGAGATTAGGTTGTATTGTCTGTTAAGAGAGTGGATAATTTTAATCATATTTTAAAGAGTTTTACCACGCCCCCTGGTGGTCAAAATAGGAATTTATAATCTATTATAAATAAGTAATATTTCGTATACATGATTAAGTACAATAACTATATAAAGTGAAATCAGGATTTTAGTAATAGCTTACAGTACCCCTAACGGCGAAATTTTTATGAAAAGTGTTGGAATGAAAATATTTGCGTGAGATTGGATGGATGGTTGGATTTTACGTCGCGCTAGTGCTGCGCAGATGAGGAATTGGCGACGGTCTGGGACACACCCCTAAAGGTGGTCCGGAGACATGCCATCACAGTTTTGATCCTCCACGGAAGGGATAGCTCTCCCACTTCGGTGACCCCCCAGAGGTATAATTTTTGGAATATATTGTGTGAGATTGGAATATATTGTGTGTTTGAGTGAGTGAATTACTTTAATAATTTTGAAAAACGATACAAAGCGTCCTCTGGCGGCGAAAATATATATTTATAATCTATTGTGAATAAATAATTATTTCGTATACATAAATAATCATAATCATTGTAAGATGTAAAATTATAATTTTATAGCTTACAGCGACCCCTACCGGCAAAAATACGTTGCTTATTAATCCATTATTAATGTGAAGCTATATAAATGATTATAATTGCTACTATATTTATATTGAAAATTCAGCATTCATCTTTAAGATTATTCGAATTTTAGGCTAATTTTAAGAAATAATTAACTACACTTCGACTCAATAGTTTAAAAACTTTTGCAAGTAAACTCATATATATTGTGCTACATATTTAAGTCATAACGTAATTAAAAGTGAAATTGAAAACTTGGGTACATAAACACCTAAAATTATTTTAAATACACATACGTATTTATAAACGAAGAAAAAATACCGCATGCATATTATAATTCGTTTTATATATGTATTTATAAATGCATTTTAGTTTTAATATCCACTATATATCCCAAAATACTGTGGAGTGGAAGTAAGAGTAAAGGAACACTAAGAAAAAAATTCTGTAACTTACATCTACAATCTAAATTGTGTCTCTAGAAAAAATAGTTCCATGTCATCCATATAAATTCTAGTCCCCTTTGAAAGCGAGTTCTAGAAACATCTATTAGACTTCTAGAGCGTTTGCCTGTATTACCGAAGGCAAAGTTATTTTAAAATCTCTGCAAATAAATGAGACTACAAGAGGCGGGTTTCAGCAACTATAATCTTGGTTTATGACCCAATTCTAGAAAATCAAGCGAGAATTTCTCGCAATACAAAATATTCAGAATATTGTTTCATCATCTAGAAATGTGTAGACTAGAAATTCTTGACCATTTCGTCCGTTAAGTTTATTTGCCTGCCTTATGCATTTAGCTCAGAAATCTATTTCTTATTTAGGGATTTAGAAAATGACCACTTATTCATTCTAGATGAAGGCAGTATATTTTTTTTTATCACGGTGAATTTATAATAAATCACAATGTTATTTTGAAATATACGAAGAAAGATTATTTAAATAAATAATTTAAGAAATAAGTATTATTTTACATATAATACATTATTACATCAACAAAGTAATTGAAGTTTATTAAAACTGGATATCATTATGCTTTTAATAGTTTAATGATTATTTTAATAATCTTAAACAAAAGTCATTAATCACTGAGAAAATATATATATATATATACCGCCTTCATCTAGAATGAATAAGTGGTCACTTTCTAAATCCTTAAATTAGAAATATAGAATTCCGAGCTATATACCTAAGACACACCAATAAACTGAATAGACGAAATGATCCAGAATTTCTAGTCTGCACATATCTAGATGGTTAAACAATATTCCGAATCTTCTGAATATTTCGTATTGAGAGAAATTCTCGCTTGATTTTCTATAATTGGGTCATAAACCAAAATTGTATTTGATGAAACCCGCCTCTTGCATTCGTATTTACTTGCAGAGATTTTTACATAACTTTGCCTTCGATAATATAAGGAAACGCTCTAGAATTCTAATAGGGGTTTCTAGAACTCACTTTTAAAGGGGACTAGAATTTATAAAGATGACATGGAATTATTTTTTCTAGAGCCACAATTTATATTCTAGATGTCAGATTCAGATACAGAATTTTTCTCCGTGAAATCTATAAAAACATTTTATCTATTATTACGAGTTATATTTTTAAGATAGTAAGGGTTAAAAACATATATTAAAATTTTTATAACAACATTTAAAAAACATAAACTTTAAAATTAATTTTTACATTAATAATTATTAAATAGTAAGGTACTGAGACAGTTTATTAGTAATTATTTTTTTCCCTTATTTGCATTTAAATTTTAACTCTTTATAAGACTAATAAATTTATATATATATATATATAAACATATTTAAAAAGTATATTTGTATATTTTATATCATTTAAATATGTATTGCAATCTTTAAGATCTTTGTATACAGAATTATATTCTTATAAATTAACATTATTAAATTTTAATATTTTTTTTAAATAATTGTTTCAATAATCATAATTGCATGCTTTAAAATCATTTATACGAAAGGCATATAAATTTTAAATGCGTAAAAGACGCTGTGTGCTTATGAATACTTTTGTAGTAAATAAAATGAAAAGATTAATTCATTTGGAATTTAGAAGTAGAAACACTAAATATTTCTTTAATTATTTTAAATATCTGGAAATGAACACACATTTTTATAATTTTAGCTAGCAAGTAATTTATTTATTTTTATCAGATTATGTATTCGCATTTATTTTAATTTTTGAAAAAGTTTTTATAAAATAAAATTAATTTAATATTTACGATATACATACATATATATATATATATATATATATATTTAATTATATGTATCATAAAGCAATACTGCAATAAAATTTCTTCAATACCTAATGATGAAGATTTAATGAAATAGTTAATAAAACGTAAAACTAAAAAACTATGGTAATAATTTGAAATTTTCTTTTAAAGCAATTATACAATGTTATGAATCCAAAAATCAAATTATTTAACTTAAACATTATACTAATTAAAATATTTATTACTGAAAAATCTTGTGGTGATCTCTTTAAAATATGTTTTAAATGCGTACAAAAGGTATGAGAAAATTTTATTTTACTGCGTTTCAGGGGGAAAAAAATCATATTTTAAAAGGAATGCAAATTAAATAATGAATTCTATGAAATATGTTTAAAATAACGATGTGAAATAAAATTTTAATTGTAATAGTAATTAAGTTGCATTTTTTAATGAAAATTAATGTATTTTGCGTATTCTCAAATTTTATTTATTTATTTATTCTCCAAATAATTAATATGTAATACTTGGGTGCATTGCATAAATATGATAGAACACACAAATATGCTTAAATAATTAATATATATTGTTTTCTATTTCTTAAAACATTATTTTCTATTTTTAATTAAACTAAAAACTTCTTTTTCTTTTTTACTCAAATTTCAAATTCAGTCCCCCCCCCCCACATTTATTTCATAACCCTTAAAAATACTTTCAAATGAATACTCAAAATTCATTAATAATAAAATTAATTAATATAGCTAGAACCGTTTTTTTTTTTTTTTATTTTAGAAGAAATGTTAAATTACTAAAATGCGTGATTTAAATAATTTGGAAAATTAACATTTTTAACTTTTATATAAAGAATGACTTATTTTAAGTTTAACTTATTTACTTTAAATTATTTAAATATAAATTACAATATAAATAAACATAGTATTGTATTGGAAATGTATTAAGAAAACGCTACATTTCCTTTACTAAATATCTGTAATTAAAATTAAAATACTTTTTTAAATGAAATGATTAATAGTAAAATATAATTAGAAGTTTTGATTCAAACCAATTATCGTACCAATTATGAAAGCGTCTCAGTATTCAATTATTAAAACTAGGATTCATTTTAACATAAATAGGTATATAAATGAGGAAACTCCGCATTCACTTGCAGATACAGTTTCCATTTTCAAAGAAATTTTAAGGAATTTTTCTCTAAATGTATAATGATTCATTTGAGATTAGATATTAATGTTTGAAACATTATTTATTCCTTATTTTAAAATGATTTTTATATTCTTATTTTATGATTTATTATTAAACTGAGAGTTTAAATTATCAGAATGAAAATAAAGAGATATTTTTTCAAAATAAAATACATTTTTAACCTTAATCTTCATAATTATTAAAATTAGACAATTAGGTTTTGTAGAAATGTTATAATTGGATGGTACTTTAAAAAAATACTAAGTTGAAAAGTTAAAATATAAGTATAATTGCAGAAAATAGAAATATTAGTATATCAACATGACCTCCCAGAAAAAAAAAAAAAAAAAAAAAAAAAAGTTTTTTTTTTTTTTCCTTTTTTTTTGTGTGTGTGTGTATTTACACACTATAAAATATTTCTGCTTAAAATATGTAAATTCTAAAATTTTCCTAAATACAGTTTCTGTTTATGAAAACTACAACAACTTGTTATGAAATTACATTTCGATCAGTTAAAAGTCACTTTCCGGTAACCTGATAAGATTTTTATCAATGGTAACAGATTTTATCTGGTGGGTATATATATATTTGTGTTTTGGATACATAGAACTTGGTATCAAATCAGCATTGGGAAGTATTAAGTAACAAAATGGAATGTGATTCCGTGGCTTCGAATTAATGTCATTGTCTACTATGCGATGGAACCAGGTTCGATTTTGGCTAGTACAGCAAGAGAACTTTTGTTAATACCACTGTTAAAAAAATGCAATTTTGCTGACATAAATTATCTGTAATTACAGAAAAATACGTTTTGTCAAAGTAATTTTTCCGTAATTTACGACTTTTTTTCTCAAATTACAGAGAATTTCTGGCAGCAAAATTGCATTTTTTTTATGTGTGGCACAAATAAAAATTTTGCGCTAGGTGAAATCGTATCATGGCACGACAAGAGCTGAAACCGAAACAGGGTGAAACATTTTAGCATAATTAAGCACTTGATTAGACCAAAACTCGGTACTACAATAATTCAGCCGTATTATGGAAAAATCCTTTACCGTGATTTGGTGCATTTTTTCAACAAGAATCGTCAGATTACGTTAGAAGCTTTCACCATCATATGGTTGCAGCTACTTGAACGACGTTTTGGTTCAACCTCATACATTGCAGCTACTGTAATGCCAAATGTTGATTCAACCTTGAACCGAGGTTTTTAACAGTGTGCGAGTTTTTTTACAGTGTGACTTACGGAAAAATATCTGTTATTTAACAATGTTTTCTGTATTACTAAAAATCTTGCGAAGTATTTTATGAATATTTTCAGGCAACTGTGCTGCCAGAAATTTTCTGTAATAAAACAGACTTTTTCTTATTTACGACGCATGTATGCGTACAGCGACAGTTTTCACAAAAATCATCCGATAAACTTGAAATCCAAATCAAATATTTACAAGTTATATGAAATTAGCTCTGCAGTGTTTGCTATATGTAAAGAATATGGCCCTAATATGGCATTTTTATAAATATGGTACCGTAACTTTCGGTCTATAAGCCGCACGACAAATAAATCAATTTGACATCAGAAATTGTAATTAACATTTATAGTTATGTTATTAAAGCGTATTGTTGTGTACAAAATTTCATTGATTATTTTATCTATAAAAATTTTGGTGTAAAGCAGGAGTGTCTAGCCTGCGGCTTATACGCTGTAAATTACAATGTATATTCATGATGAATATAGCCCATATAAAGAGTATGGCATTTTTATTAAGTGTGACACGCACACACACACACAAAAAAAAAAAAAAAAAAAAAATTATTCTCATTATTTAACCATGGAAATACAATATGTATAATTTCTTGGAGAAGAGCCAAGAAATTAAGCCTTCTTTTTAAGACCTAAAAAGTTTTATATATATGTATGGTCGTTTGCAGAGCAAACACGGTTAAAAGATTCATTCTATTGACATAACGTATGGTATAAATACACATTATTTACTTTGATGTATGTATGCATGTTTGGTTCATGTGAAGGAGACACAAAAAATTAGTTTCTTTTTCCGAACCTTTTTTTTGTTTAATGAGAAAAATGAAATAATGAGAAAAGAAATAGATATAAGTATTTGATAAAAATGTTTTAAGATTTTACAGAAATTATTACAAATTTCTTGAATCACTATATTGTTGTAAAATTATTTAAGAATAAATATAAATTAAAGACAGACTAAATTTAACTGCTATTGAATGCAAATTTATTTAATAAAATTTTGTTATGAATCAATACTAATAAAATATAACGCTAGAAAAATGCAAAAAAATAACCTTAAAAATTTTTAATATATGTAATTAAAAAATGACAGATATTTATTTTAATATATTTTAATTAGTATGTTACGGCCACCATAAGTAATTTTACCGATTAAAGAGTACACATTATTATTATTATTATATTTATTATTATTATTATTATTACTTAATTCGTTTTAAAGATATTGAGGAGTTTATTTTTAAATATATCCATTCTGAAAATTTTTACCTTACATGTACAAAATTGATCATGAATGCAATATTTTTCTTCTTTTATATATATATACATATATATATATATATTGTATATCAGTAAAATATTTTCTTAACATAGAAGATAATCTAGCAATCAAAAATTATCGATGAATCTCCGCTATACCTGAAATTAGACGATGATAAGGATTTCTAAAATCTTAATTTCTAAAATCAAAATGAAACTAAGAAATTCTCTTTAAAGCAATTCTCATATTCCTCAAAGCATTTAAATATTCAACCTTTAAAGACCAGATTCATTATGATAAATATTTAATTAGAAAAAAAAAGACTTTTTTCTTACTATCTTACTTTAATACCATTTCGCCTCTTAATACATTCAAAATTTCATAGAAAATCTAATAGTATATTTCTTTAAAGTATCTTAGTACTTACATAAGGACGAAAGTGAGAATTAAAGATTTATTAAAAGATGCATTATAAGGTGTTTTTCGTAATAATAGTATAGTGGGAGATTTAATTAAAATATTTTTTTTTTAAAAAGCATTTCTCAAAAGTATATATTTGCATATTCAAAACGATAAGGTTTATTAGAATGATGATTGTTAATAAAAGTTGCAATATTGTTTAATGAACCATCTTATTCATTAAATATATGTAATATTAGCAATAATAAATAATTTTAAATGTTAACACATTAAATAATAATACATATTGATATTTATATTTTAAGAAAAAAAACTCTTTATATACCATGTTTTAAATTTTCTGATGGATTATAGAGCTCTTATCAATGTGCATAAAATTTTTAAAGTGATAATGACGTCCATTTTTGCCACATGCATAATTTAACCTTTTACAATTTTTTAACGTTCACGTTTAATTAAATGTATTTATTTTTAGGTCGAAAGAAAATGAACTCGTATTTTTTTTATTTATTTATTTATTTATTTATTTTTTGCAACAATTAAATTATAGCTAATATTTTAATAGCTATTTTAACGCTACTAGGATGTTATTGTTTTCATATTTTAATTAATTATAAGAAAACTAATCAAAAATTCGAAAATCGGACTTCGAAGTAGTGTGTTGTCACCGGGTTCTGAGCTACTGTGAAAGATTCAAATGTCTAGCTAGTAGGGAAGTTAGTTAAAATTGGATTGCAAGATTTGTACCGGGCAAACAAACAAGCAAACATGCAAACAAACATACAAACAAACATACAAGAATAGAAGTTAATAAAAACATGGTAAAAAATTTCTATAAATAACATTTTATGTACCGTTTAATTTTTTTGTTATACAGTAAAAGAACGATTCATTATGAATAACGTTCGTTACCATTAAAAGAAGAAAATCTCGAAAATACTTTTAATTTAAAATATATTATTGTTCATTAAAGTATACATATTTAAAAGTATTATAATTTCAAACCACTCACACTAAAGCTCTAGATTGTTTTCACTTTAAAGACAGAAATATATTGTTCATACTTAAGAACAAAATTGACGCTTAGAGATTCATTAAAATTTCATTAAAAACTCTTTTTAATAATAGCAGTGTTTAGATTTCCTTATTTTGTTTTACTTAAATATAAATATTATAATTAAAAACTATTCACTTTAAAGTTCTAAAACACTTTTACTCTAAAGGCAGAAATGCATCCAAATACTTACGTAAGAACTAAATTAAGATTTTGAAATTCATTGTCAATCCTTTATAATAATAACAGTAATGAGGATTATTTAAAGTATTTTTCGATTAATATTTTCAAAAGTATATGTTTTCGAATATTAAAAGTACTTTAGTGAATAACAACAATAAATCATTTGAAATTGGTTCCTTGGAATATTAAATAGGATTATTTTAAATTTCATTTTAAAGTAAAATTACTAGACAATATCCAAAATAATTTATTCATTTAAAATTCGAAATTGGTTCCTTGGAATGTTAAACAGCATTATTTTAAATTTCATTTTAAAGTAAAATTTCTAGACAATATCCACAATAATTTATTCATTTAAAATCCAATTAAACAATTTCTAATTCCTCCTTAAATACCATTTACCTCACTCCTTTATATAACTGACATATTTTTCAAATAAAAAAATAATTAATTAACAGATACAGTTCTTTTTTTTTCATTCTGCATTTCTCATCGCATTTGAAAAACACTTATTTTTATGATTTGTAAAAAACCAAAAATAAATTTTTTATAGATTTTTATTTATTTTCTTCAATTAATGGTTGATTCTCCGTAGACTTAAAGAAATGTCTGCAGAGGAAAGTTATGATGAATTACTTTCAAGAAATGTTTTTTAACTGTCATCAGTGATAATAAGAATAATAATGATAAAAACTTTTGAAATTAAAATTGCATTTGCATGTGTAATATTTTATTTTATATTTTTTTAAAAAAGGAAAAATTAGCTAAGAAAATAAATTTTCAATCAAAATCGAAAAGTAAAAATTGTATATCTATTTTTTCTAAATGAAAATTATACATATATATAAGTTTTATCAATCAATTTTTTTTTTTTTTTCATTTCGGGAAAAAGTAATTAATTATTAACTGCAAATAAATTTGATTAAATTCCACAGAAATACAATTTTCACGAAATTTTAAAACATAATTAATAAAATAGAGTTTGTTGTTTTAATTAAAGTAATTTTTTTTATTTTTTTTATTCCGAATGACAAGTTATTCTCCGATTTACTTATTATATATATATATGTATATATATCTTGTTATACATCATTTCTTTACCCCTATATATACATGTTTATACATGTTTATCAATGCAAATTACATATGTATATATATATATATATATATGAAATATTTTATACATATCTGAAATATATAAAATAAAAGTTTTTGTAAACAACAACAACAACAAACAAACAAACAAACAAACAAACAAAAGGATAAAATTTAACAATCGTGAATTTTCTGTATGTTAAAACGAATTAAAAAATATGCTTCATGCAATGAATAAGATATATACTTTCGTTATAGGTAAACATGAGAGTCATATGACCTTGACGCTTACTAATATAGGGCAATAAAGTTGAGGTTGAGTGAGTTAAAGGTCGCAGTAGAGCTACGCATTTCATTATGTTGAAAACCTGGTTAAAGAAAAGAAATTGGGTAGATATTCTGCGGCTTAACTTCGCAATAGAGAAACTCTGGGACCATTGCGACGGTCTGGGTTGGGTTGGTTTGGGTTGATTAAATTCGCAGTCTTAAACTTGCATAAAATATCCATGTATTATATACATATACTAATAGTCATATACATGAATATAGGGGAGAACCGTGTATTATCGACCCCCTAAGCGCATAAAACTTAAATTATTAAAATAAAAAGATTTAATTTGGTGACTGCTCATTACAATTGCATAGTTACATAGTTTAAACTTGGTAAAGTACTCTGGGAACTATTAATAATTGCAGAAAATAATATTTTTATTTACGTATCGGTGGTCCATATTACACGAACGTATGTGTAATATGGACCAAGTGGTCCTTCCCGTTCCCCAACAGTTGATACACTTGGAATTGTGAAACGAACTATCCAGCATGTTCCCTAACACACTTGTATATCTCTTGGGAATAGTAGAAATGGACGAAAAAAAAAAGTTAATGGACGAAGAAAAAGGGAAAGTCTAAAGGTTATATCCAATGGGTAGTGTGCGAAAGAAGTGATAATTCGATTACCTCTGCTTCCCTGGCCTATTCTATAGCCTCAAAATTTTGAATATGCGACATATGTACGCCGAGCATTAACAAAATCTCTCTGTTTTTATTATGGAACACGGGTCCATATTACACAACACAGCATGGTTCATATTACACGCGTAAACAGAGCAACGTGGTTTCCAATCAAAAATCACTATGCAAATGGATGCCCATGAAGCGCATGTCTAAATTGTTCATAAAATAAGTACATTTGCTACTGTTAACGCGAAAATTATATTACAATTACCTAACAGCAGAAAGTTATACTTCCATTTTAACATATTTGTTACATCAATGATCCTATAAACCGAAGACTCAATTTCATAATCGTCCAAATACAGGTACGCATGTACAAGTCACTCCATGGTTTCTGTAACGATAATATTCACTAAAAGCAATGAGATGATTTCACCATCTAGTGTTGTACATATAAATTTCTTCATGGTCCGTATTACATGAGGGTCCATAATGCACGGTTCTCTCCTACATATAATATGTATGTATTATTTTATTAAATGGACTTCTACCTGTAACGTATTTTAGAAAATTTCATCACCATAGTAAAAGTAAAAATGACATTCAAAAACTTTTCATAAATTTAAAGTTTTGTGTTGGTTTGAAAATATTTTAACAAAATAAATACGACATTATTCTTAAATGAAAGAAACAAAAGTTATTTTAAACGTTGTTCATTTATAAAATTTAATCTCTTGGTATCAAAGCAAAAATTACGAAAACTAACTTTTCTTAGTGAGTATTACCTCTTTTAAAGTCAATTACATATAAATGAAAAAGATTTTAACGCTAGTATATCAACTTTGTCACAGAGAAGTAAATGACAAGATAAACGCTCTATTAAATAAATTTCTTTAAATCTTTTCTCTTAGAAATAATATATTATTATTATTATTATTATTATTATTATTTTATTTATTTATTTATTTATTTTGTTTTATTTCTTTTTTTTTAACGACAAAATATAATAAAAAAATCTTTTTGAAAATGAAATAAGTGTTTAATATTCATAACTCTTTAAATATGCAAAGAGAAAAATATAAGTTGTCACAATAATTTAAACAAATAAAAGAAAGTTTAATATCACGCTGTCATTTAAATTTCTTTCAAAAGATATAATTTGTGAGTATCAAGAACATTTTCTTTGTGTTTAGAATATCAGAGTTTATTTTTGAATAAACGATCATAAAAAGTTTAATTTAAATGCACTCTTTTGACATTTTGTACTATTTTGTCAAATAAAGTGAAATAGAATCGCAAAATATAGTATTTAAATTTTGCTATGATTTTTTAGTTGCACAATTATTGACTTATTTACTGGTTCCCTCATATGTATGTGATGGTCTTAAAAACTTATAACAATACAAGTAAATGACATACACTGAGAAAAAATTCTGTAACTGACATGTAGAATCTAAATTGTGGCTCTAGAAAAAATAGTTCTATGTCATCCTTATAAATTCTAGTCCCTTTTATAAGCTAGTTCTAGAAACCCCTATTAGAATTCTAGAGAGTTTGCCTATATTCTAGAGGGCAAAGTTATTTAAAAATCTCTGAAAAAAAAATGCGAATACAAGAGGCGGGTTTCAGCAACTATAATCTTGGTTTATGACCCAATTCTAGAAAATCAATCGAGAATTTCTTGCAATGCAAACGATACAGAATATTCAGAATATTTAGAATATTGTTTCATCATCTAGAAATGTGTAGATTTGAAATTCTCGATCACTTCGTCTATTCAATTTATTGGCGTGCATTATGCGCATTGCTCGGAAATCTATATTTCTAGTTAAGGAATTTAGAAAATGGCTACTTATTGCTTTTAGATGTAGTCGGTATATTTTTTTTTCTCAGTGTAATTAAATGCAGTTTATGGAAGTACAATCGGCAGCAAAATTATTGAAGCACCCATCCTCATTTTTCGTATATATATATTTTTAGTTTGATCGCTGTTTCTTATCATCACTTACCTTTTTATAAACAGCATAAGACCATCACTCGATAAATATTTACTTAAGAAAAGAGTATTAGGTGCCTACCTTTTATATAGGAATTACTGCTAGTGATTAAATAATTTTACTACCGACTGTATTTTCTAATAATAATAGGTCTTAAATTAAAATTCTCTTGAACCTGGTAGACAGAATTTCTTGGCTTGAAAACCAAGTCATATTTCTTGGCTTAGACGCTCGGAGTTTTTTATGATTTTTCTCCGAAACTCGCAAAAATAAAAACAATGACCCTTTAGAATGATCCCGAATGAAGGGCCCACCCATAGATTTATCGCGTAGTCAATCGGTCTTAACACCTGCACCACCTCAGTACCAATTTAAACACAATAAAATTAAAAGAACAAAAGAACAATTCATCTGCAATGTTTACCAACAGGGGGAACTGTACAAACTAAAATCAGATAGTTCTGTGATAAATAAGGCTCATTTGTATTCAAGCATTTAAACATCTTACAATACAATATCCTGAATGTGAGAGAAATCACAATAAATAAAATTATATTTTCCTTAGAATTCGAGGAATTACAGTTCTCAAGCACATCTTAAACTGCAGTACATTTAAATAGATGAACACTATTTCTTGACAAATAGCCTTTATTAGTGAGAAAATGAAAGAGGTGGGGGGGGGGGGTGTAGGAAGAACATTTTACACACTTTAATCACAAAATTTTATATTATATAGAAAGATCCAAAAGTTATTCTTCAATTAAAATTAGTGTTATTTTTTTAACTGAAAAAAAAAAAAAAAAATCTGCAAATCTCTGTTAGAGAATTTACCAATTCATAATTGTTTAAATATTTACTTCATATTTCTTATACAGACGATATGAAAATTCTGGTAAGTCGCAGTTATATTTAGAATTAATTAAAGTAGTACAGTCGGTAACAAAAGTGTCCGAACACTAGCAAAAATTCCTATATAAAAAAAGTACGTTTAATAATTTTTTGCTAAATAAATCCCTGTCGAATCCTGATCTTAGACTGACTAAGAACAGGATTCGACAGGGATTTATTTAACAAAACAGTATTAAGTGTACTTTTTTTATATAGGAATTTTTGCTAGTGTTCGGACACTTTTGTTACCGACTGTATCTTCAATATTTTGCTACATAAATCTCGCCGGGCAAATTATTTGTTAATATCGCAAATTATAAAATATTTTCTATGATAAATGTAGACGACTTTCATCTTAGAAAAAATATAAAATTAAAATGTCAAGAGAAAATCAATTTTATGCCGATATTTTTAAAAAGTTTTTTTTTTTTTTTTAAGTAAAACTTTGTTTTGAATTTATGATATGTATAATCTAACACTGTGATAATAATCGCCAACACTTTAAAAACAAATAATTGTTCTATAAATAAAATATTTATTTTTAAAATGTTGACACAGTTCTTTTAAAAAATACTGATATTGAAAATATGCACACCGTGGGGAGAAACGATGCACCTGAAATTACAATTTTTTTTCCTAGTTGGCTCTTATTATTTTAAATAATTCTGTTTAATCTCATGATGATTCCTTAAAAATAAACCATTGTGCGCATTAATATAAAATTCACAGGGGAAAAAAATATACCGCCATCATCTATAACGAATAAGTAGTCATTTTCTAAATCCTTAAATCAAAAATACAAATTTCCGAGCTATGCGCACAATCCTAGCAGCACACTTGTCCCAGATACATCCCTTGGATGTCTTTTCCTCCACAGGATAACTTTAGGATATCCCAAGGAGAAGCTGTGCTATTAGAGAAAGTTAACAAAAAAACTGAATAGACGAAGTGATCGAGAATTTCTTGTTTATACTTTTCTAGAGGGTGAAACAATACTATAAATCTTATGAATATTGTGAATCCCGTGTATTGCAAATAATTCTCGTTTGATTATTATTAATTGCGTCAAAAGTATAGATACTAAATTTCTCCTTTTGTGTTCGCATTTATTTGTACAGATTTTAAAATAAGTTTGACCACGATACTATAAGAAAACGCTCTAGAATTCTAATAGCAGTTTATGGAACATGCTAGCAAAAGGAACTAGAACTTATAAAAATGATGAACTACTTTTGCAAGAACCACAATTTAGCTTCTGGATGTCAGTTAAAGAATTTTCTTTGTTTCATTGGTTTTTTACAATACTTCCTTATTAAAAATTTAGAAATACGGGATGTTAACGTCACTTAACCCGTTAGTAGTCACTAGTTGGTCGATTCGCCGCCCATCCCCTTCAGTGTTTATTCAGCAGCCACCAAAACTTTTAGAAGTGCATTTGATATACATAATCGACGATTATTCGAGTCGATTCGCCTTTTATGTATATCCAATGCCACTTCTAAAAAATTTTTGTGGCTATTGAATAAACACTGAAGGGATGGGCTTCGAATCGACCAGTTAGTGACTACTACTAACGGGTTAATGTTTGACATGCACCAAGAGCTAATAAGAACCAACTGAAGATGCATATTATAAATATCTCGAATTACCTTATTTTTGGAAAAATAGTTTGAAACTTTTTTATTATATTTCTTTATGCATGAGAAACATCTCATATTAAATTTAGCTTAGCACGTTGAGCGCCACGCAAATTCTTAAAATCCATTAAAATTCCATAATGATTCCTCCTGTAATATATAAAAATTAAGCAAATTTTTAATAAATTTTCAATCATTAAATGTAATATTTTTAGTTTTATATCCGCCAACGGTAAGTGATGCGACTTTATATCATATTTGGCGCTGTCAGCCAACGATGGCTGACAGGGCGCTCAACGTTTTAATTTTTTATTGGTACTGCTTTTACTTTCGGGGTAAATCTTTCACTGAAATGTTTGAAGTATAACATGTTCTGCACACTCCTAAAGTTTCAAGATGATTCCTTCAGTACTTAGAGGTATATGACAAAATGTCTGGAATCTAGAATGGCTGACATGGCGCTCAACGTGTTAAAGTATAGCTTAACTATAGGGAAAGCTTAAACTGTAGGAACTTTGAAGTCCCAATGAAATCGTGTTGTAAATTTAGGAAATATTGAGGAATTTATTTGATGGTACTTTAAAGTCCCGGTGGTATACAAAGGGTTAAAAGGTGTGCACCTAATACCGTTTTGTTAAGTAAATACTGGTCGAGTCATGATCTCAGTTTTATGCTGTCTATAAAAAAGTAAGTTGATGATAAAAATTAGCGATCGAACTAAAATCTATATATATGAAAAATGTGGATACGTGATTCAATAATTTTGCTGCCGACTGTATATTTATTTATTTATTTATTCCGTACATTCAATGCTTTTTTTTTTTAAATCTGTTTACACATCTCAAAATCAATTTTTTTATATCCCTTTTAAGAAAATCCACCGCAGTTATCTTCAGTAAATAGTCTGGTACTATGTAAAAACACATGTTAAAAATTTATCATTTTACCCTATCAGCACAATGTGAAATATGTTCTATAATCTCATTACATATCTCGAAAAATACGGCATAAATAAAGGCCAAACCATCAAAAGAGAACTTTAATACTTAGATATTGTCCAAGTAAAAACATAATTCAGAGAGAACAGAAAGTATGGGTCGTAAACCTTAATCAACGTCCATGATATGAAACAGAAACACATAAAGAAAAATCGAATATAAAAACGACTATTTCAGATCATACTTTTAAATAAAATTACGCGATAAAACTTAAGTCTGAGATAAATGACTGTTTTTTTATCAAATAAATAGGGATTAGGTTATATAAATCATACAAATTCATTTTTCTAAGTGAAAAAAATTAAATTGAAATTTGAAAAGTGTTTTAATATATGTAAGAATCATCTATATTAATAAAATCAGACTTTTGTCTGTAAATTTGTCGGAATCAAAAAATTTTGCGATATCTTCACGTTTCACACCCCATAAAAGCCGAAAATGACTTCAGAAAACTTTGCCTGTCTGTGTGTGTGTGTGTGTGTCATCGTGTCCGTATGTCGCTTTTTTTGTCCGGGCATCACTTGAGAACGGCTGGGCGGAATTCAACGGCGCTCGGCAGGAATTTAGGTCTTCACCCAACTTAAAATTATCTCTATCAACTTTTTAGAAATTCCTCCCCTTTCCCCCCTGGGGGGTAAAAGACTAAAACACGTTTGTCCGGGCATCACTCGAGAACGGCTGGACGGAATTTAACGGCGCTTGGCAGAAACTTAGGTCTTCACCCAACTTAGAATTATATCTAGAGAAATTTTCAAAATTATGATTAGTGTTTAAATTGTGGGTAAAAAACGACTGCGCATGCGCCATAAACACTTTTTTACTAAAACGCTTTGAATGGAAAAATAAAACATAAAAATAAATTTGTAAGTTAAAGACTTTTTTATTTGAGTGATTCGCACTACAAATTATGAAAAGATTGAAATGAAGTGTTGCCATATAAGTTTCACACTTTAGTTAATTTTAAAAAACCTAATTAAAGTATCGAAAAACTGTTTACACCCCAGGATGCAGAAAAACCACCCCTTTCATTTGGTGCTAAATTTGTAACGATAAGTCTGATATTTCTAATTTATTTTTCCCTTTTTCCGTTGCCACTTAAATTTCATACTTTAGTTATTTTTTTTTAAATCTAATTCTCGCATCGAAAAACTGTTTGCATCCCTGGATTCAGAAAAATCGCCCCTTTCATTTGGTACCAAATTCCTAAATATAGGTCTGATATTTTTAATTTATTTTCCCCTTTTTCCGTTTTCAGCCCATATCCGGATACGCATTTATATATATTTTAGCTTTCGAGAAATAAAATGAAATATTTTTAATTTCACGTGATTAATAATAAAAATTTGAGAGAAAAATAAATAGTTGACCTACAAAAGTTGGTGTTTTTTTTTTTTTTTTTTTTAATTTAAATCAGGAATATTTTCATAGAGATATTTGGCATTAGTTTAATATTTTTATTTAATTAAGCAGTACTTTTCTTTCCTGCAGTAAAACAAAATTTTTTATTGTTATTATGTACCTTATGAGGTTCTTTTATGCTCTCCCCTTAATTGTAAATGATTATAATTTGGATTTTATTAAGATTTTTTATTTTTATTTTGTAAATATCAGAAAAGAGTTTTTATTTTATTTTATTTATTTATTTATTTTGTGTATGGAGCAACTTTAGTATCCGATCCCTTTGGCAAATATTATAATTCGGCACCGAAGTAGCTCGGACGTTTCTCGCCAAGATCTTTAATTGCACAATTGAGATAGCCAATTCAGTTCATCGCAAAAATGGCTTAAAATATTTAAAGTCACCAAAGGGGTCTCATATTAAAGCTGTGCTTTTTGTATTTATTTATTTATAATATTTTCTATTAAAGACTTCTGTGGTCGCGAAATTTAGGTACAACTATAGTATTTCCCCACAGCTGAATTTGGCGATTTTTCTTTGGCGCCGATTTCAACGATAACGATGTCGTTCTGAACTGTTTGCGATATAATATGGCAGCCTGCATGCTATTTACTTTGGATTTATGATTTTATGTTTTGATTTATAATTTAGCTTACAATTTTATCATTTATGCTATATGATTTATGATTTTTAGATTTATGATTTAGCCATAATCGCCAAAAATAAATCGCCAGATTCAGCTGTGGGGAAATATTATAGTTGTTCGCAAATTTGGTGCGTAAATTGTTTGTATGCATCTGACACTTATTGTAACTGGATTTCACAAAATTGGAAATCCCCCCCTCCCCCCCTCTCGGAGTCGGAGGGCAATAAACATGTGTAAAAACATGTTTTTCCGTTTGAATTCGCTTTGAATTATCTTAGAATGGCGTATTTTGTTGTGTGGATATTGATTAAGTGCACGCATTATGTACATTAGTGGGATTTTGCATAACTTCGAACTCACCCGCTGAGGAAGGGGAAGTAAGAAGTGGGTAAGTTGTGCCGAAGACACCAGGGTCCCAGACTCCTCACGTTGCGAGCGAGAATACCTCTACCAATCACAGCGAGAACTTAGGTTATTAATAAAGATATGGGATTTTGACAACTCATTTAAATTTAATGGCCAGCGAAGCGGGCAAAGCCTGCTAGTTGCTAATAATTTTAAAAAGTAGAAAGTATGAATTAATATATAATAATTTCTAGTACAGAAATTCTTTAATACAATATTTGTTCTTAATACCAGAATATTGTTAAATACAAACATACTATATAAATATTTCTTTGAATTAAGAAATGGTAAGGGGAAAAATAGATAAATTATAAGACATGTTAGATAATATTATCTTCTCTACTTATAATGAAAGACGTGTGTGCGTGTCTGTCTGTCAGTCTCTTTGTACGCAAACGGCTGATTGCAGAACTACAAAATTACGAAGTGCAAAATTTCGAAATCGGGTTTCGATGTGCATTGACTTCTCCTGATGCACCTCGAAACCCAATTTCCGAAATTTTGATTAGATTTTTTAAAAAATTAATTAAAATCTATAAATTTCTGAAATGAACATCTCTAGAATATTGATACGTAAAAAAATAAATAAATAAAAATAAAATAAAATAAAATAAAAAGACTTGCCCATTAGTTCAGTTGATTAACATCTTAACTGCCCCCGGCGTATATATACGCTTTTCCAAAGTACGAACCTTTGTTTTGCGCTACTACGAATGAAGATATTCCCACGGTTTTGGAAGGGAATTAAATGACCGTGAGGGTATTTTCGAAGGATTTACTTACTTCAGAGAAGATGGGGAGTGAACGGAATCGGAAAAGGGAATGATTCTGGAACAATAAACACATAACAACACGCTCCTGTGTGAAAAGGGTGGCACTGGGAAGTGAATCGCGAAATTTTTCGTCGGCAGGTAAGGGGTCAAAGCGTCAGCGTGATAATGCGAATGTCGTGATAAAAGAAAATCATTCAATGTCTTTAAGATATTCTAAACTATAAGAAAGACGAGAAATTGATAAAAAACAAAGTTAAACTTAAAGGTGATCTAAAACTGATCTACGTAAGCAGGATGACTGTTAATTTTTCTCTAATAACCACGTAATACATAAGAAAAGAATGAATTTATATAATAATTTCAAGAAAATCGTTAGAGCCGTTTTTGAGATACCAACTTTTACCAAAACTCAATTATTGACCGGAAAACGATAATTACATACAAAAGGATATTTAAAAGGGAGTTAATAGGCCAAGTTTGAAAGATATCTGTGCAGCCTTTTCTAAAGAATTGCGCTTGCGAGACCTGAAGTTGAGCTATTTGTACAAGACGCCTATCAATTTTCCTGAACTAACCAACTATATCTTTCGGAAGGACATCTAATAGAGTGTTTTTCGGAGACAAAATAGCCAGAAGATTCTACGCATGCACACATACATACCTACATACACACACCCACACTGACCAATTGCCAAAAACCACTTTTTTGGACTCGGGAAACCTTAAAACGTGTAAATCAGGTTAAATCTCGATATCGAATTTTTGGACCGAATACAAGTACTTCCTACGTAGTAGGGTAACGGAAGTAAAAATATAGCAATCATAACTCGAATTTTAAGTATTGCTAAGCTTTTCTTTTCTTTCTTTTAATAATAATTAATAAAATATAAGTCATAATAATTTGCAAATACTCCTTTCATTTTATGTTATTTTATGCATGATTTATACCAAAATAGTATTGTTTAAAAAAGTATATAGCCATTACGATTGATCTTTAATGACTTGATAAAGTAATGGATTTATTTTAATAACAATTAATAAAATATAAATGTAAACCATACTAATTAGTTAATACAGCTTTGATTCTATGATAATTTATTAATTATTCATTGTCTGACCAAAGCGACTTTTACACAAAATTGGACGTAATGCGTTGAACTATTATACAACGCTATCACAATGGGCGCATATACAGGGTACACCCTAAAGTCCGTTCTCGCATATTTAACTGTTGAGCGGCTGTAGCTATTGTCATAAAAATGGTATCTATGTATAGTAAAAAGGCTATGCGCAATTAGACGAAGTCTTCCACAGCGTCATCTGGTAGAAAACAGGGGAGTTAGCATTCCTATCTCCAAAATGGAAGGAGATAGGGTAAAATAATGAATTAGAAAGTTGTAGAGAATCATCGATTTAGTACTAAAAGACACTTCTTACACCTAAATGCTAAAGATATAACTCTTAAAATCTGCATCTGTTTGTTCGGGTTTTCCTACTCTATGACACAATAAGGCAATATATATATATATATATATATATTTAAGCAACTACTCATCACAAAATAAATTTCTTTCGACGCACGACTCATGTCTACCAGTTGTATGGAACGACCAGACACTTGTTTAGACTTTACGTAGCATACGTGTCATCCACTACGCTACAACATGCGCAATTTTGTAGCAACAAGGGTCCAAATGAGCATTGCAGCTGATAGACGAAAATAAAAATATTCATTGATAAATAGTTATCTTTTACTTTCAAAAATCGTCTCGACACGTCAACGTGTAGGAAATTGCGTAGAAACAAAACCACGTTTTAAGCATTATGTTTTTAGGATTTATGTTTACGGTGCATTCTGACTACATCGATGGCGTTTTAAAGCATTCTAATTCACCTTTTTACCCCTATCTCATACCGTTTTCCAAATAGAAATGCTAAATACGAAGTTATACTGCAGGTGGCTCTGTAAATGGCGCAAGCCATTTTATTATATATCTAAACGCCAGTTTTATGCCAATGGGTGAGAACGGACTTATGTAACATCTAATGTACTGACAATGGGTATTAAAGACAATGGTAAAAAACAAAATTAAATTATAACTTTTTTTTTGTTTGTTTAGAATGTTTTTTTATTTAGCCGGGTTGTCTGTCATCGAGCCACTTTTCTGCTATATTTTGAGCCTAAGGAAGAAGAAATGTAACAAAACCGTTACGCCTGTGAACGCCGTGGCTGTTTGGCAAAATTCTGAGTTATGAATCCAAGGGTCGTGAGTTCGAACCCACTCGAGGGCAAGTGTATACGAATGGTTTTTGTTTAATTCTATATTATTTATTGCTTTTTAAAAAGAATGTTTTCTTTATCGGCGCCCTAAAAAATAGTAAGTAAGGCAAAATTTTCTGTACTCAAACCAATTAAAAGATAAAAAGCATTCATTGATGACAAAATGTGTTATTTTATAGTAGGATGTAGTCATCAATGAATGATTTTGATCTTTTAATTGTTTTGAGTACAGAAAATTTTGTCTTATTTGATACATTTTAGGACGCCGATAAAAAAGCATTCGTTTTTAAGAAAAAATTTGTATTATTTTTTATGTAGTTTTCACTTCATTAAGAAAAATTCAAAAAATAATTGTTGGAACCCGTTATAATTTTTAACAGAAGCTACCTATAACGGAGACAACTAAAATCGGCTATTTCTTGGAAAAAAATTCAAACCATTTTCAAGTTAGATAAAAAAAAAAAAAAAACGTTTGCATCAGTTGTGATATATATATATATCCAGATGGATAGGAGCAATAGTTCAGTTTTAGTAGATATTGATTTATATATGTATGAAAAGAATCAAACTTTTAAATAACAATATAAAATATTTTACATAAATTTACAATTTATCGATGGTTAAATTTAATCGTATACTACTAAGTGAGCAATATTTGTATATATGTGATGTTAGGGGATACTGGGGTTGCACAGTCGTGGCTCTTCAAGAACACAGACTTGATTTCTGGAACTTCACTTTATTTAAATTAAAGAGAGTAGGGAGTTGGAAGGCGATGGAGAGTGAGGACATTATATCCACTCGCAGTACTTTAATGTTGCAGTCTCGGATCGCGGCACGGAATTTCCTTGGGGTTTCACGGTTTGACGCGGTTACCGGGCGTACGGGCCGCAGAGCCCGCGGGCCGGGGCCCGCGGCCGATGAATATTCTTTAAACCTTTCTAGCCGATGATAGTTCAAATATCTCTAAAACCTCTTCTTTAATTTTTGTCGATTTTCGTGTTTTATACCCGTAATTTTTGGTGTAATTTGGCGTAATTCTAATTCCATCCCCTTTTCTCTAATTAGCTATCCTTTTAATAATAACAAGTCTTATTGGTTGTACTTTCGTTTTTCCCAGACAGTCTGGAGCCTTAACCCGCCAAAGTTGCCAATTCGCCAAGTCATTAAAACAATTATTTATTGCTTTATTTTGACATTAAGTAATCAACCCTTAATTTAGACTCATAAATCTTTTATTCTTTAATTGAATCTTTCCGGCGCCTATTGTTTATTAAATTTATTTCTAGGGTAATTTCTAGGATAATTTATAAGCTATTTCCAGATATCAAAATACTTAAAATGATTACTTTGTTTACTTCAAATGATCGCGATTGCAATTTCCGTTCGTTATTTTTTATCAGTCACGTGATTTAACATAAAGGTGCCCTCCGCAGGGTCATTGTGCACATCGAAGTCAGATTTTCGAATTTTTGATTAGTTTTCTTTTAATTAATAAAAATATGAAAATAAAACTTTCCATTTCTATAATGACACAGAATGGAGAATCTTAGGAGAGATTTGATTGGTTGGTTTATTTCATTTTCATTGATTTGAGTGTATTTTATGTTGAACTAGAGCTACGTTATGAGGAATTGCAAGAGATTTGAATGGTTTATTTGATTTTTACTAATTTGAGTGTTTTTTATGTTGAACTAGAGCTACGTTATGAGGAATTACGAGAGATTTGATTGGTCTATTTTATTTTCATTGGTTTGAGCTTATTTTACGTTGAACTACAGCTACTTTAAGAGGAATTACGAGAGATTTGATTGGTTTATCTGATTTTCATTGATTTGAGCGTATTTTACGTTGAACTAGATTTACGTTATGAGGAGTTAAAAGAGATTTGATTGGTTTATTTGATTTTCATTGATTTGAGTGTATTTTACGTTGAACTAGAGCTATGTTTAGATTTTATTTAAAAATATTTGAATTTTTAATGTTTTAATATTATGAGACTTTTACAGAGAACAAATTACGACTGGCGCCGCAAGCGCCTGAGAGCATGTTTTTTGGTAAACATTTTCATGGGTCTCTGGCCAGCTAGCTGGTGAAGGCAGCTAGTAGAACTAAAGAAACAATAAATTTTAGCTTTTATCCAGACACTTTAAAATTAAAACTTTCCTCTCATACTCCTACAAATATTGTCTATTTAGACATTAATTTAGAAATCAAAGATAATAGAGTGGTTTATAGAACATATGATAAGAGAGATGATTCAAATTTTGACACAATAAAGATTATACAACTTTATTCAAATCTACATCCTTCAGCTTTCAAAAAAAAAATATATATATATATATATATATTTTATGGTATTAGACGAGTTCATAAACTAAGTCCAGAAAATTCCGATAAAACAAATGAAATATTGCGTGTATACAAGCAAGCTGTTAAACATAAATATCCAGCTAGGTTTATTAATTTCTTGCTCAAATGTTTTATAAAACATAAAAAATATCGAAGTAAAGTGAAGTTGACTCTCAAAGCTAATCGTTTCGAAGTTGATTTAGTGATGGTGACTTGTGATGAAGTGAATTGTTTCTGAGTAGTAAGTATTTCTTTTTTTTGGTCATGGCAGGTTCCAGACAGTGTTGCCAGCGTAAAACTACTTCGAACCCTCAGGCAAGTCACAAGTCTTGTCGCCTGTCTCCTCATTTAGAATATCTTATCTTAATTTTTTTTAAATTATGTTTCTGATTGTGTTTTATTTTCCTTTAAGTTTACCAGTTAAATTTGATTTCCATTTTATTTGTGTTGTAAGTTGCTTGATTTTTAACTTTAGATCCTATACTTAAGAATATTTCAATATGTATATATATATATATACATATATATACAGGTTGGTTATAATTAAAGATCCCCTATAAACAGCATCCTACAGTGCAAACGGGCGAACGGAATGCAACGAAATTTGGTATATAGACTATACACAAGATGCGCTCGCGGAATTTCGAAAAAAACTTTACTTCCAAAATGTCCACCAGAGGGTGCCTTTTCCGGAAAAACATTAAATTTAACACAATAAACGACCAAAACAGAATACAGAAACAATATTAACAATCCAGAACAAGAATTATGAGTAATAATTCTAACCAAACAAACAACATTACTAATACCAAAAGACTATTGGAAAACCCCTTTGCATTTGGAACTTTTTAAATATGTTTTTTTTTTTTTTTTTTTTTTAACTACAAATGATAAATATAAACTATGATTTGTCGATAATATTACTTTATTTTAAGATAATTTAGTCGTTCTAATAGCAAAAAAAAATAAATAATTTAAACTATAATATTTCGCCAACATATCTCTTCTTTTAGTTGATTTCTTTATTTGAAAAGCGTAAGGATAAATATTTTGAAATCTGCCACTTACACTCAACTTATTTGTCTATACAAAGTAACCAATATTAAAAGTCTTCAACAAAATATTTTTTTTTTTTCAGTTATGTATGCTTAGAAAGGTAAAAACAACTTTATTTTGTGAAATCAGACGTTAAAATTAAAACTTAGCGTAAACAAATTTCTTCAGCTGTCAAAACTTCTGCGTCGCGTTTCTCATTATTTTATTTTACTTATTTTCTTTTTCAATGACTCAAATTTAATCTTTAAACTGCTACTGAAATATGTCTGAAACAAACATGAAAAATAAATAAAGTTATTAAGACAGACGTTTTTGGAAATTTCGAAGCAGCAGAAAGAAAAAAAATATATTAAATTAAAACTTTTTTTAGAAGTGATTCCGAGAAAATATGTCTAGAATCATATATCATTTTAATGAATTTCATACTATAAATAAACTTTCTTCTACTGCCAAAAGGTAAATAATAAAAGAATGTTTAAGGTTTTAAAAAATAAATCCATAAAATAAGCTAAATTATTTTTAAAAGTTGCATTTGCAGATTTAACAACTTTTTTTTCTATAGAGATATTAAATAGATAAAATTAATTATATAAAATGAAAAAGTATATAAAACAAACATGTTTTTGAATGCTGTCTTCAGATCATAAGAGGTTTTTTTCCCTGCAACCCACACTAACCATACCTTTTGAATGATACTTTTTTTAAAGCCTTTTCTCTTATTAACATGTTTAAAAAAAAAAAAAAAAAAAAAAAATCATGTTTGCATATTAATATATAGATTTATCTTAAAATCTGTTATTTTTTAAATGACTTTAGGGATGGGAAAAAATATTGTAAAATGTAACCATTAACACTAAATTCCGTTTCTTTAATTAATCTTTTGAATATTTTTACCACTTTTATTTCTTATGTAAATTATGATTCGATGAGTTGTACTAGAAATTTAGAAATAGATAAAATAATAATAATAATAATAATCTATTTAAAAACTTTCAAAACCCAAATTCCTAATGTATCGTTGCAAAAAATTAAATAAATAAATAAATAAAAGTAACTTTTTTGTTTATTAACTAACATTGACGAAATTTGAACTGCAAATTGGTCTTGTGTTGTACAGGCTGTATATTAAATTTTGTGTTCGTGGGAGAAAATTAAAAAAAAATTTAAAACTGCAATTTTTAATCCCACTTCAAAAAACATGTGATTAAATGAGTAGCAGATGTTTTCTTTTCTCTCCAAATGGTTTCAATACAAGCTTCTGCTGTTTCCTCCTCATTTTAATACTTTAGTTAATTTAAAAAATCTAATTGCCTGATAGATAAGCTGTTTAATACGTTGAATTCAGAAAAATTGTCCCTTCCATTTGGTACCTTATTTGTAGCGATACGACTGATATTTCTAGATTATTTTCTAATTTTCTAATTTATTTTCCTATTTTTTCTAGCGTGACGTTCGCAAACAAACTTACCTATCTACCGTTCCAGATGAAAGCAAGTACATACGAATTTGGTGATAAAAAATAGAATGAATTCTAGACCTTTTTATTTAAATACAAATCAAGGAAAACATTTTTAATTAAGTAATTTTAAATTATAAGCTTACTGCAGTAAAAACGACAGCTTAGTGGGTGGATATAACCGATCGTGGTGGCGGTCTGAAAAATAGCCAAATAAATGGTAAAAACAAAATTAATTAAAAAACATTTTCCTCAACATTTTATCCTTTTATTTAAAGTACTCATTTGACTCGAATTAAATAAATAAATGTTTCTTAAAAATGTCCCAAAAATAAAAATACTTTCTTTGATTTATCATTATGTATTCGCCTATTTATTAGTTAGAAGGTTTTTAATTGAAATTGACTTTGTCATCGTGTCTTCGTGTCACGCTAGTAAACAATGCGCCTTCATTTTAAAGTAAATATAAGCAATTTCGTTTGTCGCTCTGTGGCTCGGTTGGTAAGAGCGTCCTGTTAATAACGCGGTGGTTGTGAGTTCGGTCCCTGGAAGGTCCAGCGTGTTAGTTTTTGCAGATAATTAGTAGAAAAGGTGTTAATTAAAACAAGAAAACTTTTCGTTGCTTACACTAAGAATTTTTTGAGGAGTTTCTTTAAGAAGCATTTTTTTTATTTAGATAGTGGAAAACACAAAACATTTTAGATATTAAAAAAAGCACAAAATAAAAATGTTTTAAGTAAAAATTACATTAAAAAATATTTTTAGAAGCTTTATATATATGTATATATAAACATTATATATTACTATTATATGAAATTGGATTTGTCATCGGCTTTTTGTCACGTTAAAAAACCAAGACGCTTCCATTATATATATATATAAAAAAAAAAAAAAATGTAAGCAACTCAATGTATTTCTTAATGAATCAGCTGGTTACAGCGTCATGTTGATAATGCGAGAGTCGTGTGTTCGATCCTCGCCAGGCCGAGGTGTTTTTTGCAAATAATTAATAGAAAAAGTGTCAATTAATAAAAGAAAATATTTCGTTGTGTACACAGTATCCTAATGATTTTTCAAAAGTTTTTAAACGGCTTTTTATCTAGTTACAAAAAGCACAAAATTAAAATGTAAGTAAAAATAAATAAAGAAATAAAATTTTTTAGAAGCTTTTTATTAGTTAGAAGCTTTTTACATGAAATTGACTTGGTCATCGTGTCTTCCTATCACGCTAGTAAACAATTAAAGTAAATATAAGCCATTCCGTTTGTGGCTACGTGGCTCAGTTTGTCAGAGCGTCAGTTTAATAACGCCGTGGTCGCGAGTTCGGTCTCCGGGAGGTACGGAGTGTTAATTTTTGAGGATAATTAGTAGAAAAGGTGTTAATTGATAAAAGAAAATTTTTCGTTGACTACACAATATCTTAAGAATTTTGCGAAAACAATTTTTAAGAAGTTTTTTTTTTTTTTTATATTAGAAAACACAAAACATTCTTAGATGTTAAAAAAGCTCAAAATTAAAAGTTTCAAGTACAAAATACATAAATAAATATTTTAAGAAGCTTTATATATATATATATATATATATATATATATTATATATTATTATATGAAGTTGAATTTGTCATCGCGTTTTCTGTCACGATAAAAAACAAGACGAAAAAAAAATTTAAGCAATTCATTGTATTTCTTAATGGCTCAGTTGGCTAGAGCGTCATGTTAATTTTTGCAAATAATTAATAGAAACGGTGTTAGTTGATAAAAGGAAATATATCGTTGTGTACACAGTATCCTAATAATTTTTGAAGAGTTTTTTTTAAATAGCTTTTTATCTAGTTACTAAAAAGCACAAAATAAAAATTTAAATAAAAATAAATAAATAAATAAAGTTTTTATAAGCTTTTTATTGAAACTGGATTTCGTTATCGCGTCTTCATGTCACGCTAATAAATATGGCACCGCAACTTTAAAGTAAATGTCAGCAGTTCTTACAGTCACTCGTTGGCTCAGTTGGTCAGAGCGTTGTTAATGCGATGATGGTGAGTTCCATCCCCGAAGAATCGATGTGTTAAATTTTGTAGATAATTAATAGAACATGTGTCAAATGATAAAAGGAAATTTTTCATTGTCTACGCAGTATTCTAAGAATTTTTGTAGAGTTTTTTTAAGAAGCTTTTTTTAGATATTAAAAAGCACAAAAAAAAAGTTTTATATATATGTACATATTCTTTTAGAAGCATTTTATTGAAACTGGATTTTTATTATCTTGCCTTTGTGTCATTCTGAAGAAGAAGGCGCCTCCACTTTAATATAAATTTAAACAACCTTTTTCGTCTTCGTTAGCGCATTTGGTTAGAGCGTCATGGTGATAACGCGATGCTCGTGGGTTCGACCCTTGCAAGCCGATGTGTTGCTTTTTTGCACACTGTTAAAAAAATGCAGAAAAAATACAGAAATTCTCTGTAATTTCAGAAAAAAAGGCGTAAATTACGGAAAAATTACGTAGACAAAACGTATTTTACGACTTTTTTTCTGAAATTACAGAGAATTCCTGTATTTTTTCTGCATTTTTTTAACAGTGCAGATCATTAATAGAAACTATGTCAACTGATAAAAGAAAATCTTTCATTGTCTACACATTATCATAAGGAATATTTAAAGAAGCTGTTTTTTGAGTTAATAAAACGCACAAAATAAAAATTTTAGTAAAAATATAAATAAAAATAACACTGAAAGTTTTTTTTTATTATTATTGTGTAGCCCTAAAAAGCCCAAAATAAAAATTTATTCTTGCAGAGACATGCTATAAAATCCTAAAAGTGTCAACAACAAGAAAATTTTAAAGAAAAATATATATATATTTCACTTTTGCAAAAGGTGAAAAATTTTAAATATTCTAAATATTTTAAAAAGCATTCGAGAACATTATTCCTTTTGTATAAGTATTTGTGAGATTTTTCTAGAATGTTCTATGGTTTTTCTTGACAGTTAGACTTTTGGTTAGAACGTCATGCTGATAATGCAATGATCGTTGGATTCCGTCCTCGAAAGACGATATAGTACTTTTTTTCCAGATAAATAATCGAAAAAAAAAATGTCAATTGATAAAAGACAATCTTCCGTTGTCTACAAAATATCCTAAGAAATTTTAATTAGTTTTTTTTAAGAAGCTTTTTTCTTTTTGTAACTAAAAAGCACAAAATAAAATTTAAGTAAAAAATCATTTTTTTAAAATTAGAAGCTTTTTAATGTGAAGCCCTAAAAAGCATAAAATAAAATTTATTCTGGCAAAGACATGCTACAAAGAAATGAAAGTTTCAACACTAAGAAAATTTTAGAGAAAAATATAAGTACTTTCCTTTTCAAGAGATGAAAATTTTTTAATGTTCAAAATATTTTAAAAAGCTTTCGAGACATTTTAAATTTCTGGCCAAACGAACAATTATATAAAAACTAATAACTAAGAATATTGGTCTCGAAAGATTTTTAAAATATTTTGAACATTAAAAAATTTTCATCTCTTGAAAAGGAAAGTACTTATACTTTTCTCTAAAATTTTCTTAGTGTTGAAACTTTCATTTCTTTGTAGCATGTCTTTGCCAGAATAAATTTTATTTTATGCTTTTTAGGGCTTCACATTAAAAAGCTTCTAATTTTAGAAAAATGATTTTTTACTTAAATTTTATTTATTTAGTTAGTTTTTTTTTTTTTTTTTTTTTTTTTTTTTTTTTTTAACTCTTAGATTTTCATGAATGTTCTCTCTATATCTTTACAATCTCGAAACATTTAGTGTGAAACAACTACACGACTTGCATTACCCACTATTACACGCATTATATGCACTTTTTAGAGATATTATATGCATTTTTTGGAATTTTCCAGTAAGAGAAACTTGATACACGTATAAAGACATATAAAACAGAGTTTACATAGCGAGTTTAAAAAAAAATAATAATAATAATAATAAAAAAAGATAGAATTGGTTTTTTTTAAACAATAATTTCAGAAATTTAAAACTGAACTACTTAATCAGGATGGCCATTAATTTTCCTGTAATAACCACGTAATACATGAGAAAGGATATCTAAACTGGATTTATGTAACCGTTTTCAAGAAAACCGTTAAAGCCGTTTTTGAGATACCAACTTTTGCCAAAACTTGGTATACTTAAATATTGACCGGAAAACAATAATTACGTACAAAAGGATATTTAAAAGGGAGTTAATAGGGCGAGTTTGAAAAAATAGTACAATCGTTTTTAAAGGAACACATTGAGTGACCTGAAATTGAGCTATTTATACAGAACGCCTATCAATTTTTCTGAACTCACCAACTACACCATTTGGAAGGACATCTAATAAAGTATTTTATATAGTAACTTTTAAGAAAATCGTTAGAGCCGTTTTTGAGACACGGACTTACGGTCCCACTTCCGGTTTTCGATGACCTACTTCAGGGTTTCCAATTTTCACCAAAATTTGCAAAATACATCTGTACACCGAACCTGTACCAATTCTGAAAGTTTCGTAGTTCTATATTTATTAGTTTCGGAGATATGATAGCCAGAAGATTCCGCACATACACAGTCGGTAACAAAAGTGTCCGAACACTAGCGAAAATTCCTATATAAAGAAAGCACACTTAACACTGTTTTGTTAAATAAATCCTTATCGAATCATGTTCTTACACTGACTAAGACAAGGATTCGACAAGGATTTATTTAACAAAACCGTACGAAGTGTATTTTCTTTACATAGGAATTTTTGCTAGTGTTCGGACACTATTGTTACCGACCGTACATACATACATACATACACACACAATGACTAATTGCCAAAAACTACTTTTTTGAACTCAGGAGGCTTTTAAACGTGTAAATCAGGTGAAAACTGGATATCAAATTTTTGGACCAAATACAATACTTCCATTGCATACGGTAGTAGGGTAATAGAAGTCAAAATTTTAAATGTATGATTTTTTAAAAATCAGTTTTTAAATGTTTTACTTCTTTCCTGTATAAAATAAATCACGAGAAAAATACTTTAAAAAATCATACTTCATTTTAACTATGGTTTACAGTGAAAAAGCAATTTGTTGCCAATTGGCAAACATGAGGAATTAGAGCTTCAATATTATATTAATAATACTTTAGAAGATAAAATTGGGTATATTGCCGAAAGGCAATGTTCGGCATTTAAGGCTTAATAATATGTCTTCAACAATTGCCAATATTAGTTCTCTTCAGTCTCCTTCTTTCAATTATATATTTCATTTTATTACATTTCCTTCTACTGCCTTTAAATTATTTTTTTCTCCGATTTAAATCATTCAAATGGTTTTGAATAACATGTTTTAGCTTGTGATTTGCAGAATTTTGTTTTATGTTGTATTTATCTAGTCTTCGTGATTAGATTTACATCCCGTATGAAGAGTGAGGCTTATTTTTTTTTCGACCCAAAAGTGCTCTTGCAGGGTTTTTCTTTTTCTTCAAATTGTAGTGTTTTTTTAATAAAGTTTTATTTTTCTGCGCATAACGATTTTGTTTTAAACTTATTACGAATGTTATTCTTTTGAATAAAGAAAGAAGAAGAAATCCGAAATTTGCATTAAACGGGATAAGACCTTTTAGAAAGAACCCACGGAGCTCACCCATGCAACCCTGTTTCCCTGTATCCATGTATAGACAAATGACTTTATACTCAAATACAGACGCCAGGGAAATAAAAGTAAATATACTTCATAAAACGCAATTCTTTTTCTCCAATTATTTATACTACAGTTAACTATTTTCAGCCACCATTATTATGTTTCTAGGATATTTTAACTAACTTCATGTACCATAAAAAATAAAAGATTAAACTATACATTACACCAAAAATTAATTCCTCCAACGTTTACAAATATATGCAAGAAATATTACACATTAAAATACAATGTATGTTCAAAACAACGAGAGATCAAAATATTAAAAATAATTAAAATTTCATTAAGTATGCTTCTGCAACCAAGAAAGTTAAAGAAATGGGCCATGTGGCATCTTTTAATTACATTTACAACTACCATCTTCCGGAATTGTAACATAATTAAAATTACAGTCGCAAATTCGTTTATCTCATGTACGTATTATACATTACATATTAATGAAAATTCTCTCCTGTGATTCAAATAAAGTGAATATGTAAATTAAATGATTCTAAAATTCAATGCATTATTTTCTAGAAGCAGATATATAACTTTGTAATGAATATTAAAAGGAAAATAACACAACTGTTGCTCCATCTGGTATTTAAAAATAAAAACAAATATAATGTATTTTAGTTGCAATATATGCCCGGTCATATTATAATTAGTATGTAAAAAACTGGTTATGTTGTTATACAAATACGAAACAAATTTTAGGGATGGTAATACTCATGAGACGGACGTGTTTTGTTTAAGAAAAACAATATAGTAAATAACTGTTCGCCAGAAATACATGGCTTTCTTTTAATAAACTTAATTAACGTTTGTGCTTATATTTTAAACAATGCTGTACACTGTAAAAAAAAAATAAATAAATAAAAATAAAACTGAAATTTTTACAGAAAAATAATTCATATTTTATAGAGAAAAAACTGATTCAAAGAAAAAACTTTTTTTTTTTCCTTGTCCTCCTCTTTGAACATTAAATACCCGACAGAAACTGAATTTTCAATTTAACGTGGTATGGCCATATACACAAGTCTTGAAGTACCACCCATACCAAAAAAAGAAAAAAAAAAGGGGGGGGGAATATAAATTAAATTAATTAATATAAATTAAATAAAATTAAAATATAAGTTACATTTAATTAAATTAAATAAATAAATAAAAATCCCAATAAACAAAAATCTGTTACTGAAAGAATAAAATATTGACAATTTAACAGGGAAAAAATTGGCAACTGGTGTGACAGTAAAAAAAAAAACTATTTTTCAACGGTAATAAAAAGATATTTCTAATAGAAAGACTGATCGTTTAACGAACTTTTCATGTTTTTAACAAAGAATAAACTTTGTACAGTCAGTAAATGCACTGAGAAAAAATTCTGTAACTGACATCTAGAATCTAAATTACCACCAAGAAACTACAACCAAGATCTGATCTAGAAAAAATAGTTCCATGTCATCCTTATAAATTCTAGTCCCCTTGGAAAGCGAGTTCTAGAAGCCCCTATTAGAATTCTAGAGCGTTTGCTTATATTCTCGAGGGCAAAGTTATTTAAAAATCTCTTCAAATAAATGAGACTACAAGAGGTGGATTTCTGCAGCTATAATCTTGGTTTATGACCCAATTCTAGAAAGAGATTTAAAAAATGGCCAATTATTCACTCTAGGTGAAGGCTGTATATATTTTTTTTTTCACAGTGTATTCATACATATTATTTTATAGAAAAATAAGTATGAAAATATAATACCATCCCTAGTAGCACATAACGTTTTTATAGCGTTGCAAATAAGTCTGAACAGTGAAAAATTAGTTGTAACAACGTTAAAACAACGTTATGTGCTACTGGGGATGTCACTTTAATATGCTGTAAATGCAGATTATGTATTTTATTTTTTTATATTTTAATTTTTACCTAAATTATCATATTGAAAACTACACCATAATAACATATCAGATGCTATACATATTTAATTTGCACAGATTTGTGTAATTTGCAATATTAAAATTGCTAGTATAATTGTAATTCACAATATATAAATAAATAATATGCATAATCATATACTTTTATGAGTTATTAAACATTTTCACTCATTTTATTTCATTGAAATGTCTGGTTATAATTTACTGATATAAATCATAATTTTAGCAATCTATTTTGTATTCCTTCTCTTCAAACAGCTGATTTCCCAGTCAAAAAGCACTTCATTCAAGTATTAAATGCCCAAAAGAAACATATCCTGTAAAGATGAAAATTCTGTTCCACATACCAAGATACCATATTTAAAATTAATTAAAGTTTAATTAAATATGTCTGTAGTACCAGGAAAAATACTGAAACACGACACGTGACTCCAGACAAATTGTAATTACTTTCATAATCTCAATCTTTCCAAACTCTCCAAAAATTAAATTTTCTGACGTAAGTATTTTGGAATACATCATAATCAAGTTTATTTCAAGTCACGAGAACGCAGGAAATATAGAATTTTAATGAGATTACATAATTAAAATATATTTTTAGATGCAGGTAATTTAAAACGCACATAATCTCCTTTCGGACAGGAAATTAAATAATACATATAAATGTTGGCCTATATTCAATTTAATTACTTTTTTGTAACATTCTTCCATACATGTAAGAAGAAAGTGCTGGATTCATGAACATTTTTGACTTCCGGTTTTCGACGGATTTACACATTCTGATATGTCCTGAACACAATTCGATCATTTTTAGAAAATGTTTGTGTGTCAATGTATGTGTGTATTAAAAAAATATATACACAGTAACTGCCGCTTAATACATTCACTGGTTAATATAATCAGCCGCTTAATCTGATCAAATTGCCAGGACCGGAAACAAGTCAATACAAATTAATTTTGAAGCCGCCGCTTAATAAAATCAGCATCGCCGCTTAATAAACTCAAAAATATCTCTTCAGCAGTCAAAAATATTATTTATGTACACTAAAAAGTTTTTTTTTTTTATTTACATTGTGTTATTATTATTATTTTTTTTTTAATAAGAAAAGAAATTAAAGCACAACAATTCCTCCGTTATCACTCATTGTCGAAGATTTTACACCTGCAGCGCAGTTACAAATTAAACACGCCCCATCACCTATCTCCGTAACAATTTCAAGGAAAGTATTCTTCAAAACGCAGTAATAAGTTACAAATTTAATTTGAAATGATATTTTTTTTTAACCGACTTCAAAAAAGAAGGAAGGTTCTCAATTCAAACCGTATGTTTTTTTTATGTTTGTTAGCTCATAACTTTTGAACGGATGCTCCGATTTTGATAATTTTTGTTTTGTTGAAAAGGTCTTGGTCTGAAATAGGTCCCATTGTAATATCTTTACGATCTAAAGAAAATACAGGATGCCCAAAAAAATCAGTCCCAACTCTTTTAACTGCTAAACGGCTGCAGCTATAGTGATAAAAATGGTATGTAAGTATAGCAAAGTGGCCATGCAGTACAAGGTTTAACCGCTTGCAGCGCCACCTGGTTGAAAATAGCGGAGTTAGTTTTCCTATCTCGAAAACGGTTCTAAAGAAAAAAGGGAATTACAAATTTGAAAAGTATCATCGTTTTAGTACAAAAAGATAGTTTAGACATTCATGCTAGCTTTTCTATCTCGGAAACGGTTCGAGACAGGGGGGAAAAGTGAATTAAAAAAATGCAGAGCATCATCGATTTAGTACGAAAAGATAGTTTAGACATTGATGCTAAAAATACAATGCTAAAAACGTGCATTTGTTTGTTCGCAATTTCTTACACTACGCACACTTGAGCTACATTGCACACGTTGTAGCGTAGCTGGTGAGACATACGCTATATAGTTCAAAATACGGTTACTTGATACTTTTTGTTTTGTTGTAAAGATCTTGGTCTGAAGTAGATCCCATTGTAATATCTTTGCAATATAAAGAAAATAAAACGCCATCTGGTGAAAAACAGTGGAATTAGCGCTCCTATCTCAAAAACGGTTCATGATAGGAGAAAAGTTAATTACAAAGTTGTAGAGCATCACCGATTTACTACAAAAAGACAGTATTTAGACATTATTGCTAAAAATAGAACGCTTAAAACGTGCAGTTGTTTGTTCGCAATTTCCTACACTGTGCACACTTGAACTACGTTGTGCACTTCGCAGCGTAGCGGATGGCACGTATACTCTGTGGTTCAAAGTACTGTTACTGTAAGCGGTCACATGCTGGTGGAAAACAGTGGAGTTAGCGTTCCTATCTCAGAAACGGTTCAAGACAGGGGAAAAAAGTGAATTATAAAATTGCAGAGCATCATTGATTTAGCACGAAAAGATAGTTTAGACATTAATGCTAAAAACAGGACGCTTAAAACGTGCATTTGTTTGTTCACAATTTCCTATTTTGTGCACACTTGAACGACATTGCATATGTTGGGGCGTAGCGGGTGACATTTATGCTATGTAAAATTCAAAGTATGGTTATTGTAAGCGGTCACATCGATTAACGCATAGACGTTTTAAACCGACTTCATAAAGGAAGAAGTTCTCAATACAAAACATGTTTCTCATTGTTGTTGTTGTTGAAATTTTTTAGCTTTTAACTTCGTAAGAGATGATTTAATTTTAATACTTTTTTTTGTTGTATTGATCTTAGCCTGAAATAGGTTTCATTATGATTTCTTTAAGATATAAACAAATTACAGGATACTCACAAAAGTCTGTTCTCACTCTAACTGCTGAACGCATGCAGCTACACTGGTAAAAGCAGTATGTAAGTATCGATGTTGAAACTTCTGTCCGTCAGCTGCAATGCATATTTTGCTCTTTGTTTGAACTTTACGCTGGGCGATTTCCAGCGCAGCGAGTGACACGTATTCACTGTAAAGTTCAATATATATGCCTAACAGAATTTTTGGTTACGAATACAGCGTATCCGTTCTTTACATTTCTAAAGACTTTTTAACTTAAAGTATGTTCATTCAACAGATAGTTTTTTGCTCATATCCGATAAAGGCAAGAAAAGTGACACAACTTAAAAATGCAGCATTTGAGAAAAATCAACTTAAAAATAACTTGACTAGAATAAAACTGGCACAACTGTCTCTCGAGTGGATAACTTTCTAGATGGAGATGTAACTTTTTTGTTCACATTGGGTGCATTTCATGTATTTTTCAGTGACATAAACCATTTTTTTGAGTTATGCTACTTTTCTTGGAAGTTGTGATTTGTGAAGCTGCCGTCGAATGTCTTTTGATGTTCTGCTATATGAATAAGTTTTCACTGAAAAGAGAAAAATAAAATCTTTTTGTAAAAAAAATAGAACCGACTCCAAAAGCCAACTACTATTCAAGCAACTAAAATAAATAAATAAATAAAATAAAATGAAACAGTAAATTGCGCCTAAAAGTATAAAATAATTTCCTTCGCCAAACAACCTATAACACTACAATTAATCATAACTTTTGAAGTCGGCGCAAAATTAAATGAAAATTGATAACCTTATTCAATACAAAAATCAAATCCTATTCAATATACACATCTCACATTGTCACCTGCAAAACGCAGCCGAAAAGTACTTTGTAGAAAACAAATAAGATTTCGTAAGCAGCAAAAGTTGGCGAAGATTCTGGTATCTGAGACCTTGGTGAAAGAAAAATCGCAAAATTATCTGGCAAACATATTTAATTTCTTTGGGATATAATGATTAGTTTGATAAGGTGTATTAAGAGAGTAATAAGAATATGAAACAATACATCGTACAATATCTATTATGAAAATATACATCTTGCGTGTATGTTTTGCTCGCCATATCCAAAAGCCACCAAGGATGATAGTTATGAAAGTTACACCAAATTTGCAAAGAAACTCTAACTTCGTAGAAACATAAATACCGCATTGTAAAGAATGTTCACTGTTCTATGTAGATGCTACTAATGGACCAATTGTATACAGTGATAAATTAATAAAGGAAACATGAAAATGGATCATTCAAGACAACAGCATTTGTTGCTACCGATCTAAAAACAAACCTTTAAAAACTAATTAAATTTAATTTAATTTTGCGCCGACTTCAAAAGTTATGATTAATTGTAGTGTTATAGGTTGTTTGGCGAAGGAAATTATTTTATACTTTTAGGCGCAATTTACTGTTTCATTTTATTTTATTTATTTATTTATTTTAGTTGCTTGAATAGTAGTTGGCTTTTGGAGTCGGTTCTATTTTTTTTACAAAAAGATTTTATTTAATCTCGAATTATTAAAAGCAGTTTCTAGTTCTTATTTTAAAATTACTATAATTCATGAGGTTTAAACAAGAAGATTTTAAATTTACAAGAAAAACGTGAACTTTTGGTAAAGTAATGATGATTTTCCTCAAACGAAAGTGCATGGGAACTTGGAATGCGTTTAATTTATTTATATCGAAGAAACAAATAATTATCTATCAAAAATTAATTAATATTGTTTACTAATTCCATTATTCGTTACCCTTTGAAGTTTCTTTCCAAATTCAGGGAAGTAATACCTTTTCCTTAAGTGCAGGAATGATCGCTGGCTATAAAAATCAGCCGCTTAATAAAATCCCTTTGGCTCAGAACGAATGCGATTTTAATAAGTGGCAGGAACTGTATATGTGCTCAATATATGTTATGAACCAATTCCTTTTTAGTAGGACCTTGGTTAAAATTGGTGCTGATTAGCATTCACTGAGAAAAAAAAAATATACCGCCTTCATCTAGAATGAATAAGTGGTCATTTTCTAAATCCCTTAACAAGAAATATATATTTCCGAGCTATGCGCGTAAGGTACGCCAATAAACTGAATAGACGAAATGATCGAAAATTTCTAGTCTACATATTTCTAGGTGGTGAAACAATATTCTGAATCTTTTGTATGGCGAGAAATTATTGCTTGATTTTCTCGAATTGGGTTATACACATTTCTAGATGAAAAAATATACCGCCTTTCTCTAGAATGAATATGTAACCAATTTCTAAATACTTTTACTAGAAATATAGATTTCCGAGCTATGCACGTAAGGCACGCCAATAAACTGAATAGACGAAATGATCGAGAATTTCTAGTGTACACATTTCTAGAGGGTGAAATAATGTTCTGAATACTCTAAATATTCTGAATCATTTATATTGCACGAAATTCTGGCTTGATTTTCTAGAATTGGGTCATAAACCAAGATTATAGTTGCAGAAACCCGCCTCTTGTATTCGCATTTATTTGCAGAGATTTTTAAATAACTTTGCCCTCGAGAATATAGGCAAACGCTCCAGAATTCTAATAAGGGTTTCTAGAACTCGCTTTCCAAGGGGACTAGAATTTATAAGGATGACATGAAACTATTTTCTCTAGAGCCACAATTTATGTTCTAGATGTAAATTACAGAATTTTTTCTTAGTTAATTGATCTTAATATGTATATAGTACTATTTTCTGTATATTTAGGAGAAAAACATATCGATGGGAAACTAAGTAAAATCCACCAATGCCAACTTTTTTTTTTTTTCCTCGAAAAAAATATTTGAGCATTTGAAGTTATAATCTTCAGTAAAAAATATTTATTTTTGATTGGTTGGTTAGGTTTAATGTCGCCCTATTACTGCAATGTGGGTAATTGGCGACAGTTTGGGACGACGTACCTCTAAGGATAATCCGGAGATATGCCATGACAATTTTGATCCTACACTGAGGGGATGGTTCTCCCGCTTCAAAAATATTTTTGAATAATAAATGCAGTACATGACCAGTTTTATGGGAAAAAAATTTCCGATATTGATATAGCATTATTTCCATACAATCTTTAAAATTTCAATATTAGGATTAATTTTGGACATAAAAGAAAAATATATTATATGCACACTCAAAATTTTAAAGAAGGCAAATTTTTATGATCAAAAAATAATTTTATTTTTATTCCTGCCAAAAGTAAACGTAAACTTATTTAAATGATGTTTTCAAAAAAGTTTAACTTAAAGATATTTTTCCAATTTTTTTTTTCCCTTTAATTAAAATATTTCTGAGAAATTTTTCCTGTTATTTCAAATTTTTCGTATTGTATATGTCTTACAAAGGAAAATTACAAACTCTTTGAGGATAATTTTTAAATCGCAGTCTCTTATATTTTAGCTGACCTAAGGATTATTTCGTATAGTGAGAATTAAGCATATTTTTCCATTTTTAAAATAACATAAAACGTAAATTTATATCATAGCAGCATATTTTTCGATTTTTTAAATAATATATAAAGCATAAATTTATATCATAGCAGCATTTTTTTTTTCTTTTTTTTTTTCTGAAAACACGAAGTTTCCAGTTATATAAATAAACACAGTGACCTCAGCGAAAAATGGAATCTAGTTTACAAGATCGGTATTTTATTTAAAATCGAATAAACCGCCCTTCTTTAAAAAATTCTTTGCTTGAAAGGTAGAAATTCCATTTTGTGTTTATGTTCTCATCTTTTATAAAGAAGTATTATATCATTCTATCTTGGAAATGTAATATTTTTGCTATTATTTGTGATTTTACCCTAAACTGTAATAACTCAACAATGTTATAAGAAATGCCTTTTGAAGTGATAGAAAATTCCACGAGTAAGCATTTGTTTTAATTTTTGGAAATCAAGTAAAAATGGCGTACGTTTCCGAATTTATAACAAAAGCAACTTTTTTTTTTTTTTTTTCAGTACTACAGGTTGTACTATTTCTTTTAGACAGCAATTTTGTGGTCGTTACCAATTTTTATCTCTCAACTTGAATAAACGTGCAGACATTCCTGTTTTTATCTAAATATATAAAGCTGAAATTTTGTCATTATATCTGTCCGTATCATTAGATTTCCTCAAAAATTTGTATACTTGTTAATCAGAACAAAATTTAGCAAACATTTTTTAGTTCAATCGGTTAATTGGTTCAAAAGATATACTAAATAAAAAACCCCTTTTAACTTTAAAATTATTAAAAAGAAAAAAAAAATCATACCAAAAATAAATAAATAAGTAAGTAAATATATTTATTTTTATGTCGAAAAGAAATGAACATGCAATCACTTTTTAAAAAAATAATTAAAATAAAATTCAGAAAAATAGTGCTATAGAAATGGAACCGTTTTAGCATAGAACCCCATTGAAAAATTTGAAATTTGGCACTGACATAGCTCGGACGATTCTCGCCAAGATCTTTATTTACGAAATTGTGAAAAGCCATTTTAATCCATTGCCAAACTGAGAAGTTAAATTTAAAAATCATCAATAAAATTAGGGTTAGGATTTTTTTTTTCGTTCGGGCCAACAAAAAATTTAAAATTGAATTATTTATTACTTATCAGATATGGAAAAAGTTATTCTGCATAGTAATTAGTAATGAATTACATAATTATGTAAATTACAGCGATTAATATTGATTTTGTTTTGTTTCAGAAAGCCGTAGATTGAATTAACGGCCATCTTCACTCACCGTCGCCGGAAGCCCGAGCCAATGTTATTCAATGGGGAAATTTTCTTTACAAATAACTTATTAACTAATACATATTTTTAAATTCTATTTTCACATTCAGAAAATTCCCAACTGTTAAATTGACGGACCTTTTTTAAAAACGTATTTTTTTAATTTTTAATATTTTATTTTGAAATTGCAAAATGAAAAAATTTCACATATTGAAAATTCGTATTTTGCAGCTTCAAAATAAAATATAAAAAAATATATAAATAATATTTTAGAAAAGGTGCGTCCATTTAACAGCTGGGAACTTTCAGAATGTGAAAACAGAATTTAAAAATATGTATTAGTTAATAAGTTATTTGTAAAGAAAAATTTCCCATTGAATAACATTAGTTTCGGCTTCCGGCGGCGGTGAGTAAAGAGGGCCCTTAAAGCACAATCACTACAGCCCCGTGTACATCAAGGATACATAAAAATAATTAATTATTGTTCAAATGAACCGTGATGTGATAACAAAATAAAAGCTGTTATGCATGATAATTGGTATTCAAGTGCAAAATTTCTGCAAAGTTTCAAAAAAAAAAAAAAAAAAAAAATATCGTATGCTATGGAAAAGGTAAAATAAAATAAAATGAAATGTTTGTACATAAAAGATTTTTGTCTCGCTTTAAATAACATTCCCACTTTGAAGAGCCAAACTCGAACCAGTGTGTACCGCATTGTACCCAACGATGGGTCCGCTCAGTCACGGAACCACATTTTATGCCATTTCTTACACTCTTAAAATAAATGAATTAATTCTCCACGTCAAGTAGGAGTTATTACTTTTTAAATCGATTTGAATTAAAAATGCAATTTTTTGAGCTAATTAGTCGTTTTTTTTTTTTATTTAACGGCCCGCTTCACTTACCGTCGCCGGAAGCCCAAGCTAGTGTTATTCTATGGGAAATAGTGTTTACTTATAACTCATTAACTAATACATACTATTAAATTCTGTTTTCCCATTCAGAAAATTCACAATTGTTTAGTTGACGTACGTTTTTTAAAGAGGGATTTTTTAAATTTTTAATATTTTATTTTGAAACTGTAAAATGAAAAATTTCACATATTGAAAATTCGTATTTTACAGATTCAAAAATAAAACATTTAAAATAAAAAAATATCCGTTTTTTAAAAAACTCTGTCAATTTAACAGGTGTGAATTTTCTGAATGTGAAAACAGAATTTAAAAATTTGTACACTGCGAAAAAAAAAAAAAACCGCTTTCATCTAGAACGAATAGGTGGTGCTTTTCAAAATCCCTAAACTAGAAATATAGATTTCAGAGCTATCAGTATAATGCACGCCAATACACTGAGAAAAAATTCTATAACTGACATCTAGAATCTAAATTGTGGCTCTAGAAAAAATAGTTCCATGTCATCCTTATAAATTTCTTTAAAAAAAAATTTCTAGTCCTCTTTGAAAGCGAATTCTAGAGACCTCTATTAGAATTCTTGAGCGTTTCCCTATACTATCGAGGACAAACCTATTTGAAAATATCTCCAAATAAATGAGAATACAAGAGGCGGGTTTCAGCAACTATAATCTTGGTTTATGACCCAATTCTAGGAAATTAAGCGAGAATTTCCCGTAATACAAAAGATTCAGAATATTGTTTCACCATCTAGAAAACTGTAGACTAGAAATTCTCGACCATTTCATCGATTCAGTTTATGGGCGTGCCTTATGCGCATAGCTCGAAGATCTATATTTCTAGTTTAAGGATTTAGAAAATGACCATTTATTCATTCTAGATGAAGGCGGTATATATATATATATTTTTTTTTATCAGTTTATTAATGAGTTATAAGTAAACAAATTTTTCCATACAATAACATTGGCTTGGGCTTCCGGCGACGGTAAGTGAAGTGGACCCTTAAGCGGACTTGAGTAAGTGATATTTATCGATGTATTTGAGTTATTTCTGCTCATTCAAGCACTTGTAAGTGGGAACACTACTCTCGCTACAACGTTTTTCTTCAGCAGAACGCAAGTGCAACGGGCAACGCCATAGTAAAGTGATCCAGTTTATTAAAATCATTAGTAAAATAAATAAATTACTCAATAAATAACTAACATTTGAGTGCAATATGTTAACTCATACACTTAACTAAGTTTAACTCAAAATGAGAGTACTTGTTTCTTCTAGGAAAATGAGTGAAAATTCACTCAAGTTGAGTTATTACTTTCCGAACGCTATAGGGAGGAAAGTATTGTAATCATGTCAAAAATCTGAATTTGAGATTTTGATGTTTCTATACGTTTCGAGGTCCCCTGAGTCCGTTTCCACTATTTTTAAGATTGTGTGTGCATGTGTGTGTGTACGTATGTGTCTATGTGAGTGAACCCGCTAGCGTCTAAACGCTTTGTTCGAATAAGCTGAAAGTTGGTACATATATTGTAATCCACTATAGTACGAACCCTGTAGATTTTGGTGAATCTAGCACTTATAGTTTTTTTACAGGGACACCAGGAAAAATTCTTTATCATTATGGCCTACGGGGCCAAATTTTTAAAAGTGCGATAGCGTCTAAATGCTTTATTAATTTGAGCAAAAAATTTGTACACATGTTATAGGTCACAGTTGCACGAACTGTATAGATTTTGGTGAATTTAGCACTTACAGTTTTTTTACAGGGGCACAAAGAAAAATTCTTTATCATTATGGACTATGGGGCTAAATTTTTAAAAGTGCGATAGCATCTAAACGCCTTATTCAAATGAGCTGAAAATTTATATGAATATTATAAATCACTGTTGTACTAAATATAAGCATTTTGGTGAATCTAGCATTTATAGGTTTTTACAGGGACATAACGAAAAATTCTTTATCATTATGATCATGGGCTCAAAGTTCAGTAGCGTTAAATAAAGCCCCATGTAATATATGGAGAAAAATACTGAAACACTCTATTGTGGTTTTCTCTCTTTTGTTTGTTTAACAACTCCTCTTACTTTACTTTATCTACAAAACTGTTAATTACTCAATCTTCGGAAAGTCTAGTGGAGTCACTCTAGATTTTTTTTATTTATTCCTTTTAAGAGAGTAGCACATTTCAATTTTGCTTTGATAGCAATGATCTGTCCGTAAAAAAACAGAAAAAAAAAATTGTTACTACCAAATAATATCTATATCAATGGTTTCAGATTTTACTTGGTTACAAAAGACAAAAGCCTTTAACAAATTAAGATATAATCTTATAATATATTTCTGTAGCTTTTTTTAAACAAGAATTTTATGTTTTTTCAACAGAATTTTTTTTTCAATGTATAGTAAGCTTCAGTAACATATATCCGTTGCAAGGCATTCTAAAACTTTATTAGAAAGTGTTAAAAATATTTTTATCTAAAATAATTCGTTATCTAATAATAATAATAATAACAGTAATAAAAACTTTCACGTAAAATTTATGATAAATAATATTTACGTTTAAAATTTCGCTTTCATAAAACATCAGAAATGTATAATTTTTACTGTTGAAAAGAGGCACAAATAGGATATTATTCTTGAAAATATTTTTTTTAATCTGAAATATGTTTCTCAAAATGTAATCTAATATTCTTGTATAAATAAAGAAAGTTTAGACTGTTTCCTTTACGAAACTGACTGAAAATTTATTGGATTTTTTTTAGATTACATGGAAATAAGTGAAGAGCAATGTAAATATTTATAGAATGTTTGAATTCGGAACATAACTGCTTTACTTTTATCTCAGTTGTTTGAATACTGTCAAAAGAAGATTGAAGACAATCAGCTAGAGACGATATAAGTGCTAAAAATAACATGACAGAACATCTCACTTTTTTTTTTTTTTTTTTTTTTAACACAGCGTTACAGAATTATGTTGTAAAAACAAGTTATATCCAACGTTTTTTACTTTCTTCTATATGTATATACGGAGAAAGTGTTGGATTCGTGAAAATTTTAGAACTCCAGTTTTCGATGGATTTACACGTTTTGGGATGTCCTGAACACGAATTGACTGTTTTTAGAAAATGTCTGTCTGTCTGTGTGTGTGTATCACACGTTTTGTGGACACTGTCTCTCACGAACCAATGAACGAAATTTAACCAAACTTGGTATTGAGTTGGACCCTGACATACACTGGTGCTGATTAGATTTGAGGATCAATCGTTCAACAGGTGGCGCTGTGATCGCATTTTTTCTAAATTTTTAACATGGCAGTATAGGTCAAAATTTCGTATAAAAGTACAGAATAAGAATTTTTTTAATCGTGTGATTGTAAAATTGATATGAATTATTCATAATAGTAGTAGTTAACTAGAAAAAAAAATTGTGCATGTGGGAGCATCGCTTGCACCCCTGGGGGAGTAAATTTTTAATACGGGTTTTCTCCGAAAGATCTCATCAATACCTTTAAAACGAATGGTTGAACTATAAGACTGTGATAATTTAAAACAAAGTTATCGATTTTTTTTCATTTTTTAACGAATATATATATATATATATATATATATATATATATATATATATATATATTGGCAACAAATTGACTTTCTCTCGGCATTTAGTGATATCATTCTGTCAGATAAAAATCGTCTGCATTTATAATGGAAAATAATTTAATAATTTAATAAATAATTTGTTCGCATGAATTTTGTGTAAAATTATATAGAAGAAAGTCTTGTGGTGGCCAAATCATGCTAGTTTTTTTTTATTAAGATTCGAAAGAAAGAAGCAATAATTCCTTATAGAATCTATTTTTAATATATATCTAATCGAAATCGAAAATCTTTAGTGAAGAACCCCCTTGGTGAAATTTCAAATTTTGAACAGAATTAGCTCGGATGTTTCTCTCCAAGGTACTCCAATTACTTACGCAATTGCGGTATCCCTTTTAATTTATCGCCAAAATGGCAATAAAAATTTGAAAATTGTCAAGTGGGGTTCCATACTAAAGATGTACCAAAGAAAATTTTAAAAAAATAAATATAGTAACCACTGCTAACGAACGTAACAAAGTTACCGCATTCCTTTATATAGAAGAATAAACAAAAATATTTTTTGTCATACTAAATTAAATTCTTTTTTGTACGGAATTCTATATCTGTTAATTAGAAGACGAAAATAGGCTTTCATTTTTAGGACGGAGGACTATTAGTTTCAATCTGGAGTTTTTGTAGACCAGTTTTCTGTAACACCAAAATAAATTAGAAATGTCAGTACTATCGTTACATATTCGGTACCAAATAAAATTTTCCTGAATCTAGGGATGCAAACAGTTTTTCGAGACGACAATTATTTTTTTTTTTTTTTTTTTTAATGAACTAAAGTGTAAAATTTAGATGACAACATTTCGTTTTAATTCATTTCAGTCATTTTAAAAAGTATACTTGGCCCAGTTTTATGGTCAAAAAATGAGAGAAAAAATAAATAAAAATAAAAAAATAAAAATAAAAATTTACAGATTGAAATTAATAGTCCTCCGTACTAAACTAAATTCTGTCTTTGACAGAATTTTTAATGGTTTTTTCTTTTTCTTTTTTTTCCTTTTTACAATAAGTTTCAAGGAGCAATGTTAATTGACAAAACTTTATATCTATTAGAAAAAATAATTCTTACTAGCGTTCAGTTTTATTTATTAATTTTTAGTTTTTGAAACTCTTTTTAATTCATAAAATATTGCTTTAAAATTAGTGTTTATATGCACTAATCTTAAACAAGCACTTTCATTAACGTAAGACACTTCGTGTACAATAAATACACTGATAAGTTAATTTCTTTAAAAATGATAAAGGTTAAATTTAACGTAATAAAAAAGATAAAATTATTTTTAGACTAATGTAAAAATTATCGATATATGTAATCTAATGAAACTTTCACTCTTCACGAAAATGGTAACTTGAATTTTAACAAAACTTGCATTTACGGTAAAAAAATTTTTGCTAAACAAAATAAGAGAAATATAAACATTATCCTTAAAACAGAGTTGCCAGATTAGGGATTTTGTCCCCGTTATGGGGATTTTTTGGCCTTCTTGGTTAGCTGACCAGATGTCCCCTTTTTCTGGGGACAATTGGAGTCATCTGGGGACTTCATTTATTTTGAAAGATTTTTTCTAAGTTTTAAAAAATTGTAGAAAGCAAATTATTAATCAATAATACTTTATTTTTAGTCCTTATATATTAGGAATGAGAAAATACATCCGTAATTGGATAATTGTAGCAATTTTTAATGCTTCTCTATTATGAAGGTACTTTGGTCTGATCAGCCTACTTCTGGGGACAATTTTCGGGACCAAATGTTTGTGGGGAATTTCTAGGGGATTTTTGAAATTTTTGAGGAGAAATCTGAGTAATTTTTAAACCTTTTTTGACTTATTTTAGTCCAATTGTTAAGTTTATAGCATTGCCAGCTGTAGAAATTTGACCCTACGCGTAGGTGGTTTTAAAGGTACCCTTTCTCCCGAGGACGCCCTCAGGATATCCTGAGGATGAAAGTACATCTTGCGTACATCCTCAGAACTAAAGCACTTTACGGAAATTTAAAATTTTCCGATAACTAGTGTGTATATAAAAGTTATTTTTGTATATGGGGATTTTTTTCAAAAATGGGCGTCATTTGGGGAAATATTTGGGCTTAAATCTGTTAAATATTTTATTTTTATTTATTTATTTATTTATTTATTTTACTTTACTTTACTTTATTTATTTATTATTATTATTTATTTTATTTTATTTATTTATTTATTTTATTTATTGAAAAATAATTACTTTTTTAGTAGAAATTGAGTTGGGATTTTTTTGGAATAAACCCCTGATTTGGGGAAATTTGAAAGCCTGTTTGGGGAAATTGACTGTCGACCATCTGGTAACACTGCATGCACAAATGTGTATTTCTGAAAATGTAATCTAATATTCCCATATAAATAAATAAACTTCAAATTGCATTCTTTGCGAAGCTGACAGAAATATCCTTGAATTTTTTGGGATTACATGAAAATAAATGAACAGCTCTGTAAATATTTATAGAAAATCTGAAGTCGGAACACAGATGCTTTGCTCTAACTTTTTTCTTAGTTGTTTGAGTAATGTCAAAAGAAGATTGAAATACTCATCTGGAGATGACAAGCGCTCAAAATAACATAAAAAAATACCTCTCTTTATCAACCTATTCACGATTTTTTTTCACGATTTTTTTTCTGCCACCAGAAACCTATTAGAATTGTATGTATCATAAAGTCATATTTGCCAACATCCTAATTAATATTCTGTAGTGTTGTTAGTCCCGCCTTTTTTTTCACATCAATAAATTTTTAGAGTAATATTCTCCAATTGCAATTACGATTAAATAAGAAGAAAAATACTCTGAAAAGATAACGTTGTGAAACAGAAGGCGGGGCTAAGAATACTACGGAATATTAATTAGTATGTTGGCAAGTATGCATAAAATGCTTTTGTACATATCGTTATAATCAAAATTATGAAGATTGTTACTTTATCTTCTTATTAGCATTTTTTAAAAAAATAATAATAATTATTATTATAAATAATTCGGTGAATAACTTAGGCATTCTAAAAATAATCCCAATTAATTTTTCAGCAAGGAGAAGGAAAATTTTGGATTTAAGCAAAGGAAGAATAGAATATGCATGGTGCAAGAATAGTTATAGTAATTTATATAACTCTATCATTTCCATGTTATCGACCAAAGATTTTGATGCCGAAAAAATGTTCTGGCATCAGTCATTACTGGGTATTGAAATTCGGCAATAGGAATAGGATAGAATTTTGATGAATTTTGGAAAAGCCGAAATCGCGCGTGGCTTTTAATTATACTAATTATTACTTTCTTCTACATTCAATAGAAGAAAGTATTGGTTTCGTAAAAATTTTCGACCTCGGGTTTGTGATGGATTTACGCGTTTTGAGAGCTGTAGAACATGATTTGACCATTTTTAGAAAATGTCGGTCTGTCTGTGCGTGTGTGAGAGAGAGAGAGATAAATTTTATGGCAACTGTATCTCAGGAACTGCTGCACATAATTTTATACAAATTGGTATGTAGTTACACCTTGACCTAAATTAGTGCCTATCAACTTTTGATAAAAATTGTCTTACAGGTTGCGTTGCCATCCCGCTTTTTCTAAATTTTTAACGTGGTGTTATAGTACAAAATTTTGTATAAATGTGCATAAAGAGAATTATTTTTTAATACTCATTATGAAATTTACAAGAATTATTTATAATAGAGATAGTCCACTGGGAAAAAATTTTGTATATGCAGGAGCATCGCCTCCCCCTTCGAGAGCAATAAATTTTCATGATGGGTGTGTTTCAAAAGAGCTCGGCAATACATTTAAAATGAATGGTTGAACCATCGATCTGCGATAATTTAAAATAAAGTTATCGATTTTATTTTTTTTTCTGCGTAATATCGAGAATAAAATGAACTTTTTTTGGATATTTAGTGTTACACTATTTCTCTAATATGGAAATCGTACTGCATTATCATGGAAGATAATTTTATTAAATAATGATTTTAATAAAGTATTTTTACTGAGTGAATTTGCATAGGAAAATATAGAAGAAAATCATGTGGTGGTCACAACATTCCAGTTATATGATAGGAAATGGGATAAGATTTCCTCCGTAAGTTATGTTTCACTAATTCTATGTTATAATCTCTTTATAATGGCCGCCTTTCCCGGGGAAAAATAAATCACATTTTCTCCCACGATGTTCAATCTGGGCCTTATTACTATATCTATGGGAGCAACAGCATTGTTCAATAATTTTCAAAATAAAATAAACTGAAAGTGCGAACCAGAAATTTGAATGATGTCTGATTAACAAAAGTTCTATTTATTCCCCATAATTTTCAGCCAAATAAATTTGATAGATAGCGCCAGGAACATTGCAAGTTTTTCAGCAAGAGAATCGGAAGTCTAATACGATAGCCCCCTTAGTCACCAGATTTAATTCCCTTGGATTTCTTCATGTGGGATGAGAATGCGTCAAATATTTCGTGTGTAACATTACTTGTCTTGAAGCAGATGAATTCAAGCAGCGAATAAAAGTTGCTACCAATTCCATAACCAATCAGAAGCTTACAAATACATGGAATGAAATTGAGTGTCATTTCCAAAGATGTACTACGAGCCATCAAACAAACAATACCGAAACGTTTCTATTAACGTTTTTAGGTATGCCTCAAATAAGCGGTTTTAATGTTACTATTATTAGACATTTTTACTTTATTTTGTAGAGTGTTCAATAATTCTTAGGCATCCTTTTTAACAACTGAAAATGAAATAAACACTTGGCTTCATAATATATATATATATATATATATATATATATATATATATATATATATATATATGTATAGGTATATATTGGATCAAAATTTATGTTCTTTGTTGTTTTTATTTGATACGCAAGGTAGAAAAATCGTTAATGTGTTCTAATTGTACGTAACTGTAAAAAGTTCTGGTAACATTCAATTTTCATATAACATACATTCTTGATTTTGGTAATTCGAAACACATTCCTAAGAACGACAGGTTTTCCTATTACTTTTTTGTATGTGACATAAAATTTCATTCCATGTATTTGTAAGCTTCTGATTGGTTATGGAATTAATAGCAACTGTTTTTCGCTGCTTGAATTGATTTTAGGAATTTCGTAGTAGCGTCTATAATGCGTACTTCTTCATAGTTGAGCGTTTTTAAATGAACATAAGTTTATTGAATTAAAAAACTAATTTTTAAATCTATTAAAAAACGAAAACAATTCCAAATGAGGGAGCTAGTGACGCAATTATAAAAATATGTACATAGGTCAGACCTAATTTTGCATGTTCATTTAATTTTTAAGTATTCATATGCGCTGATACACATAAATAGGAAAAATTAAATACGGAAATTTAAAGCAAAAGTAATAATAATAATAATAATAATAATAATAATAATAATAATAACCTGAAACGTTATTTCCATTAACTGATAATGAATAATAAAAATAATAAATTGGAAATTTTAAAATCAATTATAATAATAAGAGCTATAATTAGTTAAAATGCATACTATACACACGTGGAGAATTTTTTTCCTTAACGTATATTCCTTAAATTCACGTATAAGTAATAAATAATTAAATGTAAGTAAAATAATAAATAATTAAATAAATGGCATTTACATTAATTAAAACATTTCTATGTTTTATAGAAATTCCACTAAAACACCATCTTTTGTTAATAAAATCCAATCATACTTAAATATCACATTTCAGTGCCTTAATAAAATAGGAAAATAATGTAACAAATCTATTGTCCTGCAGCTAAAGTTTTTTTTTTTTTTTTTTTTTTTTTTCTGAGACATACATAAAAATTTTACAATAGTAAAAGCGCTACATAAATGTGTGAATATTTCTGTAAAAGGACACAATCTATAGATTGCATAGAAAATACCAAATGAGATGCTTACGTCTATAGATCAAATACAATGGTAAACAAGGAAATAAACAAAAAAAAAAAAAGTACAAAAGAACGACAGATATTTTCCTCGGATCGAATACATAAAAGAATCTATTTATTATCTAACTGAAGAATGCTATACATTTTGTCAAAAAGCGAAAAACAAGAAATCCAAAGAAGGTAACAGATAAAAAAAAAAAGAAGAAGAAGAATATGCTTGTACATTATTCATGATAGATAATATATAATCGTGAAAAACTCTAAGAATAAGATTTTTTTGGCCTTCGATTTTGTGATTAAAAAAAAAAAAAAAAAATAGAAAACAGAAAACAGAAGATTTAAAAAAATTGAATGTTTTACCACTGGTATGTATTAGAAAATGTCACAAATGTCAAACACAACGCCGATTAAGGATAAATTACGATTGGGTTGTGGTGATTAAGGCCTATTGACTGCTGTAGGGTCCTAGGCGAGAGTGGGAGTGCCCTCCGTGGGGGTTTTTCTAAGGGATCCTAACCAGTATTTATATAAATTTCGGGGAGAACTACGGAAAACTCCAAATGGCTAGGCCGACTGACGTGACCTTGGATCAAACCCGGCACCTAACGTCTACAAGCTTTCAGCGCAGAACCGCTCGGCCGCTGATAGGCCCAAGGATAATTTAGGAATGAAAGACTATTTTCATTAAAAAATTCACTGTACAACAAATTTTAACATTTTTTTTTTCTCCTTTACATGAAACTATGTGATTCTGTATAAACAAAAGATTCTTCATTGATATATCAAAACCAGAATGGTCCATCAGGTACCGTTTTTGTAGCAAACACACTCATATGTATAGTACAAATTAATTACAGAAGAGATTACAGACAGCTTGATTATGGAAAACACAAATACAAAAATAATTTCTTTGGGACGGTTTCTGGTTTCTTCTGACGTTTTCTCCATGTCTTCCTGATAACAGACAGCAATAGCTAGCATACTTCCATTCCATCTTTCACTGAAACGCTCTTCAAACATATAGAGATGTCCTGGTGAAACCTTTCCCCATGCTTATCAGTAATTGCGCCAAAGGTTTTGAAGAAAGAAATCCAGATGTGAGTCCAAAAAGCGTAGTTTTAGTGACATATTGCAACCTACAAAATGAAAGCATTTCACCATGCCCCCAACAACATCTTCACAATTTAGATCTTCTAAAATGGTGATTTTTGGGGGAATGCTGCGTGACAACAAAAAATAATTACATATTCGAAATTTCCAGCCTAAAGTATACAAGAAACACATAGTTCTAACAAATTTGAACCTTTTTAATGTCCGTTCTATGAATCTATGTGATACTATAAAAAGGCACTTCATTCATATATCAAAACCAAAATGGTCCGTCAAGTACCGTTTTTATAATCCTCACATGTGTGAAAAATGGTTACAAAGAAATGTAACAGAGGGTTGATTATAGAAAACAGAAGAACTGAAATTTTTTTTATTGTTGTTGTTGTTTGTTTGCCGCTTCCTCTTGTAGCCAGCTGTTGGTGTGTCCCTAATATTGACCACCAACATTCAGCAAACATACTTCCATTTCATCGTCCACTGAAAGAATTTTCAAACATAGCGATGTATCGGTGAAACCTTTCTCCTTCACTAACTGCTCCAAGGTTTAGAGTAAAAAAGACCAGTCGTGAGTCCAAAAAGTGTAGTTTTAATGACATATTGCAACCTACAGCGTGAAAGCATTTCACCATGTCACCAACATTTTCATAGTTTAGATCTCCTAAAATGTGATTTTTTGAGAAAATGGTGCTTGGCAAACACTTTTCGCCCCCCCCCCAATATATATATATATATATATACATATATATATATACAGGGTGGTTATTAAGTATTCGGAAAAAATTTGAGGAAGTTTTATGGAAAACCTACTTTATTATAACCTCTTTTATGTGGTTGTAATGCATTCATCTTTGAAGATCATTTACTAAAGTAATTTGCATTTACTTAACAGGCAGTTTCTTAGCGATCAGCGAAAGTAAAATCTATTAGACAAAAAAAAAAAAAATCTTGATTTTTTCAAAGTGCGGCGCATCTAAGACATTTTGTGGTCCGATGAGAAAGTTTTTACTCTTGAATTCGCTAAAACTCTCAACATCATCACAACTTTTGGGTCCAGCTCTCAAGAACACCAGAAAAGGAAAAGACGCTATAAGGTATTTGTTTCTAAAACGTTTGATGGTTTGGGCTGAGATTAGTGCCAGTGGGAAGATTCAATTGGTTTTTATCGAGGAAAACTTAAAAATTGATGGTAAAGTTTGTCAAAAAGAGATTTAAGAGAAAGCTGTACTTTCATGGAAGCAAAGTCATCAGGTATGATCTTTTAGTAAGTTTGTGCTCTGGCCTATGGAGTCAAATGAAAGTTTGCTTTAATCGATGTCGAAGTGAAAAGTTATCTGACCAAAAATCTGTGTTCTTCTAAGAGCTCTGATTTGTATCCAATGGAGGATTTTTCAGTGTGTGGGTTCTTAGAAGAACAATTGCGAACACAGAAAATCATACATTTGGAAAGACTCAAGGACACCCTGAGCAGAATAAGGGATGATTTAGATTCAAACTGCTTGCGTAGCTCCTTCATTTCACTTCCGAAGAAGATTGCAGCCTTGCATCAGAGCCGATGACCGCCATTTCGAAAACTCATGGTAAAAAATAATTCTTAGACATTACTTGATGCAAAAATAGAAGTTTTAAAAATTGTTTGCCATTTCACTAATTATATTTATTATCAAATATTTTTTCAATATACCTAATTAGCCACCCTGTATATGTATAAAGTGAATAATTTAATAACGTTAAATATTTAGCAATAGATACAGTCGGTAACAAAAGTGTCCGAACACTAGCAAAAATTCCTATGTGAAAAAAGTACACTTCATACGGCTTTGTTAAATAAATCTTTGTCGAATCCTGTTCTTAGTCAGTCTAAAAACATGATTCGATAAGTATTTATTTAACAAAACCGTATGAAGTCTACTTTTTTTTATATAGTAATTTTTGCTAGTGTTCGGACACTTTTGTTACCGACTGTACATGATAATACCAACAACATTCACATAAAAGATATTGTAATTCAATTTAAATGTTAGTACATACTTTTGATACATTTAAAGCATTAATTAATAGATAAATAATCCATTTTAAATTACTTACGCGAATGTAAGCATTTAGAGGACCATAACACAAAGACCAACAAGGTGTGATTTTTATCATGCGAATTTCAAGTAAAAGATCAAACGTAAACTAATAATTTTATAAAAATATGAAAAAAAGATAACTCGAAATGAGAATTGAAACAGGAAATGCTCAAAAATAGAAGAACTTACTCTACAGGCAACATACCCTTCTACGAGCATAGAGATCGCAAGATTTCGGAAAACTGTATAGTTAATTCCAGCAAAAAGTACAATTCATGTTACTATCTTGCGACAAAATCCAAATTAAAAAAGTAATGAATTAAATTTCAACAAATCATGACACACCCCAACAATGAATATATCTATCTATCTATCTATCTATCTATCTATCTATCTATATATATATATATATATATATATATATATATATATATATATAAATTTATTTATTTATTTATTTACTTTTGGAGAGAAGAGAAATTATTTTTAAACAATTTTTATTTTATTTATTTATTTTATTTATTTACTAGCAGGCTTTGCCCGCTTCGCTGGTCATTATATTGAAATGAATCCCCAAAACAGCATATCATTAATAATAATAAAATATCTTTAATAAAAAAAAAAAAAAAAAAAAATCACTGAAATCCGTCAAAATCTAATTTTAAGTTGCCCAATGCCTTCGGCAGTCCTTTACCTGCTTCTTACTCCCCCTCCCTCGCGGTTACAGTTGAAAGTTTTACAAAATCTCATCAAAGTGCATATTTCGCACACTTAATTAACACCCACACACCAAAATTCGCCATTCTTAGGTAATTTGGACGGATTTAAGCTTCAAAATGTGGTTTTTGCCCCGCCCGCCCCAAGAGGAAGGAGGGGGGGGGGTAAATTTCCAAAATTACTTTATATTGCATGTTGCATACACATACCTAACCGACACATCAAAAAATTGAAATCATGAAATTATTTAAAGCTGAGTTAGCTTTAAAACTTTTTTTTTTTAAATCTCTCCCCCCGTTCTTAAAGGAGGGAATTTCGCAAAATCTCTTCATACTATGAGTTAGATACATATAATCGTCCCTTACATAAAAAATGTCCAACCTTAGATAATTTAGTGCAGCGTTACGCATGAATACATGTTTTTGCCCCCCATTCTCCAAAGGGCGGTAGGGTGGAATTTCATAAAATCCCTTTGTAGTGTGTGTTCAGTTCGATTTCCCCGTGTGTTGAGTACCCTTCTTCCAAAACCTTTTCCCTTCCCCCCCTCCTCTCCCCCCCCCTTAAAAATCCAAAATCGCAGAAAGTAATTTTTTTGTACTCAAGTCTGGTCTTTCCATCTGTAATTTCTTCACCGTTAAGTAATTTGGAGCCGAGATAAGCCTTCTGCCCCCCAAGGGAGACAGGGGGGGGGGTATTTTGCAAAATTCCGTCTTAGTTGGGGGTCAGGCTCCGAAAACCAACCTGGTCACTAAAATTTGTGACCCTCTTTCCCACAAAATCGTCATGGCAGTGTTGAGTCAGCGAATCATTGAGTTTACTATTTTATATGTACAGATTTGTTTATATTTTTTATGGACTACTTGGCTTAAGGTTGCTGTCACAAAAATAGAGTCCTTGGCGAAAAATGTCCTATCTACTTCAGTATTAAAATTAAAAATATACCCAGGATTATCAACTAATAAAGCTCTTTAATAGAGATCTGAATTAGCTTTCATTTTCTTATTATTTAATTTTGATAATGACGTTATGTTGTCATGTGCCTAAGCAAATTTAATATTTATTATTTTTTTTATTATTATTCACGTGAAATATTCTTTGGCAACAATTAAAAATTAAAATAAATTATTTTAAAGTTTTATTTTAGAAGAAATATTTATATTATATACAGGGATGGAACACGGGCGCAGAATTCATACCGGAATCTGTTTAAGGAATTTCTCTACTTATGATATCGTTGATTTAAGAAGTAGAAAGTTTTCGTACATTGATAGTTGTATGAATTCTGCGCCCGTGTTCCATCCTTGTATATAGAAGATTAATTAAAAATTTACATTTTTTCCGGTATAAATAGAAGCCTATGTCTTATTCCAGACTATTATCTATCTCTGTACAAAATTTCATCCAGATCCGTTTAGCCGTTGTGGCGTGATTGAGTGACAAACATCCATCCAAACTTTCGCATTTATAATATTAGTATAGATTAGTTATCATGCGCATGTGTCAGATTGAGTTATTTTGCTGTCAAATTGACAAAATTTTAATTTTAAATTTCAAAACTCTGTAGTTCTTGGCGCTTATTGTATTTGGTGATCAAAAACGTAATACGAAAATATGCATGCCAGATGTATATTTTCGTAATATGCATTCTACGAAATATTGTTTCATATTATTCATTACTCTCTTAATATAAGTTGTTAAAATAATCATGATTTTTGAAAGGAATTAAATTATGTTCGCCAAATAATTCGTCGATATTTTTTTTTCTGCTAAGGATGACCGATATCAAATCTATTCCGCTGCAACATATTAGTATCTTATATCAGATACTTTATTTAGACATTTGAAAACAAATTTTACTTCAAACTATGATAGAATATTTATCATTTTCCTTTTAATTAGTATATTAGTTGGATATTTATTGTGTAAATATCATCTTTTGAAATGAAATGTTTGTGTTTTCAATCGAATATGGAAATTTGCCATTTTTTTTTTTTTTTTTTTTTTTTTTTTTCCCTAGAGTTTTGAAATTAAAAATTCAAATTTTGTCAATTTTACAACAAAAATAACTTAATCTAACGCATGGACATAATAATTAATACATACCTATACCTAAATATGGGAATTAAAATCGGGAAATAATTTTCCTCGATTTTTAATAATTTTTTACAAAAAAATCCAATGGACGTTTAACATAGGAAATATTTTTCTTGCATCCATGAACGGCCAGTGACGTCATCACTTCGCTTGCGTATTAGCACTTTATCAATGTTTAAAAGAAATTTTTAATTAAAAATGACGTCAGTTTTTGTGAGATGCATAATTTTTTTTTTTTAATTTTTTATCGTTCACGTTTAGATAAATGTATTTATTTTCCTGTTGAAAAAAATAAATAAATTCTTTTTTTTTTTTTTTTTTTTTTTTTTTTTTTTGGCAACAATTAAATTATGGATAAATTTAAATGGCTAATTTTTTGCTATTATTAGCTTACAAAATTGCTATTTTATGCATAAAAATCGCAAAAACAATTTTTTTTTCGGAATAAAAGGTAGCCAACTTTTTAAGTTAGGGTATAAGCTATCTCCATAACAAATTTTATCGAAATCCATCGAGCAGTTTCAGCGTGAAACTCAGTCAAATAAACGGACATTCACATTTATAATATATATAAGATTTATTTTTTGTTGTTGTTGTTCACGTTTAGATAAATGTATTTATTTTCCTGTTGAAAGAAATAAATAAATTCGTTTTTTTTTTTTGGCAACAATTAAATTATGGATAAATTTAAATGGCTAATTTTTTGCTATTATTAGCTTACAAAATTACTATTTTATGCATAAAAATCGCAAAACAAAATTTTTTTCGGAATAAAAGGTAGACAACTTTTTAAGTTAGGGTGTAAGCTATCTCCATAACAAATTTCATCGAAATCCATCGAGCAGTTTTAGCGTGAAACTCAGTCAAATAAACGGACATTCACATTTATAATATATATAAGATTTATTTATTAAAATCTTTTAATTCAATCCTAAAGATATAAATCAGCTAACAGACTAGAGGTACTGCCACCTTGTGGGATACCGATCGCTTGGATATAGATATAGTTATCATGTAAAACGTAATTATGAATAATAAAGCTTAAAAGGGTCTTAAAGGATGCTGCACAAAAGTGTTTAGGAATAGAAATTTTACTTTCAAATCTGTTTTAAAGATTATTGATGATTTGATGAAGATCTGTTAAAATAATATTGCTAAATAAGTCAGCAAAATCATAAGTTATAATATCAGTGATATTGTTTATAGTTTGGATTTTATCTTTGATTTGGTAGCTATTTTTAAGGCAATAAAAGTTCTTTGATTTTTTTTTTTTTTCTACTTCATGAGTTTGTTTCTAACTTGTTTTTTTCCCCATATGGTTTGAAATTATTTTCAGGTCTTTTAGGTGACCTCGGACATTGCATGCTGTAAATTTTTAGCTGTTTGCATACAGCATGACAGAAAGATCACCTAATTCGCATACAGCATTCATTCGATGCCCTTGAAAAAATGATGAATTTCTATGCTTCAATATCGGGTTACTTATTTTTTCTTATCGTCAACTTCATCCATTTTTTATAGTTCTTCATGTGATTCTTGGTTTTATATAGCGCAATGTTTGAAAAGGTTTTCAATATATATACATATATATATATATGTGTATGTGTGTGTGTGCGTGTATATATATACATATATACTAAATTCATTGTTAAAGGGGTAAGTCACTGAAGAAAACTTATTAAAAATTAAAAATAGAAGAATTAAGTATAGCGATTTTATAATTAAATACATAAGTTTTGTGCGCTGTATATACCGCTTATAAACGTGGAATTGCAAATTTTATAATGAAAAGAAACAACATTTTTTATACAATTGTTTCTAACTTGAAAAAGAAAGTAACTAAATTCCTGTATTTAAACATAATATAGTTATATTTAAGCCTTAATTCATCAAAATTAGAATATATCCCAAGAATTAAATATCAACACTACAAATGGAACGAATTAAATGGATATCAATATAATAGCTTCACGCGCATTATATGCTTTATTTTTAGTTAATTTACTTTAATATGTAAAATTCTATCATACAAACGAAACGCTTTGGTAAGAGAAAATAATGAACTATTATTTATATACTCCAGTTCTGAGTTAAAAGGGCAATTAACTCATTGCCAACGCTGAAAATAGATAGAGAAAATCAATTATGAAATGAAAACAGGAGAAGTGTTAAATGTAATGGTTTCATAATAAATTATAAATTTACACTCACTCAATGGAATGAAATCTTTACAGGCTTGAAACGTAAAGCAGTGAATAGTCTAAAGATAATGCTGTTTTCATGCATTTGCTTCTCGATTAATTAAACATTCCAGTTAATTTAAAATATTGTGTTTACTGGGATCACAGCTAAACATCAAAAGAACCGATGTGTAAGAAAACAATTAAATATCATTATCAAAGGCATATTAATTGTGATTTTAACTATTTGAGTATATTCAGTATGTAAAATATAAATAAATGCATCAAGTGATTACAGTTTAATAGAGAAAAACAAGTTTATTTAAAGATATAAAGTACATTTAATCAGTAGTTCAAATTAGTTGTAATATGTATATATATATCTGTATATATATATATATATAAATTACGTGTCACGATATTTGTCCGGGGTAAACTCCTAAACTAAGGAACCGGTTTTAATGAAAATTTGCACACTGTGTGCAGTTTGGTCCAACTTGAGAGATAGGATAGTTTTTGTCTCAATTTATTGTCACAATATTGTTTTATTGCAATTATTTGTTAATTATAGACCTTTATTAAAGTTGCTCCAAAATATCTGTGAGTTCCATTAATTTAATTGTTGCAAAAAAAAAAAAAAAAAAAAAAAAAAACGAGTTCATTTTCTTTCGACATAAAAATAAATACATTTAATCAAACGTGAACGTTAAAAAATTATAAAAAGTTAAATTATGCATCTCACGAAAATTGACGTCATAATCAATTTAAAGATTTTATACACATTGATAAAGTGCTAATGTAGTTCTATCATAGATATAGTAATATATATAGATCTCTCATCCCCATGTTATCGTACAAAGATTTTTGATGCCGAAAAAAAAAATAAATAAAAGCTTTGGAAACAGCCATTAAGTGGTATTGAAAAAAAAAAAAAAAAAAGAAAAGAAAAAAAAAGAAAAAGAAAAGAAAAGAAAGAAAGAAAGAAATATGAATTTGAAACTGTATCTGGAGTCTTCCATTCCCCTTTAGCAAATAAATTATTCATAAATTTTATTTGCTAAAATATTAGTATGTATTCCCGTGTGTATTCACTCGGGGAAAGACGGCCATATTTTGGTAAAAACGTCGTCTTTTCCCAAATGAAAAGGAATAACTTTTTTCTCCCCAATGATCACTCTATTCTATATATGCTATACTATATCTATGAGTTCTATACGCAAGCGAAGTGTGACTCACTGACCGTCTGTGCAGCCAAGAAAAAGATTTCCTATGTTAATTGCCCACTGGATTTTTTGTAAGAAATTATTAAAAATCGAGGAAATTTATTTCCCGATTTTAATCCTTATATTTGGGTATAGATATGTATTAGTTATCGCGGGTGTTAGATTGAATTATTTTGCTGTCAAATTGACAAAATTTTAATTTTAAATTTCAAAACTCTGTCGCCCTTGGCTTTTTATTATTATTATTATTATTATTATTTGGCGATCAAAAGCGTAACACGAAAATATACATGCCAGATGTATGCATTGTACAAAATGTAATATGTATTATTCATTGTACGTATGTATGACATGTAATATGTACTGTACGAAATATTGTTTCATATTATTCATTACTCTTTTAATATAAGTTGTTAAAATAACCATGATTTTTGAAAGGAATTCAATATTTTCGCCAGATAATTTGGCGATATTCTTTTTTTTCGCCAAGGATGACAGAAATGAAATCTATTCCGCTGCAAAATATTAGTATCTTACATCAGATATTTTATTTAGACATTTGAAAACAAATTTGACTTCAAACTATGATAGAATATTTATCATTTTCCTTTTAATTAGTATATTATTAGTATATTAAAATTTAAAAGCATGGTATATAAAAAGTTTTTTTTTTTTTTTTTTTTTTTTTTATCTTATAATAATTCTTATCTTAATCCTCAATGTTTCCCATCTTTATTAACTTGAATTTACTATTAAAATTTTAACATACTCAAAAACTTCTCATCACTTCGTTAAAATACACTAAACTTTTCCAAAATCTTTTTCTATTTAAAATGATACATGTATTTACTTTAAATGTCCAATATTTAATAAGATTTCCAATTTTAAAGTTTTAAAATATTTATCAAATTTACTTATTTTTCTGGTTTAGCCTTATTGTTTTCCTTTTTATAACTACAGCTGTTGCCCTCTTTAAAATATTTAAAACGATGAGGTCATTTTATAGTAAAATTATCCATTATAGCATATATTATATTTCACTCCTCCATAAAAATTGATTTTAAAATCGTCTGTTCTTTTATACTTTTATTTTAATAGAATTTTAATAGAATTTAATTTATATATTAGTCATTTTAGCAATTTTATCCAAAGTAGCATTAGAAATAATATATAGCACTTCTCCATTAAAATTTATAGGACCCTACAATAAAATTAATTTGTGCTTAATATCAACACTACGAAAATTTTTATCAATCGCTTCCAAATTTTGATCTAAGTTCCAAATCTCAACCCTGTGGGTTTTTACATCGGCTACAACGTTTTCGTCTTTGTTCGTAAATAATAATTTGACTGTACTAAATAGTTTACAGCCGTATAATTCAACGTATAACTTAGTCACAGCAACGCGTGGCTGGGTCTGCTAGTATATATATATATATATATATATATATAATTTCAATAATTTTATTCCTTTACAACACTCAGCAAATGAAAGATAGATGAAAATACCAACATAGGAAATTTTAATTTAGATGTATTTCGAATAAATTATTGTCACGGTGATAATTTAATTTAATTTCACTGAGTAGTAAAACATGTTAAAGTACTTACGCAGAAAAGAAATGACACGCATAACTCATAAGCCTAACGATGAGATAAGTTGCAAATCCATTAATCCAAAAGAAACATTCATCAAATAATAGAAATGGAAAGAGATAAATTAGCCAAAAGGATCTGTTAAAAGAAAAGAGAATTCATGAAATGTAAAATAGAATTTTAAATGCTGAAAACCAGAAATGATCATACATCAGGATACTTGCATCTCTGTCATCATATGCAAGATTTCGGATCGCTGTATAGCTAATTCAAGCAATATACAACTCAAGTTTCTATCTTGCAACAAAACAAAGTAAACTAGTATGTTGTGGCCACTACAAGACTTTCTTCTATATTTTCCTATACAAATTCACTCAATAACAAAAAAAAAAAAAAAAAAAAAAAAGATTTTTTTTTTTTTTGTTGTTTTTTTTATTAAAAGAAAAAAAAATCGATAACTTTGTTTTGAATTATCACATATGTAAAGTTCAACCACTCGTTTTAAAGGTATTGACGAGACCTTTCGAAAGATACCCATCTTGAAAATTTACCCCCCCCAGGGGAGGGGGGTACTTCCCCCCAGGGGGGAAGCGATGCCCCCCCATGCACAGAATTTTTTTCCTAGTTAACTACAACTATTATCAAGAATTCATATTAATTTTACAATCACAAGTTAAAAATAACTCTCATGATGTACATTTAAACAAAATTTTGTCCTATACTGCCATGTTAAAAATTTAGAAAAAATACGATCACAGCGCCACCTGTTGAGCGATTGATCCCCAAATCTAATCAGCACCTGTTTATAACAGGGGCCAACTAAATACCAAGTTTGGTAAAATTTCGTTTTTTTTACCAAGTTTTTTTTTTACCAAGTTTGGTAAAAAAAAAATTACGATTTTTCTTTTCTAAGTTTTTTTTCGTTAAAAGTAAAAAAAATCGATAACTTTGTTTTAAATTATCACAGATGTATAGTTCAACCATTCGTTTTAAAGGTATTGACGAGACCTTTCGAAAAATACCCATCTTGAAAATTTACTCGCCTCGAGGGGGGACTTCCCCCCCAGGGGGTGTGGCAGGGCTCCTACACATACAAAAATATTTTTCCAGTTGACTCTCTCTAGTATAAATAATTCTGGTAAATTTCATAATGATTACTAAAAAATAATTCTCTTTATGCACATTTATACAAAATTTTGTCCTATATCGCCATGTTAAAAATTTAAAAAAAGCGGGATGGCAACGCAACCTGTAAAACAATTTTTACCAAAAGTTGATATTCACTAATTTATGTCAAGGTGCAACAACATACCAATTTGTATGAAATTCTGTGCAGTAGTTCCTGAGATACAGTTGCCACAAAATTTTGTCACACACACACACACAGACAGACGGACAGAGAGACATTTTCTAAAAATGGTCAAATCGTGTTCTACAGCTCTCAAAACGTGTAAATCTTTCAAAAACCCGAAGTCGAAAATTTTTACGAATCCAATACTTTCTTCTATTGAATATAGAAGAAATTAAAAAGGAAATTATAGATTAAACAGTAACACAACCAGAATTGAAAAATGGAATAAGTATTTTTGATAAGTCCACATGTAACCGATTCCAAGCAGAAATAGTAGAAATAAACAGGTTGCCAAAACGAACAAACTGAAAAGAAATGATTAAAAGTAAACAATATAGGATAGAATATCCCTTTATCAGAAAATGGTGGTGTTTCGCAGCAAAAAGTTTTGTGTTTTTACATATTTTAACATCTCTTTAACCTAATGTATGTTAAAGTGACTTTCGTGATTTTACAATAATATAATGCATAGAACTTTACTCTTTTCAGCGTATAAACCGCAAAGGAAATCCCTCTCTAAAAAGAAATTCATAAGGAACTTTGAGGTATGATCTGTTACTCTAGTCGACTCTGCAAAGAACTAAGAGAAGGAAGCGTAAAAATCTATCTAGTAAATAATAATAACAATAATAATTTTTATCATTTTTATATGATAATAATAATACCTGTTGTAGTTATTATGCGTATTTTGAAAACTGAATTACGTATATAAGATATTTAAAATTTGGGACAATAAGAATAAATTTCGAACTTCCATAAAATTAAGAATACATTTAGAGAACTTGGCAGCTTGGCAACAATGAATGCATCATATAAAAACTTATAATTTCCGTTTAATATTTCTGTACTGATAAATATAAAGGATTTAAGTCCAAAAATGTCGATTTTGAGTTAAATACATGGTCAGACTCAGAAAAAAAATTCTCTATCGATTGGTATAAAGGATTTAAATCCATGTCATTTAGTCTGAGAAAACCCATTGGTAAAAAAAAGATTCAAGTCAGAAATTTAGCATTAATTTTTAGTATAAAATATTTAATTCAATTTTTTCCCTTTATTAAATGAAGGTTGACAATCACTGGACGGTATAAGGGGTATAAACCAACCTAATCCCTTTTTCCTAATCGATTCTGCTGATTAGTTTTTAGTTAGTTTAACTTTATTTTTCGTCTCCTGAAAAATCAAGAATATGGACTTAAATCCTTTATACTTATCAGTACAGATTTATAAATTGAACTATATTATGTTGGTTCAATAAAATGCATATTCAGGCAACAATTCTTATGTTTTTTGATACATTTTTTACAGATTTCAAATCTTTAAATTGCATTTTTTCGTGAATTCGTGATTTTCAAAATGATAAAACTTCTACAGATGTTTATAAGAAAAGACTAGATGTTTTTTGGATGTTTAATAGAACCTACAAAAAAGAATTAGGGATAGTTTATGGAGTGTTCATTTCACAAACATCATATATAACTGAATTAATTAGATTGTTTATGAAATTAAATTTTATATATTTCGGCTGCTTTATCTCGAATTCATATACGCCGAATTTGCAATATCAGATAATCACGAATATTCTCCGAAAACTACAACGTAACAGTGTAATGGTCAGTGAATGAATGAAACACTTTGTAAATATGATATTAATCAAGCTAATAATTATAACTGTGTGAGAAAAAATCACTGATAAAGTAAGTTATTTTATCGAACATAATTTATGGTATGTAATAATAATACATTATCGAGAAATGTATTTTATTATTACCATGTTTTTATTAACTTCGATTCTTGTGTGTTTGTTTGTGGGTTTGTTTGTTTGTGGGTTTGTTTGTGGGTTTGTTTGTGTGTTTGTCAGGGACAAATTTTGCAATCGATTTTTAACTAACTTCCCGACTAGCTAGATACTTGAAATTTTCAGGACAGCTCACAACACGGTGACAATACATATTTCTAATAATTTTAGTCAACTATTTCAAGTCCCGCTGCCTTTGGCAGCGCTTATATGATTCGACAGAAAATTTATTTAACTAACTTCCCGGATAGCTAGACATTTGAAACTTTCAGAATAGTTCAGAACAGGGTGAAAATGCATTTTCTTAAAACCTTTAGCCAACTGTTTCGGGTTCCCGCTGCCTTCGGCAGCGTTATCAGTACAAAGCTTGCAATCGATTTTTCACTAACTTTCCGACTAGCTAGACATTTGAAATTTTCAGGACAGCTCACAACACGGTGACAATACATTTTTCTAATAATTTTAGTCAGCTATTTCAAGTCCCGCTGCCTTCGGCAGCGCTTATATGATTCGACATAAAATTTATTTAACCAACTTCCCGACTAGCTAGACATTTGAAACTTTCAGAATAGTTCAGAACACGGTGAAAATGCATTTTCTTAAAACCTTTAGCCAACTGTTTCGGGTTCCTGCTGCCTTCGGCAGCGTTATCAGTACAAAGCTTGCAATCGATTTTTCACTAACTTTCCGACTAGCTAGACATTTGAAACTTTTAGGACAGCTCACAACACGGTGACAATACATTTTTCTAATAATTTTAGTCAACTATTTCAGGTCCCGCTGCCTTCGGCAGCGCTTATATAATTCGACAGAAAATTTATTTAACTAACATCCCGACTAGCTAGACATTTAAAAGTTTCAGAATAGTTCAGAACACGGTGAAAATGCATTTTCTTAAAACCTTTAGCCAACTGTTTCGGGTTCCCGCTGCCCTCGGCAGCGTTATCAGTACAAAGCTTGCAATCGATTTTTCACTAACTTTCCGACTAGCTAGACATTTGAAATTTTCAGGACAGCTCACAACACGGTGACAATACATTTTTCTAATAATTTTAGTCAAATTTTTCAAGTCCCGCTGCCTACGGCAGCGCTTATATGATTCGACAGAAAATTTATTTAACCAACTTCCCGACTAGCTAGACATTTGAAACTTTCAGAATAGTTCAGAACACGGTGAAAATGCATTTTTTTAAATACCTTTAGCCAACTGTTTCGGGTTCCTGCTGCCTTCAGCAGCGTTACCAGTACAAAGCTTGCAATCGATTTTTCACTAACTTCCCGACTAGCTAGATATTTGAAACTTTCAGGATAGCTCAGAACACGGTGGCAATATATTTTTTTAATACTTTTAGTCAACTGTTTCAGGTCCCTACTGCCTTCGGCATCGTTCATATGATTCAACAGAAAATTCATTTAACTAACTTCCCGAGTAGCTAGACATTTGAAACTTTCGGAACAGTTCAGAATACGGTGAAAGTGCTTTTTAAAAATATTTTTATCCAATTGCTTCGGGACCCTGCTGCCTTCGGCAGCGTTTCCAGTACAAAGCTTGCAATCAACTTTTAACTAACTTTCCGGCTAGATAGCCATTTGAAACTTTTATAATAGCTCAAAAAAAGACGATAGCAAGGAATTTTTTTAATACTTTTATCCAATTGCTGGGGTTCCGGCTGCCTTCAGTAGCGTTTATATGATTCAACAGAAAATTAAAAAACATGGTTTATAAAAATTTTTTTATCTTATAATTATTTAATTATTTTCACATAGTTACTTTAGATAATATTATTATATAGTTATTTTTAAATATTTATTATATAGCTATTTCAATGTATCTATGTAATGTTCAATGCTTGAATCAAGTATGCTTTTAATATAACAGTAATATAATAATTTCTACAAAATTTAGTTACATTAATTTAGAGAATTTAATTTATTATATGTAATAGTTTATATTATCAGAAATTATACTTTTAATCATTTTAATTTTAAATAATATATAAGTATAGTTATTTTGAATATTCATTATCTAGTTATTTTAGCGTGTCTATGTACAGTTTAATGCTTGAATGAAGCTCCGTTGCAAATTTGTCCTCTACTAAGCAAACATAACTAATGCACTGCGAAAGAAATAATCTTTTTTAAACCCAGTTACAATTTTTCAGCTAATATAATATATTAAATGTGATATTATCATAATAATAAAATATATTTTGAATTGTTTTAATATAGTTTTTAGATAATATTTATATTTTGTTATTCTGAATAATATATTTCTAAACTCAGCATTTAAAAAAAAAAAACAGAGAAAATTGTAAAATTACTTACGGATATTTTCTTTAAATAAACCCTCAGATGTTAATCATAAATGAATAACTTACCTGAAATAAAAAAAGAGATAATTATTTAATTGAAATGCACAGTTAATAACTAACATTAAAAAATAATGAGAAATGACTGAAAAGAGCTATGTAATTAAATATTAAAACATAAATTATCTGCAGCTTACAAACCATTGAAGAAGGTAATCTGTTTAGAAACAAATAGTGAACAAATTAACTGTAATATTATAAATAAATTTTGTTACACATTTTTTTAATGTTCAGTTACAATGATATAATTAACCAAATAAAGAATTCTTTATGTCTAGAAGTACAAAAAATGAAATAATATTTGCAAATAAAATAATTTCTCGTTATAAGGGGGGAAAAAACTTATCAAAATATAAAAATTAAAAATTAAATAAGTTATTTTTATGGAATTGCGATTGACAATTATAAAAATGTGAGACTTTTATTTACATAAATATATATATCAAGACACATTTATAACATAACGAAAAAATTTTCAAAAAGTTAAGCAATTAAATTCATATTCAGTTTTAAACTCTTCTTTATTTTTTATTTTTCTTTCTTTCTTTCTTTCTTTTATTCTTTTCTTTTCTTTTCTTTTCTTTTTTTTTTTTTTTTATTAGTCTGTTTATATTTTCAGATTTATCTTTTATGCTAAAAAGAGAAAAAAGAGTTGCTAATGGAAAATATTCGTAGTGTTAGAATAAATCTTTTGAAAATCTGTGTAAATTTTAAGCAATCATTACAAAAATTGATGCACAGGGATTAAAAAAAAAAAAAAGGGATAATGCAAATAAATAAAAAGTAATTAAAGAAAGTAAATTGCTAAAATGTTTTAGTCCTTTTAAGAAATGAATTTACGTGTATAACCGGTTCATTTTATAGCTAATATTCGTTATCGTTACAGGGGGAAAAATAGTTAAACAAAATAAAAGAAAAAGCTAATTTTTAGATAAAATTATTTTATAAAAAGTGAATGAAAGAGAAGATGTTAAGTGAAGAAAACAATATATTAAAGGAACCCTATTTTGTCTTTATAAGTATTTTGTCAAACAATTAAGATTTAATTTTTAGAAATAGCTTTGAATCTATAATTATATTGCACTGTATAATGTGGCAAAATTTTGATCTCGTTTAGGGATTTATGCTAAATATGAAATTATTCCTCGCTAGATCAAAACTTGGTTATGTCAAATAAAAATATTAGATTAAATCTGCTTTTTTTTTTTTTTTTTTTTTTTTTTGACGAAGGTCTACTACTTTCAGACAAAATAGACTAAAAGTAAGATTTTTTTTCTTTTTCCTTTGTCATCAAAATAAAATAAACTATTTATACCTGATTACAAAAATATAAACGAACTCAAGTTTTACACACACATACATACATTATTAAATATGCTTAAGATATATTTTAATAGTAAATTTTTAAAGTATATTTTATCTCTTTTATATATATATCTTTAGTTTAATCTATAAAATGTTGTTAATTTTATAAAATGTAACATTTTTGTGAAAAGTGAATATTAGTGACAGGATATATGAAGTCATAGTCGTCACGATGGAAAATAAATTGCTGTTGGTTATTAATGTTAAGTTGTAAAAAAAAAGAAAAAAACTTTTATAAAACTATTTAAACTATATTTGACGCAGTAAAGAATATTAAAAATAATCTACGTTGATTTAAATAAAAGAAAATATGTAAATTTTTAACACTTGCAATCCCACAATTAATATACGTGTGTATGTAAAATTGAGAAACTTCTGTTTTTAAATATGATATACAACCTAGAATGATTAATGGCGGGAAAAAATCCTATAAAAGATGTAAATATATATATATATATATATATAACGTTTTAAACAAAATCATTCTATTTTTATTTATCTATTTTTACTACCACGTCAAAGTGGCCGGTAGAAGTTTGGGATCATTACGGCAATTAGCATGTGGGAAATTTTATCAGGCGGAAATATCCTCATTTTTCTTCTTCCTCTTCTTCTTCTTTCTATCTTTTTTTTTTTTTTTTTTTTTTTAACCAAAAATAAAAATTACGTTTAACAACGATCTTTAATCGCTCGTTTCCTCTGTCGTCACCACATGAAAAATGAGCAGTGCTCAGACAAGATATTTTCTAGAGAAGCAGGAAAGGATTTTTTTTTTTTTTTAACAAATTCACATAGTAAAAATTATCATGTTATTATTATTTTTTTTTTTTTTTCAGATTGAGTTAATTATGTCAAATGTATTGAAAAAATAATACAATCTATTTCCATTTGAAAATAAGATTTGATAAATATATATATATATATATATATATATATATAGAGAGAGAGAGAGAGAGAGAGAGAGAGAGAAAACAGAACGTTCATTAGTAATATAATATTATCAGTGCAAACATTTGAAATTTAAAGATGATTTAATTACAGTATTCAAACAATTATTCTGATCAAAAACGAAGACCACCCAAATCAAACCAAAAGAGAAATAAAGTAAAATCTAAATGAATTATAGCAAATTGGAATGAGAAAAAAGCATTATTTACATTCTAACGTTATCAAGGGCCTGGTAGAATGCAAATATGCTAAAAAATTGATGTTTTTCTGTCACAAAGAAAGCAAAAGCTAAGAATTTCTTTGTTCTCAGGCCCGAAACACCCATTGTAAATAAAACAAGAAAAAACGAAGATCAAAATAAAACTCATCACTACAAATGATAATCCAATAAGCCATTTAAAAAATTATTAGTAATAATACACTAATAAACATTGAAATTTTAAGCCCTAAACAATCACAAATAAGCAAGAAAGAAGCCGCACAAAATGTATTAAATACTAGTCATATGAAAAATATAGCACGCAGATGAAACACACATTGGAAGTAAAACAAGAAAAACGTAGATAAAAATAAACTCACCACTACAAATGTTAATCCAAAAAATCACATAAAAAAATATTATTAATAAAGCACAAAAATATCTTAATTTAATGTCTCACAAAAAAGAGGCAACACATAGTTTATGAAAAACTAGACACATGTAAAATATAACAACCAGATATTAGTTAAAAGCACAGTTAGTCAGCTCAATGTTAGCAATGAACATGGAATAAAACTAGAGAATTCACAAACCGAAACAAGTTGAATATATATATTCTCAAAAATTGTTGTTATTTGTCAAAACTTTAGTAGAAAATTATTTATTTTACGAGAGAATTATACTGTTTCAACAAAATTTCGGTTGTTTGAACAGTCAGATCAGTCAGATTCTGTATTTGCACATTAAATTCTATTAGTTTCAATCAATCAAACTGTTGTTATTGGCGTCATGGTTAAACTTCTTTTTATGCATCATCTAACATTATTTTTTCAAAATTAGTTTATTTATTAATATTAAAGTATAAAATTTTAGTTATTCATAAAATTGTATTAGTTTTATTAGTTTATTTAAATTAAGAAGAAATTAAAAGAAGGCGTGCTTTAAAAAGTATAATGAATTAAAATGATTATATCAACTGCGTAAGTAAAGATCTTGACAAGAAACGTCCGAGCTACTTCGGTGTAAAATTTCAAATTTCGCCATGGGTTTTATCCTGAAGCTGTTCCACTTATTTAGAAAAAAAATTCTGAATTTTATTTTAATTATTTTAAAAAATATATTTCCTTGTTCTTTTTTTTTTTTTCCAACATGAAATAAAATATATATACAATATATTTATTTATTTATTTTTGACTCGTAAATCATCCATTTATTTTAAATTATTAAAAATTGCTATCATTATTTTAAAAACTTTAACTTCATTTTCAGTAATTTAAATAATGCTATTTATAAAGATTTTTTAATAAATTTCTTAGTTAACTAATGACGTCATATCCTTCTGAAATCATAATAAATACGAGCAAGTTAACTTTAGTTTTTTTTTTTTTTTTTTTTTTTTTTTTCAACATATAATATAAATAATAAAAATATTGCATGGATATATACCATTGCTGTCTTATTTCTTTAGCACTTTTTTTTTTTTTTTTTTTTTTTTTTTTGTTTAAAAATTAAATAAATAAATACAATGAAATGTTTGCACGTTTATCTTTTTTTTTCGACAGAAGAAGGAATATATTTACTCATTCATTTATTAACACGTTGAGCGCCATTTCATTGGTGTCTGACAGTGTCAAATATGATATAAAGGCGCGTCAACCATCGACGGTTGACAGTGTAAAATAGGATATAAAACTACATTTTTAAGCTAGACATCACACTTCATTTATAATTTCTTTTATACACATGAAAAAAGAGAAAAAAAAATTCCTGAATATTCTAAAAAGCAACTTTAAAGTTTTTTATTTTATTTATTTATTTATTTATTAACACTAAAGGTTTTCAGATAAGCGCTATGCGCCACTGAATAATTATTCATATTAAAATGTGTACATATCCATTGAAAAGATTTCATTGATTCGTTTCATAAATAAGTACGTTGAACTTTGTAGTCCTTTAAAAAAATGCATGTATGCAAATGTAGATTCTTCTCTTTTATTTCCGTACAATACCACCGTGTTAGACAAATACATGATCAGAAGTTGTACTTTGAACTAAAAATGAATTTTATTTATTTATTTTTTCCTGTCAGAATAATTTAGCATTAATGATTTACGCTTCGAAAATTAGCTTTATTACTTATGATAAAAATGAATAATTCATTTATTTTTCTTTTCTTGTATTATTATGATATAGCTATTAACCATGAAGGCATACAATACTCTCTAAAATTTCTGGAGTGAGAATCTCTCTCCATAACCCGAGAGTAGTCGCGTCATTTTTTATAACGTTGGTAGTCGCGTGTCGGTCTTTTTGCCGCCGCTATTTAGTGTTAGGGGAAAGCCGAAAGAAAGCCAGTAGAGAAAGATGAACTGCTTTTAATGCACGCGAAGTTTTTCCCGCAAAACTCTAACCTGTCTCAAAAACCGGAAATGGGGAAAGAAATGAATCAACGTTAGTGGTCGCTTCGCGGTCAAATAGACCGATTTGAGAAGTAAAATGTTTTTAACTGCTCAAAAAATAGCAGGAATGACTTGAAAACATACTATGTTAGAGGACATCCATCCAAGGTCAGGTACACAGAGTTTCCCCACTTTATTATTAAGTGGTGATTAGCAGGACGAATGTATAAGCGATTGGCGGCAAAAAGACCGATATGCGACTACTAACGGGTTAAAAAAGTGACCCCTATTTTGACACCAATAAAGGTGAGAAAACACTATTATCACTCTTGAAAATGTGACATTTCTCACTTTTTGTGAAAGGGTGACGTATAGTCACTTTGCCACAAAGAGTGAGGTCATCATGTATTGCAAGATCAAACTTTTGTGGAGTGAGAAATAGCTGCCGCCATCTGTTAATCATAATTCGAATGAAAAATGGACAATTTCTGAATGATCTGATGCATGCATTTGTTTAACAGAACTTATTCCTAGACTTATTCCTTATAACTAAATTTCTGAGGAATAAAAAAAAAAAAGGAAAATAATTATGTTAAAAGATAATTCGGTAAATATTTTTTTCTTTGTAATATTATTAGTGAAGAATCGAAAATCTCAAGAAACATATCGAAATTCGTATTGGAAAGTAAATAGTTTTATTCAGAAATATATAAAATATCAGTGCAAATATTTAATGCACAACGCCTTAAAATTTATAATTACTCATATTTTTATTATATTCATTGACAGCTAACATACGTGAAATATTAAAAGAAATGGATATAATTCTTTACTAATATTTAAAATCAACAGCGAGTTTTATACTACTGAACGGAAGAGCTTTTCAGGAAACTCTATAGATTTGTATGCGAAAATTTATTTATTTATTTATTTATTCATTTTAAATATGTAAACTTGAGTAATTTTTTTTCCTTATAAGCTACTTTAAATGAATGCTTGTATTAGGAAATTTGTTTTCAAGTACACATTTTCTTTTATAATAATTCTAATTTTAGCAATTTCAAAATAATTATAATTTTAAAATATCCATTAGAATTCTGTAATTTTATACTGTTGATAAATGAAGTAAAAAACAAAATATGATTGATCACGTATAAGAATGATTTAATAATGTAAAATAAGCAACAAGTGTATGTGCTTAGTGGTTCAGTGGTAAGACACTCGCTTGCTACGAGGACGGCCTGGGTTCGATTCCCGACGAATCCAAACTGCATTATTTCCACCGTTGAACTGGAGTTCATTTGCAAGGCAAAATGAAACGATATCGTCTAGTGTACGCAATTTTTTAAAGAAAAATAATCAGTCATATTCTTTAAATTGCTGCAAATAATCTCACTCTTAATAAAGAGTGAGAAATCTCACTCTTTCGAAAAGAGATTTTTCACTCTCTAGAGGTTGGCTCCATTTTGGCATGTTCAAAGAGTGATATACCACTCTTTTAGAGTGAGATCTCACTCTTCATATTTTAGAGAGTAGCTACGACAAATAACCCAGCTTCCACTAATACTCTACAATTAACACTGATTATGTTACAAAAATACAATATATATATATATATATACAGTGCAGCCACATATCCTAAAACCAGCAGTGAGGACGCGTCCAAAATGCTGAAGGAATGCCAGCTTGACCGACAGTTTGAAATTTTGAAAACATCCAGTAATTCCGCGCTCTGTGTGTTATTGCTCATTTTCTCTGAGTTAGATGACTGTCACCCCTATTTTAGCATTGGGCTGGTTGAGTTAGCACTGACGCAAATGCTTCCACGGTTCCATGAATTGTGGTCGAAGAATATATATATATATATAATATATATATATAAATAAGATAAAATTTAAATATAAGATGGAGTAAAACTTGAATTATTAAATATATAGAACTAGAACAGAGTTTTTATAAACTAATGCGCAAACTCAGCAAAAGGAAATATAAAACTATAATAAATAAGCAAAATAATTAAAGCCAGATGAAAAATTAATCACAAAGCACATGGGGGCCTTCATCAGGGGAATTCCCCCATGTAGGAAAAGAAATATGAGACGTTTCTGACGAAACGCTGGTAATTTAACCAAAAAACACGTTTCTAGCCCCCAACTTTTCACAGATGGAAGCAAGACCATACAGCAAACGAATTTAATTAATACAAAGCATAAAAGGCAATTAAATACAGAAATCAAGCGCAAAATATAACACATCAATATAAAATACAAGAATATAAATAATACAAGAATATATAAATACATACATGGACAAACTCGAATAGTCATTAGAATATGGAAAATTGAAAACCACCCCCCATTATAAACACAGAACCCGTTTCAGCTAGTAGGGCCACTTACCAGCACTTAAATGTCACCCAAAATGGAACAACAAACCTTAAGTGGGATTGTCATCAAGAATACTGAAATGTTTATTGATTAAAATAACAGGATAGCGGTTAACAGTTAGTATGTTATTGAGATTTTTCATAGCCAGATTCAGGTCTAAATTGTTATTGCATATCATTTTAATTCTGTTTATTTGGGTGAACATAATATTTCATCTGGATTAATTTTTCATCTGGCTTTAGTTATTTTGCTTATATATATATATATACAGTCGGTAACAAAAGTCTCTGAACACTAGCGAAAATTCCTATGCAAAAAAAGTACACTTAATACAGTTTTGTTCAATAAATCCTTGTCGAATCCTGTTTTTAGACTGACTAAGAGACGGATTCGACAAGGATTTATTTAACAAAACAGTATTAAGTGTACTTTTTTTGCATAGGAATTTTTGCTAGTGTTCGGAGACTTCTGTTACCGACTGTATATATATATATATATATATTATCATTCTTTAAACTAAAACGTATTTTTTAGGACTTATGAAAGTATTTCGTATTTAAATGATTGTGTGTGTGTGTATTTCATTAATTTATCAGACTTGGATTTGCATCATCCGATTACAGAAAATTAACTGAAATATTTATGCCCTATAGTACAACGCACCAGTTTCTGAAATCAGCATTCGTGTTGTGGTTTTGCGTCACCCCTCCTGTAGCCGTGATCAAGATTAAGCAACAACTTCCATGTATAAGAATATGTTTCATTGTATGTTAGTTGCAGCACAGTAAATAAACTTATAGCTTATACATATTATGCTAATCCGTTCGATACGGATTATACACCGTGTGTGTAAGGCATTTTCAAGCTAAAAAGATGCTTTACACACCGTGTGTGTAAAGTGTATCTTGTGTGTTCCGCTCACTTTTAAGCCCAGAATACGCCTGCCATTTATTACACTGGTCTACAGTGATTCGGTAACAACGATCAAATTATTATTTTTATTATTAATTCCAATTTTTATTTAAATATCTGCAAGTAAAAATGTCCCACCACGTCACATTTTTCTGTTAGAGTATCAGAAAATGGCAATTTTTACGATTTAGTATCATTTTCACAGTATCACAGGTGGTAACCCTTCCTGCTGGCAACACAGAGTCCTGGCAACTCAGAGTCCCTGCAACCATGTTTGTTTCATCTTTTTGTTAAAATATCAAAAAATGGCAAATTTCACTATTTTTTATGATTTTTACAATACAGTCGACAGCAAAAGTGTCCGAGCACTAGCCAATAATTCCGATGTAAAAAAAGTACATTTAGTATTATTTTGATAAATAAATCCTTCTCGAATAATGTTCTTAGACTGACTAAGAACATGACTCGACAAGGATTTATTTAACAAAGTAGCATTAAGTGTACTTTTTTTAGACAGGGATTATTGCTAGCGCTCAGATACTTTTGCTGCCGACTGTATCACACATGGTAACCTTTCGTGCTATCAACCCTGCCTCCTGGACATCTTCTCTGCTGGCAACCCCTGTATTCGTACTTTATCTGTTTTGTTTTTTCTGGTATTCTAGTTAACAGATATTCTTTGTTAAGTATGATTGTGCTGTTTTATAGTTAAAGTTTCATGTTCAAAATGGCAAGTTTTCAGTGTTGAACTTTTAAAAACGTACCCGATAAGTTTTGCTGTATTTGTGGCCTATTCATATTAAAATCACAAGGTAGACATTTAACACAAGACGTAAAAAAACCTATTTTTTGTATTTTGGTTTTAAATAACAAATAATAGCAATTCAATCATTTAGTGTATTTTTCATGTTTTTATGCTCTGATTAGTCTACAATGTATATATTATTTCCATATTAACAGTATTCCATGCTAAATTAATAATACTGATAGTAATAATGCATGTCTTCTAAAGACTTTTTTACATTGCTTCCAGTACAGATTAAATAATCATAACAAAAAAACTATACGTGTTCTGCGCAAAAATGTTCAAATCTCAAATCCTAAATTTCGTATGGTTTAGAATCTTCTCGATTGAACTTTAACCCTAGAACACTGGTGTACTTAAATTTTACGTGAGGTCTTCCTTTGTTGGTATACATTTTTATAGATTTCAAATATATTTTTAAATACAAATAATTTCTCAGTTAATGAAAAGTTAGTAATATTGGGTAAAACAGCAAATAATTAAGCATTTTTAAAAGCAATACTAATGTAATATAAGCAAATAAAACTAATTTTACATGATTTTACATTATAAGGTTGGAGTGATGTGTAGTGAAGTTCATTCCGAAGTCTATCTACGTTAAAGTTTAGGGCTTAGTGTCCACATTAAGTTATATTTTGATAGTTCAGATCTAGTGCTGTTGGAGTTAATTAGTTTAATGAGTGTTGAGGTGTGGTGGTGCTAGATATAGTGATTAGAAAAGTTAGCTGGCTGGGAAGCCACCGGATTCTTTGGAGTCACGTCAGCATAGCGCTGCAACGAAGAAAACAAGTTGCGAAGCGCGAGTACAGCGTCTAGAATAAACAGTGTGGAAAGCGGCGAATAAAATTGTACTAAAAAAATTAAGCCTGTCACCAGATGCCATTGTAATCGAAGCTAGTGTCACGCTCACGACAATAAAACCGAGACTCCCTATTGGTTAATTATATGCTTAGATCACGTGATTAAACTGATGAAACTGGGAAAAGCCAATCAGGTCTTCGATTTGAGCAATAGCTTCGATCACAGCGACATCTGGGTAAGCTTAATTTTTGTAGCATCATTTTAACATCACGGTTATAGGCGATTGACACACTGTTTATTCTAGACACTGTAGCGCGAGCGAATACGGAGAAGTTTTAGAGTTTGTTAAATGAAGTGAGTCGAGTCGATGAAGATTTAACATAAATAGAAATGAGTGTGGTGATGTAGAGTGTGAAATAGAACAGAATTGTTCTTGGGCAATTAAGTTCTTAGTTCGATAAATGTTGTGGTGATTTTGAAGGTGATAATTTATAGTGTAGAGTTAGGCGGATTCAGGGAATCCTTTTGCCTTTAGCCTACGTTAGTGAAGTGTTGTGGGTCAGCGAGAGCAATCATCTTACTACGTTATCTACTGTGGGTGAGATTTCTTTCTGAATATATTTAAGTTATTTATTGAAATTATCCTTCTAAAGTAATTACGATTTTATATTGAGTTTGGCTCAAGTATCCTCAATGCACTTAAGCTATAAAAAAAACTTTATTTGTATTTCAATTTGAGTCCCGTACTATTTCTACTTAAAAACTTATGTTAAGTTAATCTTTGAGGAATGATAGCCACCAATTCCTCACAACATGAACATGTAAGTTTTACATATATCTCATAATATGAACACGCTAGTGTTCTAGGGTTAAAAACCTTTACGTTAGTTTATTTAATTTTATTTTATTGAAATTTAGACGATTACAGGCCTTAAAAATAAATTTGAGAAGGTTGATGTATTTTGTTTGTATTCAGTTTTATCGCTTCTGTTTAAACAGCACACAGCTGATGACTTGAGCGTGCTTATAAATACTAAAAAAAATAAACAGATTGTACAGTAACACTAAATAATTTGTGATAAATTATCATAGGCTAAATTGACACTAAAGAGGTAACCAGAGATGTGGATAAAAGGTAAATGTACCTTTTGTCGATCGTTGCCTCTCCTGAATCAAGCCCAATTTATGATTCTGGGGCAGTCACCAAATAAAAGCGTGCGAATCGGTTAAATGGGTTTTAATACGCAAGTGACATAAATCAGCTTTACACCAGAATTTTTATTTTATTTTATTTTATTTTATTTTTATTGACAGACGGTGTTACATTTGTACGATGCATTTCTTCGTAAAAATATAGCTTTCTCTGTTAACTAATATTTCTGGTATAAAACTAACTTAACTGCCATGCTGATTATACGCATGAAATTATGGTAATCCACTTTCGAGTGTCAGATTTTGCTGAAGGAACCGGATCATTTTTGCACCACAAAAATAATTTCTGAGATAATGGAGAGAAAGATTTTGTAGTAATTTAATCATATTACTAAGCTATTTCTAAAACTTTATATGTATTTTAATACAAAATATTTAAGGATTATTATTTTTTTTTATTTTTTTTTTTAGGTCTTATCTTACAAAACCTATTTATAAATAACTTTTTTTTTTTTTTTTGTACGACAGGACTATTGTTTCAATCAGCGGTATTGCGTTGTGGAAATTCGCAGTAGGCTACTGCTAAGTGGGCCACCTTGAATCAAGCATATATATAAAATATGTCTGGTGTCAATTTGCTATACAAAGCAATCGATCGTTACGAAAATTGGTGTACTTATCAATCAGGATAAAAGCTAACTAACGTCGTACTTTTTAGTTCAATCGGACAATTGGTTCGTAAGATATTTATTAAAAACCCCACCATAAAATTATTAAAAAAGAAAAACAAGTCGATGAATATATAAATATATACATACGCGTATATATATATGCATTTATTTTATTTTATTTATTTTGTTGTTGTTGTTGTTTAGATAATATAGAATTTAAGAATAAAGTGCACGTGGAAAATGAAATAAAATGGAACAGAGTAATTTATTTATTTATTTATTTATTAGAGAGATGGCATTGATATAGAGAAAAACTACTTTACCCATTTTTTTTTTTTTTAAATAATAAACTGAAAGGTAAACTATGAAAACTGACACTATTTTACATGTAGACGTTTAAAGATGATTTCTGAACTGGGTGTTATGTTAATATTTTAGATGAATGAATTAACCCACATTTTTCAAGTAGGATGTCCGATAACATCTAAATCAATATATTTTTCCCTTTGTTTAAATTGACCAATTCATTACCAAACATAACGCTGATAACGGACAATTCTGTAAAACGTGTTAATACAGTAACAGTTGCTAAGAATTGTAACTCGCTACACTGTAAACGTAAATGTCTTAAATTCAGTTTAAAAAGTGTCTTAAATGGATGGTCATTTTTTAAGCGAAAAAAAGATGTCTTACTTTTTAAGACACTTTTTTGCATCAGAAATTAAGATATTGCAAGTGTCTTAAAACGCCGCCATGTTTTAGACTTAAAAACACCGCCATGTTAGGCTTAAAAATACTACCGATTTTAAGGCTTTTTAATTAATATATAAATAAATAAATATGGCGTGCGATTATGTTTTTCTATTAAAAATATATTTTAGAATTGTTTAGAGCATTCATGAAATATTTATATAAAAAAAGAAAGAAAGAAAAAAAAAAAAAAGTCCCATTTTACGGCATTGGGATTCGAACTCGCACTGTCTACGGAAACAGAAACCTCGAGCCAAGCATCGCCAGAGTGAAGCATTTACCAATCATGCTACCGTCGAATACAGCAAAATGTGTTTTTATGATGTAATATACTGCAGTATTCATGAAACTAATTGTAGTGTTATGTTTTATTTATAATTTTTTTTGCCATAAAACTATCGATAGTATGGTATCTTAAACTTAATAAATATTATTATCTTAAATTTCATATTTATAGGACCAGAATTTTTTAATAATGCATAACAAGTATGTGAAGGTTTCATCCTTCGATGATTAAATAAATGTAAATAAAAACGATATTTAAATAAAAACGAACTGTAATCATGAATACAGGAAAATGTGTAGTTTTACATTTAGATGTAGGTGAATTTGTGAATTTTTTTTTTTTTTTAATGAATAATAATAAGAAGACAGAAAGAAAAAAAAAAATGCACAAATTATTCAGGATTGTTCACTTATAAATTCGCCTTCTTCTCTACAAATTACTTGCTACAGCCGTTTTCACACGTTTTCTTTAAATATAAGAAAGCTTTTAAGACAAAGATTTTTTTTTTTTTTTTTTTGAACAAAATAAGCTTTGGGTCTAAATATGTTGTTTATGAACTATGTTAAAGATAATAGCATGCAAATATCATTCGCATCCCTAGAGTATTATTCCATAAAAAATATAATTTCGTAGAGCTACCATAATTTAAGTAGTTTAACTGCTTATTATATAAAATAATAATATATTTATTGAATGTAGAAAAAAGTAGGATAAGTATTTTTCTTAAAGTAGATTCCGTATGAAGAAATTTCTAAGTAATGCAAGTGTCTGAATTTCTAAAGTGTCTGAAAATTCAAACGCGTTTTGCTGTCTGAAAATTCGCGTATTTACGTGTTTCAGACATTTTTGTGTCTGAATTGATATTTCAGACATATTTCTGTCTTAAATTAAAATATCTATAACGTCTAAGGTACATTTTAAGACATTTACGTGTCTTAAATGCCGTTTCAGTTGTTTTTATGTCTTACTTTAAGACCCTTTTATTTGCAGTGTACCAGATGCCTTTAGTTTATTTTTCCTTATAAGGAAAAGTAGACTAAAAAAAATAAAAAATAAAAGTCTTTAAAAAAAAAAAAAGTTTGTTTTCCCTTTTTCTTTTCTTTTCTTTTTTTTTTTTTTAAATCTAGTATCTCATTTACTAAAATTTACAATCAATGCCTTAAAAGAGCAAAATCAAAGGTTTACTTGATACAAATGCATCTTGAATATCCCTCTAACGAAAGTTTAATCTATTCAGATCGTATTTGTAGAGCCAGTGAAAATCTGCAACGCACCACTGAACAGTTATTCATATTAAAACAAGTACGCCCTCTTTGAAAGGCTTTCATCGATTCTCTTTCAAAGTAAGGTCAGTAAATATTAGTTTTAAAAATGCATGTATGCAAATGGAAATTTAAGCATAGAATATCACCGTGAACGACGGCTCTGGGCTCAAAAGCAATAGATCATAACAGAAAAGAATTTGCTGAATATTTGTTAATAGAGTATTATGTAAGTATTGTACATGTCAACTAAATAAAATAAAAATAAGTATTGTTTAATAATAGGCGTAGTAGGAAACTAGATGTGTGAGCTTTGGTTTTAAGACCTTTAGGATATGTATATGCAAAAAGTAAAATTATTGTTAAGTAATAAAGTGTACACCTTTTCAAATTATGAGTCTTAATTGTGTTATTATTATTATTTACACGTTTTGAGGTTTCCTGAATCCAAATAATCACGTTTTAGCAATTCGTCTCTCTGTGCGTCTGTCTTTTATCAGCACATATGAAGAACAAATTGTAGGTGGAATTCCAAAGCTGGTATCCTAAATCTTTATCATATACGGATACTAGACTGTACTTTTCATTGATATCAAGCAAATGGATCGTGTACAGGGTCACCCAAGAGTATTCAAAAACATTACGTCTATGGGAAAATTTCAAGTAAATAAAGTTTAACATCTATAGGCTGCATTCAACGAAATAAAATGAATGAATGATATATTTTTATATGAATAAGCATGTTTCATGTAGAATACGGCATGAAAATCATTCACCATTCATTAAAGCCCTGGTTTTTAAGAACACAGAAGCAAACGTCAACGTTTTCGACGCCGCGACGCTCCAATCAGAGTCTCTTTGGTATCAGCGCTGGCGTTGAAACCGCAGAACAGAGCGTCGTGACCAGAACCTGATTAAAAGGGAAGCACACATTATCTCCGCTCTCACCGGAATATTTTTACAATTATTTTTTACTTCATGTCATAGAAATTCCACGCTTTGACGAGGAAATATTTTTTATAAAAAATGAACGGTGTGAAACAATTCAATTTACTCATCGTTATTAGACACCAGAATTCTTTTAAAATAATTTTTAATGAGAATTTTGTGTTTATTATAGGAGGAAAGTATTTGTTAAAAAATAACGGTGTAAGTATAAATAATGTGTGCTTCCCCCTTAATCAGGCTCTGGTCGTGACGCATGCGCAAAGTGAAAATCTCAAGACCGACTACATTGACGTTCGCGTTTTGTGTGTTCTTAAAAACCAGGGCTTTAGAAGACTACCCAAAAAACTAGAATATTGTGGGAATACATTAATAATTTCTGGAAGGGCATTTCAAATTGTGCTGTATGTAATTAATATAAGACTATGTTTAAATACACAATGTGATGTGTACATAATTTGTAGAAGATATGCACGGCTACCAAATAATTAAGCGAAATCATTCTTTTTTACTGAATACAATTGATGGAAGCACTTTAATACATTTTACCTTATCCGTCGAAACTGCGGCCACGAATGAAAATTCATTTCTCATACTCTTACGGTAAATAAAATACTTTTTAAGTCTGTTTTTTGTATGATTACGTTTTTTGAGGTTCTCTGAATACTAAAGTTGGGTTTTAAAATATTGGTTTCTGTGTATTTATGATAATTCCACTTAAAAACAAATAATTGCAGGCAATTCAAATGCTAATATTCGTATGAGGTTATAACTTGAAAGATTGATCAGGATTAATAAGTTTCAATGAGTGATGCCGATAAAAGTTGTTTGAATAAATTTGGAATATACCTTTAAATTTAACTCTTCATTTTTTATTATTATTATTATTATTATTATTATTATTATTATTATGTAAATACTTGGTATTATATTCAAACGGGGTTTGGTTTTCGGTGGTGGCAACCCTTATCTCACAGAATTATTTGTCATATAAAACAGTACCTAAACCTAGTTTGAACTCTTGCCAGCATTAGGTTATATACAGTACTTAGGTTTTAATCATTTCATCTGCAATCTGTTTTTACATTATTGAAATACAGGTTAAGAGAATATTGTGGGAGTGCCACTCCAGATTATTTATATTTATGCTGTGTGTGCACATTAAGGAATATAATGGTCAATACCTTATTGAAATGAAATTAAATTAAGGTCATTTAATAATATGACTAGAATAAAAACTAGTATGTTGTGGCCACCACAAGTCTTTCTTCTATATTTTCCTATACAAATTCACTAAGGGCGAATAAACATTTAAAACTATTATTTATTAAAATTATCTAACATGCTAAATGCAAATGATTTTCATCTTAGAGAAAACTAACACTCAATATCAAAAGAAAGACAGTTTTATTGTCTATAACATCTTAAAAAATGCGTCTTCATAATGGCTATCTCACATATCAAGTTTCGTACAGTTATATGCCATGCAAGTTGAGATATATCTATTTGTTATCGACGAAATTTCCAGTGTAGCAGCGCCACCTATTGGCCGATAAGCATCCAACTTGAATCAGCATGTCTCATAATGGTCTTCTCACATATCAAGTTTTGTTCGATTATACGCAATAGAACCTGAGGTATAGCTTAAACTGCAGAAAATGTCTGTGTAGCAGCGCCACCTGTTGAATGGTTGACGCCAAAAGTTGATAGGCACTAATTTATGTCAAAGTGCATCTACATATAAATTTATATGCATGTCTGTGTAGTAGTTCTGTTAGGAAATTTCATTTTATACAAGTAGGTTAAAAAAAAAAAAGAAGAAGAAGAAGAAGAAGAAGTATGCACAGTAAATTTTTTAAAAAATAATTCTCAATAAAGTTCGGTAAACTTTAATTTCGTGGAAAAGAAAAGAAAATTAGATAATTCAATGATTAAATAAAAAAAAAATAAAAAAAACATATAAATGTTTTACTCGGTACGTAAACCTTCATTTTATTTTGTATGGGAAAAGGCTAAAATTTAAGAAACACCTTTAGCAGAGAAATAGATATTTGTGCGAAAATTTTCCCTGAGAAGGGCGTGAGGTCACCGGTCTTGTTATTTTGCGTGTGGGGGTGAGAAGATAAACTAGCGTGAGAAAGGATGTGAATACGACCCTGGAAATTCCTGACTTAAGGCTCCGCTTGGCAGGCCTGGGAAGTAAAATCGTACTCCAGAAAAACTCGTGTTGCCAACAAAGGGCGTGTCTTATTCAGGGTGATTGACATTCCACAAAATCCAATAGTGTCACACTTCAGCTTGTGGACGATACAAATGTGCCTCTGATGTCCAAATTTAACCCGGGGGCAAACCACAAGATGAAAGGGTGACTACGGAGATAAAGGGAATGAGTGGGGGATCTGACCGGACAAGAATTATTTCCGGTAGATAAGAAAGCTTTACTAGTCAAAGATTCATTAGTACCTTTTTCTGTCAGAAAACGTTTCAATTCATTTTCATTGCCCGATAGATGCAGAGTCGATATAGGGATTCGTATAATTTGTAATCTTTTTACAAACAGCAATAATTGTGGGCATTGTGTATTGTAAGTGGAACAACGTCTTTACTGTTAGGATTTTATTTATTTATTTCTTAGAATATGAAATGAGAATATGTTTACAAAATACAAAAACATCTATGAGCGTGCGAGCATGTGTGTGTGTGTGTGTATATATACCATGAAGTTACATAATCTCTTTATAGGTTCATGATATATACATACATACTCACGCGCATGAGTACATATATCTGTATATGTATAATAACAAAAAATTGTTAAATTTATTACAATACTTTCAGTCTCATAAGTGAAGATTTTAATTTTTGATTTTTCTGTCAAACACTGCCAAATAAGTCTTCAGATGATACAAGGTTTTAAATTAGAATATAGTCACACTGTATGAAAGATATTTTACATAATAACTAGCTGTAATAATGCGATTCAAAACGACATCATTTAAATGTTATCTTCATTTAACATATATTTTTAATATTTTTATTTATTTTACACAATATAAATATGTATAGGAATAGGTTACCATTCAGTATCTTTTTCACCAAACTTGTTTATGTGTTGGAGTTATCTACCCTTGCACCACCGGCTTTCTCACACCTGAAATTTTCTGATTGCGTCATTAGATATATATGCGGAGTATTTACCTCTTCCTGTTATAATATAACTAATTCTGAAGTTTGAAATTCACTTCGTTCCCTCATCTCCTGAACTAGAGGTGTTAGAAATGATTTTCAGTAACGAAATTCTTTCAAGAGAAACAAAGCAAAAATAAAAATAAAAATTAAGCAAGAAGATTTTTCCCCCCTGTATTTTTTAAAATAACAAACCTGTTTCCAAACGAATGATTCTGCGTAATTTACTTTTATTTTTCCCCTAACTATATATATATATATAGCATAATCAGAGGGCTCGGCCCCTTTATCGTTCCTCTCACCAACTCCAGAAGGAGGCTTCGCCTCCCCCGACCCGCTTTTCTTACTAATCCCTGCGGGGCTCCGGCCGCTTGTTCGCTGCGTTTCCTTTCACTAAATAGGAATAATAAAATATTATAGAAAGCCCATATTTAGTGTCAAATTAAAGTACATAATTTTTAACACCACTTTTTTTTATTTTTAATATTACGCTTAAAATCAACATTTTTTTATTTTATTTATTTATTTTTTTAATTAGAAAGAAATTCGCAATATCTTGACCATGTTGCGTTACAGCTAATTTATATAACCTCTCTTGGTGACTTTTAAATTGCTGTTACTATTTGGGAGATGAATTTTTTGGTATATAATTGCTTGTTAAAAAAAAAAAAAAAAAAAAAAATAGAGTAAATTTATTATTGAATTTTTTTAGTTAATTTGGGGCTTAGTCACAATTGTAATAAGGCATCCAGAAAAAATAAATTTTACTCATGATTTGTAACAAGTAAAGAATAAATGCAGTTCTATGTAAAGACCAATTTGGCTGTTTTCTTTAAAACGTGTAATTGTTTGCCGAATCAATGAATGTGGTATCAAAAAAATCTTTATTTAAAAAATGTCTATTGTAGATTGTAGAAAATGCACAATAAGAAGACATACGGAACGCATAAAAAGAACTTTTATGGATTTACACATTTTCAGATGTCAATAACATGATTTAATCATTTTTAGAAAATGTCTGTCGGTGTGTCTGTGTGTGTGAGAGAGAAACAAAAATTTTGTGGCAACTGTATCACAAAAACTACTGCACAGAATGTCATACAAATTGGTAGGTAGTTTCACATTGTCATAAAGTAGTGCCTATTGATTTTTAAGGAAAATCGTCTAACAGGTGGCTTTGCCATTTCAAAATTTATACATGGTGGTATAGGACGAAATTTCGTATAAAAGTGCACAAGGAGAATTATTTTAACGATTTATTGTGAAGTTAAAAAGAATTATTTAATATAGTATGCAATAGGAAAAAGAATTTGGACACATAGCAGTAATTGGTCGAAATCATATACGGTAATATTGTGTAAAGAGCTAGGTTCAAAAACTAAATAAATAAATAAATAAATAAATAAATAATAATAATAATAGGTGCTGAAATACAGTCATCTTTAAAATCGTAGTTGTCAAATAATAGCAGCTTCACCTCCACCTATCGTGGATAAATACCCAAAAGTGCGTGGAAAAGACTTTTCTACAAGCAACGAGAACCTGGATTCGATGGAGCGCGAATGGAAAAAACGCTGTTAGAGGATACCCGAAACGAGGTTTACAGCAATTTCAATATATTTTTTTTTTCTTTTTATTTATAATGATTCTTAAAAAAAAAAAAAAAAAAAAAAAAAAAAAAAATTAATATAGCGATCAGCGAATCGAGCGAAACATGCTAATAATAAGTTATAAAAAATTAACATACTAATAATACTGAAAAGTATATAACTAATGAAATATGTATTCTAATAGAAAAAAAATAATTAACAGTTATCGGGATCAGAAACGGGTAAAGTAAAGTAAAATAAAATAATAGTAAATTTCAGATATTTACGTAATATTTTTTCGACAAATTATTTAGCGACGATTTTGATGAATTTGTGTTGAATTTAATTTTCAAAGCTGATTTGATATTTACCGCCTTTAGCGTGAGAGAGAAAAAAAAAAAAAAAAAAAATATCTGTGTAAGACAGAATTTAATTTAGTACGAAAGACTATTAATTTCAATCAGAAATTTTTTTTTATATATATTTTATTTATTTTTTATCTCATTTTTTGGTCGTAAAACTGGGCCACGTACTTTTTAAAATGACTGAAATGAATTAAAATGAAGTATTGTTACCTAAATTTCATACTTTAGTTAAATAAAAAGAAATTAATTGTCGTATCGAAAAACTGTTTGCGATCCTGGATTTAGAAAAATCACCCCTTTCATTTCGTACAGAATTTGTAACGATAGGACGGATATACTTCTAATTTCTTTTTCCTTCTTTTTTTTTTTTTTTTTTTTTTTTTGTGTGTGTGTGTGTGTGTTACACAAAATTGGTCTACAAAAACTGGCAACGACATTTTTATCTAAATTGGAACTAATAGTCCCCTGTTAAAAAAAAAAAAAAAAAAAAAAAAAAATATCAGTAAAGAAAACATCACTGGTATGTCAAAACACATTACGATTAGTAACTTACCAAATTTTTGCATTTTGTCTACTGTTTGTGAAATATTCTTTTTATCAGTTGCATATACACACACGAAAAGAGACATTTTTTATAGTTTATCTTTTACGCGGAAAAAGTATTTGAACGACTTTTTCTGATTCAAATGATGATGATGATGATTTTGTACGATTTGTTCACGATTTTGTCCGATGGGGCTTTTGTCCCGCGGGGATTTTGTCCGTGGGGATTTTATCCGTTGGGGCTTTTGTCCGGGACCCACTAGTTACATATATGTGATAGGGAGGGGTTTAAGATTAAAAAATGTAGTTTTTAAAAGCAAATTTCAACAAATTACGGAGGACTAGAGGGGCATATGAGTTTTTTTTTTTTTTTTTTTTTCCCTACAATTTTCAATGAAATGTTTTCACTGTAATATGTATATTATGTTAAGTATAGCTGTACAAAATAGTTAATATTTTAAAATATAGTACATATGATTTATTAAGTTAATAAAAATGTGATTTCAAAAACTATCAATAATTATAAAATAATATTTTTTTTTTCTCTTAATAATAGTATAAAAATCTTCACTTCTCAAAATTTTTTCTTATATTTTCTTTTTATGGTCTTGCAGAGGATTTGGAAAAAATTGGGCTCATGTAATACTTGTTTAAATCTCTCTACCCGTCATAAGCCGTGGTGGCCTCTGTTGCTTCTTATTATTATTTAGTTTTATTTATACAGGGTGTTTCAAAAGTATGGATATACCAAAATACATTGAAAGGAAAACAGTTTCGCAAACATATTGATTTCAAAAGTTTCGTCCATTCAAATGATCTATCAGACTTGGGCCTATACATGGTATTATAGGCCCAAGCAAAACACAAATTTATTTTTTTCAGACGAAAATCATTTACAGAATTTTTGAAGCTTTGTTTAATTATCCATTAGAATTTTGAATAGTATAATTAGAATTACATGTATCAGAATGGAACCGAGGGAGGGGGGGGGGGGGTTAGGAGACAGAAAAAAAAAATGCAGTTTTTATATCAAATTTCTACAGATTATAAAAAGTAGAAAATCCTTTTTTTCTTTTAAACAAATTTTAGTGAAATTTTCTTTAATTATCACTCACTCTAATATGCATATATATTAAATATAGATGTAGTTATGTTCATTTGTACTTTTTTCTTTGCTTTTCTTGAAAAGGATTTCGGATTTTTTTAAAATATAAAATGATTCTTTTACTATAAATGATTATATATATATACATAATTTATAGCAATATATTTTAATCAAAAATTAATTTAATTATTATTATTTTTTTTTTAATAATTCAATTAGTTGCGATTGCTTAATACTATTGTTTGGTCGTTTAAATAAAAATACTATTTCAAAATGTTCTTAAACTTCAAAAGATCTTTCACTATCATTGATCATAGAAATAAGGAGCTAATTAAAATTATTTAATTTAAAAGACCTAATTGAAAAACTAATTTAATTATTAAAAATATACATTTCAATAAAAAAAAAAAAATAAAAAAAAAAAAAAAATGAGATTGCTTGAATAATAATGTTTCAGATTTCAATTGTGAATCTTATTGAAAAATATTTTTTTTTTTAAGATTTAAAAGAAACTAGTATGTTGTGGCCACCACAAGACTTTCTTCTATATTTTCCTATACATATTCAATCAGTAACAATATTTAAAAAAAAAAAAAAAAAAAAAAAAAAAAAAATGCGAATTTTTTTCTAAGTTTTTTTTTTTTTTTTTTTGGTTAAAAGTAAAAAAAATCGATAACTTTGTTTTAAATTATCACAGATTTATAGTTCAACCATTCGTTTTAAAGGTATTGACGAGATCTTTCGAATGATATCCATCTTCAAAATTTACCCCCCACGGGGAGGTACTTCCCCCCCAGGGGGGGAAGCGATGCCCCCCCATGCACAAAATTTTTTTCCTAGTTACGTACTACTATTATCAATAATTCATATTAATTTTACAATCACAAGTGTAAAATAACTCTTATTATGCACATTTATACGAATTTTTGTCCTATTCTGCCATGTTAAAAATTTAGATAAAATGCTATCACAGCGCCTCCTGTTGAGCTATTCATCCCCAAATATAATCAGCACCAGTTTATGTCGGGGACCAACTAAATACCAAGTTTGGTAAAATTTCGTTAAAAAAAAAAAAAAAAAAAAAAATACGATTTTTTTCTGTTTTTTTTTTGTTAAAAGTAAAAAAATTCGATAACTTTGTTTTAAATTATCACAGATTTATGGTTCAACCATTCGTTTTAAAGGTATTGACGAGATCTTTCGAATGATACCCATCTTCAAAATTTAACCCTCCCGGGGGGGTACTTACCCCCCAGGGGGGGAACCGATGCCCCCCCATGCACAAATTTTTTTCCCTAGTTAACTACTACTATTATCAATAATTCATATTAATTTTACAATCACAAGTTTAAATTAACTCTCTTTATGCTCATTTATCAGGAATTTTGTCCTATGCTGCCATGTTAAAAATTTGCATAAAATGCGATCACAACGCCACCTGTTGAGCTATTGATCCCCAAATCTAATGGGCACCAGTTCATGTCAGGGTTCAACTAAATACCAAGTTTGGTTAAATTTCATTCATTGGTTCGTGAGATACAGCGTCCACAAAAAAATGATACAGACAGACAGACAGACAGACACACAGACACACAGACAGACATTTTTTAAAAACTATCAATTCGTGTTCAGGACATCCCAAAACGTGTAGATCCGTCAAAAAACGGATTTCGAAAATTTTCGCGAATCCAATACTTTCTCTATATTACATAGAAGAAAGTAAAAAGAATGCTTATATATATTTCTTTACGTGAGATTACGAGTTCGATCACAGGTCGCTCTCGTCGACCGAGCCGTTCGGTGCTTTCCGTGGTTTTCACCAAAACTTGTGTAAATGCGCGCTAGGACCCTTTAGAAAGACCCCCCCACGGAAGGCACTCCCCTTCAGCTCTAGGATCTTAGTGCAATCTTTCGCCTTCATTCCCAATACCAATACCAATATCTGTGAAATAAGATATGATTAGCGTAATTGATTGACTAACAGGGTGTCACAAAGTGATTCTGATTCACTGTGAAGTATATAAATTAGAAAATTACTTAATATTAATTTTCGGTGTTGTACAATTTTTTTTAGTACATCATATGGTGTGCATGTACAGTTTACACGATATATATTCGACATAAAAAGTAATCTGTTTAATGCTTTCTCTTATATATTCATATGTATATATGTATTATGAATGCGTTTTCATACATGCATAAATATACATGTTTCACACACCATGAAAGCCGAAAATTATTTCAGCAAATTTTGTCTGTGTGTGTATGTGTGTGTGTGTGTCAGCGTGTCTGTACGCGTACAACGCTATTTTCATTATTATAAAATATTCCAATATTAAAATATTCTTATTCGATTTGTAGACCCCCAAAACAGTTATATTCCTATTTTGAACGATCTAATTCAATTTCTATTTTTTTGCCCCTTCATTCCCCCCCCCCCCCATTTGCCCTTTCTAATAATTTTAGACTTTCGAAAATATTCTCATCCTGTTTGTAGGTTCCGAGAACCTATATGCCCCAATTTTAAACGGTCTAACGGTATTTTTACTTTTTTGCCCCTTCGCCCTCCCTTCCCTAACCAAAAAGAATTAATTTGTAATTAAATTAATAATAATCTTTGATCATAGAAATAAGGAGCTAATTAAAATTATTTAATTTAAAAGACCTAATTGAAAAACTAATTTAATTATTAAAAATATACATTTCAATAAAAAATAAAAAAAAAAAAAAAAAAAAAAAAAAAAAATGAGATTGCTTGAATAATAATGTTTCAGATTTCAATTGTGAATCTTATTGAAAAATATTTTTTTTTTTAAGATTTAAAAGAAAAAAGAATGCTTATATATATTTCTTTACGTGAGATTACGAGTTCGATCACAGGTCGCTCTCGTCGACCGAGCCGTTCGGTGCTTTCCGTGGTTTTCACCAAAACTTGTGTAAATGCGCGCTAGGACCCTTTAGAAAGACCCCCCCACGGAAGGCACTCCCCTTCAGCTCTAGGATCTTAGTGCAATCTTTCGCCTTCATTCCCAATACCAATACCAATATCTGTGAAATAAGATATGATTAGCGTAATTGATTGACTAACAGGGTGTCACAAAGTGATTCTGATTCACTGTGAAGTATATAAATTAGAAAATTACTTAATATTAATTTTCGGTGTTGTACAATTTTTTTTAGTACATCATATGGTGTGCATGTACAGTTTACACGATATATATTCGACATAAAAAGTAATCTGTTTAATGCTTTCTCTTATATATTCATATGTATATATGTATTATGAATGCGTTTTCATACATGCATAAATATACATGTTTCACACACCATGAAAGCCGAAAATTATTTCAGCAAATTTTGTCTGTGTGTGTATGTGTGTGTGTGTGTGTCAGCGTGTCTGTACGCGTACAACGCTATTTTCATTATTATAAAATATTCCAATATTAAAATATTCTTATTCGATTTGTAGACCCCCAAAACAGTTATATTCCTATTTTGAACGATCTAATTCAATTTCTATTTTTTTGCCCCTTCATTCCCCCCCCCCCCCCCCATTTGCCCTTTCTAATAATTTTAGACTTTCGAAAATATTCTCATCCTGTTTGTAGGTTCCGAGAACCTATATGCCCCAATTTTAAACGGTCTAACGGTATTTTTACTTTTTTGCCCCTTCGCCCTCCCTTCCCTAACCAAAAAGAATTAATTTGTAATTAAATTAATAATAATCTGTGAAGAATTTAGTACAGATAAGAAAACAATTAACAGTTAATATCTTTAATAAACTATGAACTATCACACCGAGTTTCTAGCAGGAAAAGTAACAGATTTATTGAATAATTTATTTTATAACGAGTTTAATTAATTTTGAAATGTTAATTTTATCCAAAATATCATACGTAGGGCCTTCGTCCGGGCTAAGTGGGGTCTTTGTCCGGTGGGGATTTTGTCCGGTGGGGTTTTTGTCCGGTGGGGTTTTTGTTCTGTGGGGATTTTGTCCGGTGGGGCTTTTGTCTGGGGGGATTTTGTCCGTGGGGATTTTGTCCGGTGGGGCTTTTGTCCGTATCCCAACTCTCAGTATATATTACTTAAAACTCGAATGATAATTAAACAAAGTTTCATTAAAATCTTCAAAAAATAATATATACATATATATTTTTTTTATCTTGCTATACTCATTGTGGTCCTCATTAACCCCCCTCCCCATGTATATTTGAGCTTTAGTGGGGGTTTTGTCCGGCGGGGTTTTGTCCGGTGGGGGGTTTGTCCGGTGGGGATTTTGTCCGGTGGCGCTTTTGTCCGGCGGGGATTTTGTCCGTGGGGATTTTGTCCGATGGGGATTTTGTCCGGGACCGTTCAAACGGACATGCGACTACTGCGCGAGTAAACACGGTAATTGTTTTTTCATTACTGGTTATTCATCACATTTAGCCACCGTTTTTGATTTTTCGAATAGGGCAAATTTAAAGATAGGTTCATTTGGAAATAAATACCGCTAGGCTGGTGAAGACGGACTAATTCAGAAATAATGGATTGTGCTCTAAATTATATTCTTTACAATTGCTATCATATTTAAAGATTGGAAAAAATAAAAATAAAATATATAATCTTAATATTTAATAATAATAAGACGAATCAAACATGAGAGTAGGATATGGAAAAGAAAAAAAGTCTGATAATATTTCAAAAATATTTTTATTTCGACAATATTCTCAATGAACTCAAGGATTTTAAAAATATAAGAGGAAACAAAGCATAAATAAAATATCATGCTTTCCATAAACTGGAAAAACGTATAAGGATAGAGTGTTCAGGTATATTACAAGTTAAGAAAATGAAGCAACAATGATTTGAAACATATATATGTGTATATTAAATGCATAACATTCCTAACAGTTTACATAAATGCAAAAATATTTTTATAAAAATTTTGAAATTGTATCAAAGATTTTAAGAAAAGTCGGAAGTTCTTACAAATATCTCAAAACTGTCATCCTCAATGAATGCACAGCAATTTCTGATAATATTTTCATAATATATAAACGCCAACCAGCGGCCGAGCGGTTTTACGCTCAAAGCTGGTAGATGGAAGATGCCGGGTTCGATCCCAGGTCGCGCTCAGCGACCTAGCCTTTCGGAGTTTTCCGTGGTTTTCTCCGAAACTCGCGTGAATACAGACTGGGATTCTTTAGAAAGACCCCCACGGAGGGCATTCACCCTATAGGCCTAGGACACTTGCGGAGTCAATCGGCCTCAAATCTTCCAACCAATCATAATATATAAATAATTATGTTATTAATTTGCTTTTAAACCTGCCAATCTTGATCAATTTTTTAAGTGGCAACCTCATATGAACTTCAAAATACCAGATTTGAAATTCCTACACTTCCTTGTTTTTAAATTATGCTGATAACAGATGCACATAACAGATCAACTGCAAAAAATTAGACTTGCGTAATCAGGGCAACTCAAAACGTGATTTTATACGAAAAACAGAGTTGAAAATAGAACTTTAAAAATGCCTTTTTCACAGTATTGGTATAAAAGTTTTCTGTGCAATGTTTGTAGACGTAGTAAAATAGATACTTCATTGCATCAATTATATTCAATGGAATACAACATTTAGCGTAATGTATTCAACGTAATGTATTTGAATTCTTTTGGATGGTCGTGTACACGAATATTTTGCTCGATTTCAACGAAAAGATTACTATAGCATTATTGTATCAGAGCTGCCAACATTTTAAACTTTTAAATCATAATTGACACCAGTATTTTTAAATGGAATATGTTATATAGTTTTTTGACGATAAATATTACCGAAAATAGCTATAATTTTTCTTTTTTTTTCCGGTTTGAAGTCTACCGCCAAAAAACAGGAGACTTGGCACCTATGCTGTATGATACACATTTAGAATACCGAGTTTGGACCTTATGTTACTATTTGTTTTTGAGATGTGCTGATAGCAGTCAGAAACACACAGAGAGAGAGAGAGGGAGACACAGACCAACCGCTAAAAACATGTTTTTTGGATTCAGGGGACCTCAAAATTTGTAAGTGTAGCAAAAACTCAATTTCCAAAATTTGACCAAAAAACAATACTTCTTCTACCGTATAAATGGGTATGAGAGAGTAAAAAATGCATAAATAAAGGTACCAAATATTACTGTATATATAACTAGGAGATTGAGAAAAAAATAAATATTTTTAAATAACATATTTGAAGACCACCATTATTGTAGACCTGACAACTGAAGTAAGTAATTATTTGAAGTTAGCAAATAGATTGTTTTAGCTTGTTCGTTATTTGTAAACTGCTTACAGAAATATTTTTAGTGGTATTTTAATCCGGTGGGGCTTTTGTTCGGGACCGGAGTTTCTCAGCAATACATACGTTATTTATTTTGAAATAATATTTAAAATTTTTAGGGAATAGAAAAATGTTATTAAAAAGAAAAAAATATAAACTTTTATATTAAAGTTATATAACATTGTTTCACATTTATAATGTTAAACAATTAAATTATAAAAGAAACATGTTGCAAGATTTCCTCCTTTATTATTTTTTTTTTTTCCGGTGTGCTGATAATACCAGATGATTGCTTTTTCGATTATTTTTCCAATGGCGGAAGCCCATTTTAAATAATCAAGATTTAATTTATAACTTTAAAATTTTTGTGAAAATATTAAAACATAATTGTAAAAAATCATTAAAAAGCAGATTCGTTCCTCTTGTTCCTGTGACTTTCAAGCTCAAGAAAGTAATACCACACCGCTGTAAAAAGTTTTTTTCTTCATCTGTCCGGTTCCGAAAAGGGGGAGAATACCCATAAAAGTGTCACCAGCAGAACAATTAATCAACCTCACCCCTTCTCTCTTCCCCTATATTTTTCTCTCTGATCCTATCCAACTTCGGAGGCGGAGATTTTAGTAAAATTGCAGTTTTTTCATGATTTTTCCTCGTACAAAACAAGGAATAACAGTTATTGAAATTTATTTCAAAAAATTGAAAATTGTACATTATTGAAACGTGGACTGTCGTGGATAGCAACGCTTTTTTTGAATTCCAGAGCAGTTTGTCGTTTTCTTTCTATAAAGTTTTTTATATATAAGTACCTTCATTTTTTGTCGTTTTAAAATTTAAATTCCTTTTTGCACTAAATGACAAAAAATATCTAAAATGTACAAAATACAGGCCACCAACAAAGGTCGTAACTATCTTATGAAAAAAACAAAATTAAAAAATCTTTAAATGGAAATGAGATATCAGTGGATTAGTTTTACATTGATTTACCCTTAGCTTCAAAATCTCAGAGGCTCTGTGCAGCGGCCCCTTAAGAAACGAGGGGGGAGTCCATGCTGGACTGTACTTGGAGTACATAAATAGATAACACCTGTTTTGGGACTCATGATGCATCCCCTCAGCAAAAATCTGGAAAAGAATATGGGGCTCGTGAGGATTCACCCCATTGATAACCGTCACTGCAGGTGGCTCAGAAGTTTTTTTTTCTGGCAGTTGGTTTTGAACGAGGAAAGCGTAAACACCCCACGTTCCTCGCGACTCTCCGAGAAGGGGGGGTCAAGAGGCGTGGGGGGGGGGAACGGCTTAGCGGCAGACGGCAGACAGCAAAAAACAACGAGCAGTGAGAGATTGTTTTATGTTTTGATGTGAGAGAGCTGGTAAAAGAGAATGTGTACTCTAGAGAAAGCTGGTCGAGGGAAGGTTTTGTCCGAACGCATCCGCGATTTAAGAAGATGAAATATACAAAAAAGAAGTTTCTTAACCGAGAGACAAACTATGTGACTTTGATAACTTGAAATTCTTCAAATCGTCTTTTTTGGAGATGGAATGTGCGGGAAAAGATTTTGCCAAAAGAGTTTATCTAACTGTAAGACGGAGAAAACAAACTACAAAAAAGCATCGAAATTACAACCATGCTACTGCAACTATTTGTCTATAAAGAATGTTCTAAAGATTTTTCCTACTACAGATCAGATTATAAAATAGTGTGTGCATCCATACAGGAGAAAAGCCATATGTGCGTTGAAATTGCCACTGAGGGCCACCTAGAAGCTCAGCAAATGGCATTAAGTTTTTTTCTAATGTCTTTGTATAATGCTGTGATATTTGACGACCACTGGTAAAGGTCAGCGATACTTGTGGCTGCCCAAATCATCACTGAGCCCCCTCCTTATCTGCGACTGAAAAAACCTCGAGGTTTCTTCCGCAATCATGCCAATACGATGACCAGACATCTGGACCTTGTAGATTCTACTTTTTTCCATCGCTAAATAGGACTGATTGCCATTTCTGTCCAAATGACATATGCTTTCGAGCCCACAACATTCTTTGTAACTTATGATGTGGCTTCAGAGCTGCTTTCTTTTACATTTTGCTATAAACTGGCGTTCCGTTTTCTACATTTCGTCTACGAATCGTATCCTTTGATACAGAGAGTCCTAATGACCACCCATTTGTTGGGTACTCGCTAGTCTTTGTATCAGGCGATCCTCTTGTATATTTCTTACACGTGGCCTCCCAGATATACATTTTGCTTTATATTCACAACCACGCGATAAAACTCGATGAATAGATTTCTTAGATCTATTAATAATAGCCAAAATTTCTGAAACGAGCTTCCCTTCAGCTTTCAACTGCCAAATCATTGAAACCTCATTCCCTTGAATTTTTTTAGCTCACGGCATGTCAACTGCGAAGCGTTATCGTTTGCAGAACTTAAGTACTCAAAATCTGTGACATCATCGTTTTTAAATTTGCATATGGCAGCAAATATTCACAGAAACTCATAATCGTGTCTAAACTTTTGCGACAAGCAAATTTTTATTTTTATCAAAAAAAAATAAATAAATAAATAAAATAAAATTATAGCAAATCAAACGACTGTCTTTTGATTGTAGCATTTTAAAACATATTTTAAATATATAAACAGGTTTTTGTAATTCTGACGTCATAATTCTAAATTTTAAAGATGAATAACGTCATTGTCTAAACTATTGCGTCGTAACTGTATATATATATATATATGTTTTATTTGAACCTTATTTCTGTGTTTTTATTTCTTTTAAATTAACAGATAAATCATTATTTGATCTCATTAAATTATATATAACTAAATAACTGTTATATATTTAAAAATAACTCCCATAAATCATTTTTAACGAAATTTAATATATCTGATACTAAGTCAACTAAGTTAATATATATATAGCAGTTAGAATAGCATGTTTTACATACTTCAGCACACCATCTATTTTGTGAGTGAAACTGAAAAAATATTAATAATGATTTAATGAAAATCACTTTTAAATTAGCATTTTTGGTAAAATTTCAAGGCCTGAACTAAATGATTTCTCTACAAATCATCAAAAGAAAAAAAAAAAAAAATGTCGAATTTCGCTCACCTGGTCCCTTTAAATTGTTATTACTATTACTATTATCAATATTATTATTATTATTATTATTATTTAACAATGCTTTTTTTTTTTTTTTTTTAGAACGTTAAATGTTAATTTATTCAGATAATGTGTATCACATAATAAAGATAACTAATTTTAATCCCTGAACTGCGATTAAATGCTTCGAAAACTTACGAATAATTTCGCTGTTTTCTCCGTTATTTCTCCGAATAAATGAAGTTAGTCAATTAATTTTGCGCTACAACTAAACATTCTTAATCAATATAACTCAGTTGCTGATGTAAAAATAAATAAAAACTGCTTGAAATGCGATTAAGAACGATAAGGAGCCTACTAAAACGTTGCGTTTAGTTCAAAATTGAAAAGCTGACATAGTCATATTCGCTAAAAGTTAGTTGAACTAATTAGTCGTATTCTTAGAAGATTCTTTTACTTGATTTTTATCGTTTAAGGACGTCTAAGAAAAGAAAGCTCTTAAATTAGATTCATTTAATTAGTGATGTGTTTATGTTGTGGCGATAACTGTTTCGCTAAATATATGAGGTTAGCCAATCAATTTCACCCACGATGCAAACACTTTAATTAATATAATTCACCTGTCGATGTTAAAGAAAGATAAAGCTTTAAAATAAGCTTAAAAACATTGGGGGGGGGGGGAGGAGCATGGTGAGATGTTATCCAAATGGATGATTAAATTTTTAGGTATTTCCATTTCCTTAAAGCTAAATGAACTTATTAAATCCAACAAAATTATTAGCGCTTAATTAAAATTTTAATTTCATCTTTGTCGTATATTTTTTCTCTATTTCGGTGTTATTTACTAAACCTCTATTGATGCTATTAATGTTCCCCAAAAATATTCTATAGAAATACACTAGGGTTTTCACAATATCTCACTTACTGACGTGGAAACAAAGAGCTACTAGAAATTAGATGAAGAACGCAAAAAAGCATCCTAAAATGTTATGTTAATTAAAAAATGAAAATCTGACATAACTGTATTTGCTAAAAATTTCTTTAACAAATTAGGCGTATTTAGATATTTTTATTTTTTATTCTTTACTTAGTTTTTATCGTTTAAGGATATTTTGAAAAGTAGGTTGTAAATTAGATTCACTTAATTAGTAGATGTCTTTATATTGTGACGATGACTGTTTGGCTGAAGAAATTACGTCAGCTAAGTTGTTATCCAAATTGATGATTAAATTTTAAGGTATTTCCATTTCCCTAAAGCTAAATCGACTTATTAAATCCAATAAAATTATGAGGTTATTTTACAAAAAAATGCAAACACTTAAATTAATAATATAGCTGCCAAATTTCTAATTTTAATCAGATTTACAACCAGTAGGGGAGGACGGGGCACAGTTGACCATCCCCTATTTAAATCTATTAATATTCAACTCTTTTAGTTCATATGGATACACATGTATGGCAGCATAGTATTAGTTGTATGAAGCCAAAAAAATCAGATGGGAAATAGTAAGATAACCATTTTGAGCAGTTTTAATGTTTTGAGCTGCTAAAAGTAATTTTCTCACATTGAAATTTTTAAAAAAATTTTAACAATTGAACTAGTGACTATAAATACTATATAGCTGTTAAAGGAAGGCAAAGTATTGCTGTTTTTAAATTCCTAAAAATTATTAGCATATATAAAATCTATATATTATTTTATTATTATTATTTGTTTTACTCTGACACGGGGCACAGTGGACCACCTTCCAATGTGCCTAAAAGTACAAATTAGATTTAATACTTATACTTATTTTAGTTAAATTTATAGGTACAAATATAATGTAAAGCATATCTCAAAGTAATAAATATCTTAATGTTATAATAAAATAAAAAATAATAATAAATTTCTGAAACAGTAAGTATTTGAATAGTAATATAATTATTGTTAATATCTATATTTATTAACTGTTTGAATTATATAGTATTAAAAATATATATATCTAATTTAATAAATAGTAGGAATTATTTGTTATTTTAGTTGTTTTTAGAGATCACATGTGAAAAGCAAAAGCTGTTTAATATATTTTAGTTAAATTTATCCTACAAATACAATGTAAATTAATTATATCTCAAAATAATTACAAAAATATTAAATATTTGAATAGTAGTATAATATTTATTAATATCTGAATTAAAAAAATATTTTATTTATATAATATTAATAAAAAATTAAAAAACAATATCTATTTAAACGTAATCAATTTTCTTACTGAGATTTGATTTCTTATTTGGTTATTTTAATTTAATTTTGGTTATTTTATTTCATGAAAATGCTAGAATTATGTTATTTAGACTAGAATAGTATCAGAAACTAATTTTAGCAAAAAAAAAGTAATTTATATTAATTTAATATAAACAAAAGAGGCTAGTCCACTGTACTCCGGTGATGAGGCACAGTGGTCCACTTTGTGAGTGCTCACAATTTATTTTTTTACTCATAATGTATTAGAAATATCATTATAAAAAAAATTAAGACATGTTAAGAAGGGCTTATAGATTGTTTCCTATTTTTTTTTTCAAGCACATTGCTTTTCTGTTTTTTGTGGAAAAAAAAATTAAGAGTGTAAAAGTGGTCTACTGTGCCCTAGTCTCCCCTACATGGTTGCCAATTTTTACGCTCTTTTGTTGCCGGAAAATTTTCATAATAATTTCTATTTGATTTAGATTGTAAAATCTGGTACAGAAATACATGAAAAAAAAAAAAAAAAAAAAAAAAAAAAACACTATTAAAATTTTAGTAATCAAAAAGCGTAAAAGTTGGTATCGATGCCAATATTTTTAAAAGTAATATTTCACATATGTTTTCGACGAATAAATAAAATTAAATAAACTGAAAACATCTCTAAAATCCTTCCGGAATGACGTCATCACTGAAAAAAACGTCGACTTGGAACCTATTAATAGAATTCACCTATTGATGATAAAGGATAACAAAACTTGAAATGAGTTTGAGAACATAATAATGTTACGAATTTGCAAATAATTGTAGGTATTTTTATATAAATTCATTCGAAGAGGCTTAGCCAAGTTAAAAAGTGTTGATTTTCGGCCATTCTGTTTTGCTTTGGTGTTAAAATAGCTCATTTATTTTTTGAATACCCGTTAAAAAGTTTCAGCAGGGCAGGTTATGGCCCAGGCGACCTTGGCGAGAAAACCCTTTTTATCGATATGTCGATTATCTAAGTTCTAACTCGGTTATTCTGTGAGATACTGGAAAATTCTGGATTTATACCGGGCTAATTAAAGGGATCGGATTTTGACCGTCAGTTCAGTTTGATGCCAAGCGGCTTGGTGTTCAGAGCTCTGCTTCACTAAGTTTCTGCTATTGATTACAGTTGTGCTGTCTGTTAATGCTATGGGACAGTTTATGCTGTGATTTAGATGTTAACAGCTGTTATTTAAGCTGTGTTTTTTGGTGAAATTGAAGATGCTATTTCTTTGACAGTCCTGTAATCTTCTAAGCTACTGAAAGGCATGTTATTCATTCACGGACAATTCATGAACGCCGAATGCGCAACAATAAAATGTGATCCAAATTCATGATTAAATTTTAAGGCATTGAAATGTGCAAAAAGCTTTATTATCAGCTTACCTAATCGTAAATTTTGCTTCGTATTTATCGTGTATTTTTTTTATTCAAATTTGATATTATTTAATAAAATTCTGTATTTCTATTTTTGAGATTTCAGTTTCACTACAGTTTAAAGTTTATAATGAGACTAATAAATTTCCATTAAGATACTCTACAGAAAATCGCTACATTTTTCGCAAATTCTCACCTTCTGGAGTAGTAACAATTAATAAAAATTGCTTTAAATAATATTAATAACGCTAAAAAACATAATAAAATGTTATGCTAATTAAAAATTAAAAATCTAATTCTGTAAGTACTACAGATGAACGAATTTGTCATATTCCTAGAAGTTTATTTTATTTACTTTTTACTGTTTAAGGATCTCTGAGAAAAAAAAAAAAAATGTTAAATTAAATTAGATATATTTTTTAAATTGTTTGATGCGTTTATACTGTGAATATAATTATTAGTCTAAATCTATGATGTTAGCTAATTAATTTTACTCAAGCTTTGCAAACTTTTAAATTAGTTTAATTCATCAGTTGATGTTAAAGGAAGATAACGCTCGAAATAAACATAAGAATATACTGAGGGGGGCTTGATAAAATATTATCGAAATTCATGATTAAATTTTAAGGAATTTACATTTCCTGAAAGCTGAATGGACTAATTAAACCTAGAAAAATAATTAATATACCTAATTAGTATTTTTACTTAGTTTTTATCGTGTATTTATTATTATTATTTTTTTTTTTTCGTTTATCTTAAATTTGCTATTACTTAATAAGTACGCGTTTTATTTATTTATTTTTTAGTTCGACATAAATTTAGTATAAAGCTCTATATTGCTAATGTAAAAATAAACTAAGACTGTTTTAGTATACATTTTTAATTGTTTAAAAATCTCTCTAAAAACAAAGTGCAGTATATCCTCGCTTATCCGAGGTAATGTAGACCAAGAGTACCTCGGATAATCGAAAACTAGGATAACACGGACTCTGTCGCATCCGGCAAAGAACATCTGAAACATCCGGCAAATCTTAAAGAGGGTGAAAACGCAATTAATGAAGTAAAATAATACATATACAGTTCCTGCCGCTTATTAAAATCACATTCGTCTTGAGACAAAGGGATTTTATTAAGCGGTTGATTTTTATCGAACGTTCCAGCACTCAAGGAAAAGGTATTACTTCCCTGAATTTGGAAAGAAATTTCAAAAGGTAACGAATAATGGAATTAATAAACAATATTAATTCATTTTTGATAGATAATTAATTATTCCTCCGATATCAGTAAATAAACGCATTCCAAATTTCTGTACGCTTTCCTTCGAAGAAAATCGTCATTATTTTACGAAAAATTCACGCTTTTCTTATAAATTTAAAATCTTTCCGTTTGAATCTCTTAATTTATAGCTATTTCAAAATAAGAACTAGAAAGTCTTTTAACAATTAAAAATTAAATATGTATATACATAACATTTGCAAATCAAATCCAATCAAATGTGTAACATATTACTGCGCTTTGAAGAATACGTTCCTTGAAATTGTTACGGCGATAAGTTATGGAGCATGTTTAATTTGTTGCTGCAAGTGTAAAATTTTCGACAATGAACGATGACGGGTACTTTAATTTCTTTTTCTTTTTTTTTTTTTTTTTTTCACAATGTAAATAAAAAAAAAATTGTGCATAAATGATAATTTTGGCTGCTGAGGAGATATTTTTTAGTTTATTAACCGGTGATGCTGATTTTATTAAGCGGCGGCTTTAACAATAGTTTGGATTGCTTTGATTCTGGTTCTGGCAATTTGATCAGATTAAGCGGCTGATTTCATTAACCAGTGATTTTATTAAGCGGCGGTTACTATATTACATATTTAAATGCAGTCCAGTTAAAAATTCAATACAATACAAAAATATATAAAATAAAAAATACAGTGATGTATAGAAAAGTTTGTCATATAGTCATCTAAAATTTATTTAATTAATAGATGTTTTTATATTGATATGATAACTATTTCTTTAAACATATGATGTTATCCCAAATATATTAACCAAGAGGCAAATATTTTAAATAAAATAAATCATTTATAAATAATATAAAGTAAATAATCTGATGTGTCACTTATACGACTTTCTCTTACCCTGAAATTTAATACTGTAAATACAGGTTGCAGATTAAGAGGTAAGATAACGAGTACTGTTATGTAAACCTGTGTTAAACAATTCATATTAGGCTTCGGAAGAGTTCTATATGATAATTAGTTCTGTGTAAAGGGGGTTACCATCCCCCTCAACCCCTCGTTTCATTAATGAACCTACATTTATATAGAATTTAATTCGGTTATTAAAAAATAATTCTGTTTTTAAAAAATAATTTATTAAAATTATTATTTAAAAAAATTATCTTTTATGATAATGCAGACGATTTCCATATTAGAGAAGTAGTATAAAACTAAATATCCAAAAAAAGTCCATTTTATTCTCGATATTAAAAAATAATAATAATATAATAATACGATTTTTTTAAGGTTTTTTTTTTTTTTTTTCGTTAAAAGTAAAAAAAAATCGATAACTTTATTTTAAATTATCGTAGATCGATGGTTCAACCATTCGTTTTAAAGGTATCGGTGAGCTCTTTTGAAATATACGCATCATGAAAATTTACTCCCCTCTAGAGGGACTTCCCCCCCCCCACCAGGGGGGAGGCGAGGCTCCTACATACACAATTTTTTTTTCTCAGTTGACTATCTCTATTACAAAATATATATATTCGATTAACTTGGTTTAGTGCAATCTATAGACGTTAAACTCTACTTACCTGCAATTTCTCCCATAGACGTAATATATTAGAATTCTCTTGATTGTCCCTGTACACGAATCATTTGCTTGATCTTAACGAAAAGATTACTGTAGCATCCTTATATGATACACATGTAGAATACCAAGTTTGAACTTTCTGCCATAATTTGTTTTTGAGATATGCTGATAACAGACAGACACACACACAGACACAGAGACTTACACACAGACCATTTGCTAAAAACATGATTTTCGTATTCAGGGGACCTCAGAACATGTAAATATAACAAAAACTCGCGTTCGAAAATTTGACCCCAAAACAATACTTTCTCTACCTTATGGGTAAGAGAAAGTAAAAATCGATAACTTTATTTAAATTAACGCTGATCGATGGTTCAACCATTCGTTTAAAGGTATTAACGAGCCCTTTTGAAAGATACCCATCATGAAAATTGACTCCCCCCCCAGGGGGGGGGAGGCTAGGCTCCTACATACAGAAATTTCTTTTCCCAGTTCACTATCTCTATTACAAAAAATGTATATTCGTTTCATTTGGTTTAGTGCAGTCTATAGGTGTTAAACTCTACTTAACTGCAATTTCCCCCATAGACGTAATGTATTTGAATACTTTTGAGTGTCCTTGTACACGAACCAATTGCTTCATCTCAGCGAAAAACTTAGTGTAGCATCCCTATAGGATACACATTTAGAATACCGAGTTTGGAATTTCTGCTACTATTTGTTCTTGAGATATGCTGATAACAGACACGCAGACACACAGAACATTCGCTAAAAACATGATTTTCGTATTCAGGGGACCTCAGAACATGTAAATATAACAAAAACTCACGTTCGAAAATTTGACCCTAAAACAATACTTTCTCGACCCTATGGGTAAGAGAAAGTAAAAAGGGATATTATTCTAATTACTTACAATTATTTGAATAATTTTAACGCTCCTGCATATTAAATGTCTCCCAGTTCATCCAATATAATCTAGATTATAAAAAGTGTAAACGAAGTATAAAAGTATATGATAGAAACCAGATTTATTCTCAGCAGAAATGGGACATTTAAGCGAAGATAAATTAATTTTGTTGGATAAAATAATAATAATGGATAAAATTCTGTCGATGACAGAATTTAATTTAGTACGACAGGACTACTTATATTTGTATTTTAACACCCCTTAAAAAAAAAAAAAACTGAATGACTAGTCTAAATAATTAAGTAATATTCAGCCGAGACCCGTTTGCTCTGTGGTCAGAGAACACAACTACGATCCCGGAAGGTTAAGAGTTCGATCCTCCCCGATGGGAAGTGAAAAAATATATGTTCTATACTATACATATATCTGAAATCACTCTAGTCTAAATAATAAGTAAATATTCAGCCAAAACCCGTTGGTTCTGTGGTCAGAATACACAACTACGAACCCGAAAGTTGTGAGTTCGATCCTACCTATGGGAAGTGAAATATATATATATATATATATGTGTGTAAACATTTTAAGATAGAGTAAGAAATTAAATGGTAAAATTAGATATTGGCAGGCATTTTCGAAGCGGAACACTATAAATTGGTAACGACGCAAAATGCCAGTTTAAAAGAAATAGTCCTGTCGTACTAAAAATTTGAAACCAATGCTTGAAAGACATGACATTTTAAAACATGGGAGAATAAAAAATAAAGTAATTGAATTAAGATAAGTGTCACTTTTCCTATTAAAAAATAGCCATATAGATATAAATCGCATTTCTTTATAGGGTTACACGTTTCTTCAATGGCTAAAAAAAGCATATTTTCCCTTTTTTTTTTTTTTTTTTAATACAATAAATAACGTTTTCTATTCAAAATTTTCAGCATGTAAAAGAACAACATTTAAATAATATTTTATAAACATTTCCATTAAAAATTTAGGAAAAATCAGACGTTGAGACATGTTTCTAGAAACCCTTCATAAATGTAGTGGATACGATCTTCAATAAATTCATCTTACCTTCAAATAAAATAATCTATAAAATCTCTAATCAATGAAAATAAACGAATTCTTTTTCTCTTTCCACAGCTATACGATTCCGATTGTTTATTGAGAATAGTAATTTGTATTCGTTATGTTTCTTCGAGAACAATAATGAAAAGCTTTTCTCTTAACTTCTAAAATAAACAGCGTAATTCTCAATAATTAAATAACACCTATTTCCACAAACATACACATATTTATTATTTTTTGTTTTGCGTACTCTTCACTCGATTTACGAAAAGCCACTGAACTTATAACATGAATACTGCTAATTGGTCTTCACTTAGCTATTCAGAAATGTCAGTTTACTTGATAATGAGATTTGCGAAATAAATTGCTCAATTATCGTTACTTATTAGTTTTACATTCTTCTATATGTAATATAGAGAAAGTATTGGATTCGCGAAAATTTTCGACCTCCGTTTTTTGACGGATCTACACGTTTTGGGATGTCCTGAACACGAATTGATAGTTTTTAGAAAATGTCTGTCTGTGTGTCTGTCTGTCTGTCTGTGTGTCTGTCTGTCTGTCTGTCTGTCTGTCTGTCTGTGTGTCTGTCTGTCTGTGTGTCTGTCTGTCTGTCTGTCTGTCTGTCTGTGTGTCTGTATCATTTTTTTGTGGACGCTGTATCTCACGAACATATGAATGAAATTTAACCAAACTTGGTATTTAGTTGCACCCTGACATGAACTGGTGCCCATTAGATTTGGGGATCAATAGCTCAACAGGTGGCGCTGTAATCGCATTTTATGCAAATTTTTAACATGGCAGCATAGGACAAAATTCCGTATAAATGGGCATAATGAGAGTTATTTTAAACTTGTGATTGTAAAATTAATTTGAATTATTGATGATAGTAGTAGTTAACTAGGAAAAAAAATTGTGCATGGGGGGGGCATCGGTTCCCCCCCTGGGGGGGAAGTACCCCCCCGGGGGGGTTAAATTTTGAAGATGGGTATCATTCGAAAGATCTCGTCAATACCTTTAAAACGAATGGTTGAACCATAAATCTGTGATAATTTAAAACAAAGTTATCGATTTTTTTTACTTTTAACAAAAAAAAAAAAAAAAACAGAAAAAAATTCGATTTTTTTTTTTTTTTTTTTTTTTTTTTATTATTGTTAGTGATTGAATATGAATTAATTTTCACAAAAAAAAAAAAAAAAAAAAAAAAAGATTTTTTTTTTTTTCTAATATTGTTACTGATTGAATATGTATAGGAAAATATAGAAGAAAGTCTTGTGGTGGCCACAACATACTAGTTTATTTCTGTATCTTTTACTTGTACTTGTATTGTGAGTATAGACTTAATTATGAATAAATAATTTACATGAAAACTCAGCGGAATAACCAGATTTATGCAGTTCAAAAAAAAAAAAAAAAAAAGATAAAAGACGGTCAAATTGATAATACATAAAATTTTAAATATAAAATTTGCACAAACGAATCTATCTGAAAAATGTAATCTAATATTCACATATAAATAATGGAAGTTTAATTTTTTTTTCTGAACTTGACAGAAATATCCTTGAATATTTAGGGATTACATGAAAATAAATGAACAGCTCTGTAAATATTTATAGAATGTCTGCAGTAGGAACATAACTGCTTTACTTTTATCTCCGATGTTTGAATAATGCCAGAATAAGATTGAAATACTCATCTGGAGATGATATACGAGTTCAAAAAAACATCAAATCCTATTCAAGGAACTTTCGTTTTCGGACATATTGTTTTAATCAAAATTATGAAAATTATTATTTCCTTTTATTATTATTATTATTATTATTATTATGCTTTGAAAAAAATTGTTCTTACAAGGAAACATTCAAAAGGTGTCTTCTTCAGAAAATATTGAAAAAAAAATATATGTGATTCTACTCTTCATAAAACACCAGAAAGTAAAAAAAAATTATCGGCTGAAATGAATTACAGCGACCACAAAAAATTATCAAAATTAAGCATTTTTGGCAATTTAGCGCTGTTAGGTGATAAGTTCGCTAGCACCGAGATTGTCGTGTACGAACAGAACCGTGTTTTCTTTTCAGCCAAGTATTCAAAATCAATCGCCTAACAGTGTGAAATCGCAAAATACGCTTAATTTTGATAATTTTTTGTGGTCGCTGTAATTCATTTCAGCCGATAATTTTTTCACTGTCTGGTGTTTTATGAACAGTGGAATCACATATACCTTTTTCAATAGCTTTTTGAAGACGACACCTTTTGAATGTTTCCTTGTTAGAACTTATTATGAGAACAACTAAGGTATGCTAAAGATAAAACTAATTTCTGCAGTAAAAGAAAAAAAAATTGAAGTTCAGAGAGGAAGAACATACAGGGTTCCCTAGCATTATTAAATACGCTACAAAATAAAATAAAAATTAATCTGAAAGTGTGAAATTGTAATGAAAAAAGAAATTGTAATATTGTCTGACTAACAAACTGTCAAATTTTTGTTGTTTCATAATTTTATACCAAAAAATCTGGAGTGACTCCACTCGACTTTCCGAACATTGAGTAATTAACAGTTTTGTAGATAAAGTAACGAAAGAGGAGTTGTTAAACAAACAAAAGAGAGAAAACCATAATAGAGTGTTTGAGTATTTTTCTCCATCTATTACACGATGTTTCATTGAACGCTACTGAACTTTGAGCCCATAGATCATAATGATAAAGAATTTTTCGTTGTGTCCCTGTAAAAACCTATAAATGCTAGATTCACCAAAATGCTTATAGTGAGTGCAACAGTGATTTATAATACTCATATAAATTTTCAGCTCAATTCAATAAGGCGTTTAGATGCTATCGTACTTTTAAAAATTTAGTCCCATAGGCCATAATGATAAAGAATTTTTCTTTGTGTCCCTGTAAAAAAACTATAAGTGCTAGATTCTCCAAAATCTATACAGATTGAGTATTTGTGACCTATAATATGTGTATAAATTTTTTGCTCAATTGAATAAGGCGTTTAGATGCTATCGCACTTTTAAGATTTTGCTCCCATAGGCCATAATGATAAAGAATTTTTCTTTGTGTCCCTGTAAAAAAACTATAAGTGCTAGATTCACCAAAATCTATAGGGTTCGTACTATGGTGACTTACAATATGCGTACCAACTTTCAGGTTAATCGAACAAAGCGTTTAGACGCTAGCGTGTTCTCTCACAGACATACACACATACACACATACACACATACACACACACATACATACATCATCGTAAAAATAGTGAAAACGGACTCAGGGGACCTCAAAACGTATAGAAACATCAAAATCTCGAATTCGGATTTTTGACATGATTACAATACTTTCCTCACTATAGTGTTCGGAAAGTAAAAAATGATAGATGGCGCCAGTCATATAGCACGTTTTTTAGCAAGAGAATCGAAAATCTAATTCTTCCATGGCCTCCTCACCAGATTTGGATTTCTTCATGTGGTATGGGATTGCGTCAAATATTTCCACTATAAGATTGCTTGTCTTGAAGTAGGTGAATTCAAGCAACGAATAATAGTAGCTATTGATTTCATAACCAAGCTTTCAAATGCATGGAATGAAATTGTGTCACTTACAAGATGTACTACGAGCCATCAAAAGATTAATACCGAAACGTTTCTACTAATTTTTGTAGCTGTGCCTCAAATAAGCGAGTGAGATTTATCGTTACTGTTACTAAGTATCTTTTACTTTATTTTGTAAGTTTAATTGTAAGAATGTCATACGTATAATCACGTGTATAATTACTAGACACGCTAGAAAACAACAACTGGAAATGAAATAAACACTTGTCCTCATAATACATATATATATTTATCTATTGGATAACAATTTATGATTTTTATTGTTTTTATTTGATACACAAGTTAGGAAAAGGGTTACCGCTCATGTGTTTGAATTGTACGTAACTGTAAAAAGTTCTGGTAATGTTCAAATTTCATATAACATGCGTTCTTGATTTTGATAATTCTGAACAGGTTACTAGGAACAATAGGATTTTCTTTTATTTTTTTGTGAGTGACATTAAATTTCATTCCATGTATTGTAAGCTATTGTGGTTACAGAACTAATAGCAACTGTTATTCGCTGCTTGAACTGATTTCAGGAAATTCGAAGTAGCGGCTACAATGCGTACTTCTTCATAGTTGCAATTTTCTAAATGAACATGAGTTTATTGAATTAAAAAACTAACTTTCAAATCTTTTGTTTGATTAAAAACTGAAAAAAAAATCCAAATTTTGGGATGAGTGACGCAATTATAAAGATATGTACATAGCTCAGACATAATTTCGCATGCTCATTTAATTTTTAAGTATTCATATACACTGATATACATAAATAGGAAAAATTAAATACAGAAATGAAAAAAAAAGGGTAATAATAATAATAATAATAATATGTAACATTATTTCCATTCAATAATAAAAATAATAAAAATAACAAATTTAAAATCTGAAAACTGTTTTATGCATCTTTTATAATAATACGAGCTATAATTAGTTAAAATTCATAATATAGACGTGAAGAATTTATTTTTATTATTATTATTATTATTATTAACATATATCCTTCAACTTTCACGTTTAAGTAATAAGTAATTAAGTGTAAGTAAAATAAGAAATAATTAAAGGAACGACATTTATATTAATTAAATCGTTTCTGTGTTTTATACAAATCACCACCGTTTGTTAATTAAATTGAATCATATTAAATATCACATTTCAGTGACTTAACCAAAATAACCAATAGTGTAGCGATTCTATTATCCTGCGACAATACATAAATTTCTGAGACATACATAAAAAGTTTACAATAGTAAAAGCGCTACATAAATATGTGAATATTTCTATAAAAAGACACAATCTATCGATTGCATAGAAAATACCAAATGAGATGCTTACGTCTATAGATCAAATACAATAGTAAACAAGGAAATAAACAAAAATGTACAAAGGAACGACAGATATTTTTCCTTAGATCGAATACATAAAAGTACCTATTTATTATCTAACTGAAGAATGCTATACATTTTGTCGATAAGCGAAAAACAAGAAAGAAAAAAAAAAGGGTTACAGAAGCCTGAAAAGCCACGAATAGAAAAAATAGGCTTGTACATTATTCATGACAAATAAAATAATGGTGAAAAGCTTTAAGAGTAAGATTTCTGGCTTTGCTTTTTGTGATTTAAAAAAGAAAAAATACATTATAAAATGATCCGAAAAGATTGAACTTTTTTCCACTGATATGTATTAGAAAAGGTGACAAATCTCAATGCACTACGCGATTAAGGATAAATTATTAATGAAAGATTAGTTTTAAATTAAAAAAAAAAAAAAAAGAAAAACACTGTACAAGAATTTTGATTTTTTTTCTGTCTGTTGTATAAAGCTATGTGATTCTGTTTAAACAAAAGGTTGTTCGTTCATATATTAAAACCAAAATAATCCATCAAGTTCCATTTTTGTAGGAAACACAGTTCTCATATGTATACACATTGGTTAGAGAGAAAGGTAACATAGGTGTGATTATGAAAAACGTAAACACTAAAAACGATTTTTTTTTTTTTGTTGTTGTTTCCTCTTGTAAGCATCTGTTGATGTGCCCATGATAACAGCCTAGCAATATTCATCTAGCAGATTTCCATTCAGCATTCCGCGATATCGTTTTATAAACATAGAGATGCACTGGTGAAACCTTTCCCATGCTCATCACTCACTGCGCTAAGGTAATGAAAGAAGTCCAGATACGAGTCCAAAAAGTGTGGTTTTCATGAACTATCGCAACCTATAACACGAAAGCAATTCATCATGTTATCAGCAAGGTCTTCTGAAATGTGAATTTGGAGGAAAATAGTATGTGGTAAACAAAAAAAAATTACATGTTCGTTATTTTCAGTCAAAAATATAGAAGAAACACACATTTTCATCTTAAGGACATTTTTCCTTTTGTACAGTGCAATCTATCGAGACTTCACCATCGTAGAAGATTTAGCAGCAAATGTGTCAAAAATCTCGGCAAATCTTTAGCGAAAAATTACTACTTTAAAATAATTCCAGTTGTGCTAAAATTTAAAGACTTAGCTTGAAAACTTTGAAATATTGGCAAGATTCCCTAAAGTCACAACGCAATTGATCTATAAAAAAGAGATTGCAGATATCAGTTCTATTGAAAGTCGTATTGGTCATAGCTTTTGAGCAATATTGTATGTGAGTCTTTTTTTTTTTTTTTTTTTTTTTTTGGCCTTTATTCAATAAATTATTCTTCAAAATGTCTGTCGCATTATGATCCAATACACTGCCTAGTTTATTTTATTTTTTGTTGTTGTTGTTGTTGTTGTTCTTATATATTTTTGTATCTCTGGAAACCTACTGTGATATACCGTGGCATAAATACTGTAGCGTTTTAAGAGGACAAGAGATAATTAAAAAAAAAATTGATTTCGGTAGAAAAAAGAATATGTTAGTATGTGAATAATTCTGTGTATTTAGACTCTTTAATTATGCTTCTATGCATTTTGGTTTAAAAGTTATAAGCAAAAATGTAGCTGTAGTCAAGACCAGACTTTATTGAAATCCCAAATTTGAATGCTTATTTTCTTAAGAGTACGCTTTTTTTTTTTTTTTTTTTTTTTTTTTTTTTTTTATATACAAGATTTTTTTTTCTTATGTCTTTTAATGTAAAATGGGTAAATTAATAGAAAATATAAATAATGCAAAAGTTCAAATTTAAATAGATAATTTATTTAAGTTATTTTCTCTTACTTAAATGCTATAGATATAATAAGTTAATTAACTGGCTGTCAATGAGTAAGATTAAAAGCAAAAGATATTAAATAAACTGATTAATTGCCAGAAATATTTAACATTTTATTTTACGAAAATGTACAGAATAAAAATAAGTATGTCAAACTGTTGCTGTTTAAAACAGAAAATCATGTTTAATTGATTAGATACAAAAAAAGAAATATATATATAAAAAAAAAAAAAAAAAAAAAAAAAAAACTGACTTTAGAAAAATCTGAATTATTTTTCTAAAAAGATTAGCAGCTGAAGAAAACTAATTAAAAATTAAAAACACAAGAGTTAAATAGAATGATTTCGTAAGTAAATACATAAGATTTGCGTGCTGTATATAATGCTTACAAATATGAAATTGCAAATAATATATACAAAAGAGTCTACTTTTTTTACACATTTGTTTTTAACTTGATTAAAAAACAATTTAATTAAATTCTTGTACTTAAAGATAATGTATTTAAGACTTACTTCAAAATTACAATATTTCCCAAGAATTAAATATCAACACTATAAATTTACTATAAATGGAAGAAATTAAATGGATATTCATTTGATAGTTTCACGAACATTATATGCTTTATTTTTAGTTAATTTACTTTAATGTGTAAAATGCTATCACAGGAACGAAAAGCTTTTGTAAGAGAAAATAATGAATCATTATTTATATACTCTAGTTCTGAGTTAAAACAATTAACTCATTGCCAAAGCTGAAAATAGATGGAGAAAATCAATTATGAAATGAAAACAGGAGAAGTGCTAGATTTAATGGTTTCATAATAAATTATAAATTTACACACAATGGAATGAAATCTTTACAGGCTTGAAATGTAAAGCAGTGAATAGGCTGAAGAGAATACTGTTTTCATGCATTTGCTTCTCGATTAATTAAACATTTCAGTTAGTTAATTTCAAATAGCGTGTTTACTGGTATCACAGCTAAACATCAAAAGAGCCGATGTGTAACAAACAATTAAATATCATTATCTAAGGCATATTAAGCGTTATTTTATCTATTTGAGTATATTCAGTATGTAAAATATAAATAAATGCATCAAGTGATTACAATTTAATAGAGAAAAATAAGTTTATTTAAATACGGTCACTCAAACTGGTTGTTTATGTGCTTAAAGAAAATCAGTTGTAATATATATATGTATATGTATATGTATATAGATATAGATATATATAGAGAGAGAATAGAACGTCACTTTATCAGAAAATGCTTGTGTTTAGCAGCAAAAAGCTGTTTATTTTTACTCATTTAAACCTAACACGTTTTAACATATTTTAACATGCCTTTAAAGTAATGTATGTTAAAGTAGCTTTCGTGAATTTACAATAACATAATAAGTACAACTTTACTCTTTTCTATTTAAGTCCTTACGTTAAGCAGCGTATAAGCCTCATGGTAAAACTGTTTCTAAAAAGAAATTGTTATGATACGAAGGAACTTGGAAGTATGATCTCTTTCTCTAGTCGGTCCTTCAAAGAACTAACATAAGGAAACGTAAAAAAAAGTTTTAACTAGTAAAAAAAAATAGTAATAGTAATAATATTAATCATTTTATCATTTTTATAGGATAATAATAACACCAGTTATAATGATTATGAACGTTTTGAAAACAAAATTACATACATAAAATGTTTAAAATTTGGAACTTAAACGTTATATTATGCCCTAATAGCAATAAATTTCGAACTTCTGTAAAATTCAGAATACATTTAGGAAACTTGGCAGCTTGACACCCCTGAAAGTTTCTTGTAAATTTATATTATTTTTTAAAAATATTATTATTTATATTATTTATTTAAAATAAGAATTCATTTAGAGGAGGCACCGCTGAAGGTTTCATATAAAAGTTTATAGTTTCCATTTAATATTTATAAATTAAACTATATTAGGTTTGTTCAATAAAATAAATATTCAGGAAACAATTCTTATGTTTTTAATGCATTTTTTGGAGATTTTAAATCTTTAAATTGAATTTTTTCATGAATTTATGATCTTCAAAATGATAAAGCTTCTACAGATGAGTAAGAAAAGACTAGATGTTTTTTGGATGTTTAATAAAACCTACTAAAAAGAATTAGGGATAGGTTTTGGAGTTGCCATTTCACAAACATCAAATATAATTGAATTAATTAGATTGTTTATGGAATTAATTTTCATATATTGTAGCTGCATTATCTATTCCTGTACGCCGAATTTTCTATAACAGATGAACGCAAAATTTCACCAAAATGTCAACGTATTTAAGTAATGATCAAAGACTGAATGAAACACTTTGTAAATACGATATTAACTAGTATAATAACTATTATTGTGAAGGAAATTATAACTGATATAATAAGTTATTTTAACGAACATTATTTATGGAATGTGATATTAATATTTTATCTATATATATATCTAAATATATTTTTAATTATTTTAGTATAATTATTTTACATTATATCATTATATAGTTGTTTTTTATATTTATTTTATAGCTATTTCAATGTATATGTGATATTCAGTGCTTGAATCAAGTACATTTTTAACAAAACAGTTATTAGCTTAACAAACATTACAGCGAAGAAATAATCTCTACTAAATTTAGTTACATTATTTTAGAGCACATATTTCATTACATGTAATAGTTTATATTCAAATGTAAAATTATACTTTTAATTATTTTAATGTAGTTATTTTAAATAAGATTAATGTACATTATTTTGAATATTCATTATATACTTATTTCAACGTGTCTAAGCACAGTTTAATGCTTAAATGAAGCTCGCTGCAAACTTGGCCATTCCTAAATTAATATAACTAATACTGTGAAAGAAATGATCGCTTTAAAACCGAGATACAATTTTTCAGCGAATACAGTATATTGTATTTGATATTATCATACTATTAAAATATATTTTTAACTTTCTTAATATAGTCTTTAGATAATATTTCTATTTCGTTATTTCGAATAATATATTTCTAAACTCAACATTTTAAAGAGAAAAAGAAAGTTGTAAAATTACTTACGGATATTTTCTTTAAATAAACTCTCAGGTGTTAATCGTAAATGAATAACTTAAGTGAAATAAAAAAGAGATAATTATTTAATTGAAATGCACAGTTATTAACTAACATTAAAATATAGTGAGGTGTGACGTGTAATTAAGTGATAAAACATAAATTATCTGCAACTTACAAATCGTTGAAGAAGGTAATCTGTTTGCAAACAAAAGTGAACAAATTAACTATAATATTATAAATCAGTTTTGTTACATATTTTTTAATGTGCGATTACAATTATATAGTTTACCAAATAAATAATTCTTTACGACTAGAAGTACAAAAAATACAATTAATATTTGCAAAATAAATTTCTCGTTATGAGCAATAAAAAAAAAAAAAAAAAAAAAAAAAAAAAGAAAAAGAAAAATAAGAAACGGATCAAAGTATAAAAATCAAATAAAGCTATTTAAAATTAAATAAGTTAAATAAGATATTTTTATGAAATTGTGATTGATAATTATAAAAATGAGAGACTTTTATTTATATAAATATATATATCAAGACACGTTTGTAACATTACGAAAAAATTTGCAAAACGTTAAGCAATTAAATTCAGTTTTAAACTCTTCTTTGTTTTTATTAATTAATTAATTAATTTATTTATTTATTGACCATTTATATTTTCATATTTATCTTTAATAATTTAATCTATCGTTTAACCTAATTTAATCTATCTTTATCTAATTAATCTATCTTTTTGATATTTATCTTATTTTTTAAAAAGGAAGAAAAAATGTTTCTAATTGATAATATTCGTATTGTTAGAATAAATCTTTTGAAAATCTGTGTAAATTTTAAATAATCATTACAAAAATTTGTGCACAGGGATAAAAAAAAAAAAAATTGATAACTTAAATAAATAAAAAGTTATTAAAAAATACATTTTAAAATGTTTTTTTCTTTTTAAGAAAAGAAATTATGTATAGCCAAATCTTTTTATTGTTTGATTTCATTATTGTTAAAGGGCAAAAAATAAAAAAAAAGATCTCCTTTTAGATAAAATTATTTTATAAAAAGTGAGTGAGAGAGAAAATGTTAAATGAAGAAAACAATATATTTTAAATAATTCTATTTTGTTTTTATAAGTATTCTGTTAAACAATTAAAATATAATTTTTTGAAATAGCTTTCAATTTATAATTATACTGAAATATATAAGGTGGTAAAAACTTGATCTCGTTTAGGGATTTATGCTAAATATGAAATTGTTCCTTGTTAGATCAAAACTTGGTTATGTCATATGAAAATATTAGAACAAATTAGTTAATTTTTTTTAGGACGAAGGCCTATTTCTTTAAGATTAAATAGTTCAAATGTAAGCTTTTTATTTTCTTTTTCTTTTGACATCAAATTAAAATGAATGATTTATACCTAATTACAAAAATATAAACGTACCCAAGTTTTCTTTTATATACATTATTTAATATGTTTAAGATATATTTTAATTATAATTTTTTTTAACGTTTATGTTATCTTTATTTTATCTTTTTAAATTATCTTTAGTTTAAACTATAAAATATTGTTAACTTTATAAAATGTAATATTTTTGTGAAGAGTGAATACCCTGACATCTTAGGTGACAGGATATATGACATCATAGTCGCCAACGAAAAATAAATTGTTATTGTTTCTTATTGTTAAGTTGTTTTGAAAAAAAAAAAAAACTATATATTTTTTTTAAACTCTTCAAACGATATTTGACACTGTTTTTTTTTTTTTTTTTTTTTAATTATTCATTTTTATATTGTGCACAAATCCACAAACTACAAACTATTATAGAAAAGAATATTTAAAAAAGTAAATTTTTAACACTTGCATTCGCATATTAAATATGCGTGTGTTTGTTTAATTTAGAAACTTCTGTTTTCAAATATGATATCAAATCTAGAATGATTAATAGCAGAAAAATTTTGAGGAAAATTATCCTATAAAAAATATCAAAATAAAGACATAATAACGTTTTAAACAAAATCATTCTATTTTTACTTATCTATTAAACCGGGCAAAACTATTAATGTAAATGTTCTCTGGACTTTAAAATATACGTTAATGTCACCGGTAGAAATTTCGGATCATTACGATAATTAGCACATGGGTAATTTTATCGGGAGGAAATATGCTTATATCAATAAATGTAAATCCGTTGATAAAAAAAATTAACTTTTTTTTTTAACCAAAAATAAAAATTACGTTTAACATAGATCTTTAATCACTCATTTTCTCTGTCATCACCACATGAAAAATGAGCAGTACTCATACAAGGTGGTTAAAAAAAAAAAAAAAAAAAAAAAAAAATCACATCGAAAAATTATCATGTTATGCTTCTTTCTTTCCTTTTCTTTTTAAGATTGAGATTAATTATGTCAGATGTATTGAAAATAATGCATCGTATTTGCATTTTAAAATGTGATTTAATGAATTGTATAAAGTAAAGTAATTAATAAATTGAAAAAAAAAAATTATTTAAAATTGTTGTTATAGAGATTGTTCACATATTTTTGTAACGATTTCGCAAAAAAATATATACAAACAAGTACAAGAATTTTATTTTTTAATATGTTCATATCGTCGTATGGACTCACGGTGTTAACACTTTGGTTATATATACAGTTCCCGCCGCTTATTAAAATCACATTCGTTCTGAGCCAAAGTGATTTTATTAAGCGGCTGATATTTATATCGGCGAATGTTCCTGCCCTTAAGGAAAATGTATTACTTCCCTGAATTTCGAAATAAACTTCAAAATATAACGAATAATATAATTAGTAAATAATATTAATTAATTTTTGGTAGACAATTAACTAATTGTTTTTTCAATATAAGTAAATTAAACGCATTGTAAGATCCCGTACACTTTCGTTAGAGGAAAATCATCATTACTTTACCCAAAGTTCACGCTGTTCTTATAAATTTAAAATCTTTCCGTTTAAACCTCATGAATTATAGTAATTTCAAAATAAGAACTAGAAATTTCCTTCTAGTAATTAGGAAAAAAAAATCATTTCAAATCAAATTTGTATTTTATTACTGCGCTTTGCAAAATACGTTCCTTGAAATTGTTACTGAGATAGTGTTTAATTTGTAACTGTGCTGCAAGTATAAAATCTTGAACAATGAGCGATAACAGAGAGTTTGTTGTACTTTAATTTTCTTTTTCGATTTAAAAAAAAAAAAAAAAAAAATCACAATGTAAAAAAAAATTAGTGTGCATAAATGATACTTTTGGCTGCTGAGAAGATATTTTTGAGTTTATTAACCAGCGATGCTGATTTTATTAAGCGGCGGCTTTAAAAGTAGTTTGTATTGATTTGATTCTGGTACTGGCGATTTCATCAGATTAAGCGGCTGATTTTATTAACCTGTGATTTTATTAAACGGCGGTTACTGTATATTTATAACACGTGTTAACTCTTAGTGTGTCACATCACAGCATAAATGACTCGGCGGTAGCGGGTGTGGGTGGGTGGCAGCCATTAGAATGTAGAAAACTACAGTCTACATTAGAACGTAGAAAACGAGGAAAAAAATAGCTAAAAATCCATAGAAAAAGCATGGGATGAGAAAGTAAAAACAAAACGAAAAGGCTAACACCGGAAGGAATAAAAAGACAAAACTGAGTAGAAAAAGACATCGAAGAGCGGTAATGGGTGGGTTGAGCATTAAAGCTATCGTCGAGGGTTTAATACGTCTCGCCTAGTATGTGGCTTCAGTGGGATGCATTTAAAGGGATGCACCTTCAATTCCGGTTTCAATTCTCATTTTTTCAAAAAAAATAGAGCAGTAGGTTTAAGATGTGTGGCTTGTAGCCTTATTCTGGTGGAATTCAACGCATTGAAGATTGTTCCAGTTATGGGATGCAATTTATTCTTTGAAAATTGGTGTTAAAACATATGTCTGACAGTTATCCGAGTTAATTTTCACATTTTTTCTGCTCTTTTTCATTTTAAGTTTTTCGTTGTGAAAAAATTCAGTAATAACTATAAAACATTTAACAAAACTTTCCTTGTTTTCTCTGAACCAACATGCTAAACCTTTTTCTCTTTTTTTTTTTTTTTTTTTTTTTTTTTTTTTTGATAGTAAATCGATCTTTTTCTGACGAAATCGGATAATAATATCCAAGTCTCATGGATTTTAATTATATATTTCCATTTTTCATCTGTCAAATAATTTTGTTGCAACAATATGTACATAGTCTTGGGTTGAGAAACATATTTCGGCTTTAGGTGTTGAACACCATTTTTTTTTTTTTTTAATGATTACCTTTAAATTAGATTTTATAATATAATTCACAGTTCCTACAGTGGCATATAAAGATTTTGTGATAGCTCTATGAGGAGGGGGGGGGGGTTGAATATTTTTTAAACATGAGGTGCGACTTTCGATTTTGTAAGATATTTACATGTCTTTGTTGGGTATGCATTTTTTGCCTTTTCACCAGCATAGTGCAAAATTTGATAATTATTAACTTTTTTATTAATTATGTCCTTTATTTTACATATAGAAATATTAAATCGATGCTTTTCACGTCTATATTTTATAACCGATTAACAGTATTTCTTTTCGAGAAGCTAAAAATTATAGCATTCAATCCACTGTTTGTTTTTCAGGCAAGAATACTTTGAATGCTGCAGCTGCAGATGATAGTTGAAACCTATTCCAATTTGTAAGTCACGTTTTCATTTTAAATATTAAATTTAAATTCAAGGAAAAAGTCAAAATCATTACAAAATTTTTTAAAAACTCTCTGTATTGTCAGTTGTTTGAACAGTCAGATTCTGTATTTGTACATTAAATTCTATTACTTTTAATCAATCAAACTGTTTTTATTCGCGTACTGGTTAACATTTTTTTTCTGCATCACGAAACATCATTTTTTCAAAATTGGTTTATTGTTTAATGTCAAAGCATAAATTTTTAGTTGTTCATAAAATTTCCTTAATTTTATTAGTTTATTTAAATTATGAAGAAATTAAAAGGTGTGCTTTAAAAAAGTTTCACTTCTAATTGACTCACAATAATGAATATGAGTGAATAGGAATGAATATGAATTTATCCTTATCAATTCTCAAGGTTGAGAAGCTTTTATCCTTAGAGCATATTTAGTCTATGAGAGTGTCCTTTCCTTACATTACTTAGTATTTTTGCAGAAGCATTTTTTGCATATTTTGTGAATTAAGCTTTCTGTGCCACGTATCTTCTCTGGACAGAAATTTGGCCCCGTGGTGACAATATCGCCAAAAAAAGAAATTGTCTGTTTCAGACAAATTTTCTCAAAGTGTTAAAAATAAAACTCTACATTACAGAAGGAAATAGAAAATGGTGTCTTCTTTATGTATTCTTTTAAAATATATGTTATTTATTGGTATCTTTAAAACTAAAGGTATACATGTTGTGTACAAAATAAACCAATATAATAATATTGAACAATACGTTCTTGCAGAAAAGGATTGCACTAATTACACTTGTTGTAGAAATCGGAAAAACATTCTGCCACAGGACGAATCTGATAGATAGATGAGTGAGCATAGCTCATGCACAGCAATTTTGATAAAATTTAGGGGGGGGGGGAATCTAAAGGTAAAAAATTGCGTCAGTTCGGAGAGCTGATCAAACAAGCCTTGTCATTCAGATCACAGCCCCAAATATAACAAATGACGACTGCAAGAAGAAATTCAAAAATCTATCCTTGTTGCTTTAAAATTAACTTTGAATAAACAATTTATACTGCGTTGAAAAACAAGAATCATGACATATCGATTGGCGATGTGATTTTCCATATACACAGTTTAAATAGATACAATTTTGTTAAGTTTCAATTATTATTTAAAAAAAAAAACGCATGTTATTCAAATTTTATTGAAATTATTACGGTTTCGTTAAAGCTATAAGCTAAAATAACCATTTTTAACCATTTTTTCATTTAGAGGAATTTTTTATGTTTCTAAAGTACGTTTATTTTCGTTTGTATGAAAGTTAGAACCGATATTATACCAATTAAGCAAAGGCAAGCAATTAATGACATTTTCAGAACCGAAATTACAAATACCAAACTCCTATATGAAAGTTAAAAACATTTATGAAAAAAATTTATAAGCGAAATTAATTTGCGGTGAATGTATATATTCTCTGCAAAACATTAATCGAGAATAGATTTTACAGAGCAAAACCTTTAATTACTTTTTTTTTTTTTTTTTTTTTTTAACTTTTCATTTATTTTTACAAAAAAAGGCCGACCCAGGCCGTACGATCGTGCGAATTAGACATCCACTTACATTTTTGCATCTGGAACAGTCGTATGTAACTAAATCAGAAAATGTACGATCGAGCTAATGGAGAATATTCGTTTTCTTGGGTTCGAAGCTAAATCATACCCAACATGTGACTTCTGATTCTCAATTTCCCTATGAATTTCTCTCTAGATACAAATGTTTCCCTACACGATGCAAACATTTCCCCATAAAGCATAAATGTAAACATTATAATCCTGCATTTTTCCCTGTAATAGTCACGTGTCAAGGGTTTATTACAAAACGCGGATAAAGTCCATTAGCAGAAAGTGTAAAGTACAATTTTCAATCATCAAATGTCGGTTATAGTCCATATTTTTCTTTCAGTTTGCAAAAACAAAAGAATGTAATGTTTTAAGGTAAAAATGTTTCGGGTCGGAAAGGGATATCGGGTAATCCAGAATTCGCAGAAAAAATAAAAAATAAAAAATCGTTATTTAAAAAATACTGACTGTAGCTCTATGCGGGTTTCACTAAAATGTACATCAAAGCATGAGTTTTTTTAATATATGTAAGAAAAAGTATTGGTTACATTTTTCGCCAACATATCGTGCTGTATTCGCAGTATCTTCTCTTTTTCAAACAGATTCGTCTGATCAAATGACGCCGTCTTTCAAAATGTCATATTTCATAGACTAAAATTTATAGGGTAGTATGTATATTACTCTAATTGTGTAATGAATCAGTATATTGTAACATGTCTTATTGAAGATTAACATAAAGTCTATTTTCCTGTGATAAATTTAATATTTTTACTTTATACACATATCATCTAAGATTTCTAAAAGCTATTTCATTAAAATCAATATTTCAAATGCTAATTTTTAATTACCTGTATTAACATTTGATTAAATTACATTATGATTACATTTAAACAAAAATATTATTATTTACACAAATTCATTGCACACAAAGTTTTATTAGATTGAAATTAAAATTCTAAAATGTATTTTCTTTCTTTTTTTTTTTTTTTTTTTTTCGGTGAGTAAATTTAATAAATTAAAACATTTATTTAACAACTAACACATTTTTTTTTCCTTGCAGATATTATTTCAAGCCTTTGTTTATATAGTGTATGTTTAATTGTTACAATAATTAAACTTTAGTTAAGCAAAAAATAATTACATCTAAAAATTCTCTTTTTTGTGAAAGAAGTAAACTAAATAAAGAGCCTGCTCTTTACTTCAAGAATTAATGCAAACAAAGAGAAAGAGAGAGAAAAAAAACTTTTTTTATACTTCTATTTACACATAAAAGAAAGTTGTTAATTGTTACACAGATAATTGGTCTTTTGAAAATAATGAAAAAGAAAAACTTTTTTCTTTTTAGAAAATGTTTAACCACGGAAAAAAAATTGCTGTTTAATTCTTTTGTCATCAGTTCTTAGAGTGGACTTCAAAGTCATACAATCACTTTTATTTGAAGTATGAATTGTAAATTACTGATATAATTTAGAAGTTTAGAAAGATTATTTTAAATCCATTAAATAGATATTAATAAACGGCTTATTCAAATTATCTCCATAACTGATTTGTGCAACTGTTAATTTGAAATTTTTCGCATACAAGAATTAATTCATACAAAACTGTACTGTAAAAAATTTCTGTAAATTTGCTGTAATGTTTATCTACATAGTAAACTACATAGTATCTACATCTGTAAATTTAGAATAATTCTTAATTAAGAGTAAATATTTAAGATTCTCAATCTTTATTCTGTATTTTTAACACGCTTTTATTAGCTTCACCTGTATGTATGTTTGTATGTATAATGTATGTTTGTAACCGCTCGGGGAACAAACAAAAAATCGATATTGTAAAAAAAGACTTTCCCTACGTGAACGCTGAGGCTGTGAGGTAAATCTCCGCGCTACGAACCTTTTTTAGCGTTTGAGCCCAGTCAGGGGAGATTTTTTTTTAAATGGTTTTTGTTTAATTCTAAATTATTTTAATTAAAGATTTAAATGTATGTAAATATTATGGTGTGTCACTCACACGATTTTCTCTTGCCCTGCATTTTAATACTAAGATAGGTATTTTGTGCTTTTTAGTTCACATTTCTATAAAAGCGTGTTCTTTAATTTTTTTAAACTATAATATTATTATCTATATTTTTTTTTTTTCCAAAAATTTAAAAAGTAACTGTTTCTACTTTAGAAAAATAATTCTAAGTCACAAATAGATTTTCGCCAATAATTAATTAAATTGATATTATTCATTAAAATACATATATAAAATGGATTTTTTTAACACCTCCGTTTATTTTTCTCTGTCATTTTAGATAAGACCTAAGATAAATGATTGATTACCAGTAGTTTTCTGTTAAAATTTTAAACAGTGTGTATTTTATACGTTAAAGTTTACGTTATATTTTTTTATTTATATTTATTTCTCTATTTTACAATTCGAAAATGTACTACAGTAAGAGAGTATTTCAATCCTAAAAAAAAAGAAAGAACGAAAACGAAAAGAAAAGAAAAGTGAGAATATTATGATTAGATTCCTAAGTATAGCATACATTATTTTCCTTTACTGTTTTACAACTGAAAATACTTTATGAAAACCTTTTTTATTTAATAAACTCTCTCAAAATATAGACCTTCGTAAATTATATCCACTGAATTAACTGCATATTATGCAAACTAACTTTTTTAAATTTTTAATGTAACTTTTTTTAGATTTTAATGCTATTTTGAAGTAAAGGGTTTTCTCCTAAGAGTGATACAATTAAAAAAAAAAAAAAAAAAAAAAAACATAAATTATTTAGTGAGACATATATATATATATACATACTATATATACATATACATATATATATATAGATTATTTCTTTATTTGAAAGCTTACATTATGCCATTAAGTAGGAAAATAATATCGTTCATGTGAGCACCACGACTTCTCTGTACATACCGCATTCTGTCCACCCAATTTTCCATCACTCTTTCACATAAATTTGGTGTTATTTCACGAATAACACGTTCAATGTTGGTTTTTAATGGCTCAATTGTTATTGGATTATCAGCATAAACATGTGACTTAACATATCCCCAAAGAAAAAAATTTACAATCGATCGAGTCGATTAACTGAATAATGTCGTCCATGAATTCTTCTCAAATTTCTCTCAGTATTCACATATGAACACTGATTTTGATAAAACAATTTAATAATTTCGAAACGGTGTTCAAGCGTGCAATGATTAAATGACATACCATACATGCATACATATATACCATAATAATGGCATACCATACATACCATAAAATGGATTTTTTAACACCTCCGTTTATTTTTCTCTGTCATTTTAGATAAGACTTATGATAAGTGATTATCAGTAGTTTTCTGCTAAAATTTTCAACAGTGAGTATTTTATACCTTTAAGTAAATTTTACGTGATTTTTTTTAATTTATATTTATTTCTTTATTGTACATTTCGAGCTACAGTAAGAGAGTATTTCAATCCTTAAAAAAAAAAAAAAAGAAAAGAAAAGAAAAGAAAAGAAAATAAAAGCGAGAATGTTATGATTCGATTCCTAAATATAGCATACATTATTTTCCTTTACTGTTTTACAACTGAAAATACTTTATGAAAACCTTTTTTATTTAATAAACTCTCTCAAAATATAAACCTTCGTAAATTATATCCACTTAATTAACTGCATATTATATAAACTAACTTTTTTAACCAAAAACTAAATTCGAAAACTGACGTACAAACAATAGAAAGATATTAAAACTTCTTCACACACCATAAATTTTAAGTCAGCACAACGGGTTTCGAAAGGACGTAGCCTTTCTTCATCAGGTGCAAACACGTGCTACTGCCTTGGAGGCAAAAGCAAGACTCCAATTTTTTTAAAGATTCGAAGAATTTTTAAAATTTTTAATGTAACTTTTTTTAGATTTTAATGCTATTTTGAAGTAAAGGGTTTTCCCTTAAGAGTAATACAATTAAAAAAAAAAACATAAATTATTTAGTGAAACGTATATATATATATATTTGAAAGCTTGCATTATGCCATTAAGTATGAAAAAAATATCGTTCATGTGAGCACCATAACTTCTCTGTACATACCGCATTCTGTCCACCCAATTTTCCATCACTCTTTCACATAAATTTGGTGTTATTTCACGAATAACACGTTCAATGTTGGTTTTTAATTGCTCAATTGTTATTGGATTATCAGCATAAACTTGTGACTTAACATTTCCCCAAAGAAAAAAATTTACAATCGATCGAGTCGATTAACTGAATAATGTCGTCCATGAATTCTTCTCAAATTTCTCTCACTATTCACATATGAACACTGATTTTGAGAAAACAATTTAATAATTTCGAAACGTTGTTCAAGCGTGCAGTGATTAAATGACATACCCTACATGCATACATATATACCATAATAATGGCATACCATACATACACTTTGCATGATTAAATGTTATACCATACTAAACACAAATGACACAAGAAATGTCAAAATATAATACGCAGTGTTGCCTGTCTAACCATTTAAAATTGTATTATCCTTATTGAAAAACCCTTTATAAATGTAACAGTTATTTAAGCAACATTAATCTTAAAAACGTTTCTAAATGTTTTCCAACCCTCTTAGTCATTAATACGGTGATGCAAAATCTAAAATGAGATAAGACGTGAAAAACATTTTTAATTACAAACGCATGCTTCATTCATTGTCAAAAGATAAATTAAATTCTAAATGTATCTGTTACTTTAATCACTATAATACGTTAACATTTTTACATTGCTTTTTACATCATTTCAACCATTTCTGAGTTGAAACACAATCGTAAAGCAAGCACACATCTGAAAAGATTCTTGTAAAAGCAGACAAAAAATCAGCGCCTGAGAATTAGCTATTTAATATTCAACAAAATGCGTCCCTTTATCAGAAACTCATTTATATGTGCATGTTTGATTCCTTTGATATTCGTTTTACACTGTCGCTCTTTTAAAAATTCATACATGCAAATGGAAAGATCACAATACGATATCGCAACATAATGGAAATTTAAGCTTAGTTGAATTCTGTTGTAGATTGAATTTTTTTATATTTCGATTTCTTTAATTACAAACTACTTTCACTTTATGAAATATTTATCAGGAAATCTAGTTTAAAATATATATATAGTTTTCGCAACTTCGTTTTTTTTTTTAGATGGATAAAAGTACGAATTCAATAAATATGCATTTTGCTTTTGTGAGCCGTGTAGTAATTTTAATTTGGCTACAGAGAAAAAAAATGTAAAAAAAAAAAAAAAAAATGTGCGACAATTTCTGATTAAATATTTCTTTATTCCTTTTAATTTTTTTCTGTGAATCAGATGTAAAAGACATACTAAAAATTTTATACATAAAAAATATATGTTAAGATCTCAAAAAAAAAAAAAAAAAAAAAATGTATATTTGTAAATAACATAATTTTTTTTTTTATGTTTATTTCGCTTATTGGATAATGTGAAAATGTTTAGAGTTAGCTGTTTTGCTTTAAGGAATCAGAGAGTAATTTTAATTCAATTACAAAAATTTTGACATAAAGTGTGAAATAGTTTTTAAAATTGCCTCGATTAATAATCCAATAAAATTTAAACAATATATACATAGGTAGATAGATAGATAGATTATCATGGTTTTGGCCTAGACCATACCCTCCAACATACTAAATAATATTCCGTAGTATTGTTAGCCCCGCCTTCTTTTTCACCCAGTATATTTTTAGAGTATTTTTCTTCTTATTTAATCGCAATTGCATTTGGAGAATATTACTCTAAAAATTTATTGGTAGGAGAAAAAGGGCGGGACTAGCAATACTACGGAATATTAATTAGGATGTTGGAGGGTATGCCAGAGCCATAACTACTTTTCAGCAAAAAATAAAAACATAAAGCAATACAAAAATCTTTATAAATAATAGTATATGTTTTATGTGTATTGTGAATTTTTAATTAATAATTTACTCAATAGTTTTTAGTAATAGAGCCCCCCTCCAAAAAAAAGGGGGGGGGTGAAAGTTGAAATTGGCAAAAATCCAACTATATTCAAATGATCCTGAAAAATGACACTTTTAATGTAGATCGTCTGAAATAGGCCTCTGATGCTAATAATAATAAATATCCATGTATATACCTGCAGCAGAAATATCAAGATGCCCAATCGTAATTCGTCAGGCTAGATAAAGTTTTAAAAAGTGTTACTGTAAAATGTTTGATACAATTCGCAAATGTGACTTTTATGTTGATGGGTCAGAGGCCAATCACTTAAGTCAAAAAAATTGAAAATGTGAGTTGTGTCATAAACTTACAAACAAAGTCAGCAGTTCAGTGGATATTGACAGTGCTGCCATTTGACAGATAATAATACAATTCGCTTACTGAAAGAATTTGTAATTCTGTATCGTTCATACCACATACGCATAGATATAGTAATATTATATAGATTGATTATTGGGAGAAAAAAGTGATTCTTTTCACTTGGGAAAAAAAGGCAATTTTACCAAAATATGGCCGTCTTTTCCCGAGTGAATACACACGGGAATACACAGGAATATTTTAGCAAATAAAATTTATGAATAATTTATGTACTAAAGGTGAATGAGAAACTCCAGATACAGTTTCAAATTCTTTTTTTTTTTTTTTTTTTTTTTTCCAATACCACTTAATGGCTGATTCCAAAGCTTTTTTATACACGACAACATGGAGATGATAGACCTATATATATTACTATATCTATGCACATACGTCTAATTTTTTTTTTTTTTTTTTTCACTTACACTGATTGGCTTCTGAACTCTCCACTTATCTATGTATTTCATGTTTCCTTTCTTTTTACTTCCCCATTTCATATACTAAAAATGTAGGTCACCGTTTTATACGCCATACTGCATATCTGCATCATACGAAAATGCCACTGTTGTTCACTTTAAAGATGATTTTATTGACCGATGCTACTCTGCAACATTGAAGTTAACACAAATGGATTGTAAAATTCCCAACAGAGGGCAATACTAGATTATGTTTTCAAACCAACGTTCAATTTATCAAGAAAACATTAGTGAGTTAAAAATATTCAAGATGTAAAATCTCATACGATAATTTATGAGAAATGTGGTGCAGACATTTGTTATAAAATGATAATAATAACAACAATTTAAAATATTTCCATTTCACACCTGGTAGTAATTTAAAGAATCATTAATTTAAAATGCGTATAAAATTGAATTTATGGAATAAATGTCAGAGGTAACGCATATACCTCACTTTAATCTGACTTCATGGCTCTAGACGCTACATGTAGCCATTTTTGTTCCAGATAGGATTTTATAGATTGCCGTCGCTATTTTTGTTTTGTATTTTATAACAATCTTCAGGTGTGTTATATTTAATTTTTACAATACCTCTAGAATCTACCACTAATTAAAATATATATATATAAGGAACATAAAAAATAAATACTTTTTACACATTTTTAAGATCTTAATAGTGTTACGAATATGCAAATAATTGCATTTATTTTTATGTAAATTCATTCAAAGAGTCTTTGTCAGGCGGTAAAATGTCAATTTTCTGCATTTCTAGCTCTTTTTCGCCTTATAATAGCTAATTTTTCCTTAAAAATGCATTAAAAGCTTCAACAAGACAGGTAATGGATTTCCCGCAAAATTTGGCGAGTTTATCCCTTCTTGACGACGTTTTGGGCGACCTTGGCGATACAATCCTTATTCATATACCAAATATGGAAACTGTAACCTCATTGGCTGACCAGTTTCTGGAATTTTCTACATTTTTCTTTGCGGGTATTTAAAGAGTTGCTTCGCGCCAAGTGAGTCAATCTCAGTTTAGTTTCGCCAATGCTTTCAATGTTATTTTGAAATAGCTCTGAGTGAGCCTCTTTGATACAGCCTTGCTGTATGTTAATGCTTGAATGCAGTCTATACTGTGAATTGGCTGTTGACAGCTGTTATTTAAGCTGTGTTTACTGGTGAAACTGAAGTTGATACCTGGTTTACAGACCTGTATTTTTCTAGAATTTCATGTAAATGAAGTTTCCAGCCACTGCAAGATTCTCTTTTCATACTCGGACAACTCACTAACCCCCAAGTACGCAACAATATAATTTTCGACTTCCGTGTACCATCGGTGCACCATTAAATTCTCATTAAACACTAGGATCAGGTGATATACAGGGTGATTATAATTAAAGTTGCGATTTCAAAACGCTATAATTTTAAAGCTATCCATCAGAGCGATTTGGTATTTTACCAGAGCAATTTTCGTGAGGCAATTAAATTTTCTTTGACAAAAGTAAAAAAAAAAAAAATAATTACAAAATGTGCCAAAATCCGTAAAGTATTTGTTTCATGAAGCTCATCTTTTTCTCTTTTCACTATGACTATTTCCGCTGTCAACACGTATTCTTGTCTTTTTACTAAAAAATTGTAGTAAACCCTTGAAGTCTATTGTTTCCTGCTATTCCATTCTGTTGTTAACAACATTTCTGTGTTTAATGAGTCCATTTAGGCGTTTCCCCTGACTTTACCCTGACAGCACCTTCTACAGGAACATGTTGGAACTACTTTTTTCCTCCCCAAACACAATTTCATTGCCTCACGATTACTCTAGTAAAATATCACATCGCTCTGATGGGTAGTTTTAAAATTATAGCTTTTTGAAATCGTAACTTTAATTATAATCACCCTGTACACATTTTTTATTGTACGTATCTTTAGCAAATACTCTTAAATAACTAAAATAAATTATGTTTCAAATACATTTTTGTTTGTTTATGATGCAGTTAATAAAGGGACAAAACTTGATTTCCAAACTTGAATATTTTCATTTTTTATACCATTTTGCATACCATTACAATAATGAAAAGAAATAATAATTATAAATTCAATAAATGTTTGTTTTTGTTCCATATCTTTTTCTACATGGTTTAACTAATGTATTCTAACATTTGGATAAAACTTTTATCTGTGAAACATCACTTTTTATTGTTAAAAAGACAAAATTTGTAAAATAAAATACGTAAAATGAAGTTTTTTTTTTTTTTTTTTTTTTTCCCCTTAGATAAAAATGTTTTCTTCCACCAACGACATAAATAAATTAGAGTGCTGATTCAATCCGCGATTGTAATGAAATGCTCGCCCCCTGGTGGGCTAAGGGGAAATTACAATAAACATGCTTTAATTCGAATTCCATCAAGCCGCCATTGCTAGCCGATGTTTAGTTTCACATATATTTATTGAATAAAAATGAATAAATCCGGTAAAAAAGATAACACACACTGTTGTGTGCTCCAGTGTAACTCCAAAGGACCAAGAAATCCAGAATTAAGCTTCCATTTATTTCCAAATGACAAATTTAAAATTTCAGTTGCTTCGGCTAATGGAAGTAAAGAATTAATCAGATGATTTGAAACTAATATTTGTTCAGCTTCAGTTAAAAATCTACTTCCGATCGAACTTTGAATAAACTGAAATATTTTTTTTCCAAAAGCAATCCATTTTCCATGATGTAATGGCGGAAAAATTATAGTACGAATATTAAGTAGAATAACAAAAAAAACAAAAATAGATACACGTGGCTGTAATATTTACTAACAACAAGAGCTGAAAAAGCGCCATCTATCGATCATTACAAACGCGGATAGACGAAGGATTAGCTTTCCGTGGTTCAAGTTGAATCACTTGACATGCTCCAATAGGTTGCTACGTTTGCCCCTTTATCGCTATTTTGGCATTTAAAATATCAGTTCGACAAATTATCATTATTATTATGTAACATGACAGTCCTATGACCGAAATAAATTGTTTTTAAAATAATTTTACACATATTTCACACTTTAATAAATAATAAAATACCTTTTTTTTCATCTTTTCCCAACAAAGTTTAAAAGTGTTTATAAAAGAAAAGTTAAACTTTTAAAGAGCTAAATTTAACAACAAATAATATTTTTTCAATTATTTTTAAGCATTTTGTCGGTTAAATTTCAACTACACGAAATAGAAAAGAAGTAAAACCAAAACCAAAAGGATTAGAACAAAAGAATATTAAAATACGTAAGTAAACAAAAACATTGGCGGTTATAACTTTTGCGAAGAACAATCTCCAAACCGTTGCCATAGAAATTTACTGAAAATAAGCTGTCACCAAGGGAACCAACACATTGAGGGTTCTTCTCACATGACTCATGTTGGACCATGTCAGGGTTACCAGTTATCACTCTACTTTATTTATCTCGTTGGCTTCCACACCAAATGTAGTGAATAAGATTCTTACAAAAATAAGACTGAATTTTCTAAATGAAAAAAAAAAAAAAATAATCTTCGGGCAAAAAAGGAATCGCCTAATTTACATTAAAAAGGAATAAAGAAATTTTTTGATCTAATATTCTGTAAAAAAAACATTGCACTCAATACACAACAGCTTATAACATGAAAATTATATTTTAACCCGATATAAAAACCACCTTTTAAAACAAGACATAGCAATCCATTTGTACTTTCTCTTATACATGTCAAAAAATAGAAAACAAAAAATCCTGAGTATTACAGAAATCAACCTTAAAGTATTTTATTATTTTTTATTTATTTATTTTTCAACACTAAAGGTTTTCAGATAAGCGCTACGCGCCACTGAACAATTATTCGTATTAAAATATGCACATATCCATTGAAAAGATTTCATTGATTCATTTTATAAATAAGTACGTTGAACTTTTCAGTCGTTTAAAAAAAATGCATGTATGCAAATGTAGATTTTCCCCTTTTATTTCCGTACAATAGGGGAATAGATGATCAGAAGTTGTACTTTAAATTAAAAAAGAATTTTATTTATTTTTCCTGTTATAATAATTTAGCATTAATAATTTACGCTTCGAACATTAGTTTTATTACTTATGATAAAAATGAATAATTCGTTTATTTTTCTTTCCTGGTATGATTATGATCTAGCTATTAACCGATTATCCCTCTAACGAAAGTTTTATAGCGAATTTCTATTCAGAAAGTATTTGTAGAGCCAGTAAAAATCTGAAACGCACCACTGAACAGTTATTCATATTAAAACAAGTACGCCCTCTTTGAAAGGTTTTCATCGATCTCTTTCAAAGTAAGGCCAGTAAATATTGTATTAGGTTTAAAAATGCATGTATGGAAATGGAAATTTATGCACAGAATATCAACCAGAAAGACGGCTTTACGATCAAAAGCACAAGATCATAACAGAAAACAATTTGATGAATATTTGTTAATAGAATGTTTTTAGGGGCGCATTCGAAAGTATTTCCCGGTCACTTCCCGAGTTGGGAAATGACGACACGCGGGAAGTTCGGGAAATTAGAACTACCATATAGGAGCCATGTTTCTTTATATATTTGTTTCCCGGGAAGATGAGATGTGTACGGAAGTAGTTATATCTCGGACATTTTTCGTAAGGCTCCTATATGGTAGTTTTAATTTCCCGAACTTCCCGCGTGACGTCATTTCCCAACTCGGGAAGTGACCGGGAAATACTTTCGAATGCGCCCTAGGTATTTACATGTCAACTAAATAAAATAAAAGTAAGTGTTTGATATACAATATTGGAGGAAAACATTAAATTAAACACTTAAAAAAAAACTCTCCTTTTTTCTCTCCTTGGGCTCATTCGACCGAGCGTCGGGTCGAATGTGCCCAAGGAGAGAAAAAAGGAGGCTTTTCTAAGTATTTAAAAGTAAGTATTGTTTAATATTAAGTGTAGTAGGAAACTGGTTATATCCTTTTTCAACACAGTAATTTAATTAAGATCTTTAAGATATGTGTATACAATAAGAAAATCCATTGTTAATTAATAAAAGGAATATACTTCCAAATTAAAGTCCTTAAATATATACATGAAAGTATAAAATAAGCAAGATTCTAAATTAGTATTTAAATTAATATTATGTTTTAGAATCAAAATTATGCAATCGTCTAAAGTAAGCGGCAAAACATTGCAAAATACTTAATCCCAGATGTCCGGGTCAACCAATGATAAAAGGTATGCGGGTTTTAGATTAGCTAATTACCCAATAAGAATTCATAAGAATAGTTTCGGTTCCCGCCGAAATATGCAGTATTTATAAGCTGGATCACACGAGAAATCATGGCTTTTTACGATAATCACTTGCCTAATAAATTCACGTTTAATTAAGACTCCATCATGTAAAATCTTCCTAGCTCAACTCGCGGAGCCCTTCGGGGTTCGCCGCTACGGCGAGATGCCGGCTATCGGCACCGTAGCTTCTCGGTTGCCGGAACTAAGAGCGCATATACCGCTCCGGATGTCTCTACACTCGGGCCAGCATTGCATCATATATTGTGACTGCATCTTAGAACTTAATAAAGGGATATTCGTTTCTCAAATGGACTCCTACTTTCCTTCATAAGATGATCGTACACATCCGTAACACAGACTCATTTTTTATCATTACATACACACACACACACACATACATATATATATATATATATATATATTGCTATATTTACATGTTTTGAGTTTCCTTGAAACCGGATATCAGGTTTTTAGCAGTTGGTCTGTGTGTGCTACGAGCAAATCTCAAGAACTAATAACATCAGAAGTCCAAACTCGGTATTCTAAATCTGTATCATACAGGCATACTAGCCTAAACTTTTCATTGAGATCAAGCAAATGGTTCATGTACAGGGACATCCAAAAGAATTCAACTACTTTACCCTGAGAAAAAAATACCGCCTTTCATCTAGAATGAGTAAGTGGCCATTTTCTAAATCCCTTAACTAGAAATATAGATTTCCGAGCTAGGCGCATACGGCAGTCCAATAAACTGAATAGACGAAATGATCGAGAATTTCTAGTGTACACATTTCTAGAGGGTGAAACAATATTCTGAATACTCTAAATATTCTGAATCATTTGTATTGCGAGAAATTCTCGCTAGATTTTCTAGAATTGGGTAATAAACCAAGATTATAGTTGCAGAAACCCGCCTCTTGTAGTCTCATTTATTTGCAGAGATTTTTAAGTAACTTTGCCCTCGAGAATATAGGCAGACGCTCTAGAATTCTAATAGGGGCTTCTAGAACTCACTTTCCAAGGGGACTAGAATTTATAAGGATGACATGGAACTGTTTTTTCTAGAGCCACAATTTAAATTCTAGATGTCAGTTACAGAATTTTTTCTCAGTGTACGTCTACGGGCGAAACTTCTGGTAGATACAATTTAACATCTATAAGCTGCATTAAACAAAATGAAATGAAATATAAATTTCATGCGCATAAAAGCCTGTGTTTTATGGGATATTGGATGGAAATCATTCAGCATTCGTTTACAGGGCCACCCAAAAGAACTAGATTATAATGGGAGTATTCTTATAAATTACTAGACGTGCAATTCAGGTTATGTTGTTTCTTACTAATATAGGTCTGTATTTAAGTAAACAATGTAGCGTGCGCACAATTTAAAGACGATATAAGGGATTGCTATTAATTGAGCGAAAACATTTTTACTTTCTTCTATATGTAATATAGAGAAAGTATTGGATTCCCGAAAATTTTCGACCTCCGTTTTTTGATGGATTTACACGTTTTGGGAAGTCCAGAACACGAATTGATAGTTTTTTAAAAATGTCTGTCCGTCTGTCTGTCTGTCTGTATCACTTTTTTGTGGACGCTGTATCTCACGAACCAATGAATGAAATTTAACCAAACTTGGTATTTAGTTGCACCCTGACATAAACTGGTGCTGATTAGATTTGGAGATCAATCGCTCAATAGGTGGCGTTGTGATTGCATTTTTTGTAAATTTTTAACAGGGCAGTATAGGACAAAATTTCGTATAAATGTACATAATGAGAGTTACTTTCAACTTGTGATTGTAAAATTAATATGAATTATTGATAATAGTAGTAGTTAACTAGGAAAAAAAGTCTGTGCATATGGGGGCATCGCTTCCCCCACCGGGGGGAAGTACTCCCCCGGGGTGGTAAATTTTCAAGATGGGTATCTTTCGAAAGGTCTCGTCAATACCTTTAAAACGAATGGTTGAACTATAAATTTGTGATAATATAAAACAAAGTTATCGATTTTTTTTTTTTTTTTTTTACTTTTAACGAAAAAAAAACTTAGAAAAAAAAAAGTATATTTTTTTTATTATTATTATTGTTATTGAGTGAATCTGTATAGGAAAATATAGAAGAAAGTCTTATGGTGGCCACAACATACTAGTTTTCTATTAAATGGAATTGGTAGAAGTGCTTTACTATATGTATTTTAAAATGTCCAGGAAAACGGCCCAGAAATGAAAATACTCATAGGCATACAATAAATAAAGTATTTTATATAATTAAATTTATAACGTTTGTTTTTTGCATAATTACACATTTTGAGGTTCCCTACATACAAAATTCAAATTTAGAAGATTAATCTCTGTAGTATTTTTCTTCTAGCGTAAATTCAAAACAAATGCTTGGAAGGAATTCAAATGTTGTATTCTGAAGTTCTTAAGAGGTTGATATTTGAAAAATTTGATGAATATTGATAAGTTTGAAGGAGTGCAGCGGGTTAAAGTGGACTGAATAATTTTGAATAAATATTTAAATTTATGAAGTCACTCTTCTACAAAGTCCTGGAAACAGTAAAAGAAAACAGTCACTTGTTCAACAGGAGTATAGCTGAATCAAATCTCAACAGAGCAGGAATTTCGTTGATTCCCGTATAAAGATCAGTTGCTTGGAACACAGTATCAAAGGTGAACCCCTAAGAACACACTTGTCCATAATACATCCTGAAGGTGTCCATAGGTTTTCCATAGATGTCCTTTTCATCCTCAGGATACCCTGAGGATGTCATTTGGAGAAGATGTGCTGTTATGGACCCGCTCATAATAGCTCTCTGCATAACATTCACTCACACACTGCTTCGCTTGCTTCTATTCATATACTTTGGCGATGGAGCTTAGCGATAGTACTGTGCCGAATGTTCCAGAATTCGGTTACTGTTCAACGTACAGCCTCGAAACTTCAGGAATCGTAAACTATCATTTTTCGCCAAATTTGTCAAATCCCAATTTTTCGTCAAATCCCAAGGCTAACATTACGGGAAGTAAATGAAATTCTATTTATTTTTAATTTAATTGTAAAACTACTTTCACTGCAACAACCGAATGGATGCAAAGGGACAACATTTAACCGGTTACAAAAATATATATTAAAAATAATCCCACAAATTATTTGTAAGGAAATTTAATATGTCTGATAGTAAGCATATTTTCACACTAAGTTAAATATGATTCTTACTGGGCATGATTAATATTTTGGACTTCAACTTATGTTAAGTTTCTCTTCGACATTTTATTTATATAACACGTTAAAGATAAATTGATTCAAAACATATCTATCTCACAAGAAAGATAATTAATTTGAATACCTGAACTGCGATTAAATGTTTCAAAAACTTACAAATAATTTCGCTGTTTTCTCCGCTATTTCATTGAATAAACGAAGTTAGTCAATTAATTTTGCCCTACAACTAAACGGCCTTAATTAATATAACTCACTCACTTGCTGATGTAAAAATGAATAAAAACTGCTTGAAATGCGATTAAGAACGATAAGTAGGATAGTAAAACGTTGCGCTAATTCAAAATTGAAAAGCTGACATACGCATAGTCACTAAAAGTTAGTTGAACTAATTAGTCGTTTCCCTAGAAGATTCTTTTACTTGCTTTTTATCGTTTAAGGATGTCTAAGAAAAGAAGGCTCTTAAATTAGATTCATTTAATTAGTGGTGTGTTTATGTTGTGGCGATAACTATTTGGCTAAATATATGAGGTTAGCCAACTAATTTCACCCACGATGCAAACACTTTAATTAATAAAATTCGCTTGTCGATGTTAAAGAAAGATAAAGTTTGAAAATAAGCTTAGAAACATGGGGAGCATGGTGAAATGTTATCCAAATGGATGATTAAATTTTAAGACGTTTCCATTTACTTAAAGCTAAGTGGATTGAATAAATCCAACAAAATTATTATGGTGCCTAATTAAAATTTTTAGCTTCATTTTTTAGATATACGTTTTTCTGCATTTTACTATTATTTATTAAGTGTATATGAGTTTATATTGTGTTAAGACGTCGGTAAAACTTTTATCTAAAACGCCTGTTAACGCTATTAATATTCCCCAAAAATATTCTATAGAAATACACTAGATTTTTCACAATAGACAATTTGCACATTTTCTGATTTTATTCTTATATAATAGAAAATGAAAAGGTCAGAAAATAAATACATACATTTTCTTTGTTTGAAACCTAATGACTGATTTATAACAATTTTAACATCGCATTATTTACTCTATGGAGAAAACGCAATATAATATATCGTGACGTCACTAACGGAAGTAATCGTTGTTTACATTCGATTTCGTGCTTTGCTTCTTGAATCAGTGAAATAGGTTTTGTATGTTATAATAATGACGGATATTAAAAAATCGTAGTATAAATATTGTATTGTACCATTTTGCCCTAATATACAACGACTAATGCTTCTCAAAAGTTATTCTTTAGCGTTCCACAGTATCCTATTAAACGAAAACATTGAACAACCGCCATGAAAGGAAAACAATTGAAAATAATGATGATGGAAAATAGTGATAATGATATTAAATGATTATAAGGTGAAAAAGAAATGCACAGAAATCACATAAACGACTGATAATTACGAAAGTTAAAACGTATTGCTGCTTGCTAACCAGGCTATCAAAATGTAAACATTGAAGCATCATAAAGTGTGACATCAGGCAGCGTTTTGAAGTCACGTGATTTTTGGTTAATTTTAAAGTTATTTTTTAAATTAAAAAGAACTCATTTTGCATTTTTAATAAACTTTTTTTAAATTTAGAGGTCTAAAACTACCAGAAAAAAAGGATTTTGTTCAAATCCCTAATGTGTGCAAATTCCTCATTGTTCACCTACTGACGTGAAAATAAAGAGCTACTAGAAATTGGATGAAGAACGTTAAAAAAGCGTCCTAAAATGTTAAACTAACACAAAATTGAAAATCTGACGTAACTGTATTTTCTATAAATTAGAGAAACTCATTATGCGTATTAGTAGATTGTTTTTACATAGTTTTTACTGTTTAAAGACCTCTCAGGAAAGCAGGTTGTAAATTAGATTCATTTAATTATTAGATGTCTTCATATTGTGACGATAACCGTTTGGTTAATATGTCAGCTAATACGATCACTTTAATTAATATCATTGCTGCCAAATTTCTAATTTTTAAATCACTGGTATTTATCACCAGTACGTAGTTAACAACTTTTACGATTTTTTGTTACCGGAAATTTTTAATGGTAATTTCTATTTAATTTAGACTGTGAAAACTGTACAGAAATTAAATGTATATATTCAAATTTTCTGGCAGCCAAAAAAGCATAAAAGTTGGCAACTATAACTTTTTTTTTTTTTTTTAAGAAATATGCGACGCATTTTTTCAAGTAATAAATAAAATTAAATAATTTGAAAAATATATATAAAATATTTCCGGTATGAAAGTCGCCATTCAAGAAAACAGCGATTTGGTATCTATGTAATATACCAGGTGTATAAGCTTAAATCCGCTGTTTTTTACTAATAAAAACACATTTATTTTTTATATAAAGCAAAACAAAATTTTATTCAAAATAGTTTCCCTCGCTAACTATACATTTTTCCCATCTTTCGGGCAATTGGTGAATTCCACGCCAAAACAATTCCTTATCTTTTGAGGCAAACCACTCGTCCAGCCATTTTCGAACGTCTTCGTAAGAAACGAAGTGCTGTTCGGCGAGTGCATGGCCCATTGATGAAAACAGGTGATAATCAGAAGGAGCCAGGTCTGGTGAATTAAGCGGGATGGGGTAACACCTCCCAGTTAAGTGTTTTGAGATAATTTTGGACCAATTTTGACGTGTGTGCTGGCGCGTTATCATGAAGAAAAATCAGTTTGTCATGTCTTTGTTGATAATAAGGCCTTTCCCATGGCATGTAGACGGATAGAAATGGCTGGTTGAGTGACACCTAACTTCTCGGCAAGCATTTTTTGCGATTGGGTATCATCTTCGTCCAAAAGAGCCTGTAATTCATGGTCGTCAAACTTTCGGGGCCGATTTTCACGCTCTTTGTCATTTCAGTGAAAATAGCCATTTTTGAACCGACGAAACCAGTCTCTGCAAGTTGTTTCTGACAAAGCACTGTCACCATAAGCTTCCACAAGCATTCTATGCGATTCGGCAGCTGATTTCTTCAAATTGAAGCAGAAAAGCAGAGCTCCCCGCATATGCTCTTTTTTTGGTACAAAACGAGACATGTTTACACGAAGAAAAATTAATGTTTTTATATGAAATCACTAACGATTTGCACTGATTTATGTGAACAGACGTCAAACTAATACAAAAACAATAAGACATTTAAATGTCCGCTGTTAATACACTCACTAGCGCCATCTATACGCAAACAGCGGATTTAAGTTTATACACCTGGTAATTACCCTACCAATATTAAATTAAGATAAAGCTTTAAATAAGTTTGAGAACATACAGAGTACATAATAAAATATTATCCAGCAAGGCAAACAAACTTGAACGATATCAGCTCTCGCCCCACGGACTATATGGACTAATTACGATAAATCCAACAAAATCATTAACTCGCCTAATTTGCATTTTTATCGTGCATTTTTGTTTCTCAAATTTGATTTTATTTAAGAAAAAGGCGTAATTGTACTATCGAGATTTCAGTTTAACTATAGTTTAAAGCTTCTAATGAGACTACAGTGAAACTTGAGTAATTCGAACTTGTTTAATTCGAAATTCTGAATAATTCGAAATTTTTCCTCGGTCCCTTGAATTTTATATTAAAATAATGTTAAAAAATCGTGGATAATTCGAATTCTATTTTGGATAATTCGAATTTTTCATACGATTACCTTTAAAATATTGCAGTAAAATTTGTTCCCGGGATTTTTTCTCAGCTAAAGTGCATTATATATCTTAACAGTCTTTCAAAAGAAGAATAAGGAAATACAAGAAAAGCCCCTAGCTAGTGCATCCGAAGATATGGTGAATATACATGAACTTCGAGGGTTTTTTCAATTGAAAGTCATGCCTAATGTAGAAAGTGGATTCTATTTTTATATCAAGTCATATGCTATGACACAAAGATTGTACTTAAAGAAGAAATCAAAAATATCTGACTATTTTTTAAGAAGTGTTGAATAATTAAGCTCGAATTAATCAAGAATCAATATATTAGTTAATCTAAGAATCAATATATTAATATATTTTAATATATTGATTTAATGAGGGGGGGGGGGGTTGTAGTGGTATTCTTAGGTATAAAGTTTATGTGTTAAATCTTTGATCGTACAGTTTTAATTTTTAATATATTTCTTTTTTTTTTTACAAAATAGTATATGTAATTCGAATTTTTGGATATTTCGAATTTTTCTCTGGTCCCTTCAACTTCGAATTATCCAAGTTCTACTGAATTAAATTTCCATCAAAATACATTATAGAAATTCACCTATTCTTCACAGTTTCTCACCTGATCTAGTAATCTATAATAATAATTATAAATAAAAAATGCTTTAAATAAGATTTATAACACCAAGAAACATACTAAAATGCTGTGTTAATTAAAAATTAAAATTCTGATATACCTGTACTCTCTAAGTGCTAGATGAACTAATTAGTCATATTCCTAGAAGTTTCTTTTATTTAGTTTTTACCGGTTAAGCATCTCTGAGAAAAGAAAGTTATTAAATTAGATTTATTTAATTATTTGATTTGTTTGTACTGTGAAAATAAATATTAGTCTAATTATATGATGTTAGCTAATTAATTTTACCCAAGCTCTGCAAACTCTTAAATTAGTTTAATTCATCAGTTGATGTTAAAGGAAGATAAAGCTTCAAATAAACTTAAGAATACTGAGGGCCGCTTAATAAAATGTTATCGAAATTCATGATTAAATTTTAAGACATGTACATTTCCTGAAAGCTGAATGGACTAATTAAACCTAGCAGAATAATTAGGATACCTAATTAGTATTTTTACTTCGTTTTAGCTTTTTTTTTTTTTTTTTTTTTTTTTTAGTATTAAATTTGTTATTATAATATGCGTTAATGTAAAAACTAGTATGTTATGGCCACCACATGACTTTCTTCTAAAAATTGTCAAATCGTACTCTACAGCTCTCAAAACGTGTAAATAAATCAAAAAACCCGAGGTCGAAAATTTTTACGAATTCAATATTTTTTTCTATTGAATATGGAAGAAAATAATAAATAAAAACTGTTTTAGGATAGATTTTCAGTTGTTCAAAGATCTCTATGAAAACAAAGTAGTTAAATTATATTTATTTAATTAATCGATGTTTTTATATTGATATAATTATTTGTTTAAAAATATGATATTATCCAAATAAATCACTTATAGATGAATCAAAGTAAGAAAAGGGTATTATTCTATAATTATAAACAATTATTTTTGTAATTTTAACGCGCTTGTATAATAGATACCAGAAATGGCAATTTTAAGAGAAGATAAATTAATTTTATTGACAGAATTAAAAGAGAGTTTGAAATCAATGCGTGAAAGAATTGTAGAAATTTTAAAACATGGGAGAATAAAAAATAAAATAACTTAATAAAAATAAGTATCACTTTTTCTGTCAAAAAAGTAGGCATAAAGATATAAATCGCATTTCTTTATAGGGTTACATGTTTTTTCAAAGACTAAAAAAACATATTTTCCTGTTTTTTTTTTTTTTTTTTTTTTTAATACAAAAAAAATAGCATTTTCTATTCAAAATTTGCATGTGAAAGAACAACATTTAAACAATATTTTATAAAAAGTTTCATTAAAAATTTTGGAACAATCAGACGTTGGACCTGTTTCGAAAGACCCTTCAGAAATGTGGTGGATACGATCTTCTATAAATTCAGCTTACCTTTAAATCTATATAAATAAAGCAAAGAGTTTGACGGCGGAACACATCCGGGTGGACCACTCCTATTTTTGATTGGTCTAGACTTAACTACTTTGTGATGAAAGTCGGTCAATTTTTTTTTTTTTTTTTTTTTTTTTTTAAGTGAAAACTGATGAATTTTTTTAAAAAGATACTGCATAGATGTTACACTTTTTTAAAAGAGCTCTAAAAACTGTTCATTTTTTTCTGTGGACACTCTATACATCAAGTTATTAGATTTAAAGATATTACGTTGCAAAGTTTCACAACGCGATATCATCCGATTGCTTTTATCTTAAAATAAGAGTAAAATATTAAACAAAAAACAGTCTAACATTAAAGAATAATGAATAACTTTTTAACAATCATCAGTTTTGAAGTTCTAAGAGCTGCGAGTTTTAAATTATAGTGTACTTATTTCCCATACATAATCCATTAAATTTGTAAACAGTTGTTGATTCATTCTTGAGAATCATTCACATAAGACAATAGATAATTGTTGCAAAATGAGTGCAAAACGGAAGAAATATTTTATTGAATTTAATTTGTAATAAGTTATTTTAACTTTTTGACCTTAAAAGGAATTTTTAATTATGTTACAAAGCCCAAAATATGATGTAAAATATAGTGATTCAATTCTTTTGAAAATTCATATAAATTTAGTGACCAGCTAAGCGGGATCTGCCTGCTAGTGATCTATAAAAGTTTATTAAGAGTTATTTGTATTCGTTATGTTTCTCGGAAAACAGTAATGAAAAGCTTTCCCATTAACTTCTAAAGTAAACAGCGTAATTCTCAATAATTAAATCACGCCTTTTTTCACAAAACATTTTTGTTTTTAGGTAGTCTTCACTCGATTTACGAAAAGCCACGGAACTTATAACATGAATACTGCTAATCGGTCTTTACTTAGCTATTCAGAAATTTCAGTTTACTCGATAATGAGATTTGCGAAATAAATTGCTAAGTTATCGTTACTTAACCTTTTTCTAAACCTTTTATTCGTACTTGTATTGTGAGTATACAGTTAATGATGAATAACTAACTTACATGAAAAGTCAGTGGAATAACCAAATACATGTAGTTAAAAGATGATAAAATATGATGATAATACTGATAATGTATAAAATTGTTAACATAAAATTCATTTACAGATAATATTAATATTTAAGTTCAGTTTGAAGGGGAAAAAAAGTTAGTCGTAAATCTCGTTCTAAAAATTTAAAGAAAGCATTCTAAAAAGTAAACAAGGAACAACTTTGAGGTTCATTGTAGATTGAAAAAAATGTTCTAGAAATTAAACAAAAAAAAAAAAAAAAAAGATAGTCGTAAACCTCGTTCCAAAAATTAAAGAAAACGTTCCAAAAAGTAAGCAAAAAATCACTTTGCAGTTCTTGTAGATACAAAAAAAAAAAAAAAAAAATCTTGAATTTAAACAAAAAATAATCTCAGTTCTTATAGATTTAAAATAATAAAAATAATAATTAAAAATTAAACAATAAACAATCTTGCGATTCTTACAAGTGAACAAAACGTTCTGAAAATTAAACAAAAAAGAATCTTGCGTTCTTATAGACAAGCAACACGTTCAAAAAATTAAACAAAAAAGAATTTTGTACTTCTAACAGATAAAGAAAACGTTTTAAAGAAAAAACAATCCTGAGATTCTTGTAGATAACCATAACGTTCTAAAAATTACAAGGAAAAAAAACTGGCAGTTCTTATCGAGAAACAAGACATTCCGAAAATTAAATAAGAAATAATCTTGCGTATTTCGCAGATAAAGAACACGTTCCAAAAATTAAACAAGCAAAAATCTTGCTGTACTTATGGATAAATAAAACATTCTAAAAATTAAGCAAGAAACAATATTGCAGTGCTCGTAGACTCAAAACGCTTTTCAAATTTAGTAGTAATGCACTTTTTAACACATCTGGATAAAAGTTACACTATTTTTTATTTGCGTAATACGAACTCACCTAAACATCAGATGTTTCCATATCAGTACGAGGCTATAAATACCGATTTTAATTAACGACAAATATTAATTAATTCTTTGTTTTGTTTCAGATTAAAACACTTATTCATATTATGTCTGTATCTTCAATAACCACAGATGCGCATTTACTTAATTCTTTATGTCAATTAACTCTCAAATACTTAAACACTTATTTTTTGCATTAATTAATCCACAAATACTCAAGCACTTTTTTGCATTAATTACCCCCCCCCCCCAAAAAAAAAAAAAAAAAAAAAAAAAAAAAAAAAAAAGGTATAAAGAAAATTATAAAAGTGATATTGAGAGCCATTTTGTTCATTTACAATGGAACGGACAGTTTTGCTAATTAAATCCTGATTTGGTTTCTCTAGTTTTATTTTCTTTTCTGTTACTATTTTCAGATTTTTTTTAAAGACTTATTATTATTATTATTATTATTATTATTAATTAAAAGTGTTTTATCAAACCCTTTACGGATGTTGGCTTTTCCATATCACGTGATTTACTAGAGAAATTTTGTTGTTTCTTAATTAATAATAGTAAAATGGAAAAAGGGTGCATAAAGTTATGGATAAATAATTCTGACATTAATTGATTTCGATATCTACATTTAAGTTGAACAGAGAAAACAGATGAATAGCAAAAATCTTAATGCAAAAGGGTAACATACAATTTAACATGATTTCAGATTTTTCCATAAATATGTTCTAAATTTATAAAAAATATTCAGACACTATTTATTTTTCGATTTCCTGTTGCTTAAACAATTACCTTCCTTGCCGTTGGCACCTTCTGTGAAGAGGTAGGCACCTCTCTCTCGCTTCTGTTACCTCCAACGTGCCCCTAACTTTAGATTCGGTGTTACTTAATTATTATTACTGGAGAATCAATTTTGCGTTTCCATTTAAGCTTCAAAAAATCCACTCTAATACAATGATTCCTCGAAAATTCGCCTGGACGAAACACCTTCACTCAACACTCATAAAATAACTTTTCGTCTTACAAGAAAACATTCAAAAGGTGTCGTCTGCAAAAAATATTGAAAAAAAATGTATGTGATTCTACTCTTCATATAACACCAGAAAGTGAAAAAATTATCGGCTGAAATGAATTACAGCGACCACAAAAAAATTATCAAAATTAAGCCTATTTTGCGATTTCACACTGTTAGGCGATTGATTTTGAATACTTGGCTGAAAAGGAAACACGGTTCTGTTCGTACTCGGCAAACTCGGTGTTAGCGAACTTATCATCTAACAACGCTAAATCGCCAAAAATGCTTAATTTTGATAATTTTTTCTGGTCGCTGTAATTCATTTCAGCCGATAATTTTTTCATATTCTGGTGTTTTATGAAGAGTAGAATCATATATATATATATATATATATATATATATATATATATATATATTCAATATTTTTTGAAGACGACACCTTTTGAAAGTTTCTTTTTTAGTGATAAAGATCATTCCTTCAGCGAACTATTTTCTTATTCGACGATTTTGACCAATACTACTCTTAACGCCATCCTTCTGCTTTATAAACTGCCTTATATTGTCATACTATTGCCGGCTGAGGTACGAAGGATAGATATAGATGATTACATGCGCAGTCAACGCTAAAAAATTTCGCAAGCTCTAACATATACCACGAAAGCTAAGTGAAGCCTCACAAATATTGTGGTAAATAACTAAATTATACCTAATTTAAAAAACAAAATATGTACATTTTTACAATTCATCATTAGTGCATCAATCAATAGTTTAATTAATTAATTAATTAATTTATTTTTTAATCTTTTATTGAAAAATAAAGCATTTTTTAAAATAAGATATAAATTAAGTAACGTAGCAAAATTTAATTTCAAAAATAGTAACAAATGTATTCAGTAACTGCCGCTTAATAAATTCACTGGTTAATAAAATCAACTGCTTCCGCTTAATCTCATCAAACTGCCAGGACAGGAATCAAATCAATGCAAACTAATTTTAAAACCTCCGCTTAATAAAATCTGCATCGCCGGTTAATAAAATCAAAAACATCTCTTCACAGCAGCAAAAACGTCATTTATGCACAATAAAAAAAATTACTATTTACGCTGTGATTTTTATTTTTGAAATAAAATACAGCAATCCCTGTGTTATCTCTCTCTGTCGAAAATTTTACATTTACAACAGTAAATTATTTTACATTTACAGCAATTAAACACGTCCCACTACTTGTCTTAGTAATAATTTCAAGGAATGTATTCTTCAAAGCGCGGTAATAAGTTACAAATAGTTACAAATTTTATTTGATTCGCAAATGATTTTTTTTTTAAATATATATAATGTTTAATTAAAAGACAATTTTTAGTTTTTATTCTGAAATAACTAAGAGGCAAGAAGCTTTAAAGGAAAAATTTTAAATCTAAAAGAAAATCGTGAACTTTCGGCAAAGTATTGATGATTTTCCTCAAAGGAGAGCGCATCGAAACTTGAGATGTGTTTAATTCACATATTTTGAAGGAAAAATCAAATAATTATCTGGTAAAAATTAATTAATAATGTTTATTAATTCCATTATTTGGTACCTTTTGAAATATTTTTCCAAATTCAGGTAGATAAAACCTTTTTCTTCCGTACAGGAACGTTCGCCGGATATAAAAATCAGCCGCTTAATAAAATCACTTTTGCTCAGAACGAATGCGATTTTAATAAGAGGCGGGTACTGTATCTGTTTTTCAAATTAAATATAAACACTTATTTACAGTAGTTAACATTCCTTTTTAGATAAGAATAATAATGAAAAACTTTTCTGTTAACTTACAAGATAAACATGAATTTCTACTAATTAAATCACACCTTATCCCATAGAGATGAGTTTTTTTTTTCCTTTCTGTTTTTTCCCTTTCTGGATTAAGAGATAGTTAATGAGTTTTTAACATTAACAATACTAATTGCTTTACTTAAACATTCAGTAATACTGTCTCATTAATAACGCGATTAGCATAACAAATTGCCCAACATATCGCGCCTTACTGCAGTTCTTCTTTTATTTCGAACACTTTTAGACATAATAAATCATGATAATTCGACTGAAAAGTGATGTTTGATAATTATATTTCTATGGTTTAAGTAAACTGTATGAACAGTAAAAGTTGAACTGGTGATTTTGATTATTAATTATACATTTTTGTTAAAGTCGTATTCTAGTAACACGGATGGTCGGACACATTGTCTGAATATTTCAATTTAATAATTAAATTTTCTTTTTTTCTTTTTTAATTCCGTGATAAAGATTTTTTTCCCCTTTAGTTCAGGATACATTTTTATTGGAATAAACAGTAAATTTTACTGTCAAATTTATTAAGGGTAATATTTTATATCGTTTCTGTAATATTGTATTTAAACTTAAAAGTTTCTTCACACAGTCCCTAAGTTTTTATGAGTGTTTTATTATTTTGTCAACACTATCATCAAAAAGAAATTTTTCTGGAATATCAGGAATCAGGAGTGGTTTTGATAGGCTATCCAGCTAAAGATTAGTTTTACGACCAAGCGATAAGAGAACGGCTAGCAAATTGAGAATAAGCCGATGAAATAACGACTAGCAGGGCGGGTCACGTGATGTGTGACCGTCAATCCAAAATTAGTGTAAGAAATTAATGATGTAAAAATAAAAGTTTTGACTGGATAGAATTTAAAAAGAAAAATGATTACAGTATTCCATACTTACTAAAATTAGAAAAATTAAATATTTTACTGCTAAAATTATTTAAAAAATCTAGTGGGAATCAACCACACGACTTCGTTACCCACTATTACATGTATTACATACATTTTTTGGAGATATTATATGTGCATTTTTTGGAATCTTCCAGTAAAAAAAGATTGATACACGTGTAAAGACATATAAAACAGAATTCACGTAGCGAGGTTTTTTTTTATTTATTTATTTTTATTTTTTTTTTTTAAGAAAAGAAAAGAAAAGAAAAAAGAAAAGTATTTTTTAAACTCAAATTTCCGAAATCTAAAACTGAAGTATCTAATCAGGATAACCCTTAATTTTCCTGTAATAATCACGTAATACATGAAAAAGGGTATATGTAACAATTTTCAAGAAAATCGTTAAAGCCGTTTTTGCGACACCAACTTTTACCAAAGCTTTGCATACTCAATTACTGACCGGAAAACAATAATTTCATACAAAAGTATATCTAAAAGCTGGTTTATATGGCGATTTTGAAAAAAAAAAATCCGTACAGCCATTTTTAAAGGAACGGCACTTGTGAGACCTTAAATTGAGCTATTTATACAGGACGATTTGTCAATTTTCTTGAACTAACCAACTATATCATTCGAAAGGACATCTAATATAGTGTTTATACTGCAATTTTGAAGGAATACTTCAAAACTTCCGGTTTCCGATTATCCACTTCCGGTTTTCCAATTTTCACCAAAATTTGGAAAATTCATCAGTGTGTTCATCCTGTGAATTCTGAAGTTTTGTATTTCTGTTTCTATTAGTTTCGGAGATATTATAGCCTGAAGATTACATACATACATACACACTGACTAAGTGCCAAAAACAACTTTTTTGAACTCAGGAGGCCTTAAAACGTGTAAATCTAGTGAAAACTCAACGTCGAATTTTTGGACCGAATACAATACTTCCATTACCTAAGGTGGTAGGGTAATGGAAGTAAAAATGGTATTCTAAATTAGTGGTGACAATATAATAAAATGAGCATAAAATTGTAGGAACACTGTGTACCCAGTGTAAAATTTAATGAAAAGTTTCCTATATGAGATACCTTCTTTTCACCAATTTAATTTCTTTGTTAAATTAATTTCGCACAAATTCATATTTTGATTTAAAAATATCCATGTTCCAGGAATTCTTCAAGAATGCAGAAAATTTCTCATCATGTCCTGAAGAATGCAATATATCTTCTTCTACTCAAGATGATAGTTAAATTAGGTTATAAAACTCTTTTAATCTTCAGCGTAAAATTCAAATTATTCATGATTTTTATTCTATGACTTTATTAAATTAATCAAAAGAAATTATTTAGAGGCAGTAAAAGCGCAATTTTGCATTCCTTATTTCATAAAATTTGAATAAAAGAACTTTTAAAATTTTCTTTTCTTTTGTTAAATTTTACCAAGTAAAAAAGAAATTAATCAATAATATAGACAATATCATTAACAAATTTACATTGCATAAATTTCAAAATTAAACAAATAAGAGCCCTTTAATAAGTTAGGTGACATTTTTATAGTTTATTTAATAAAAATAAATTACATATATAAGATATTTGTACAAATTTTAAAATATAATTTAGGATAAGTGCACCAGTGATTGACACTTTTAGAGCAATCTCTGACGTTTCTAATGTTCTAGTCATCAGAAAATATTTTTAGAAATCTTAAGTTAGAACATATGGCATGAAAGACATTCCCCATACATGTTAAAATATATACATTTGATAACAATTATTATTATTTTTTTTTTTTTTTATGAATTTTTATTTGACACCCACTCAATGTTCCAGTAAATGACACTGCCAATTTTTCATTTTATCAGCAATTCGCCCCCTATGTTCCAGTGCTTGACACTGCCAGTGATTCATTTTATCTGTTATTAGCACCCTATGCTCCAGTGTTTGACATAAAATGTTAAAATTCTTATATGTAAAATATATGATTTTATTATCATTCTTATTTATTAATTATTTCGGAATAGATGTCAATTACTGGAGCATGCCAATCACTGGAGCACCAACCCTATATATTATATTAGCATGATATCAACAAAGAATTTGTATTGCTAATTTATGTTTCTTACATGCAAAATTCTCATTCTAGGTCACTTAAAATCTATTTTTTGGTGCATTGTAATGCATCATTATTAATAATGTTGCAAAGAATTAAACTACGGCCTTGTAATAGAAGTGCTGTAGTGGAAAATGTAAATTTACACTTAATATAGAGACAAAAGACAGTCTATTAACTTCCATTGACATCAGCTTCCGCGACAAATTTAATGACTTGTCACCAAACTTCATCACTTAGGCTAAATTTGGCAAAAATGATTGTTTAGGTTTGTCATAAAAAATTTGGAAGCCCTATTTTTAATATCAGCTGAATGTTTGGAGTTTTTCTCATGTATTCATTAATTTCTCGGACAGAACTGACTCAAAACTTCTTTAAATTATATCAGATATTGTAAAAAATGAAGTGCCTTTCCTGATACAGTTCAGTTGTCTTCGGATATTTATGCTGAACATTCTTACTCTATGCAAGAGACTATGCTATAAACACTCGATCATTTCCCCGGAATTAGCCACATTCCTGCTTTGTGGTATATTTAATGTTGTTTATTTGTATTTTGCGACAAGAGGAACAGTTTTATTCGACTTTATCGAGAATATTCGTGGAATAAAGTGCATTCGTAGACTAGAACCTGCACTGTAAAAAATAGGTTCTTAAAAATAAATATATATTGTCTCAAAATAGCCTCGAAACAATATATACTTAAATTTGAAAACTCATGTACTCATTTTTGAGTATACTGACATGCTCAAAAATGGGGTTGACCAATAAGAATCCCAATATCCCCATGTTTGGCATGTCAATGTACTCAAAAATGAGTACATAAGTTTTCAAATTTTAGTATATATTGTTTCGGGGCTATTTTGAGAAAATAGATGCTAATTTTTAAGAACCTATTTTGTACAGTCTGTCTGTTTTTTAAAGAACTGTTTTCTAAAAACAAGAAAGTCGACATTTTCATAACTTTAGTAATCTAAAACAAAGTTATTCATTTTATAAACTTCATTATTTTTCTTTTTGAGAAATTCCAAAGTTATATCTATAGATATAGTAATAAGACATAGATTGATCAGCGAGAGGGAAAAAGTGAGGTCTTTTTTTTTCGGGAAAAGTCACTCTAATGGCTGCCTTTCCCCGAGTAAATCACACACAGGAATACACACGGATAATTTAGTAAATAAAATTTATGAATAATTTATTTACTAAAGGTGAATGAAAAACTCCAGATACAGTTTCAAATTCATTTTTCTTGTTATTCTTTTTTTTCAATACTCTCTAATGGCTGATTTTAAAACTTTTTTTCGGCATCAAAATATTTTGCTCGATAACATGGGGATGATAGGTCTATATATATTACTATATCTATGGTTATATCATTATGAAATTTAAAAAAGAAAGAAAACTAGAATATATTTGGTGCAACGGACGTTGTAACTGTAAAATGTATTAAAAGTATACATTTATATGACCAATTTATTCAAGAATAATTGCAACTAAAAATGACAGCTTAAATTATTCCAAAATCAATATTAACTTTTTTTTTTCTTTTATATAGAATATAATGAAAACATTCATTTGGCATTTATGTAAAAAAAAAATATTTTATACTCTTTACAAATTTAATTTCTTTCTTTAATTAATTTCCCGCAAATTCATATTTTAATTTAAATATCCATGTTGTAAGGAATTCTTCAAGAATGGAGAAAATTTCTCATTATGCTCCAAAGAATTTAAGAAATCTTTTTCCACTCAAAATGATATTTAAAAACGGGCTATTCAATTCTCTACACTTCAGAGCAAAATTTAAATTATTCATGATTTTTAATCTGTGACTTTATGAATTAATCAAGATTTTTTTTTTTTTTTTTTTTTTTTTAATTCAACGTAAGAAAAAGTGATTTTTTCGCATTTCTTATTTCATAAATTTTGAATAAAAGAACTTTTAGAATTTTATTATATTTTATTAAAGTTCAAGATATTCAAATAAAAAAAAAAGTTCTTAAGAAATGGAATTACTATTATACAAATTTACATTGCGTAAATTTCAAAATGAAAAAAAAAATTCAAATTTAATAAGTTATGTGAAAATTTTATATTTTATTTAATAAAAGTAATTTTTATTCATAATGTGTCTGTACCAATTTATACGCATAATTGCTAAATTACGTTGGCATGATTGCGGCAATAGGTTTTTCTGCTTTCATGCGTTGTTGAAAATTTTAACAGAAAACTACTGGTAATCATTTATCCTAAGTCTCATGTAAATTAGATAAATAAACACACTGTTAAAAAAAAAATTCCGTAAGATCACGGGGAAAGCCCGGCATAAGAGATTCCAGAAAAGCCCGTAAAGAAAAAAAAAAAAAAAGAGCATTGGTTTTACGGGCATTTAACATAATTTAATGTCTTTATATACTTAATTTACGGTCTAAACCTTTTTTTTTTTTTTTTTTCACGGGTTTTGTCTGGAATCTCTGCTGCTGCTAGGATTTCGCCATAATCTTGCAAGATTTTTTTTTTTTTTTACAATGCAGAGATGTTAAAAAGTGCATAATATATGAATTTTAATATTTATTTAATTAATTAATGGCCAGAAATTTGTAACTCAGAAAGCTTCTTCTAAAATAGAAACATCCCTTTTTAATTATTAATGAGAAATTAAATGATACAAATAGATAAAAATACAGAACAAAGATCGAGAATATCGATTATTTAACTAAGAATTACTGTAAATTAACGGAGACTGTCTGAATAAACATTTCAGTAATTTTGCAGAATTTTTTTACAGCATGCTTCACTCGTGCTTAATATTTTTTTGTCTTATAAAGAACCGTGCTTTGTTTTTTTTTCTCAAAAAAAAAAAAAAAAAAAAAAAAAAACTTTGCATGTTTTTGCAATATACGAGATTTGCATACAAACTTTTCATTCCTTATAACAATCAATTCCTTCCTTCTCGTAAATGTAAAAGATATTCACAATTGCAGAGTAAAAAGCTTGTATAAAATATACCGTACGTTTCAAAACACACACCAGTTTTTTCGGCTTGAAATAGTTACATGATTCTTTAGCAAGCAATAAAAACTAGGCACAAGTGCAACGTAAAAGAAGTGTCTGCTCATATTTCTACTTTTTACTTGGCTTTGTAAAAGAGCTTTTGCTTGCATCGAAAAAACTTTTGAACACATTTTATGTCTAATCCATATGCCTCGATATTAGTTTTAAAAAATTATTTCTTTTATTACTATTCATTTAATTAATTTCATAATTTCGATTTTCTAATACTTCTTTTTTGTTTTCTTTTCTTTCTATATATTTGTCTCTTATATATATATATATATATATATATATATATATATATATATATATATATATATTTTTTTTTTTTTTTTTTTCTTCAGAGCTGTTTACGGCAAAGTCATAATTGAATTAACTCTGGAAGAATCCAAAAAATCCAGCTTATTTTCTGTAATATTTTTTGAAAAACTGATAGTGTTTATAATTAAATAATACATCGACAATCTTATCTATTAATATTTTGCCACAAGAATACGGGTTAATACTGTATCATAATGCATTATATACAATATAAAATATTTGACACTCAGAGTGTTTATATTTAAAAATATTAGGTTTGATATACAGTAACCGCCGTTTAATAAATTCACTGGTTAATAAAATCAGCCGCTTAATGTGATCAAATTGCCAGAACCGGAATCAAATCAATACAAACTATTTTAAAACCGCCGTTTAATAAAATCAGATTCACCGAGCGCGGTAATACGTTACAAGTTCGATTGTGATTTTTTTTTTTTTTTTTTTTTTTAATTAAAAAATAATTTCTAATTCTTATTTTGAAATAACTAAGAAGAAAGAAGTTTAAACGTATGGATATTAAATTTAAAATAAAAACGTCAATTTTCGGCAAATGAATGATTATTTTCCTTAAAGAAAAGCACATCGGAATTTGGGATGTGTTTAATTTATTATAATGAAGAAACAATTAATTATCTGTCAAAAATTAATTAAATATTGTTTATTTGTTCCATTATTCATTACCTTTGGAAATTTCTTTCCAAATTCAGGAAAGTAACACTTTTTTCTTGAGTGCAGAAACAATCACCGGATATGAAAATCAGTCACTGAATAAAATCACTTTGGTTCAGGACGAATGTCATTTTAATAAACGGCGGGTACTGTCTTTCATAGGTGATATTATGCGTAATTTAAATCATTATAATCTATGAATTAAAAGATAACTGGGCAACTCAGTTATTCATATATCTCTCGTGTTTCGCCATTTTAAGAAAATAGATGTGCTTACTTGGAAACCTGACATATGGATTACACACATTTTTTTTTTTTTTTTCAGCTGTTCTATCTGAAGATTTTAGTGTAACGTTACACTGCATCTCACAGTAAAAGTTTTTGAAAAAGCATATTTTTTTTACAGTCAAGTTAAACTTAACAATATTAAACAAAACTAATGAAACGTTACCACGAAGAAGAAATAGGACATTGGGTTAATTTAACTGCTCTGCATGACAATTGCCCCAACACCATTTTTGCAAATTCTTATGTAAAATGACTGCCTGAATCCTAATAGGACGCCCATTTTGCCCTATCACCCACCGTTTTTTAGGGACGGCCCCTATTTTTATCACTTTTCGGTAATTTTATGGCTATAAATTTGATTTTTAGGAGAGGGGTGGGGGGTATTTTAACTGTTAAATATCTTCTGAGGGGCTACACAGTTAAAAAAATTCTAAATTATGAATATCTGCGGCAAGGGAAAAATATAGGGGGGGGGGGGGAATTTGCCACAGAAATTATGTATTATCTTTCTTTCTTTTCTTTTTTTTTTATCTATTATAAATGTTACTTATTAAACATTATATATTTTTTTATTTTTAAGTGTTAAATTAACTCTTTTTCATTCTCCATATCAAATTCATGGCCATAAAATTACCGAACAGGGGGGGGGGGGAGTTGGGAGAGAGGGTGACGTTCCGAGAAAACGGTGAGTGATTTTGGCAAAATTTGTGCCATATTCGGAATCAGGAGGTCATTTTACATAAGAATCAGCAAAAATGTTATCAAGGCTCGATTTTTTTTTTTTTTTTTTTTTTTTTGCGACGCAGTGTAATTTACGAACTTGTTGGGTATGTGCGGCAAACCTAAGGCAAAAAAAAAAAAAAAAAAAAAATGTCGGATGTGCCAGTTCATATTTATGAGAGCTTTATCCAATATTAATGAAAGTTTGACAAAATAAGAGCTTATTAAATCTCGCACCAAATTAAATAAAAGCGATCTTTCTGTTTAATCTTTCGCGAAAACCAAGACGTCGTTTATTGAATTCCTTTATCATATTCTTCACTTTATTTGAAAATGCGTCCTTCTCTTTATTTAAATATCCGTGTTAGAAGAATTCTCCGGGAAGTGGAAAATTTCTTGGTGTTATTCAAAAAGGCGATATTTCATCTTTTTCCGCTCATAAAGACATTAAAAGTACTCTGGTAAGTATTATATTTTTATAGAACTTGTAACAACTAAAGATGTAAAATGAAAAGTAAAGCTCGGCTTTGTAAAATAATCAAAGATATTTCAAGGCTGAAAATTATGTCATATTTCAAGGAAAATTAAGAGGAAATTTTTTTGCAAAATATCATTTCAAAGTAAGTATTTAATTTGTTTGGATAATAATTATAAAAGCAATTAAAATCATTACTTTTCTGTAATTTAAAAAACAAAATTTAGTATTGCTTTAAATATACCTAAAATAAAATAAAATGTTTAGATAAATAATTAAAAAGAAGTTTCTTTATTTTTACCTTATTTTGTAGTTAAAACAAAGCTAAAATTTTATTTTTCAAATTATAGAAATTTGTTGTATTTTTAAGTTATAAATATTACAAATAGAAAAAATTATTTATTTTTTATTAAAGAAAATTCAATAATATTTTTTTTTTATTTTGAATTGAATTATAAAAGAAAGTAAACATAAAAATTTGAAATTAAATAAATAATTAAAGAGAGAGAGGGTAAAAAAATTCCCGTATGTCGCATCGAACCCAGGTCATCTGATTGGCAGCCGCTTGCTCTAGCAAGTACGCCACTGGATTGTTGGCTAGGTTGCGAAATAACTTGTACTTAAAGATTACTGAAACTTTAAAGGATTTTTTTCTGGAAATTGTGTGACTAGTGCGCGCTACTTCTTTAATATGTTGTTACCTTCATATTATACTGCAATTCTGTGCAATTTCACCTCGATCTGAATTTTCCATGTCGTCACCTCGCCTTCTAAGTTAAAAAAGTTATTTTTATTTTATTTTAAGATTTTCGGATGAATTTTTATAATTGGGAATTAAAATTAGGTGGTATAAATTTTATCTCACCACCATTCAAGAGGTTAATATAAAAGCAATCTTTATAGTCAATAAAAACATTAAAAGCTTTTTGAAGGTACCGTGAAAAGTTCAAACACAACGCGTGTTTAAAAAAAGTGTATCTTTTTCTTCAGTACGACAGTAAAAAACACGTGTCGCCATTGTAAAAGTAGAAAGCACTTTCTGCTGCATTATTTTCAATTTTTCTCCCTGATAAAAGCGGGCCGTGCTTAATTATTTTGAGTTGAAACAATAGTTACACATTTTTGGAATTTATTGTGTTAAATAACAAAATATTGTTTCACATGAGAGTATTTACATCTCTAAAACACATCGATAGAGTTACCGAACGATATTAAACTGAAAATAACAAATTTCTACTAGAAAAATAATACACCGAGAATATATATATATATATATATATATATATATATATATATTCCGCCTTCATCTAGAACGAATAAGTAGTCATATTCTGAATCTCTAATCTAGAAATATACATTTCCGAGTTATGCGTATAAGGTAAACAAATAACCAGTCTAGACGAAATGATTAGAGAATTTTTAGTCTATACTTTTCTAGGAGGTGAAACAATATTATGAATATTATGATTTCTTTGTGTTGCGAGAAATTTGCGCTTGATTTTCTAGAATTGGGTCCTAAACCAAGATTATTATTGTTAAAACTAATTATAAATTAGAATTCTAGTTACTAAAACTCTCTTCTTGTGTTTGCATTTATTTTCAGAAATTTAATAAGATTGCCCACTATAATATAGAAATACAATCTAGAATTCTAATACGAGTTTTAGAACTCGCTAACAAAAAGAAATAGAATTTATAAGGATGACATGAAACTATTTTTACTAGAGACACAATTTTCCTAACAGCACATCTTCTCCAAATGACAACCTCGGGATGTCCTATGGATGAAAATGATATCTGTATTATAGATAAGTGTGCTGTTAGGGTAATTTCTAAATGTCAGTCACAGATTTTTTTTTTTTTTTTTTTTTTCAGAATGAACGGATTTTTTTTTTTTTTTTTATGATTTAGTAGAGTAGTGGTTTAATATTCTATGTTAACCTGCTAAATGAGTGCTAAAATGAGTGTTAATATTTGACGGTGAGGAGGTGTGGCATATGGGTTAAGTTTAATTGTCTGCCCTAGAAAACTACGTATATGTGGAATATCTGACACAGGGATCTTACTACACTGAGAAAAAAAATATACCGCCTTCCTGTAGAATGAATAAGTGGCCATTTTCTAAATCCCTTAACTTGAAATATAGATATCCGAGCTATGCGCATAAGGCACGCCAATAAGCTGAATAGACGAAATGATGGAGAATTTCTAGTCTATACATTTCTAGATGGTAAAACAATATTCTGAATATTCTAAATATTTTGAATCTTTTGTATTGAGATAAATTAGCGCTTAAGTTTCTAGAATTTGGTAATAAACTAAGATTGTAGTTGCTAAAACCCGCCTCTTGTAGTCTCATTTATTTGCAGAGATTTTTAAATAACTTTGCCCTCGAGAATATAGGCAAACGTTCTAGAATTCTAATGGGGGTTTCTAGAACTCGCTTTCAAAGGGGACTAGAATTTATAAGGATGACATGGAACTATTTTTACTGGAGCCACAATCAAGATTCTAGATGTCAGTTACAGAATATTTCCTCAGTGTAGCCCGTACTCACCCAAAAAATCGCGGAAAACTCCGAATTACTAAGCCGAGGAGCACGATCCGGATCCGAACCTAGCACCACCAACCTAAGAGTTTCGAGAGCAGAACCGCTAGGCCACTAGTGGTATGTTAGTATTTTAAAAAGCGTATTGATAGCGTTATACAGCAATATAACCCAATATTAATTAAATTTTGCCGAAGGAGAATTTATTAAATCTCACGCCAGAATAAATAAAAAGCGGTACATCTTATTTAATTTTCCGCAAATATGAAGACGCCGTTTATCGAATTCCTTTGTTATATTTTGAAGACGCGTTCTTTCCTTTATTTAAATATCCGTATTGGAGAAATTCTTCGAAGAGTGGAAAATTTCCTCGCGTTATTTAAAAGGATTTTTTTTTTTCCCGCTTATAGTAACATTAAAGATGTTCTGGTAAATTTTATATATTTATACGAGAACTTGACTAACTGACGAGTTAAAACGAAAAGCTCTGCTTTATAAATTAATCGAGGATATATGTCAGAGGAAGTTAAAAAGAATTTTGTAATTAAGAATAATTTAGAGGAAATTATTTTAGAAATGTCGCTTCGAAGGATATTACCTAGCTAATGAAATTTTATTGAACACATTCCGCGTTATAAAGATATGTATAAGTTAAAGAAGATATAACTGTATGCGATTTCAGCAATTATTATCAAATTGATTTTCTCAAATCCCCTATTTAATTTACTTAATTATATATATATATATATATATATACAGTAGTGGCCAAAAGTGTGGACATTTTTTGAAAGTTTCATGTTTTTCAACTTTGTGTGCTTGTAGAATATATTAATTTTCACTTAAATACAAATGTTTATATATCAAATTGAAGGCAATTTAATGTAAAATTTAATAACAGAAACAGAATTAAAATTTCTGAATTACAAAAAATGTTATGCTCATTTCAGTAGAACAAACAAACACAAATCGTTTTGAATAATGACGTGTTTTGTAATAAAAGCGTACTGACCAATCACAAACACTGTTCTGAGGACCAATCAAATGTCTATAACTATAGTTTAGGTTATTTGGATGGTAAAAGAGTGATTGTTGTGGAAATATTTTGCGGAAGGATGCATACTAGTACAATTAAATAGAGTATTGCTGTTTTTGAATATTTTAAGTCCTTTTTTTTAATTAAACTAATTTTAAACAATGTCACCAACAAGAAGAACTGATTGGACATCTACAAAAAGAAGCCGAATTTTCATATTGAGAGAAAATGGCCTCTCTTATGCTGAAATTGCAAGACAAGTTGGTGGTTCAGTGACTTGTTCGGGTGTATGAAAGTTCTGTTTACGTTATGAAAAAACGAAATCAGTGAAAAATAAAGCCAAATCAGGCCGAAAAAAATGCATAAGTGCTACTGCCGATAGAAAAATTAAACGGCTATGCCTTCAAGATAGAAAAATTTCATCAGATGCCATTAGATGTAAAATGAATCCAGCGGGTATTGCAGTAAGTTCAAGAACAATAAGAAGAAGGTTATCATGATTTAAACTACAAGCTAGAATTCCAAGGAAAAAACCACATTTAAATCAAAAGCAACGCGAAAAACGAGTTAAGTGGGTAAAAGAATATATTAAATGGTCAGAAAATCAATGGAAGCAAGTAATCTGGAGCGATGAGAGTAAAATATCGCTCTTTGGTAGTGATGGTAGAAAATACGTGAGACGTAGAGTAGGTGAAGCACTTCATCCTGATTGCATTGAAGCAACTACAAAAAACCCAACAAATGTCATGATTTGGGCATGTATGTCTCCAGATGGTGTGGGCCGAATTCAAGTGATTGATGGCATCCTGAATGCCAAAAAATACAGCGAAACTGTCCTGGAACCAATATTGATATCTTCCATCAGGGATCTCTTCCCCAACAAAGCACCATTTATTTTTCAGCTGCATTCAGCCCCATGCCACACAGCAAAAGTATGCAAAGCATGGTTTCAAAATAAAGGCATAGATGTATTACCATGGCCAGGAAACAGCCTTGATCTCAATCCAACTGAAAATTTTTGGCGACGTTTGAAAATTCTTGTACGAAAAAAAAACGTCCATCCAATAAAAGACAACTTATTGAATCTATAATTGATTCTTGGCACCATGTGATTTCGTTTACTCGATGAAAAGACATTGTGAAGCTGTCTTAAAAAATAAGGGTTATCCTACTAAGTATTGATTGTGTAAGTATCACTTTAAAAAAATGCAAATCTAAGATAGATCTTACTATTAGTTGCATAAAATTTTTTGGAATACAGATATTGTAATACTGTTACACAAAGTTGAAAAACATGAAATTTTCAAAAAATGTCCACACTTTTGGCCACCACTTATATATATATATATATATATATATATATATATATATATATATATACTTATTACTTAAAATTTAACCAAATTGGTATTTTCTGCTTTTAGAAAAATGTTAAAAACAGCTTTTGATTTCGGATTGTCTGTCTATGTGTAAGCATTTTGTGTATGTCTGTCCGTCTAACTGCTTTCTAAATTTTCTAGGTATACTTCGATTAATACGAAACTAGTATATATTATCAAGAATATATAATATGTTTTTTATGTAAAATGTTATACATAGCATTTTGGAACACTCAAAACTTTTTGGATATGTATGGTTTAATCATGGTGAATCTTAATTATAATTTTAAACCCAGTCAAGACGTTTCAAACAAGTTAAATTTATATATTGTTGCGATAAACTTGTCGACTTATCCTTGCATGAGAAAATAGTTCGCAAAGAAACGGGCAGTTTCTAGTCGATGAATGCTCTTTAATCAATCTAATTTCACGAATCAGTTCAACAAAACTGCGATTACATATTTACACGAATATTTTTGATTACACAAATATTTTCGAAACAGTCCAATAGTAATGTCAGTACTATTATAGAAGAATAGTAGTCAGAATAGTAGTAATTCACTATGCGACGAATATTATGGAAGAGTCCAGCAAAACAGTCACTTGTTCTACAGAAGTAAAGCAAATATCGTCGAATACTCCAGAAGAATCTTCTCGAGCTCACGAAAACAGGGGTGGCACCAGCTAGGGGGCCGGGGGTGGGGGCACAGGCCCCCTCGTCGGGGAGTCTGTGACCCCCCCCCCCCCCCATCGGGGCATACTCCTAAAATCTCTCGGTGGAGGAAAATACAAAATTTTCAGTTTTTCTACTTTTGGCAGCATTTTTCTTTCCTTTTACAAATTTGGAGCATTCCAGTTTTTCCATTCCATATTCAACAGAAGAAAGTACTGGATTCGTAAAAAATTTCAGCTTCCAGTTGTCCATGAATAGAGGTCCAGAACACGTTTTGACCACGATATTTTTCGAAAATGTCTGTCTGTGGCACGATGATCTCTAAACCCACGAGGAGTACTAACAAATGGAATGGTACAAATATAAACAGTAATATTATTAACAGTATTGCAGTTTTTGATAAATACTTATATAATAAACTCTCTTTATGTACTGCTCCCCTGACGGGGAGGTGGTGTCCCCCCGTCGGGGAATTTCTGGTGCCACTACTGCACGAAAAAGATTCAGTCGCTTAGAGCACAATCTTCAAAGTGTAATCGCTCAGAATAGGTCTTTGAACAGCTCTGAATCGCAGTGACTTAACACACTCCACAAAAGTCAACTCACTTTTATTTATACCTTTTGGAGATGGGGTTTGGCGGTAATTCCATCCAGAATGACATGGAAAGTTCTATAATTTGGCTTCCATGCATCGGAGAGATCCGAAACTTCGGGAACCCTAAACATTTTTTGCAAAATTTGGTCTCCAAGTCGCCAAGGCTGACTACATTGGGAGTGAATAAACTGCCCAATAGTAGTCCCTTCACTTTCACTTTGCCTGTAAAACTACTTTCACTGTAACAAGATAATTGAGGCAGGAGAAAAGACTTAATCCGTTGTAACAATATATTCTAGTTACTCATTGCAAAATATTTTCACAATTTGTTTTAAACGTCTTTATTGGTATGCATGTAGTTTTCGAAACCAGCAGTTTTATCAAAATATTTTGAAGCAAGTCCTTTTTAACCCTTTGTATCCCACCGGGACTTTAAAGTCCCATAAAAAAAAATTCCTCAATATAGCCTAAATTTACTACAGTCTTTCATTGATACTTCAAAGTCCCTATTGTTTAAACTTTCCCAATAGTTAAGCTATAGTTTAAGCTAATTTTAATATGAGATGTTTCTCATGCAGCAAAGAATTGTAATAAAAAAGTTTCAAACTATTTTTCCAAAAGTAAGGTAATTTGGGATATAAAGGGTTAAGCAAATTAACTGTTTGAAATATTTTTTATTTTGCTTTTAATATTTATAATTTTAATTACAATATGTATTTCTTCCAAAATTTTGATATTTTTATTTATTGAAAAGTTATGATTTTCAATGGCATCAGTGGTTACATTAAACATAAATAAACACCTCTCAGTTGCTTTGTTAGCTATATTAATTCGTACTCTGCTATTACTTCCATTTAAAAAAATATATATACATATATTACCTTTAAAATAAATTTATGGCTAAATATACGATTTATTGTTTTATGGATGGAAAAAATTGGGAATGAAAGAGTTAAAATTAAAGTAGCGTGATTTTTATTATTATTATTATTATTATTATTATTATTATGTGAAACCACCGTGATTGTACTTGTTTGCAATGTTGTTCAGATGTATATCATTATAATTTAAAAATAAAGCATTTATATCATTATTATCACGGAATATTTATAGATTTTATTAGATTTTACGCTAATTAAATACTATTAAAATTCTTAATTTGCATATAAATGCAACTAATTTGTCTTCCAAATAATATTGTACTAACTAAGACTTCTGAAACAAAGAACACTGGACACTTTTGTAATATCTCTCTTTTAATTTATTACTTTCTTCTATATGTAATATAGAGAAAGTATTGGATTCGTGAAAATTTTCGAACGCAGTTTTTGGATAGATTTACACATTTTGGGATGTCTTGAACACGAACTGATAGTTTTTAGAAAATGTCGGTCTGTCTGTCTGTGTGTATCAAGTTTTTTTGTGGACGCTGTATCTCACGAACCAATGAATGAAATTTAACCAAACTTGGTATTCAGTTGGACCCTGACATAAACTGGGGCTGGATTTGGGGATCAATCGCTCAACAGGTGGTGCTGTGATCACATTATTTGTAAACTTTCAATATGGCAGTATATGACAAAATTTCGTATAAATGTACATAATGAGAGTTACTTTAAACTTGTGATTGTAAAATTAATATGAATTATTGATAATAGTAGTAGTTAACTAGAGAAAAAATCTTGTGCATGTGGGAGAATCGGTTCGGTAAATTTTCAAGATGGGTATCTTTCGAAAGGTCTCGTCAATACCTTTAAAACGAATGGTTGAACTATAAATCTGTGATAACTGAAAACAAAGTTATCGATTTTTTTTTTTACTTTTAACAAAAATAGAAAAAAAAAATCGTTTTTTTTTTTTTTTTTTTTTTTTTTTTGAAATATTGTTATTAAGTGAATTTGTATAGGAAAATATAGAAGAAAGTTTTGTGGTGGTCACAACGTACTAGTTTTTAATTTATTTAAAGCTTTTATGAATTATATTTATCTTAAATATCATTAAAGTGGTTGTTATTACATTTAAAAAAAAAAGATACACTTATAAAGTTAATAAATCTCTCATCAAAATATTAATTAAACACTTTTGAAAAAATGTTCTTAGCAAATAAACGTATACATTAAAATATTAATTACATTTTTCCGATACTGATAACCACTAAGAGATTTTGAAATAAATAAATCAAAAATCTGTTTTTATTATTATTATTATTATTTATTTCAATATTATTTAGAACTTTTCTGTTTAGTTCAAAGTTTGTTCCTCTTAAACATTATTAAAGTCGTTGTTATTATGTTTGAAAAATAAGACATATTTATAAATATTATTAAATCTCACAAGAATGTAATTACTCGCTTGTAAGCTAATTTTGAAAACATTTAAAGAGTGAATAAAATCATCTTGTAATTTTAAGCGCACTTTTCCATAATAATAATCATCAAACGATTTTGAAATAAATAAATCTATCTTAATTCTCGTGCAGCCCTCTTTGCGATTGGTTAAAGTTTCTTGAATCATTTATTACATGATGCTTATTTTCTTCACTTTAAGAATCATTAAAGTCGTTCTCATAAAAGTTGAAAGATAAAATGTAATTTTAAACGTTTTTAAATCCATCATGAGTGTTATTAAATATTATTCAGATAGGTTTTAAAATACTTAATTGGTGGGAAATTTTAGCTTAATATTTTAAACATATATTTCGTTGTTAATTATTGGCAATGTGAATACAAAGAAATATAGAGAAAAGGAAATCTATGGATTAAACGAATTCCAATTTTAATTTCTAGCACAATTCCTAAATTAAAAATTCTAAATAGGATTTATTTTTGTACGAAACACCTATATTTGTCCTTATGATTACACTACCATTTACCGCTTTTATTACTTTTAATCCTGGGTAACCAGTTTTTATTATCAGATGTTTTCTCAATCAAAATATTTCATATACAAAATATCTTCTGCTGGTTACTTTTCCCTATCAACATTGATGAAAATTCCCCTTGTTTCATTTGTGATGTCATATATCCTGTCACCTATGACGTAACAATATTCATTTTTACAAACGTTTTACACATTTTTTCTAATTGTTATTGTTATTTTAATAACTATAATGCTATATTAGACAGAATTTATTTTTGTATTTTTTTTTTGGGGGGGGGGGGGAGGAGGGGGTGAATCAGTTACAAATTGTTTGTTTTAGTTTGATGCCAAAGGGAAAAACAAAAAGCATTTTCATTTGAACTATTTCATTTGAAAGAAATAGGTTTCTCTCCTTAAAAATATTAATTCTCTTTATTTGATTTGTAAGCACAAAATTTTTAATTGCAGATTATTTAAATAATTGTTTTGTAATAAATATTGTTTTCTTTTCGAAAAGGAAAAGGAAATAGCCAAGTTTCAATATCAGAAATTTTCCGTAAACTACTTTTCTAATTTACTCATGTTTGAAATTTGTAATAAATGTCATTATGTGCCATTTTCCAATATGGGTTTTTCAAAACTATTTTAAGGTACTGACTGTATCATTCAGGCATTGAAAATATATTTTTTAGAATTATACGAAAATTTTCATAGATTTTTTTATTATTATTATTATTATTTTAATGAATTAATGTATTGGTTATTTTAAAATAATTAATTAATTAACTGATTATAATTTATTTTGATTAATATAATTTTTCAAATTATATTAACTTCTAATATAGTTTTAATATATAACAATGGTTAATATAATTTTTCAAAATATAAGGGAAATTTTATAGATTTATTTATCTTTCATTTTATTTCCTAATTAATTAATGTATTGTTTATTTTAAAATAACTAATTTAATTAATTAACGGATTTTAATTTACTTTGGTATTCAAATTAATTAAACTATTTATATAATTATGCATTTATTTATTTATTTATTTTTATTATTATTTAGTTTATTTAACCGTTAAGTTAAATTATTTATTTATTTATTTATTCAAAACCATTTTCAGAGGATTTGAACTACAAGTAAAGAAGTATGTGAAATGGTTAGTTTTACGTAAGAACCTCCAAAAATTTATATTTTACAGTAAAGTTTCCATTTTTATGTTTTTTTTTTTTTTTTTTTTTTAAATCTAGAATTTAGAAAAAAAAAAAAAAAGAAAAAGAAAAAGAAAAAGAAGAAGAAGAAGAAGAAGATTGTTTATTTGACATCAAAATTTCAACAACTTTCATCTGAATTTTCCACTTTCAAATTTCCATTTTATCACTTTGCTTGAAATTATTTAGATTTAATTAAATGCATTCTCCTTATTGAGTAGAATATATTTGCCTTTCAGAATTCTTTAAATATAATTTTTTTTTTAAATATAATATTTAAATTTACTTTAAAGTATCATTTCCCTGAAGGTTATAAAAATTACTTCTCTTTCTTTCTAAAAGATGAACTATTTTTCTTAATTCTACCTTTTCTAATTTCTAATTTTACTTAATGAGCTCCCATCCCTTTTATCATTCTGCAAAATTTGAGAGCAATCTACGTTATTTCTGAAGTAATTGAATGGTCTGAAAGTTCAGGATTAAGCTCTTGGAAGTCTTTTTATTTTCAAGTCTCCCGCAATTTTCAAACTAAAGAGAATATTAAGTCTTAATATGGTTCTAGGATTATACTACAAACTATAAATAAGACTATAAAACTCTCTGTGGAGAATTAAGGCAATTTAGAGTTAACAAGGTCTCTTTATTATTCCTAAACTAATGCTTTATTATGTAAAGTAGAAGACAGTTTTTTTTTTCTTCCCATACTGAAATGACCTGCATAATTTTAATAAAGTTAACTATTCTATTTAATAGAGAAGATCTAACGAACTATTTTAAAATAAATACGTTAAAATTCTGTACTTTTAGGAAAGTAAAATGATTGAACTTTTAAGTGATTTACGCATTAATAATAAGATTTTTCGGTCATATTTGTTTAATTAAGGTGCCTGGCTACCGTCGGAGGTAATTTTTTTTTTTTTTTTTAATAGTTGAAAAATTGCCTACTTATGTGAATTATATAATAGAATATAGTAAAAAATTGTGAATAACCTGAAAAAAATATGCAAATTTTAAAATATTTTGAAATTTAAGCTCAAAATATGCATAAAATTTGCGGGAAAAAAAAGCACTTTTACAAAACATAATAAGTCAAATTTAAATAAAGATATTTTTATTCTGTAAATTTTATTTAGATTATTGAAAGGTCCTTAAGGGAGTGAACTACTCTCAAAACTACAACCGTGTTATTTAATATTTTAGAGAAGATAACGTTTTTACATGCTGAAAAAATCATGAATGTGCACGGCAGTTCATAACTTCTATCGACAAAAAAAAAATAATAATAAATAAATAAATAAATAAATAAATAATAATAATAATAATAATAAAAATAATAATAATTTAGCTAGATTCATTGTTGCAGTTCATTCTCTAAAAAAACTCCTCTAGAGTATTTTGTCAAAGTTTCACAACGTTTCAATTATAACTTTTGGAGTTATGATGTTTTGGGATAAAGCAAAATGCTAAAAATCTCATTTTGAGAAAAAGCAGAAAACAGATATAAAAATAAGACTTTACCTATTAAACAAAAATAATAATAATAATAAGTTCCTGATTTATTTCAAAGCTTTTTATTTTCTTTTTAAAATTCATTTTATATTCAGTAAAAAATTTTGATGTTTATATTGAGTAAAACATTTATGTAAACAAACATTTACGGGTCATTTCTGGTCACTTCCGGTTTCAAAAACTGGCGAGTGACTAATATTAAAATGCCTGTAACTCAAGTTCTAAGCAAGATAGAAACAAAATTCAAACTGATTTAGAAAGCTAAAATGGCAGGCTTTAATACTAACCCAAAAATAGAAAATAGAAGTTTTGACAGAAAATTGCGTTTTAAAGGTAGTCAGGCACCTTAATTCAATTTGGACTCTAAAGTTGAAGATATTTATTTAGAGCTAAAAATATCCTTGGCCAGGAATCAAACCAGAACCTACGGTTTAATTTCCGATATCCTACCACTGTACCATACATCACTAAACTTAGTTCAGGCGTCATTTTCACCAAGTTAATCTTGTCGTAAAAACCAGATTTGAGTTCAAAGAGTAAACCATTTTTCACACATTCTTACAGTTAATTTGAGTAAATCTATTTATGAAAATTTATTATTATTTTTTTTTATTTGAAGGTCACTAGATATGATATTTTGTAATTCTAATTTTTAATTTTCTTTCTTTCTTTCTTTCTTTTCTTTTTTTTTTTTTTACGAATATATATTTAAAATTTAGACACTTAATTGATTAATTAAAAGTAACATTTTATTTTCTTCACATGTGTAAAGTTATTAGTAAAGATATGATCTCACCCCAATAAATCAAACTAATATTTTAAAGAAAGATCTGATTTATTTATTTATTTATTACTTTTTAATTAATTACTTACTTTAAAATCCTTTGATGTGCGTTTTAAGAAACTTTATCTAAAAGAAAATATATCTAGGATTATTTATTTTAAATAAAGAATATTCAACAATTTATGTTTCGTATTGCTATATTTAAATCTCTCTCTCTCTCTTTTTTATTATTATTATTATTATTAGAGAAGTTTAAGATTTATGAACTGCAAAAATTTTATAGTGCTTAATTTCGAATGAAATTAAGTTTTGTTAAGCAATGAAATTTTGTTTGGAAAAAAAAAATAGTTTCAAAATGTGCCGTTAGTTCTCTGTAAAGTATTTGTTTCATGAAGCTCCTCTTTTTCTCTTTTCACTGTGACTGTTTCCTCTGTAAACACGTATTCTTGTCTTTTTACTAAAAAAAAATTGCAGTAAACCCTTGAAGTCTATTGTTTCCTGCTATTCCATTGTGTTGCTAACCACATTCCTGTGTTGAATGAGTCCACTGAGGCGTTTTCCCTGAAATTACCCTGACAGCGCCATCTTCAGGAACATGTTGGAACTACTTTTTTCCTCCTCCAAACAAAATTTCACTGCCTCATGATTGTTCTGGTAAAATATCAAATTGCTCTGATGGGTAGTTTTAAAATTATAGTGTTTTGAAATGGTAACTTTAATTATAATCACCCTGTATTGTATATATCAGCACCGTTATTGCTTTATGATTCATAAATAAATATGCTTCAAAGAATCATTTCCCTTAAGGTTATCTAAATTACTTCTCATTTTCTGAAAGATGAACAATTTTTCAATTCTACCTTTTCTAATTTTATTTAACAAGCTCTCATTCTTTTTCACATCCTGCAAAGTTTGAGAGCATCGTATGTTATTTATAAAATAATTGAATGGTCACCGGTTCATTATAAAAGTCTTGGAAGTATTTTTATTTTCAAGTATGCGAAATTTTCAAACTAAAAATATTATTAAGTCTTAATTTACTTCTAGGATTAAACTACAAAACTATAAATATGTCTACTAAACTCTGTCTGGGGAATTAAGGCAATTTAGAGTTAGGTCTCTTTATTTTTCTTAAACCAATGTTTTATTATACAGTATTTTGTTACATTACACACTGAAATGAACTCGATAATTTCAATAAAGCTAATGATTCTATTTAGCAGAAACGTTTATGGGTGGCATATTTTAGTTAAAGTATTATACACTATAATTCTAAGTTTTTAGAAATTGAACTGTTATGTGATTATTTTCTCGAACTTTCATATTTCAATTTATTGCAAAAATGTGCAAAATTGTCATTTTTTATTATGTGTGTTCCTCTTACATATTTATATATATACAATGTTAAAAATAATAACTGAACGTTTTAATTTCTATGCAACCTGCATCCATTATTTTACTGGCTCATATGAGATCGATAAAGAGCTTGCGGTATGAGATAATCCCGGGGCGCCTGACAAGAAACAAATTTGAAAATTTCCGCAAGAAAAATATATACTTATAAACAACTATAGCAGTCATACTCTGTATTTAAAAAAAAAAAAAAAAAAAAACAGAAAACATCAATTTTTACAACAGAAAAGCGGTGTTTTCTAAAGTTACAAAAATTTACTATAAAATTAATACATATCATTATGTCAAAAGTAACTTTTATCCTGTAGCCGGATAAATTCTGTATCAAGGGTGCAGACTTCATCGGTATATAAATTTCCTGTTTTGCATTGCAGCAGGATTGTAAAGTATTAAGTAACAGAACGAACCGTTATTCAGTTGCTATGAGGTAAAGTTGTAGCTTGCTGGGCCCACCAGTAGCCGAGTGGTTCTGTGTTCAAAGCTGGTAGATGGGAAGTGTCATATTCGATCCCAGATTGCGCTCATCGACCTAGCCGTTCGGAGTTTTCCGTGCTTTTCTCTGAAACGCACGTAAATACGGGCTGGGACCCCTTAGAACGACCCCCACGGATGGTAGTCCACCCTTAGGCCTAGGACCCTAGCGTAGTCAATCGTCCTTAAACCCTACAACCAACCAATCACGTGGGCTTCTGTACAGCGGACCATGGATCGATTCTGCGTGCTAGAGCAGGAGAATTTTAGGTAATGTAAGTTTTTTTTTTTTTTTTTTTACAGTATAACATACCGGAAAATATACCAATATTTTCTGCATAGTTTTGTTCCGAAAATTTCTGTCACCTATTTATAGTATAAAAGAAGATTTTCAATCAATTCTGTAACTTATTTAGTTTAAAATTACATCCCAATCTACCAAATATATATATATATATATATATAACCAGATAAAACCTGTAAACATTGATACAGATTTTATCTGGCAATTACATCTTTTCTCTGTGCCAACTTGGTGCCAAAGCAGGATTAAGAAGTGTTGAATAACGGAACAAGCTATGTTTTTTGTGGCGGAGATGTAACATCATCATAAAATTACGATGGTCTCGGGTTCGATCCTCGCTGGTTAAACTGGAGAATTTTATATAAAGCGGGGACTTTTATAGTGTGTTTTGCGGAGAAAAAGAACTGTTATGTACAATAATATTCCATATTGATCTGTTAAAGAAATTTTTTGTGAACGCATTTTATGCACAGAATATGAATATTTTTTTGCTGCCAAGAATTTTCTGTTATACAACAAGTTCTTTTTTTTTTTTTTTTTTTTTTAACTATGTATTTATGCGTAACACGAATAAACTGAGACAAAAAATAAATAAAGAAAGAAAATCATGCAAGAAAAAGAAAGGAAAGAAGAAAGACGATGATTTTAGACTTAAGATAAAGATAATAAAAACTACTGAAGAATATGAATCTGGAAAAAAAAAAAAAAAAAAAGATACAGCATATGGAAAAAATACTTTATGCTTATCTTTTAAACTAAAACATATGACGGTAAATCAATAAACTCCCTAACTATACCGGGAGTGCAAACTTCAATCAACCAAAAATAATTAAGCTTTTTATGCCCCCCAATTAAACACATTACTACAAATTATGATATCCTTATTATTATTCTTATAAAAACTCATGAAATTAGTAAACATAAAGTCGGGTGATAAAAATAACGATAAAATATGACTGGAAAATATGCATAAAGTAACTCTCTATAAAAATGTTGCTTAGTTTATAGAGTACTTCTTGCATTTTTACGATCAAATGCTATCAAGCTACTAACAATAAAGCGTGAATGACCAAATCTTTTTTCTTTAAGAAAACAAGATCGTAATATTTTTAGGTTTAATAAAGGACTCAAATAAAAATAATTATAAGAAAAAATTTGATAAAATTGTGGGAAAATGAAAAGCCACTATATGATGTCTGTAATAAAAACTGTTTAAATATTTTTAAAGTATTATTATTATTTTTTAAGTGCAATGGAAAATTTCATGTATTAACTATATTATAGGGAACTTTATGTTACTTTTATTTTAAACGAAAACATATTGTATAAACATTTAATGTTATATTTCTGTGATATGAAAAGTCTCTGGATTCATCGGGGAAAGTAATTTTAATAAATAATAATTCAAAGAAATAATGTGTACTGCATAAATTTGCTTAGGAAAATATACAAGAAAGTTTTAAAATAACCACAACAACATACTAGTTTTTTTTTTTTTTTTTTTTTTTTTAAGAAAAAAACAGTTTAAAGTTTAAACAGGTTTAAATTGTAGTGCAAACTTTTTTTTTTTATATAAAAACGAATTTAAATTCAAACAGTAAGTGATAAAAATAACCTTGAAATATGATTGGAAATGTACATAAAGTAACTAACTGCCTATAACATTCTACTTTGATTATAGAGAACTTCTTGGATTTTTACAACCAAACTCAACGTTCAAGTAATAAAACTTAGATTGCCAAATCTTTTCTATGCACAAAGATCATAACAATTCCTAGAATTAATTAAAAAAATTCAGCTTAAAGTAATTATAACAAAAACATTTTATAAAATTGCAGAAAGTAGAAGATAAAATACCCATTATAAAGCTGGAAATCATAAGACTGTTTAAATAAGTTAAAAGAACAACAGCAACAAAAAATTATAATATCGCCATTATAAATTTTCCATAAAAATATCGTAAAATGTTACATGTTTATTTAATTTTCTGCTTAATTAATCTTTATAATAAATTTATTAGTTAGCTATGGATTTTTAATAAAAAATTAAGTTTTTAAACAAATAAGAAAATAAAATTAAAGCATAATAGACGCATCTCATCACTGATGTCATTTTAAATCATGATGATGGTATTTATTCATTTTTGTCCCACAAACAATTAGACTACAGCCAATCACAGTACAGATTTTTCCCACAAACATAACAAGCACCGCTTCTTGTAAATTCCATTGTATTAAACTATTGTAGGGGAGAGTGGGGTTGAATGGGGCGCAGGGTGAATGGGACAATAGCTAGATTTTTATGTTTTGCAAGCACCAGAAACTTGACATTTATTCTGATATATGGCAGCACTGAGATCATTCATCAAGTGTAGTTTCAGAATTGTGCTATCTATAGAAGGGCAGAAAAAATTTAAGGTGTCTTTTTCAACTGGCAAAGAAAGTTTTTGCTGATTCAATTAGGTAGTAGTTAAGACATTAACTATTTGCTTAAAGTTAATATAACTCTTATAGGGTGAAAAGGCACAATCTTTTATTGTGTTTATGATATTCAAGAAGAATATTGACAATTGTTCATTAAGCCTATTTCCATTTTTATATGATCATGTGATGGTTAGGATGAATGGGACAGTTTAAATAGGGATGAATGGGGCATTCCCCACTATGTACTAATTTAAAATGTTACACAAGAATTATATTAAAACATAAATTAGCCATATTGATTATCAGGATTCTTAATTTTGTGGACTTAGAAAAAAATAAATTATAAAAATAAATTAATTAATAAATTAATAAAAATTTGATTAAAATCACAATTTCAATGAAGCTAATTAAATAAATACTGGTGATTATTAATGTAATACAGAATAGAATGCTGATTTTCCCGATCAGTCCGAAACAAAGATTTATCTGGATAATTTGTACTCTATTATAATGATTTATCTCTTTCTAGTGTCTTATTTATTTATTTATTTTTAGATTAGATCTTATTATATTAAATTATCAAGGCCTAGAGCAATAGGAACTGTGCGAACTAAAGGACTTTTGCCTTTTGATGTTAATTTGAGTCAATACATCAGTTTATGTTAATTTCTGTAAATTCATAGTGTGTAATAAAATCACATAAACCAATTTAACTTTAAAAATTTATTTACTTTCCATATTGTCTTCTTTTCTTTGTTAATTCCAGTCATGTATCTTTCATCCCCATAGGTGGGGATGAATGGGACAATGCACATGCATGTAAAAAAAATATTATTAATTATAAATGATAACTTTTTATTAAATTTAGTATGTTTGTATGTTTATATGTAACTGATTACTGAAGTGTACTTATGAGCCATGTTACAAAATTCTGAATTACATATGGCTAACGTTATCAATAAAAACATGAAAAATGTCCCATTCATCCCCACTCTCCCCTATATTAAATAATCCTTAAAAAAAATCAAAACAAGCTTTGATTTTGTGTTCTTTGAACGTGAAATTTTGAAGAAAAAAAGAGAAATTTCATTATAATTTTTAAAGGAATTAAATGAAAATCTGATGTGATGACCCATGAATCCCTTTTTCACCCGCTGTAATATACAAAACGTTATGAAAACATTCATATTTTCGTGTGTTTCATGTAGTTCGTAAATAAACAAACAGGTTCCAATCCATGAATGTTTCCGAAAAAATACTATTTAAAAAAAAAAAAAAAAAAACTGTTAAAAAAAAAAAAAAGTAAACTATCTAAAATTTATGTCTTCTAAAACTACAGAAATTAGTTTAAAAGTACACCTCAATCTCTCAAAAAACACACATTTTTTCTGTAACCAGATAAAATCTGTAAACATTGATAGAGGTTTCGTCTGGTGGCTATGTACTTTTTCTGTTTTGCATACGGAAATTTGATATCAAAGCAGGATTGAGAAGTACTAATTAGCAAAACAAATGGTGCTTCCTTTGGTTCAGAGGTAATATCGTCGCTTAAAAAGCGGCAGGCTCTGTTCGAGACTGGCTAGCAGATCTGGAGAATTTTACTTAACGCGAGAAAATTTACGGTGTGCATTACGGTAAAAATCTGTTGTGTACGAATGTACTCTGTACCTCTCTGTTATGAAAGTTTTTGTCAACATATTTTTCGCATAGTATACAGATATTTTCTGTCAACATTTCTGCCAGCAATTTTCTGAAACCATTTTTTTTTTTTTTTTTTTTAGTAAAGGCAATAAATCTATTACTCGAACCACAAAAATTTACAATAATAAGCATTATATACGTATTAGATCTAGAATATCGCTTCTTCAGTAACAGTATTTGACAGCCAATTTTAGAATATCTCATTGGCAAATGCACAATTGAGTGTTCAATGGAATGTATTCCAGTCTTTCTTTTTATACTTTTTGGCCAAAATTAGTGAAAAAAGAAAATATCTATTATTTCCAAAAATACTAGTTAACTCTGTTTCAGATTGAAAAAGGTGTTCTAGATTCTCTCAACCTTAAACTACCAGTTTTCACAAATTTGGTCGCAAACTAGCCTACATAGTCAAAAAATAACCACCTACGGTTAAGGCGCACAAAAATTTAATCAGCATTGATTTTCTTAATACAGATTTTACATGCATTTTGCCTCAATTTTAAACAATATAGGCTGAGATATAATCAAATGAAATTACATAGAAAATGGATAACAGAAGCGACACTTGCCAGCCGATATATATCCAAATTAAATCAATATATTTTCTCATAATCTCTATCTCACACATCCAGTTAGGTACATTTATATGTTGTAGAAGCTGAGATATGGTCTTCCCGTACCTGGGGAAAAACTGCAACATAGTAACGTCACCTCTCGTTCGAAATGCATTCGAATTAAATGAGATTAGGTTTATATATACATTGAAAACCTTTTCAAACGTTGAATAGATGAAACCATGAAACATTGAATTAGATGAAACCAGAAAAACACGAATAAAGGTTACGAAAATCAAGCAACCGTAAACTGAAACATGCAAATTCACCTTTTTCAAGGATACAGAATGAATATTGCATGTAAAATAGGTGTTATTTCTGCCTTGCTGCATGCATATTGCTAAACATTTAGAACAAGCTATACTCAATAACATCCAAAAGACAAGGAAAAATTTAATCTCAAAGAATAATATGGGGGAAAAAAACCAAATGAGAATCAAACTTATTTAAATTCAATCAGCAATTTCATAATAATTAAATGTAATACTAATACTAATTAATAAAACTAAAGTTTTACACATGAAAAACCTTGTATATTTATCTTGATCACTCAACAACCATGCGGCTGTATACAGTTAAATTCACAGTTAATTTTGGAATCGTATTAATCAACCGAACGATTAAGTTAATTTTGGAATCGTATTTGTCAACTGAACGATAAAGTTTAGTGATCTGTTTATATATATATATATATATATATATATATATATATATGCAATGGTTGTCTTATACTCAAGTTATGTACATTTGTACATTATACAATCTGAGATATATTCGTCCATAAATGAAAGAAATTACAGTATAAGCAGCGCCACTTGCTAGACGATATCTATTCAGCATCAATTTATATCAAGGTCCAAAAAATTTAAAGTTACGTAGAATACTGTTCCTCATTTGATGATATACAGCGTCCACAAGATTTTGATAACGCTCACATAGACAGACATTTTCTAAAAATTATCAAATCTTGTTCATGAGATCTCAAAACGTATAATACCATCGAAAATCGGAAATTGAAAACTTTCACAAATCCTATACTAAGTATATAGAAGACAGTGATAAGGTCATATAAATAAATAAATGAAAGCGTTTGGATTTTACATATACAAAACCAATATTTCTAATATCACCTTAAAAAAAAAAAAAAAAAAAAAAAACACGACGTGTTTAATCTCATAAAGTAATTACTTTTATTCCGCATATTAAATGCATTAAATTAGAATTTGTTAGTTTTACGATTCACACTACAATAAGTTATAAAAATTTAAATTGTTGTAAAGCATGCGATATGATATACAAATATATAAACAATCAATGAACGTAAACTACCAGTACTTCTTGAAATTTTACGATCAAATGCTTTACGCTCTATATACAGCTATAAAATGTAGATGATCAAGTCTTTTACTTGCATGAAAACAAGTTACAACACTTTTTAGAATTAATAAAAAAAACTTAGATAAAACTAATTACACCAAAAGCATTTGAGGAAAATTTGAGAAAAATGAGAAAATTAAATACCCCTTATAAAAGTGGAAATCGTAAAATTGTTTACAGTTTTCTATTTTGAAATTAAATTATGAAAAGTAAAGCTAATAAAAATTTTATGATGTCGCAGATTTTTGATTTTTAAAAAAAGTAAAAGCAGTTTACGCTGACTTTACTTTATAGCTGAACGTTCGATTAAGTTTTAAATAGTCGTTATTTTAAATAAACATAACAGTTTATTCTAATAGTTTATTACATGTTTCTAAAGATATGAAACTTTTAACATCAAAGACAAAGAAAAGATAAGGATAACTCGATTAAAAATGTTAATTTTCTGTTTCATGAGTGGTATTAAGTGTTTAATATAATTCAGATGAAATACTATTTAAAGCTATACAATTATATTGGTTTAAAAACTGTTACATAACACAAATTGCTGAGTAAAATTTTAAACTTGAAGAAAATTAAGCAAATTTTGAAACGAAAATTACCTCTAAAAATATAATAATAATATATATTTTTTTTTTAAATCCTATTTTTATTTTTGAAATTATTTATTTAATTTTTTAGCATTTTGTATCCGAAAATCTTATATTTTTAAATATCGGTTACATTTAAAATATTAAAGAAATAATCGACTGCAATAAGAAATTACAATTTCTTTATACACAAGGTATGCACTAAAATTCATTCATACCCTTTTAACTGTTGAATAGCATATACAGATATAGTGATAAAAGTTGCGCCTAGGTATGGTAAAATGGCTATGCACTTCTATATAAAAGACAGATTACAGCGTCACTTGGCAGAAATTGTCGAAGTTAGCATTCCTATCTCGAAAGTAGCCCACCGATGGAAAACAAGACAAAAGTGATAAACAAACTCGCTAACTTCCTTTCGAATCCTCCAAAGCGTATAGATTTCCATAGCGAACAAACAATGAGACTTTCACATCTATATACAGATAGATTAGAGAGTGTTTCAGTTAAATTTGCTTTATGAATTTACCATTTTTATTTTAGTGCAATAAGAATCACATTTAAATGACAGGTCATTTGCTTATCATAGTCATTAAAATGGTCTTTAATAAGGGTAAGGTGGGTAAGTGGGCCATTGGGGTAAGTGGGCCACCCCCCCTGGCATTTCCCCAGTTATTGACTCAAAAAAAATCTGTTATAATATTTTTATGTACCTACCCCAATAGATGTAGAAAACATTATGGCATCGTTTTCATTTATGTGTGTGATAAGTTACAAGTCTTTTTGTGACGATTTTTAAATTTGCAGTCCTATCGTAATTCGCGCCATCGTACTAATTATTTTTTTTCTTTCAAACCGTTCATGATACAAACCAAAACTTTATATACTTTGAAAGTGTATAAAACACAGAATCTTTTGTAGTATCGTGTACTCATGACGTTAATAAGGTTGAAAAACAAATTGGGGGATCCACTTGCCCCGCGTTTGGGCTAAGTGGGCCACCACAATGGCGGGGTAAGTGGGCCATCCACCCCAACTCTTTAATATAGTTAAAAAATAGTCATATGCACTGATTTATGTGGTTTACCTCTGGATGACTCCACCCGTAGTGATTCAAGTTCCGAAGATGAACTATCAGTTATCACCCACTACCACAGAACTTAAAAATGGGGATTATGGCCTTGTCCAATTTGAAGGCAAAACAAAAAAGAAATATTATGTTGGCTTGGTATTAAATGACAGTCCAAACGATGAAGGTACAATTGTCATGTAATACATGCACAAAGACACAACTATACGTAATAACGTTTTCCCCCCTGAAACTAATGGTATTCATGATGACAAGGGCTACAAGATGTTTTGCTGAAACTAAATGAACCAACACTTTCCAAGAGACTTTCAAAATACATGTTTACCAACGATTCATCAAGATATAATGTTCACTAGCATGCAACACTGCCATAGGCTAGTTTAAACTTTGTAGGCCTAAACTTTTAGGCTACTCTACATGCAAAAGTAAAAAGTTGTAAAATTGACATTTGTTTCTTTTAGCAGGCTTGTGTGCCAGAAAAAGTTTCTATGGGTGAACTAATGGAGATACTTCAGTGATTTTTTTTTCAAAGATTCAGAAAATCATGTAGATTGTCCCACTTGCCCCACCAAATCTCTACCAGTTATGTGTAAAAATATATTCAGGGGGTGGCACACTTACCCCACCTTGCGGGGCAAGTGGGTCACCCCGATGACCCAAAATAATTTTCTTTTTTAATTCATCATTTGCCAATTTGGTTAGAGGTTGCCATGGGTACAGTAACAACATATGAGAGAATGAACCACAAAAAAAAATTAAGTTGTTAGGCCTATTACAACCGGTGCTATGTTAAGCTAAAGTTGAATTATGCCGAAAAGGGGTCCCACTTACCCCACCTTACCCTATACAGATATAAACAGAAAATTATTTTTGCAAGCAGTACAAAAATGAAGTAGAATTGAGCAAAAAATTAAAAGTGTAAGAACACGTGTTTCCAAAACACCGTCTTTGATTAATTAAGAGTTTACTAAATAATAATTATATAAAGGTTTCATAATTCATATTGGTCAACTAGTCTCTTAATAATCATTAATAAAAGATCTCTTTAATAATGTTTAGTCAAACATTTCTTGTAATTAATGATTAATGTATATATTTATATACTGAAATAACGACTTGTCAAAGATCATTTTAATAAAGATTAATCAAAGCTTCCTAAGCTCAATTAGCCAGCTTGGGTATAAATTAAAGTAGGAAATTTTGTATTGATATTTGTTAGGAAAATGTATGATTTGTGTATAAGTAAATCGGATGGTGTAAGCTTTGTAACAAAAATTAAAAGAAAAGATTAGAGATTCAGACGAAACAAGATCTTTGCAATATAACTAAAATAAATTGTATTTTTTTTTATGCTAGAGTCTGTCAATTAGGAAAACATGTCACAGACATTTTTTTTTAATTATTATTATTTATTTATTCATTTATTTTTAAGCAACTTCGAAGTGCTTTTTCATTTTTTTCTTCCGAATTGTAGTACAGTCGGTAACAAAAGTGTCCGAACCAGGGCCTGATTACCCAAAAGGCTCGGGAAGCACAAGCTTCCCCTCTAAAATTTAAGAGGGGCACTGACTAAAAATAGGGTCTTGAATTTTCTGTTTTATTTTTTTATACTGAGATTGAATTTTTCTGAGAAAATTTGCGTAAAGCAAGATAAAATACTCACTATGTCGGAAAAATCTATTATTTAACCTCAAAAATCTTAATGTTCCTAATTAATAAGTTATACGATTTTAATGTTGTGTGTAGAAACCACCCAGATATATGAATGAAAAAAAAAAAAACTATAAACACACACTAATTTTTGGTCTATATAGCTTTTTTATATTATAATATGTAATAGGAAAACAAGATTTTCTGAAATGAAAGAGGGCCCCGAAATGATACTGAGCTTCCCCTAGCTTCAAAGCTTAATCGGGCCCTGGTCCGAACACTAGCAAATATTCCTCTATGAAAAAAGTACGCCTAATACTGTTTTGCTAAATAAATCCTTGTCGAATCCTGTTCTTAGACTGACTAAGAACAGGATTCGTCAAGTATTTATTTAACAAAACAGTATTAAGAGTACATTTTTTATATAGGAATTTTTGCTAGTGTTCGGACACTTTTGTTACCGACTGTACAGTGAAGGGTCGATAATGCGGAAACCTGTAATCCGGCAGCACCTGTAATTCGATACTGGTGATCAATTTTTTTATTATTATTATTTCATATATTTTTTTTCCTCTCTGTAGTTCGTAATACTCAACGGGTTACTCGCAGATGACCTTAGAACAGCACACTTGCAAACTTTTATGGGTCGTCAGTAAAGTTTACGGATTTTTATTTAATTTTAGAGATTTATGGATTGATGTGAATTTTCTAATGTGCTTGCTTAAAAAGACTTTAGCATAAGAAAATAAATCATTTTACACAGGAAACACAAATTATAAGAATCGAATTACGTTACTAACGTGCTCAAATGCAGTAGAAACACGCAAGCTAAAAATTCTTGTGGTAGACAAGAGTAAAAAACCACGTGCCTTCGCAGGAGTGAAGGTGTTTTCTAACACTCTTTTAATTGTTTAAGTTTCTAATGGAGTTATACATTAGGGTAGTATACATTAAAAAAAAATTTTTTTAAGAAATATTTCTTTGCATGTTGTGATTGTTAGACGATTTTGATACATTTTCGGAACACCTATAATCCGGAAAATTCACTAATCTGGCAACATCTATTTTCCGCTGATGTCGAATTTTATCGATGCTTCACTCAGTGATGCCAGATGGTCGAAAATTATTTCCCCAAACAGGTCTTCAAATTTCCTCAAATCAGGGTTTCCTGTTTTTTTTTTTTTATCGAAAAAATCCCCAACTCGATTTCTACTAAAAAGGGAAAATAAAAATTTTTTCAAAAAAAAAATATATATATATCAAGCACATTTTTCTATGATTTAAGCTCAGATTTTTCCCCAAATGAAGGCAATTTTTGAAAAAAAAAAAATCCCCAAATAACAATAAAGCTATTGAAAGTCTCTAATCGTAGGGATAATTCATTACGTTGCCAACATTGACAGAAAATTGAAGAACTCCCAGATTTGTCCCCAAAAATTTTAGAATTCCCTAAAAAAGTCCCCACAAACATTTGGTCCCCAAAATTGTCCCCAGAAACCTCAAAAATCCCCCAAAATGGGGACAAAATCCCCAATCTGGCATCACTGGCTTCACTGAGCTTTCTAGCAACCGAATCGTTAGCGCTCTAGTGCTTGATGTCGGGTTCGTTTCCCGATAAGGGCAGGAATGTTTGTAATTATTCGGAATCCCCTTTAAGGCATGGCTTCCGACCTAATGAGCTTTAATGTGTTGAAAATAACCATAGAGTAACAACCTAAATTTGTTTTGTTACAGAGGTTTTTACTTTTGGTGTAAAGTTTTTGTTGTATTTTCGTGGGGAAAACTTGCGTAAATTATACATTTTTTAAATAATTTTCTGTTTATAGTAATAGCAATAATAATAATTAAACATTAAGATATTTTATAGTTGAATTGGAGACTGAATTGACAAACTTAATAAATAAACTCAAAATGTTGAGCCGATTTATTCAGTTTTAACAGGATATTCATCAAAACAAGGTATATATTTTTTATGATAAAAACGATTCTATAATAATAATAATAATAATAATAATAACGATAATTTGATTTATATTTGAATCCTAGACTAAATTGTCAAAAACTGAAAAAATAAATCCAAAATTTTCAAAATTTATAATTTGTATTTGGCGGATTGAATCGGTTATACCAGGATATTCATTAAATCATATTTTACAGTTTTTAAATAACATTTTTTAGTATTAAACTATTTAAAAAAAAAAAAAAAAAAAAAAACTTTCCTATTTTCTTTTGTTTTAAGCATATCAATGAATTAAGGTTTAAATTAAATAAATCAAGAACAAAAATTTTAATTATTATTATTATTATTATTTTTTTTTTTTTTTTTTTTAATAATAATTGGAAATAATATAACTTTTTTCAAAAATCTGTTATTCGTAATATCTTTTCATATATAAAATTTATATCTTCTTAGACAATTTAACAAAACAAATAATGGAATAAATTTTATTTCTTTATTTTTACATGAAAAAGTTCACATTTTCAAACAATACCTTTTTTCCCCCCCTTTAAATATATGCCCGCATTTATAAGAGAAGTTTTGGTTAGCATTAACTAGAAAAAATTACTTTTTTAGAAATTTATTTTATAACGTAATACACTTTTTAAGAATAATCAGTAATTGAAATCAATTTACAAAAATAATGTAACTGCCTCAATTCAGAGAAATTTTTTAATTAAGCATAAAAACTAATAATAACATCTAATTAAAGATAATAGTTAAATCATTTTTAATTAAAACATAAAAAAAAAAAAACCTTTTTTTTAACTTAGCAGTATTTTTTAGTTGAATTACGAGAGCAGTTTTTTTTTTTTTTTTTTTCTAGACAGTTACAAAAAAAAGCACGCTTTTTCCTAAACAAAGAAATTAACTCTGAACTTTATTAACATTTGTATGTTAATTCGGATAGAAAAAAAAAAGAACAATATTTCACGTTTATTATTGTTTTCCTTTTCAGATAAGAACAAATTCTTTTTAAAATGTAAATATAAAGTTAACAAAATATTTAGTTTCACTTTTTATTGTTTAAGATATTTTACTAAATATATTAAATTACATAAAATTTATGTGTTCTAGTTGTAAGTTTAAGAGTTTTTTTGAATAACTTTGGTGCTGTGAACGTTCCCTATTCATACTATGCTATGATACAAACATATTTAAGATTTTATAATCATTGTTGAAGCCTAGCTTGCTTGCTGAGAGGCACTTTTTACCATGTTTTTATTAACTTTGATTCTTGTTTGTTTGTTTGTCCAGTACAAATCTTGCAATCGATTTTTAACTAACTTCCCTTCTAGCTAGGCATTTGAAACTTTCAGAATAACTCACAACACGGTGACAATACATTTTTTTAATACTTTTAGTCAACTGTTTCTGGTCCCTACTGTCTTCGGCAGCGTTTATATGATTCAACAGAAAATTCATTTAACTAACTTCCCGACCAGCTAGACATTTGAAACTTTCATAATAGTTCAGAACACGGTGAAAATGCATTTTTTTAATACTTTTAGCCAACTGTTTTGGGTTCCTGCTGCCTTCGGCAGCGTTACCAGTACAAAGCTTGCAATCGACTTTTAACTAACTTCCCGACTACCTAGCTTGCCATTTGAAACTTTTATAATAGCTCAAAACACAAAAACAATGAATTTTTTTAATATTTTTAGCCAATTGTTCCGGGTTCCCGCTGCCTTCGGTAGCGTTTATATGATTCAACAGAAAAATTAAAAACATGGTACATAAAAAGTTCTTTTTATCTTGTAATTATTAGTGCTTCAAAATGAGTTCAGGCCACACTGTTTTTCGTTCTCTCTCTCTCTCTCTCTCTCTCTCTCTCTTTTTAAAAAAATTCAACTTATATTCTTATATTCTGTGTAAACTAAATTTAATTTAGTACGACATGACTTATTTTAATCTATTCTTCCACATAAAGGCATGCAGTAGCTACGTTTCATTCCTCAGCACCGGTTACTATATCCATTTCTTAAAATTACTTTGGTATAACCATAGAAAAAAAATAAAGGAAGAAGCAGCGTATTTGTTTTGGTTTCGGTTTGTAAAATCCAGGAATGCCGGGTATAGGGTTGTAACAATGCTTCAATCTGATTGGTTGGCGAGATTTTTGAATCGTCTCGTCTTTCTGTCAATCAGTCAGCGAGGCAGCCCCCACAACAAACAGCGATGAATGCGCCAAGGATGAGTGCCCTCTACTTCAAGGTTTTGAGCAGCCAGAGCAGCTTTCGCTGGTAATTCACTAGAAAGGGTTTTAAGCATTAGAGTATTGATGTGCTCCTTCTTCCTTTATTATTATTCTATGGTTTTCTATGGGTATAACTTTAGCATAGGAGCCAAATGGCGATTTTTATATTTTTGTTGTCATTTTGGCGATGAATTAAAAGAGGTATCTCAATTGCATACGTAAACATATTGACGAGGAACGAGTGAGCTATTTCAGTAGTTAATTTCAAATTTCGAATATTTGTTTTTAATATCCAGAAGATAAAGCGAACAAATATTCAGAAGCCATTATACTAAGACTCTATTGACACACTTTTAACAGTTCTGATTCAAGGAACTCCAAAGGGTTTAAATATAATAAAAACTCAGTTTCGAAAATTTGGCCCAAAGACAATACTTTCTCTGTCATATATATTGGTAAAAGAAATTAAAATAAATAAATAAATGTACTTCAAGAACAAATTTAAAAATCTTTAAAATTAGAATATTTAATTTTATTTCTTCATTCATCTTGCTAAATTAAAGGGTGGAGGATTTCTAATAAATTTTGGCATTAAATATATTATTTAAAAATTACGATACTAAGACTCCATTGACACATTTTTAATAGTTTATTCTCTTGGGGGGGGGGGGGGGTTCGAATCCTTCACGAATCGTGAATGAAGTGGAAAGAAGGGTCTCGCTTCGCGGAAGAGAGGTTTTGGCGCTAGCTACGAAAATTCGCCAGGTTGGGATGTATGCGCCAACATAATGGAGATACGCTTCCCGTCTTGCTGAATAATATGAGACTTTAAGCATAAGTTTCAATACAAAAAAGTTAATGTAATTTTTCAAATTCTTTAAGAAATTATGCATTTTATTTGTAGTAGATTAAATTTTTGCAGCAGAAATCTGTAGCCAAAGCGCTTGTGATCGCTTTATCTCTAGCAGCCGAATTTGTGCTTTAGGTCTGGGTTGACCAATCAGATAAGCCCCTATCGAATCATTTTGACAAAATTTAATCGCAACTGGTCCACGTTAGAAAAATATATTAAAAACATATTTTCGAAATTTTATACAAACCTCATTATTTTTCGTTTTTTTTTTTTTTTTTTTTTTTTTTTTTTTCCACTTTAACTAAACCCTAATCGGTCGTACTGATCGATTAAGAGATAACAGCTATGGATTGAAAAACGCAATTTAATTGAAAAAAAAAAAATAATTTTGAATAAGTTTTAATTCAAATTAAACTTATTATAATTAAATCAGCTGCCATACTTACAAAATCTCCATACAAAAAATTTATTCCTAAGTTTGAAAACTTTACAATATGCACACATTCGGATAAAATACAAATACATTTAAATAACATTGTTTTAGCTAGAAATAATTAAATAATTAATATGTTACATATCTGCACAAAATAACTAATTTTTCTCCTTTATTTAAATAATAGTAAAGGAATTATTTAAAAAAAAAAATATTTTTATTGAAGATTATTTTAATTATAATTATTTCTATTAAGTTAAGTAGTTTCAAAAATGTTAATTTATTAAATATACGTTTTTACTACTAGTAATAATTAAAGAACTAGTTAATAGTTAATGATGTTAAAATATTCACATTAAATTATTCCCATTTAAGATAAATCGTCTGATGGAAATTTTATGAAAACATTGTTATAGTTTAAGCTTTTTTAAAGAAGTAACTAAAAAACTAATAAAATATATCCTTTATTTATTTTCTGAATTAGATGTTTCATTGTTAGAATTTTACTATATTTTTAAAGAATTATAAATGAATTTTGATTCATTTAATCAAAAATTATTCGTATAATAATTTTAATGATAGTTAAAATTAAAAACTACTGAAAGTTTAAAATTTGTAATGACTTTCACGTGTAAACATATTAAAAAAAAGGTATAAAATCACTTTTAAATACGTATATAAATTTTTTTTATTAAAATCAAACACAAAGCTTTTCACTATTATTAAAATAGCATCTTCATGTGTTGTTAATTAACAGCAAAGTAGACAGCATTATATACTGGAGAAGTTCAATACAGTTACAGTTAAAAAATAAGTCTTTAAAAATCACGAGTCCTTTAAGATCACTTGCCGTCACACTAGGGTTACACAGCAAGTCCTGTAGAAAACGTTGACACATAAAAAGTTTTCAGCATACAGGAACAATCTTGTAGTGTAGCCACGTACTTTTAGAAAAAAGAAGGTCCAGTTCACAAAAAGTCGCCCCAGAACTACATGGCAAAGAAACACTTGTAGAAGCACATACAAATTCCCGAGCAGGAAGATTAGAAGTCTCGATAACAGCCGTCAACGAAGTTAAAAAGTCAAATGCAGCCATGAGGCAAGGTTAAGGTCCAGAAAGGTCACATTGGCTTTACATGTCGATATTACCCGAAGAAACCAAAACTTAAAGGCATACAATAGAAACTCGTTGTATGGGTTTTACGTCGCACTAGTGCTGCGCAGATGGGCAATTGGCGAAGGTCTGGGACACACCCCTAGATGTGGTCCGGAGACATACCATCACAATTTCGATCCTCCACGGAAGGGATGGCTCTCCCGCTTCGGTGACCCCCCAGAGGTATAATTTTTGATGGGAACATGGAGGACATTGCGGCCACGACAGATTTTACGTGCACCAGCCACCATTAGTGTACACGACGGTCTTTGTCCGGCTCGAGTACCGAACCCGCAATCTTCCAATTACGAGGCCGGCGCTCTACCGACTGGGCTACCGCGGCCCCAGGAAGATTAGAAGTCTCGATAACAGCCGTCAACGAAGTTAAAAAGTCAAATGCAGCCATGAGGCAAGGTTAAGGTCCAGAAAGGTCACATTGGCTTTACATGTCGATATTACTCGAAGAAACCAAAACTTAAAGGCATACAATAGAAACTCGAAAAATGGATTTCAACAAAAACTTCAGTAATCTCATAAGCACAACGTGGGCCATATTTTATGTAGAGATGCAGCATCCTTAAAGTTAATAACTCTATTGTGTTTAATAATATTTATTGCTTCTGTCAATAGAAGGTTTTGAAAGTCACGAGGGGCCGAAATTACTTCGGCCTGGGACCACAGCGGAATAGCACAAAGGAAGACTTATTTTTTAACTGTAACTGTATTGAACTTCTCCAGTATATAATTCTGTCTAATCTGCTGTTAATTAACAACACCTGAAGACGCTATTTTAATACTTGCGAAAAGCTTTGTGTTTGATTTTAATAATAAAAAAAAATTATATACGTGTTTTAAAAGTGATTTTATAATTTTTTTTTTTAAGATGTTAAAAAATATATAGATTTTTAATTAAGTGCATTTTATATAAATAAAAATGGTAATAATAAAAAGCCTTCAATATTAATAAAACACTTAATTTTAAAACTTTAATTTCAATTTTACTTTTGTCTATATTCAATAACTAAAACATAAGAGTATTGAATCGGTTAAAACTTTCCTCTTCTGGTTTTCAATAAATTTACACGTTTTGAGAAAACCAGAATATATTTTAATCTTTTTTAGAAAACCTTCATTGGTTATTACTATTATAAATAATTTTCTTTTACTTCACAAGGACAGGTAAAAATTAACCCCAATTATGTGCATTTATACGAACTGCCATACTAAAATTATGAAAGAACAAGAGTACAGCGAAACCTATTGAGTGATACGCACCAATTTATGTTAAGGTTGAAACTTAATGTAATTGTTCGTGAAGTTCTGTGTGTTATTTCTTGATCTAGAGCTGCCACAGAATTTTAGTCATACACAGACAGACGTTCATTTTCTAAAAATGCTTAAATTGTATTCAGAACCTCTCAAAATTGGTAAATCCATTGAAAACCGGAAGTTGAATTTTTCTATGAGTCCAATACAATCTTCTATTAAGTATAGAAAAAAGTAAAAACAAAATTAAACATTTATTTAGTAATCATTACCGATTTATTTCAACCTACCAAAATAATGCTATTTTTTCTCTCTCTCTCTCTTTTTTCTTTTTTTCTAAAAAAACAAATGACAGATTTTTATTATTAAAATATTATGAAATGTTGTTGTTGTTAATAATGCCAGTCGGAAACTCCGAGACTAGTGGTGAAACTACCCCAATTAAGGCGAAAGGGGAGTGTCTTCCATATTTGAAGAGTACCGCAAGCAGGCCCTGATTACCCAAAAGGCACGAGAAGCATGTGCTTCCCCTGGAAAATTTTGAAAAGGCCCCAAATTAAGCAAAAAAAAAAAAAAAAAAAAAAAAAATGGGCCCTGAATTGTAAGCTGTGGTCTAAAAGCATTGTCTGATTATAAAACGTCACAGTCCTACCTGACTGCACAACTATCATTTCTAGATTATATAGGATATATGCTAATAAAGCTTTTACACATTCATTTATAATGGAATAATTTCATATATTGTGGTGAATATAGGCTTTCACCAGTTTATATCTTGGTATAAAAATCAAGTGAATTTGCTTGTCTATGTTTTAAGCGAATTTACTTGTCCTCAATTCCAGGTAACTACAAAATTTATAAATTTTTCGAGATGTTTGTATGAGTCTTTAGAGCAAGAAGTCAGTGGGGGCCCCCAAATGGAGTTGAGCTTCCCCTCAATTGTAAGATTAATCGGGCATTGACCACAAGCGAGGAAGCATAACTACAGCTTGACAAACTAGCAAAAAATAACAGCACAGAGCTCGTAATTTTGATTCAGATCAGGGCTGAGTAATCTCTGATCCAGTACCTCCAGAAGTATAATTTTGAGTTAGTGTATAGTGTACACGACGGTCTTCGGCCGGCTCGAGTATGGAACCTACAATATTCCAAATACGAGTACTGTGCTCTTACCAACCAGGTTGTCGCGGCTTTAATATTATGAAACGAATAGCAATAACAAAAATAATTATATTTGTTAAATTCACATTAAACTAATTTTGTAAAACTTAAGACAACTAAACAGAACGTTTAATTTCTTTTTCAATCATGTAATTAAATACTTTTTATCTATTTTGAAACATTAACTTACTCTTTCATTTAAAGTTTAAAAAAAAAGTTTTTATAATGCAAATATATTTAATGAATTTTCAATATCTAAAATAAATACTTTTTAATAAGTCAAAAGTCTTAAAAGATTAGCATAGAAAAAAAAGAGTAAACTGAAAATAGGATATGCAAATAAAAGAATTAAAGAAAGTATTCTAAAAAAAAAAAAAAAAAAAAATCTAATAATACTATATTCATCAAATGTTCATTAAAATGTAATTAGGAGATTAAATAAAACTATAATTAAAGTGATCGCAAAAATAATACATTAAAAGTTTTTAATTAATATTTGCTTAGTAGGATTTATTTAAAAAAAATGAGATTGTCTTGTTCATTTTTTTTTTAAACAACAACAATAATAATAATAATAATTAGCTAGCTTTAGAAATTTTATTTAATTTCACAGTTAATACGCTAATCATATAATTTTTCTCTTGTAAAATATACTTTATTTCATCATCAGATGAATTGAATTTAATATGCGATAGTATTATTGAAATTCATTTAATTATATCTAAAACGTAATGAAGCTTTAAAATTAAATCGAAAGCAAAGCCTTTCTAAATTAAAGATTTAAATTTTTTTTCTTTAATTTATTTTCGGTGCCTGATTAAATTGTTTGAGTAAGAAATTTGATTGCACTGAGAAAAAAAAAAAAAAAAAAAAGTATACAACCTCCTTCATCTACAAGGAATAAGGGGTCATTTTCTAAATCCCTAAACTAGAAATATAGATTTCCGAGCTATGCGTATAAGGCACGCTAATAAACTGAATAGACGAAATTATCAAGAATTTCTATACATTTCTAGATGGTAAAACAATATTCTGAATCCTTGGTATTGCGAGAAATTCTCGCTTGATTTTATAGAATTTGGTAATAAACTAAGATTATAGTTGCTAAAACTCGCCTATTGTATTCGCATTTATTTCCAGAGATTTTTAAATAAGTTTGCCTTCGAGAGTATAGGCAAACGCTCTAGAATTCTAATAGGGGTTTCTAGAACTCGCTTTAAAAGGGGAGCAGAATTTGCAAGAATGACAGGGAACTATTTTTTCTAGAGCCACAATTTAGATTCTAGATGTCAGTTACAGAATTTTTTCTCGGTGTGAGATCAAACTGGAATATCACGAATTTTACAATGTGGTATTTACATGAAAGATCTTTAAGTTTTTATACATTCATATGTTATTGAACATAATTTTATATGTTATAGAAAGATTTTCATAATTTATATAACTCCAATAATAACCGTTTACATTTCTACAAAAATTAGATATTAGTATAACTACTATACATATGTTTTAGAAAAGCCAAATACGTTTAAAAGTATATAAGGCGAAACATTCTATTCTAATTTTAATTATAAACTGTGATTACTCATTAATATTTATTTTAAAATGATACAACTTGAATTACTTGGTATTACCTGGACACATATAGAAGGGGAAGAGTGTTCCAATAAGTATAAAAGAGACATATAAATTTAATAATAGAAAAGTTAAAAATGGTTTTGTTTTATTATATTTGTTTCATTTCATTTTTATGATTTGTTTTTATTTGATTTAAAGGATTAGTTTTTTTTTTTTTTTTTAGGACTGAGGGTCTATTAGTCTCAATCTGGGATTTTTGCGTTGTGGATTTCGATAGTTGGACATTTGTCAAAATCTAAAATTTATCGAAAATATAATTGAATAATTTGAAAGCGATGTTATAATTTGAAAAAAAAAAAAAAAAAAAAAAAAAAACTAACAGCCCTCCATCCTAAACTAAATTCTGCTTTTGCCAGAATTTCACCAAAATCTTTTATTATTTTTATTATTATTGAAAGAAAAAGAAAAGAAAATTAATAATAATCAGTATCGTTACAAGCGATATCGAAAAAGTTTTTTTTTAATAATTTTGAATTAGGAAATAAAAAGTGCGCGTGAAATAATATGAAATAAAAATAACTAGAAAAATGAATTTAATGTTTCTGTTTTTCGGGGGCTGCTCATGCATATAAAAAATGCGTATTAAAACGAGTCGAAGAAGGAAGCGAAATAAGTATTGAGTTATATCACGATAAATACGATATATAATAGGATACGATATATTAGACCTATCGTCCAGGGTCAGTAGGCATTTTCGTTGAAAGAAATAGTTTGTTCGTTCGGTGCAACTTGCACATGAGTCCCGTGAGGTACAACTTTCACATTAGTCCCTTGAGGTACAACTTTCACTCTTTAGTCCCGTCAGGTACAACTTGCACATTAGTCCCCTTTAAATATTTTACTTATTTTCATATTTTAATTAATTCTAAAATATCTAATCAAAACTTCGTCACAAATAAGGTACCAAATGAAAGGTACCATATTTGTAACGAAGTAACCTTAGGTACCTTATTTGTAACCTTAATTTTTTTTTTTTTTTTTTTTGTTCATATACTTTTAGATGTGTGAGTGAGATGCGGAAAATCTCTTTTTTGCCTTTTTATAGAAAACATCCAGGGGCTTAATTAAAAGAGTTGAGTAATTTTTTTTTAATCGCGGGGACTCTAATCTGTATTCTGTTTCTTGCGTAATGATTGTATACATGTGTTTTCTAAACGTACATGATACTGTCCAGTCAGTGATACCAGATTGGGGATTTTGTCCCCATTTTGGGGATTTTTGAGGCTTCTGGGGACAATGTTGTGGACCAAATGTTTGTGGGGACTTTTTAGGGGAATTCTAAAATTTTTGGGGACAAATCTGGAGAGTTCTGCAACTTTCTGTCAATGTTGGCAACGCAATGATTTATCCCTACGACCAGGGATTTTCAATAGCTTTACTGTTATTTGGGGATGTTTTTCAAAATTTGCCTTCATTTGGGGAAAAATCTGAGCTTAAATTCACTTTAATCTGCTTGATATTTTTTTTTGAAAAAAATTTTATTTTTCCTTTTTAGTAGAAATCAAGTTGGGGATTTTTTCGAAAAAAAACCCTGATTTGGGGAAATTTGAAGACCTGTTTGGGGAAATAATTTTCGACCATCTGGCATCACTGTGTCCAGTTACGGTTAGATAAAAAAAAAAATAAGTAATTGTCCCTTGTTGTAGGCACTATGCAATTCTTATTATTTTATTGTCGACGTGTTTCCTTTTAAAACTAGAGTAACAAGTGTTTGTAAACAGAAATGTACTTCAAATTTCATAATATAGCTATATTTTAAGAAATATGAACTCTATACAATATTAAAAATATTAAAACTCCAAAATTGTAACTGCCCACCAGCGGCCGAGCGGTTCTGCGCTCAAAGCTGGTAGATGGGAGGTGCCGGGTTCGATCCCAGGTCGCGCTCATCGACCTAGCCGTTCGGAGTTTTCCGTGGTTTCCTCCGAAACTTGCGTAAATACGGGCTAGGACCCCTTAGAAAGACCCCCACGGAGGGCATTCCCCCTCTAGGCCTAGGACACATCAGGAGTCAATCGGCCTTAAATCCTACAACCAACCAACCAAAATTGTAACTTAAGGGAGTCCGGGACACCAAATTTTTGTTTTTATTATTTACTGATGAATTGCTGTAATTATTTTTTTGAAATTGAAGCATTTTTGACGATGAAGTTGAGCAAGAAAAAATCTTTCAAAAAAAATTTTTTTAATTAAAAATTAAAAATTTTTCATAAATTTAAAATTTGTTGTATCTCATGAACTAATGTTTCAATTTACAAACTTTTTTGACCTTTATATACAAAAAAAGATTTGTCTTCAGGATTTCTGATTATAATAGTAAATTTTTTAAACATTAATTTTAATTTGAATAAAGTACTTATTTCATGCATAACTTTTGGATTACCAAAAAAGTTTTGCTCCTAATTAAAAATCCCGAAAACAAATTGAAGATAAATCTTTTCTATATAAAAGAGTGAAAAAAGTTTGTAAATTGAACCATTAGTTCATGAGATATAACAAATTTTAAATTTATCAAAAAATTTAATTTTTAATTTTTTTAATTTTATTTAAATTTTTAAAATATTATTTTAAAAAAAATTTAAGATTCTTTCTTGCTCAACTTCATCGTCAAAAAAGCCTCAATTTCAGAAAAAATAATTACAGCAATTCATCAATAAATAATAAAAACAAAAATTTGGTGTCCCAGACCCCCTTAAAAAATCATAAATAGTTATATTTTCCCACAGATCTTTAAATTAGAGATAATAATTCAACAAGCCGAAAATCGCAAACGAGTGTCAACCTAGTGACACAGAAAAAAAATAACACTTCTTTTTGCCAATTTTTCGAAAAAAAAAAAAACATGCAAAGGTTGTAGTTTTTTCGATTTGACAAATGGTGTTGATGAAGCTGTATTCTTATTTTTAAGTATACACGTATATATACAATTTTGTTTTTACAGATTTTGATTTGTTTTAGTTTTTACAGGAAGCATGCATCCGAAAATTTTGTATTTAATATATACATATGTATGTGTGTGTGTGCTCTTAATTTGATTTAAAAAAAAAAAAAAAAGTTTTCAAGATAATTCTGGTATAAAATAAATCAAATGACAAAAATTGTTGTAATTTTTTTTCCCCTCTTAATAGTACTAAGGTGATAAAATATCCCATAACGACTAAATTATGAAAAAATATATCTTTAATCAAGAGAAAGAAACATAAGAATATCAAAATGAGAAAAAATAATAATCATAAAAAATAATAAATGTAAGGAAATGAAAAAATATTACAGTAATTTCCTAATTTCATACGATTTTTTTTCCCTAGCTAACGAACGAGCGGCTGGTCAGTTATCTCCGAGCACCTGGAGAGTGAGGACAGGCTTTTTCGCGCGACGTGTTTCTGTGAGTGGTGCAAGCCGAAAATGCAGCGTTCGTTAGAGCAGAGGTACGCGATTAAATTCTGTGTGAAACTCGGTAAATCTGCGACAGAGACGTTTGATATGATCAAGCAGGCTTGCCCAGATGATGCTTTAGCAAGAAGTGGTGTGTTTCGGTGGCACAAGGCCTTTTCGGAGGGCCGGGAAGAGGTCGCCGATGAAGACCGTGCTGGAAGACCTTCGACTTCGACAAACACCGACAATGTGACTCGTGTGCGCAAAGTTTTGAACTCAGACCGTCGACTAAGTATTCGTTTAATTGCCCAGATGTTAAATCTACCAAAATCTGTGATTCATGACATTGTGACGGAGTATTTGAACATGCGCAAGGTGTGCGCAAAGATGGTCCCAAAAGTGCTCAGTGACGACCAGAAATTGCGGCGAGTGGAAGTGTGCCAATAAAATTTGAACATGTGTGAAAGTGACCCCCAATTTTTGAATAACGTAATCACAGGTGACGAGTCATGGATCTTTGAGTATGATCCCGAGACAAAGAGGCAATCTTCCGAGTGGCACACGCCGGCGTCTCCTCGCCCAAAAAAGGGAAGAATGAGCAAATCCAAAGTGAAAACGATGCTCATTGTCTTTTTTGACATCAAAGGCATCGTCCACTATGAATTTGTTCCTCCTGGACAAACCGTCAACGCCAAGTTTTACGTGGAAGTGCTCAAGAGACTCAAACGAAGGGTCAATCGGGTCCGACAAGACATCGCAGCCGACTGGAAGCTGCACCACGACAACGCCCTGGCTCAGACCGCTCTTTCTTGTGAACAGCTACCTGACCAAGTCCGGCATCCCAACGCTTCCGCAGCCACCCTACAGCCCAGATGTGGCCCCCCGGACTTCTTTTTGTTTCCTCGCCTGAAAAGGCCGATGAAAGGCAAGCATTTTGAGACGACAGAGGGGATCCAAGCAGCTTGCACCGCGGCTTTCAAGGCTATTTCGGAGAATGCCTTCCGTGACGCCTTCAATGCTTGGAAATCCGCGCTGGCAGCGCTGCATCGACGCAGAAGGAGCCTATTTTGAAAGTTTTTAAAGAATTCTAACGATTGGCTCAATAAATTTTTTTAAATCGACTCAGTCCAATTACTTTCCGGTCAAACCCTGTATCTAGCTGTCAACCTATGCAATAAGTTTTTTTTTTTTTTTTTTTTAATCTTTCGCACATGCGCAGTTAAAATATTTTTGATAAAAATTTTCATGTTTCATGAGATATTTGTATTCCGATTGCAGTATATTGTTTTAAAAATGTTTCTCTAACTTATCTGAAAGTGAAATAATTTTCGGTAAAAACTCTGTGTATTATAAATAAATAACATACTGATTTATTTAATTTTTTATTTATTACATTTATTTTATTTATTTATTTTTATTTTATTTATTTAGTTTATTATTATTATTATTATTATTATTATTTTATAAAAGCTTGTATCTCCGATATTTAATATGCTATCATCACACAAATTCATCTACAAATTCAACTGGGTCATTAATATATCTTAAATTTACAGTTCATTTCGTTCATTTAACGATACAAGGTGATCACAAACATTATTGAATTTTTTCAATTTGTTACCGGCCTCCTAACTGTTGTCTTAAACCAATCTTCACTGAAAAACATGGGGAAGATCCAGTTCTTTAAACACCCAGTGTTTGAAAACATTTCATCGAGAGATAAGTTTTTAAATTGCAAAAAAAAAACTGATTATTTGCAAATCTTGCTAAACTTTTGAGCAGGAGTGTAGATGAAGTACATATTTTGTTTAGAATAAACAAAGAATTGATAACCAAACATTATTATAATAAAAGGAAATTACATTAATATTTTTGTATCTGTTATGAGTATTAATTTATATTACCATATTTCTATTAACTCCGATTCTTGGTTTGTCCAGTACAAATTTTCCAATCGATTTTTAACTAACTTCCAGACTAGCTAGACATTTCAAACTTTCAGGACAGCTCAGAACACGGTAACAATAAATTCCTTTAATAGTTTTAGTCAACTGTTTTAGGTCCCTACTGCCTTTGGCAGCGTTTATATGGTTCGACAGAAAATTCATTTAGCTAATTTCCCGACTAGCTAGACATTTGAAACTTTTATAATAGCTCAAAACACGATAGCAAAGAATTTTTTTAATACTTTTAACCAATTGTTCCGGGTTCACGCTGCCTTCGGTAGCGTTTATATGATTCAACAGAAAATTTAAAAACTAGGTACATAAAAAGTTCTTTTTATCTTGTAATTATTTTATTATCTGTTTGTACCACTACATACATTTTTTTGTTTGAAGTTTAAATATATTTTACTGAAAAGTCTTTATATTAGTTTAATATTCTTGAAAGAGATATCATTTTTCCTGATCAATATATTTTCTAAAATTAACCGAAACCCCAGTCTCAAACTGTTAAAATGTTCCACCCATGAACTAGTGCCTTCATTTCCATACATTTTTCGTAATCTAATTTTCAGTGTAATTTTATTGATTTCTTATATTAGCTAAAAGTGTTCTGTTTTTTTTTTTTTTTTTTTTTTTTTTTTAATTACTATTATTGATTAACTTCTAGAATGCTGTTTATATTTTATCTCCCATAATTGTCATTAAAAAAATTAATAACGCACTACATTTTTACTTTCTCTTATACTGAATATGGTAGAAAAAGTAATGTCTTGAGGTCTAATTTTTGAAATAATTTTTTACTATAAAGAAATGTTTTGAGGTTCCTTAAAACAGAAGGTATTATATATCGGTTGGTCTAAGTGCCTATGTGTTTATTATCGATATAATTTAAAAATAAGTATCAGTAGGAAGTTTAAGTTCGGAAATTCGGTATTCTAAATCATCATGAGGATGAAACATTTTTCTGAAACTGGACAAAAAATTCCTGTACAGTAACAGAAAAAAAATTTCAAATACATTACGTTCTATGAACAAAAATTCTCCTATGTACACTTTAAAATCGTTAGGATACACTAAATTTAATGAAATTAATTTGGGTTTTCTATATACAAAGATGCATATTTCAGGCAGAATAGAGTAAGGAAAGCATTCATCGTTACTTTACTTTACTTTACAAAAGAATTTGAATATGTTAATGGGGGATGATTGGTTACCACGTCTAATATTTTTCCTGTTGAAGCATCTTGCTTAATTATTTTGCTACGGACCAATTGTTAACTCCTTCTCATTTTATGATGTTTGTTTAAAAACAATTTTATTCTTCTAATAGTATGCTTAATTCAGCATTTCGTTAATAAGAATAATTTTTTAGTATTTCATTGCATTATTTACGTATAACAAGCCCAGTTTAGATAAAATAGACGAATAAAATTGATTTTTATGCTTCAGAAGCGCAAATTTTCGAAACATGTCGATAAGTAAAATTTGCAAAATGATGCATTTATTAATATTATAAAATAATAGAAACCATATTTTTTATATATATATAAAGAATTTCGCAATCAGAAATTTCTGAAATACTGCTGAAAAGCGTAAGCTGTATCGATTTTGAGTCATAGAAGTGTCAATTTTAAAATTGAACTGCCAATCTTATCTTGACTTTACAAAGAAAAAAAAAGAAAAAAAAAAGGTTAGATGCTGAAAAAGAAAAAGAAAAACAAAATAAGAGCAATAATTTATCGAAGATTTTGGTGAGAAAATAAGGAAAACATAAAGAAAATTTCGATGTATATATTAATGGATGATTTTGAACTTTTTTTTTTTTTTTATGAGTTGTATATGTATTTATTAAACCGAATAAGGTAAAATAATAAATGTAATAATAATAATAATAGTAATAATAAAATTAACTATTATTCTGAACTTCGAATTTTTTTAGATATATTAATGATCTATTTTTTTTATTTCCATTACCAGACTACCGTAAGTAATGGAAGTATTGTATTCGGTCCGAAAATTTGATATCGAGTTTTCACCTGATTTACACGTTTTAAGGCCTACTGAGGCCAAAATAGGGGTTTTTGACAACTGGATAGTGTTTGTGTATGTATGTGTGTATCTATGTAGGGAATCTTCTGGCTATCCTATTTCTGGCTATCTATTAAAGATAGATCTACGAAACTTCAGAATTGAGACAGGTCTGATGAACAGATGAATTTTCGAAATTTTGGTGAAAATGGGAAAACCGAAAGTGGGACATCGGAAACCGGAAGTGGGACCGTGTCCATATCTCAAAAACTGCTCTAACGATTTCTTTCAAATTTTCTATATAAACAGATGTCCATTCAAACGATGTAGTTGGTTATAGGAAAATTGATAAGCGCCCTTTAAAATAACTCAATTTTAGGTCTCGCAAGTGTGTTTTTTAAAAGCGGATGTACGATTTTTTTCAAACTCGCCCTATTAACTGCTTTTTAAATATCCTTTTCTATGTAATTATTGTTTTCCAATTAATAATTAAATATGCCAAGTTTCGGTAAAAGTTGGTATCTCGCAAACGACTCTAACGATTTTCTTGAATTTTTTTACATAAATACATTTTAGATATCCTTTCTCACGTATTACGTGATTTTTATAGGAAAATTAACAATCATCCTGATTAGGTAAGTCCGTTTTAGATCCCGGAAATGGGTGTTTCAAAAAATAACTCTATCAATTTTTTTTTCTTATTTTTTAACTCGCTATGTGAACTCTGTTTTACATGTCTTTATATATATATACACATCAACTTTCTCTTATAGGAAATTTGTCAGATGTCTACTTTGTTAGATCAATTTTATGCCTCCTGATCACATTATCTACAAAAAATACTTGTAATATGTATAAAAGGGGGTAATGGAATTCGTGTGGTTGTTTCACAACACATTTTTACTTTCCGAACACTATAGTGAGGAAACAATTGTAATCATGTGAAAAATCGAATTTGAAATTTTGATGTTTCTATACGTTTCAAGGTACGCTGAGTCCGTTTTCACTATTTTTACGATGATACATGTATGTGTGTGTGTATGTCTGTGAGTGACGCTTTGTTCGAATAAGCTGAAAGTTCGTACGTATATTGTAAGTCACCATAGTACAAACTCTATTGATTTTGGTGCATCTAGCGCTTATAGTTTTTTTACAGGGACACCAGGAAATATTCTTTATCATTATGGCCTATGGGGCCAAACTGTTAATTACTCAATGTTCGGAAAGTCCAGTGGAGTCACTCCTGGTTTTTTTATATTGAAATCAAAACCGAAAAAAAACACATAATGTTAGAAATAATATACCTGTCTTACAAATATTTTTGTTTTTTGTTTCTTATATTTTAAACTACTAAATTTATATATAGCAAAATTAGTTTTAAATATAATAGAACTTTGAAAAAAAAAAAATCCATTTATTTATTTGTGTTTAAAAAGCAGTGGAACAAAAATTCAAACAAAAAGTTCATTATGTTTTATCTTCTTAAATTTTGAAAGTTTTGGTATATTTTATAGAATCTATCATTTCTGGTGTTCAAAATGCTGTCTAACGTTTTGACATACTACAAAGTACATATTTTAACAAAAGTGTAAAAACACTAAAAAAATCTAAAAAAATATACAGATATTATATATTTGAACTATTAAAACTCTTTACGAATAATATAGGAGTTATCATAGTGATATTTCATATGCCATTCAAAACAAACTATTTTCACAAGATTAATTATACAAATTTGCATTATATATATATACACTTTGGTCCGAATTTCTTTTACTCATCTCAAAATTAGGGGGTGGGAATCTATTAAGAGTTTTAACTGGGTTAATCGTAGTTCATTAATCGATTAACCGGATTTTTAATCGGTTTTATTTATTTATTTAATTATTTTATATATATATATATAATTTTATTTTAATGATAAATAAAACTTTCATATTGTGTGTATATATATATATATATATATATGTGTGTGTGTGTGTGTGTGTGTGTGTGTGTGTGTGTGTTATTCGTAAGTTTGACTGATTTGTTTCTTTTTTTTCAAAAAGTTTTGTCTAATCAATTATATCTGTTTCATAGCTGAAATTTAAATCGATTTTCAGAGTAATAATTAGTGACTTTACGTGTTAATTTTATATAAATATTTTCACTTATTTAATCTTTTTAATAAATTGCGCAATGCTTTGGAATACTTTCATGTGTCCCTGCCCACAAACTAGTGTAGTGGTATTCACTCCATTTTCAATCGGGAACATCCGATAGTGAACCTGAATAACATATGTCAGTTTCAAGAAATTCCACGAATATTTACGGGAATTAGAGAGCGGACATACAGACGGACGGACAGACAATCTGAAATCATTAATACTTTTCAACCTTGTTGAAAAGTGTTAAAAACAGATGATCAAATCTCAAAATTATGCACAAGAACTAAACACAGAGATATCCAAGAATAGTTTTATTACAGTTCTGAAAAAAATCCACACGCTCACTTTACAGTAGACTCTCGTATAACGCGGGGGATACGTTGCGCGTAATAGAAAATCGCGTTATAGGAGACATACACTAAGCACAAGCAGACGATTTCATTCCGCAATGAGCCCAAAAGCGTCGGGTGTTGGCATAGTAACGGAGCAATCCTTCCTTGAACAGGTTGAAAATAGAAAAGATGTCATCACGTGCTTCCTTTATTTTACGCGTTATACGAGACTCTTTATCACGTTGCATGAGTAATAATCGCAGATTTTTCGTCGCGTTATACGAAATCGCGTTTTATGGGAGCGCGTTGTACGAGATTCTACTGTATAGTGTACTATAAAAACCTGTATTCATTTAAAAGAAATTGGTTAAAAATAGATTGACTTATCATAAATTGACAATCTGTAATAAAATTTCGTAGTGAAAATTTATTTTTTTATTTTTCCAGATTTGACAGAGAAAGTTTTTTTTTATTATCATCTAATTTCTTTAGTAATAAAATTTTTATTTTTTGTTTGACATTGTGGCCTATATATTCACATGAATGACAGATATATAAAGACCTATAAATTATAAATGTTTACGTTCTAAGTGAAACTCATTATTCTTCGACCACATTTCATGAAACCATGGAAGCATCTGTGCAAGTGCTAACTCAATGAGTCCAATGCTAAAATAGGGGTGACAGTCATCTGACTCAGAGAAAATGAGCAATAACACAGTGCGCGGAATTACTGGATGTTTTCCAAATTTCAAACTGTCGGTCACGCTGGCATCCCTCCAACATTTTGGACGCGTCCTCACTGCTAGTTTTAGGATATGTGACTGCACTGCATCTTTAGATTTAAATATAGAAATTCACTGTAAAAAATTACTTTTTTAATGCTATTGTTCACCTGCAGTTTAAATATATGTATATATCTATTAATATTTTCAAAATATTTGACTATACTATTTGAAACTTTTTTGCACAAAAAATTCCTATATATATATATATATATATTTTTTCTTTAGCATCCAAACACAAAATATCAACACTCCGTTTTCGACATCCTTCTATCTAGTTTATATAAACACTAGATTGATAAAATTGCATCACTGGCATGAAAATACAAATATCTCACGCACTGCGGAACGATGTTGCCATTCAAAAATCCAGATGAAATACCCTTTTTATTACCGAATCATTTAAAACCATACAGAGAATTTTTTTGAAATCAGAAACACCTAAGAAAACTTATTGTCTTCATAGTTGAGTATAGAAGAATAAAAATATATTGAGAAATGTAATTCTAAGAAAAATATTGAATAGACTGATATATATATATATATGTGTGTGTGTGTGTGTATATATAGTCGAACCTTGTTAACGTGAATCTCAAGAGGGATAAAAAAAAGTTTCATGTTATCAGTAGTTCATGCTAGCAGTAGCTAACCTTCATACAACTAAACTAATCTTCATTTTGATGGGGATTGTGGAAACAGTTCATGCTAAAAGTAATTCACGTTAACGAGGTTTGACTGTATATTAACGTGAAAGTGTAAAACTATACAAAAGCTTCAAACAATCCAGAGACGCATGGAGAGATGACAGAAAGCGAAACACAGGGATTATGGATCTAATCATCTGTAGATTACAGAAGTTTAAACGAAGCTGTACTGGGCACCTTGCAGAAGAAACTATAAAAGATGGGCCACCAAAGTCCTATTTGGGATACGGAGAAAAAATTAAAAACCGAGGAAAAGACCAACGGTGTCTTTGGAAAGATCAGATCGTCAAGTTTGATGGAGCAAAATGAAGAATTGTAGAAAACGAGGAGATTGCAATCATTTAGGAGAGCTCTTAACCGTGCAGCTAATTGTAAAAGACTGAAACTGCTTATGGTTTTATAATGACAATGCAAAGAAACCAGGAAACAGGCCATGATAAGAATTTTAAATATAAACCATAACAACTGAAGATTACATATTTATTTAAATATATGTAGTCGTCAATATGAGAGATAATTTATGCTAATATTTAGCGATATACATATTTTATTTTTGTTTTATATACACCCCGCGACAAAAAGATAGGTACAAAGGGTTTTTTCTTTGATTTTCCATAAAATAACATTATCTAAATTGTGCTTATCATTTATTATTATCATAAAATAACACTATTCCCGGACTCATTTTTGTTTCAAGACTCATTTAGGAAAATTTTAAGACTAAAATTTTCTAATTTAAGGCTACACTCCGCGACAAAAAGATAGGTACAAAGGGTTTTTTTTTTTTTTTTAATTTTTGAAAATGATTATTTTGAATATGAATATTTTGAATATCATTCAAATATTTAATATGTTTTTGATAGGATAATATTTTGTTATGATAATAAATGATCAGCATAATTTAGATAATGTTATTTTATGGAAAAAAAAAAACTTTGCTCAGTTGACAATTTTTAAGTAAATATGCTTTTATTGTTTTTACATGCATGTTTAGTTACACTTGCAGCATTTGCACAGATCTGTTTATGTTATATCGGATATTTAATTTACGTTTCTGCAACTTACTAATTAAGTTGTTTTAAATATTGTACCAATATATTATAGTATTTTATAGCAAAGCTATGGATGAACCGTATGCAATACAAACAATGAAGTCTTTCAAAAGAGCCGATGTAATATCTTCTTATCACAGAATAACGATCTTATGTTAAATATATGCCCAAAGAAAGGAAGCTTTTTAAACCTGAAACCTGCATTTCGGTAATAAAATAATCAATTAAATCAATCGGTAATTAAATTTAAAAATGTATACTCCTTTCAACATGATTATATTTAAAGATCTGAGAACGTGAAGTACTATTACGAATTTTATATTAAAATCTGTTTATAAAATTAAAGAATAAGGTTATATATATGTGAATTTTTCATTGAAACTGAAATTTATTTGGAATATATATATATATATATATATATATTTAAAACTAGCATTTCATTTGATGAATTCATATAGATAATTTCTTAAATTTTTATATAAACTAGCAATATAAAGTCTTTTTTATCAGTTATTAGAAATTAATTGTTATAAAAATATAAACATTATGCATTCCACTTTCATTCTTTCATTTATCATAATTTATTTTTTTTTATTTTTTTTTATTTTTATTTTTTTTATTTTTTTTTATCTTTTGTATATAAATTGAGTACTGTTTGATGCAAATTAAATTTTGTTATTCAATTTGAATTTAATTTATATATATACAGTGAAACTTGAATAATTCGAACTTGTTTAATTCGAATTTTTTACTCGGTCCCTTGAATTTTGTATTAAAATAATGTTAAAAAATCATGGATAATTCGAATTCTATCTTGGATAATTCGAATTTTTCACACGATTACCTTTAAAATATTACAGTAAAATTTGTTCCCGAGATTTTTCCCAGCTAAAGTTGCATTATTTTTTTTAACAGTCTTTCAAAAGAAGGATAAGGAAATACAAGAGTATTTCCTACTTAGTGCATCAGAAGATATGGTGAATATGCATGAACTTCGAGGGGTTTTTTTAATTGAAAGTCATGTCTAATGTAGAAGATTCTATTTTTGTATCAATTGATAGGTTGAAGTCATATACTATGACACAAAGATTGTACTTAAAGAAGCAATAAAAAATATCTGACTTTTTTTTAAAAAGGTGTTGAATAATTAAGCTCGTAAAAAAATATTGTTTAATTGGGGGGGGGGGATGTAGCAGTATTCTTAGATATAAAGTTTATGTGTTAAATCTTTGATCGTAGAGTTTTAATTTTTTAATTTTTCTCTTCCTTTTGACAAAATAGTATATGTAATTCGAATATTTGGATATTTCGAATTTTTCACTGGTCCCTTCAACTTCGAATTATCCAAGTTCTACTGTATATATATATAAGTTGAATAATTTAATTAAATAACTTAATATCAAATTTACTGCTTATTGTATATATAATTATATATATATATATATATATATATATACTAGCTGACCCGACAAACGTTGTTTTGTCATATAAATTATTTCTAGAGAATATTTTGCTAGAAGAAAATAACTAACTTATTGTAAGTGTGTAAGGATGTGGTATATAAGTGGAAGATGTATGGAGCGCTGTGAACGGTGAAAGAATATAAAAATAACAAAACACCAATCATTTATTTTTTTTAATTTATTAAAATTGATTCTTTAAAATTATATACATATCGCTACTTTTAACAATATTACTAAAAAACAATATCAATCCCTTAATGCAACAGAGTGTACAATATTTTTTGTTATCCCATCTTTCGCCAATACAAACAAACTGGATGGTTTGCCCACTCGAGAGCCACGTATAATTGTCCCTGTGAAAAACATGATGTGCTCAAATCTAAGCCACAGACAGACATCGTTTGGCCCTGAGACTTATTGATAGTCATTGCAAATGCCAATCTAATTGGAAATTGAGGGCGTTTAAATTGAATTGGCACATATGTGGGTATAATAGGGATTCGCAGTAGTAATATATTTTCACCTCGGAATTTGTCATTTAAAATGATGGCTTCGAAAACATTTTTCATTAATTTTTTATGACTAATCGCGTGCCGTTGCACAACCGTTGTGGGTTCAAATTACGAAGCAAAATAACCGGAGATCCAACCTTCAGTTGTAAAATATGCGGTGGCATGCCTGGTAAATCCAATGAGTTTAAAAACTTTGTTGGATAATTTACAGCTTCGGTGACATCGCAAACTGTATCATTAGATTTGTATGACACCAAGTCTCCTGGTAACAAATGTTGTATCTTGAGATTCAATTCGTTGACGTCCACATTTTTTGCTGCTAAAATTGCTCTTTCTGCCAGCCACTCATGATTTGTGTATCGTCTGTGTACATCGGGAAATATCTGGTCAATAAGAGCATCTTGAGAATCAATGATTGTGCAGAAATCGGTCGGTAATTTTATGCATCCAGTTTCATCTGTAGTAACTTTTCCATCGCCGATATCTAACAATTGTTTTGAGAATGTTTCAGCGGATGGATCTTGAAGCTTTTGAACGCACAAATTTACTTTCAGTTGTACTTTTTCAACATTACGCCACAATGACGATGATTTTAAGCACGCGTTGATCTCATCAGCGTATGTTGAACGCGGAATAACGGGAAGTGCTTGTCTGAAATCACCTGAAAAGAGTAACAGAGTGCCGCCAAATAGTTTGTCGTTGTTTTTTATATCTTTCAATGTCCTGTTCGACGCCTCAATCGAATGTTTGTGTGCCATAGTGCATTCATCCCAGATAAGAATTTTACACTATTTCAGCACTGTGGCCATGGACGATTGTTTTTTTATGTTGCACACTGCGTCTGGGTTATTTTGAATATTTAGTGGCAGTTTAAATAATGAATGAGCTGTTCTGCCTCCATCCAATAAAGTTGCCGCAATGCCAGATGATGCAACAGCCAATGCGATGCCATGTATTTGATCGTATTTCGGCGAGAATTAGCGAAATAAGGAATGTTTTGCCAGTTCCACCTGGTGCACCCAAAAAAAAAAAAAAAAGAATCCACCTTGTCCTGCCAAAACTGCGAGCATGATGCGGTCGTAAATGGTTCTTTGTTCTTCTTTCATTAGTGGGACATTGCGAGCAACAATCGCTGCCATTTCTACAGTATTGTATTGTAGTTCACGATTCAATTCAGTGCTTATTATATCAGATGCATTTCGATTTGTTGAATGCATACCGAAATGACTGAGTGGTAAGTTGGCAATGATAATGCAAAGATCTTCAATAGCAATCAATGCTTCATTGTACATAGCGTCACTGAATACTATCGTTAGATCGTTGCACCGTGAACGATGTTGATGCAATATATCATCAGTCATTGAATCTTTGTGATTATCCCATAATGTCTCTGCTCGGGCCGGGAAACATGTAGTCAACACTATAGCGAATAGTAGACGAATTTGTTTTGCTGTACAGTTCAGTCCTACTTCAGCAAGCCTACACTCCCACTGGTTGTCGTCTTCCAGCAAGCCGAGTGCAAGGCATGCATCTTTATACGTTGGATACTGTTGTCCATTTACTTTACATAAATCTTGAAATGACAAAGGGCCGATGACAATAACCAATAACAGTCGAAGATAAAAGCACTCAGTCTGCCTTGGATTGACTGTAAATACTCGTCCCAAGGTGTTTGATTTGAATAAACCGGGACATGCATCAATCGGCGTGCCTTGCTTGCGAGGCATCCATTTTTTTGTTGGAGCCCATGGGAAATAGCGTGGTACTTCTGAATAGAGTAATGTCCGTGCAAAAGCACCAAAAGCATCCGCACGATTACACAATTCAAAAAATTCGCTGAGTGTAGCTTTTGGTGGATTTATAGCACGATCAATCGCTGTCTCGCTCGTTAAATATACGCGCTGGCCATTTTCAAGATGGACGGCTAAATGAAGAACTGCTGATCCCGTTCATGAATTGGGAAACCAAAGATACGCCAAACAGCTTCATTGGAGCTGACGTACCGGTCAGTTTGGTAAAGTGTTATTTCATCATTGTTATTCACCGGAGGAGCATTCACATTGGTATTTTCAACTCGAAATACAGCCATATCACTGCCTTTATTCACATACTTGCAAATGTATTTGATGCTCTTCACTGAACTGCAGAACTGAACATTAATATGAGCACCAAAAATAAATTAAAAAACTGGCGTACAGACAATAGCAAGAAATTCAAACTTCTTCACTCACCATAAATTTTAAATTAGCACAACCGGTTTCGAAAGGACGTAGCCTTTCTTCATCAGGTGCAAACACGTGCAACTGCCTTGGAGGCAAAAGCAAGACTGAAAGCAGGACAAAATCCAGAGGGGGAAGAGCAACACAAACAACCAATAGGAAGCAACATGCAGGACAGGAAGGGAATGGTTGAAGGGAATTGGAATTTATGATAAATTCCAATTCCCTTCAACCAAATCCCCTGTTCCTGAGCTTCAAAAATGGGGTATCTATAATGTCCCTTGTAATAACTGTGATTTATCTTATATTGGTCAAACTAAAAGAAATCTTGAATGTCGTTTACGTGAACATTCTCGGTATGTTGTTAATCAAGAAATTTCTAAATCTTCTATTGCGAAGCACAGTTGGGAATTTGATCATAGTTTTAATTTTAACAGTGCCAAAATTATCTTTCATGCCAAACGCATCTCCAAACTGGATTTTTTGGAAAATTTAGCTATTTACCTTAATCGTGATAAAATTGTCAATGAAAAATCTCATTCCACTTTGCTGTCTACAGCCTGGAAAAATTTGTTTAATTCAATTAAATTATTTCCTTCATTATGTTTATAACATCATATTAGTTATAATAAAATAATTCTAATTTAAATAAAAATAATAATAATTAATGGATAAATTTTATTAAATTTACTTATTAGTTTAATATTATTGAAAAAAAATAATAATTGTTTACTCCTTTCCTCCCTCCTCATTTTGTGGTGTGTGTGTACGTGTGTTCCTCTCTGATTGGTCCTGTCCTGCATGTTGCTTCCTATTGGTTGTTTGTGTTGCTCCTTCCCCTCTGGATTTTGTCCTGCTTTCAGTCTTGCTTTTGCCTCCAAGGCAGTTGCACGTGTTTGCACTTGATGAAGAAAGGCTACGTCCTTTCGAAACCGGTTGTGCTGATTTAAAATTTATGGTGTGTGAAGAAGTTTGAATTTCTTGCTATTAATATGAGCATTGAATGTTTTGCTCAGCAGAGGCGAATATGGGACCACCCAACGGTTATCAATGTCAATATCTATGTTGTTGACATAGATGATCGCCATAGATGATAAGATTGTCCGCCATTATCGGGATTTCTTCGACGATATATTGGATATCCGTCAACATTTGTGATCGTGAAATTTTTCATAAAACTTTTAGTACATTTTCCATCTGCACAAATAATAATGGCCTAAAAATTCATTTTTCATTTTAACATAAAATAACTCCGTCGGATATTGACGAATTTTTTAAAAGAATATACCATTTTAACTAATTTTAACATTTTAACAATATTAACGTTGAAAAAATATTTTAAACACTTACGGTTAAAAATTCATTTTTCATTTCAACATTAAATAAATTCTGACATCGTGTTTACGATTCTAAAATATTAACTTTGAAAAAATATTTTAAACACTTCGTAAGATACGGTTAAAAATTCATTTTTCATTTCAACATTAAATAAATTCTGACATCGTGTTTACGACAACTCACGCCATCTAGGTGGAAAAGTTGTTGAAAGAGTTGGTTAAAAATTAATTAAGAAAGAACTAATTAAGTTAAAACTTTCATTTGTAAATCTAAACCATTCTCGAATCCACCTGAAGACACACAAAAAATTTCATTAAACTCAGTCCAGCCGTTTAGGAGGAGTTCAGTGACATACACACGCACAAAAGAAATATATATATAAAGATATATATATATATTTATTTATTTATTTATAAATTAATAACTCTTATATATATATATATATATATAAATTAATAACTTTTTTTTTTTTAAGTATTAATTTTTATTACATATCTCTTCCAAGAACTTCGTATTTCATAATAGAGAATTTTTCTGGAATTATTCAGGTAAGGTAAAATCCAAGAAATAGTACTTCTTTTCAAAATGTTGATATCATATGCTAAGTAAATCAATCTTGTCATTCAAAAGCTAGGAGTAATATAGTTGCTATTATGGAGTGAAAGTCTGTTTCAAAATACGTAGTGAAAATACAACAGTTTAGGGAAAAAAAAAAAAAACTCCTACAGATAATAAACATTGGAAATCCTGCAAAGGTAACGTATCTGTAAGGTTTAGGAAATATATTTTGAAACTTTAGAAAAGAACATATAGTTTTGTTATCTGTGATGACTATAAAAGTACAGAAAATGTATTTTAATGCATGCATTTCAAATACCTTGGAAAGGTACAATAAAAGAATAATTTGACCAAATTCATTTTATCTAGCTAAAATTTTTTTAAATATTTTAAAATATGCATATTTAGATTAAAATATTTAAATATATATTTTATATATAAGTTTTTAAAAAGAAAACTTACCTTGGACTACACTAACGCTGCTTATAGAAAAATAATTCTCTTACCTGAAAAAAATAAATAAATAAATAAAATAAAATAAATAAATAAATACTTTAAAAAAAGTCTCTAAAAATAATTCTACAAAATATGAAAGTTTTGGGAAATAATTAAATCATTCTTAATCAACAAAGAAAGTATTTTGACGACTATTTCACATTTAAGGAATCGTGCATGAAAACTATGCAAACGTGCAACTTTAAATGCTTTTTAATCTTTAGTTTAGATACTTTAAATTATAATATGTGTTATTAAGAAAACGATTATAAATAAATAAGTAGGGGGATTAAAAAACATTTACTACTTCAGATAAATTTTGAAATTAGGCTGAAGGAATCTGCAGTTAAATACCAAATTTAAAGTAATAATAATAATAGTAATAATAATAATGTTGCAGTAAGAAAATTTGGACTTACAAGGAACACTCACGAACTGTAACACACTGATCGTAACCAAATTTTACAGTAATTGAAGGGTATTAACAGAGTATACACTCCTGCCAATTTATGTCGACAAATGTTACATCAGAACAGAGGCATTGGTGCTCGAAGATGGAACTACTATTTTCGAATACTGTGACGTCAATCTGTTTATCTGTTTGACTTTTCTATTTTTCCTCCCTAACCAAACATGCATTGTTGATTTATTTATTTAAATTATATTTTATAAATCGTCTGCGCGTGCACATTTTTCTTGCTCTAGAATTCTTTTTTTTTTTTTTTTTTTTTTTTAATATTTCAAAAATAACATTGCGTTTTTATATGCAGTGTGTTATAAAAGTTCCAGTACTCCAGCTTAAAGAACTCATTGTCCACGATTTTATATATATATATATATATATATATATGTTAAATTTTATCGTCTGATTATCATTGCATCAAGTCTTTAATTTTTATCGTTTGCTTCTTTTCTCGCTCAGGTTGTGTGAGAGTAAAGTTTTATGTTACTTTGTTAATTTCTTCTATATTCAATAGAAGAAAGTATTGGATTCGTAAAAAATTTCGACCTCGGGTTTTTGATGAATTTACACGTTTTGAGAGTTGTAGAACACGACTTGACTATTTTTAGAAAATGTCAGTCTGTGTGTGTGTGTGTGACAAAATTTTGTAGCCACTGTATCTCAGGAACTACAGAATAAAATTTCATACAAATTGGTATGTAATTGCACCTTGACATAAATTAGTGCCTATCAACTTTTGGTAAAAATTGTCTTTCAGGTTACGTTGCCATCCCACTTTTTCTAAATTTTTAACATTGGTGGTATAGGACAAAATTTTGTATAAATGTGAAAGAGAATTATTATTTAGTAATCATTATGAAATTTACAATAATTATTTATAATAGAGATAGTCAACTGGGAAAAAATTTTGTATGTGTAGGAGCCTCGCCAACCCCCCTTCCCCCTGGGAGGGCAGCACCCCCCCCCCCCCTCGAGGAGAGTAAATTTTCATGATGGGTATCTTTCAAAAGAGCTCGCTAATACCTTTAAAATGAATGGTTGAACCGTCGATCTGCGATAATTTAAAATAAAGTTATCGATTTTTTTTTTTTTTTTTTTTTTTTAATGTGATATTGAGAATAAATTCAACTTTTTTTTTTCTTGATATTTAGTGTTATACTACTCTCTAATATGGAAACCGTGTGCATTATCATGGAAGATATTTTTTTAAATAATAATTTTAATAAATTATTTTTACTGAGTGAATTTGTTTAAGAAAATATTGAAGAAAGTCATGTGGTGGACACAACATACTAGTTCTTCATAGTGAAATGAGTTTATCACGCATTCAGAGAATTGCGCTGCTTGAGGCTTATTTTAAATGTAAATCGTATGAAAGATGCAAAGATGTTTGGAGATATAAATAACCAGATGATGCAATACCGAATAAAAAATACGCTATATCAGCTCGCTCGACGATTTCATAATACAGGTTCTGTAGAAGACAAGCACAGGAGTGGAAGATCTAAAGTTGTTACACCAGCCTTTCTGTGAGACACTCAACGAAGAACATTGCAAACTCCTCAAAATTCCGTTAGGCGTTTGGCACAAAAAATTGGCGCATCTCGTGGATCGACACATAAGGCTTTAAAAGCTTTGAATCTCCGTGCTAATCGTGTAAAAATGGTACAGGAGATAAAGCCACCAGATATTGAGAAGCGGTTTCATTATTGCTAGCGGTACCGTCGATTTATTCGCAACAACATCAACATTTTGGACAAAACGTTTTTCTCCGATGAGGCATGGTTTCAATGAGCGGTTACTTTAACACGCAAAACTCTCACTTTTGGGCAACGACCACCCTTCATTCATTAATTCAAAAATCTTTACATTCTCAAAAATTTGGCGTATCACGTAAAAGGATTATTGGACCTCTGTATGCATCAGGGAACTTATACAGCAATTTGTTGCATTGTTAGAAGTGAATGAACGAGATTCTTGGTTCCAACAAGATGGTAAAACATGACATACAAGTAATGAAACCATGGATCGACATGCTTGAAGATTTTTTTGGCGATCGACTCGTATCAAGAAATCTTTGGTCACCTCGATCCCTTTATCTGAGCACTTTGAACTTTTTTCTGTGGGGATAGTTAAAGAACAAAATTTATGAAGATAATCCTCAAACAATAGATTATCTAAATACTGCCATTACTCAAAGGATAGAAGAAGTCACTCCCAGCATGTTAAAACGCGCTTCTAAAAACGTGCACAAACGAGTTAAGCTTTGCCTCTTAGAAAAGGGTAAACATTTTGAAGACTTATAATAAATGTAAGTTCTGTACAACGAGATATATAAAGTAGAGGGATAAATGGTAACCCTTGAGAAGGTCCAAGATGATTCATGCGACATGCTCCTCTTGCACCTGCGTATTCGGTGGTTTCCTTGCTTACAGCTAGCTTATTTCGAAACATTCTATGGAAGAACACTGTTTTTAAAGTTGTGAAACTCTTTTGAAAATAATTTATTTTGTTATAAAAATAAATGGGTAGGCGATAACCAGTAAATTTTCACAGGTAAATTATAATTGTTTTATTTTATATGTTTTAATACATAATATTTGTTTTTTTTCTTTCAATTATTCGACGAAGGCTATGGAAGTAAATCATGTGCTGAAAATAATGCATTTTATGAGAGATCGTACGCTTTAATTATTTATTTATTGCTTAAATAATATTTTTATTATTCATTCGAAACAATTTTTCTGACTATTTGCATTCATAGTAGCATATTTCGCATAATTCGAGATAATATTGTAAATGGCGCCGCTTGGCAAACCCAGCCAACCATTGTCGCCAAAGCTTTTGTTTGTTTACGTTCTATGATTTATATGCATGCTTTTAGTTTTATTTTCAAGTTCACTTGTGTCCTTATTTTACGTTGTCTTTTAATTGCGTGTAGCAATTATATCACATATTTATTAAATTCATCATATCAATTTCAAATAATTCTGTAGTTAGATAAATTAGAGTCTTTCGCGGACAGTCGCCAAAAAAGCGATAAACAGCCAAACATAGCAACCAATTGGTTCATGTCACGTGATTCATCTTGAACCACGGAAAGCTAATCCCTCATCCATTGAATCAGCACTCTAATTTATATATCTCGTTGTTTCTGCATTTTTCCCTCCGTTATTTTAAATGTACCTTTTATCATTAGCATAAAAATAATCGTTTTAAGGTTTGTTGTTTTGAAAATAAAAAATACACTAGTGTCAGTACTGGATCTTTTAAAACACACTGTATAAGAGATATTTCAATTGCAATTTTTAATAGTTTATTTAATTCCTATTCTTTTATTTAACATGGTAACATGGAGCGTATCAAGCAGTTAATAATACGTGGCGAGTGGATATTTTTAAGTTTATTTCGGTAGAATTTTAAAAACATATACATCTACATTCTTTCTTGAAGCAGTCGGAAATACAATTTAAATAAATAAATCAACAGCACATGTTTGGTGGAGGGGGAAAAAAGGAAATAGATAAATTGAATGACGTCACAAAATTGAAAAAAAAAAAAAAAAAAAAATAGTTCCAACTTCGAACACCAGTATCTCTGTTGTGAAGTAAAGTTTTCAGATATAAATTGGTAGGGGTGTATATCTTTGTACCCTTTAACTACCTGTAAAGTTTGACTACGATGGGTGTTTCAAAGTCATAGATATAGTAATAAGACATAGATTGATCATAGAGGAAGGAAAAGATATCCCTTTTTACTCAGGAAAAGACGGCCATTTTACTCTCTTATGGATGTCTTTCCTCGGGTGAATACATACGGGAATACACACAGATAATTTTCAAATAAAATTTATGTACTAAAACAGAATGAAAAACTCCAGATACCCATTTTTCTTACTTTCTTTCTTTTCGTTTTCGGTTTTCTTTTCTTTTCTTTTCTTTTTTTCTTTTTTAATTCTCTAGTATACTCATGTCTGTACAAAACTGACTTTTTTTCTTTCGGCATTTATTATTATTATTCTTTGAGATAAAAATCGTCTGTATTCATCATGAAAAATAATTTTTATAAATTATAATTTAATAAATTATTTGTATTACGTAATTTTGTGTAGGATTGTATATATGAAAGAAAGTCTTGTGGTGGCCACAAAATACTAGATATGTGTTAAAACTTCCCCGGCTGCTAACTACATTTAAAACGATTTTGAGAATTCCATATTGCTAACTAATATAAAATCTTTAAAAATATTAAAATAAAAAAAAAGTATTTCATTAAATATGAAGACAGTAATTATTTCATAATAATAACAAAGCAACTGATTATAAAAATTATATTTTTCCTAAATTACTTGAATATAACTAATTTATGCTACTTCTTTTCATATATTTATTAGAACACTTAAAAGCCGCGCAATATTTCGGCATTTTCGAAATTCACTAGCATTCTATTATGTTACTATTTCCGAGTTTTATACTCTCTAATGGCTGATGCCAAAAAACTTTTTCGACATCAAAAATCTTTGCTCGTTAACACTAGGATGATAGATCTCTATAAATTACTATATCTATGATCCCATTTAACATTTCAACATACTGGGAAGTGACTTTTTATACAATTATCAGATTTAAAATTATCATTAAACCAAAATATTAAAAGCGGAAAACGTTCTTAAATAATCTGGTGTGTCACTCACACGACTTTCTCTTACCCTGAAATTTAATACTATAAATACAGGTTGCAGATTAAGAGGTAAGATAACGAGAACTGTCATGTAAACCTATGCTAAACAATTCAAATTAGGCTTCAGAAGAGTTTTATACGATAATTAATTCTGTGTGAGGGGGGATACCGCCCTCCTCAACCCCTCATTTCATTAATGCACCTACATTTATATAGAATTTAATTCGGTTATTAAAAATAATTCTGTTTTTAAAAAATAATTTATTAAAATTATTATTTAAAAAAAATATCTTTTATGATAATGCAGACGATTTCCATATTAGAGAAGTAGTGTAACACTAAATATCCAAAAAAAGTCCATTTTACTCTCAAGTTTTTTTTTTTTTTTTTTTTTTTTTTTTTTTTGTTAAAAGTAAAAGAAAAAATCTATAACTTTGTTTTAAATTATCACAGATTTATAGTTCAACCATTCGTTTTAAAGGTATTGGTGAGCTCTTTTGAATGATACCCATCATGAAAATTTACTCCCTTCGAAGGGGGACTTCCCCCCCAGGGGGGGAGACGAGGCTCCTACATACACAAAATTTTTTTCTCAGTTAACTACCTGTATTACAAAAAATATATATTCGTTTCATTTGGTTTAGTGCAGTCTATAGACGTTTAACTCTACTTACCTGCAATTTCCCCCATAGACGTAATGTATTAGAATTCTCTTGATTGTCCGTGTACACGAACCATTTGCTTGATCTCAACGAAAAGCTTACTGTAGCATCCCTATATGATACACATTTAGAATACCAAGTTTGAACTTTCTGCCATAATTTGTTTTTGAGATATGCTGATAACAGACAGACAGACATACACACAGACATACACACAGACCATTTGCTAAAAAAATGATTTTCGTATTGAGGGGACCTCAAAACGTGTAAATATAACAAAATCTCGCGTTCGAAAATTTGACCCCAAAACAATACTTTCTCTACCTTATGGGTAAGAGAAGTAAAAAGTATTATAAAATTCATTATCTTATGGCCAAATAGCACTAAAAATAGCCTCAAACTCCCTGCGCTTGAAAGCTACATCCTGTAATACTTCAAAGAAAACGCAATATCCCCCCTGACATTTCCCCCACGCAATAGGATATTTAGACCAAATACTCTTACATGCTAACACCAAAAAGTGATAATTAATAATACTTCAGAAAGTTACCGCAACATCGGATGTCTGATACGTTATGTGCGTCAAAACTTTCTAAAATGAGCTTTTGAACGTGAATTGTAATTTAACACTGGAAAAATTAATCGGATATACATGAGTAGTAAAGCAAGGTACGAATTAAAATTCAATCTTGTTCGTTTTGTGAAACTACTTCAGAAAGTGTGAAGGGAATGTTTAATTTTGTCTCAATTTTGTTGATGAAACTGATAGAAAATAGGTGAAAAATTAAAACCAATAGATAACAATATTTCCCCCCCCCTTATAACTTGTAATTAAAAATCTGGTGTGAAACAACTACACAACTTCCATTGCCCACTATACGCATTTTTTAGAAATAACGTGATCAGAAGACAAAAAATTCACCTAACGAAGTAGATACCTAACAAATTTCCTATAAGAGAAATATATATATAAGAATATATATATATAAGAGAAATATATATATAAGAAATATATATATATATATAAGACATGTAAAACAGAGTTTTGATAGCGAATTAAAAAATAAGAAAAAAAATGATAGAGATATTTTTTGAAGCATCAATTTCCGAAATCTAAAACAGACCTACCCAATCAAGATGACTGTTAATTTTTCTGAAATAACCATGTAATACATGAGAAAGGACATCTAAAATGGTGACAATTGTGTGACAATTTTCAAGAAAACCGTTAGAGCCGTTTTTGAGATACCAACTTTTACTAAAATTTAGCATACTCAATTATTGACCAAAAAACAATAATTACATACAAAAGAATATTTAAAAGGGAGTTAATATCGAGAATTTAAAAATAATCCGTACAGCCGTTTTTAAAGGAACGCACTTGCGAGACCTGAAATTGAGCTATTTATATAGGACGCCTATCAATTTTCCTGAACTAAGCAACTATGTCATTCGAAAGGACATCTAATATAGTGTTTATATAACAAATTTGAAGAAAATCGTTAGAGCCGTTTTTGAGATACAGACTTACGGTCCCATTTCCGGTTTCTGATGTCCTACTTCTGGTTTTCCAATTTTCATCAAAATTTGGAAACTCCATCTGTACAGCAAACTGTGTCAATTCTAAAGCTCCGTGGTTTTATCTTTATTAGTTTCGGACACATAATAATCAGAAGATTCTCCACCTACATACATACACACATAGACCCATTGCAAAAAAAATCACTTTTGACTTAGGGGACCTTAAAACGTTTAAATTATCTGTACACCAGTCCTGTCTCAATTCTCAAGTCTCATAGTTCTATCTTTATTAGATTCGGAGATATGATAGCCAGACTATTTCACACATACACACACTGGCCAATTCCCAAAAACTACTTTTTTCGACACCGGTAGACCTTAAAACGTGTAAATCAGGAAAAAACTCGACTTCTAATTTTTGGACCGAATACAATACTTCTATTACCTACGTTAGTAGGGTAAAGGACGTAAAAATTTCGCCTAAGAACGAAAAAAATGTACTGAGTAGTTGAAATATCAATATTATAAATTTGATTGGTTACACACACTGAAAAAACAAATATACCGCTTCCATCTAGAACGAACAGATGGTCCTTTTCTAAATCCCTAAACTAGAAATATAGATTTCCGAGCTATGAGTATAAGGCACTCCAATACACTGAGAAAAAATTCTGTAACTGACATCTAGAATCTAAATTATGGCCCAAGAAAAAATAGTTCCATGTTATCCTTATAAATTCCTTATGAAAAAATGTCTAGTCCCCTTCGAAAGCGAATTCTAGAAACCTCTATTAGAATTCTTGAGAGTTTGCCTCTACTATCGAGGACAAACCTATTTGAAAATATCTCCAAATAAATGCGAATACAAGAGGCGGGTTTCAGCAGCTATAATCTTGGCTTATGACCCAATTCTAGAAAATCAAGCGAGATTTTTTCGTAATACAAAAGATTCAGAATATTGTTTCACCCTCTAGAAATTTGTAGATTAGAAATTCTCGACCATTTTGTCCATTCAGTTTTTTGGCGTGCCTTATGCGCATAGCTCTGAAATCTATATTTCTAGTTTAAGGATTTAGAAAATCACCATTTATTCATTTTAGATAAAGGCGATATATACATATTTTATATATATATTCGATATACATATATATATACATATATATATATATATTTTTTTTTTTCTCATTGGCAGGTCTACATCTAAAATTTTGATTTGATAATTTTGGCTGTTCTTTATGTTTTTCGGTGTGCTGAAACCGAAAATGAAGCCAGTTTTTCTCTATCGCGTATAGATTTTTGTCAATACAGTGTATCTACCGACACAACTTCTTCTATGACTCTTCCATGAATATAATGATATGGTAACTTTCATAATAATCATGGAAAACATATTAGAAATTACCAAAAATGAAGATAATGTGACAATAGACATGTCATCCAGTTCGTTTTGTGAAATTATTTAATAAAATTTGATGTGCAGTTTAATTTTGCTTGCATTCTAGATGTAACTAATGAAAATAAATAAATAAATAAATAATCTGGTGTGAAACGACCACACGACTTCCATTACAAACTATTAGACATACGAGGTGTGGCTGTTAAATAACGAGACTATTGCTGTAAAACATTTTATTTTAAATTTATACATATTTAGTTATTATCACCTTCAATATACATCCCTCCTCTATCCCTACAACGCTCCATGCGAATTTTCCATTGTTCGAAACAGTGCTGGAAGTCTTGTCCTGTGAGCTCCTGCATAAGGGGCACCGCTTTTTCTTTCACAGGTTTAATTGACTCAAATCTTGTTCCTTTTAATGCAGATCTGACTTTGGGGAACGGATAAAAGTCACATGGGCCAAGCCAGGCGAATAAGGCGGATGGTCTAAAACTGGGATGTTGTATTTGAATAGAAATATCTTGACAGACAATGACGTGTGAGCCGGCGCGTTGTCTTGATGGAGAACCCATGACTTGTTCTTCCACAATTCGGGTCGTTTTTTCCTTACCCCTTCACGGAGTTGAGCAAGCACCTAAAGATAGTAATGTTGATTAATAGTTTGAAATTCAGGAACCCAGTGAAGGTACACAATACCATGAATGTCGAAAAAAAGGATCATCATCGCTTTGAATTTCGGTCATCATCTCCAAAGTCTTCTCAGCCATCTTGGAAACGGTTGAACCACTCATAAACTCGCACACGTGATAAACGCCATAAACTTGTTTTAATAAAAGATAAGTTTCACTAGCCGTTTTACCAAGTTTCACGTGAAACTTCACGACAACTCGTTACTCTACTTTTACACTTATCACGTTTTCGGCAAAACGAAACAAACACCTCTTACACAAACGAAGGTTACGGCCAGACTGATTTCTCTACAAACACGGGAGGCGCTGCAATCGAAAGAGAAGGCTTTACGCTGCACAGCAGTCGGTTATTCGGATTTGGCGCATATGTAGTTCATCTGTTGCAGCAATAGTCTCGTTATTTAATAGCCACACCTCGTATATTAACCACTTTTTGGAGATAATATGATCAAAAGACATAAAATTGACCTAAAGTAGATACTTAACAATTTTGCTGGGAGAGAAAGCTCATACTCGTATAAAGACATATAAAACAGAGTTTATATAGCGAGTTTAAAAATAAGAAAAAAAAATCGTTAGAGACATTTTTGAAACACCAATTTCCGAGATCTGAAACTCACTTACATCATCAGGATGACCATTGATTTTCCTGTAATAACCATGCAGTACATGAGAAAGGATATTTAAAATGGGTTTAAGAAACAATTTTCAAGAAAATCGTTAGAGCTGTTTTCGAGATACCGACATTTACAGAAACTTGACATACTCAATTACTGACTGGAAAGCAACGATTACATACAGAAGGATATCTGAAAGGGGGTTAATGGCGAGTTTGAAAAAAAAATCCGTACAGTAGTTTTTGAAGGAAGACACTTGCGAGATCTGAAATTGAGCTCCTTATACAAGACGCCTATCAATTTTCGTGAACTAAAGAACTAATTCACACGAAATTACGTCTATTAGAGTCATAACAACTTCGAAAAAAAATCGCTTGACTCGTTTTTGAAATACGGACTTACGGTTCCTCCTCCGGTGTCCGATGCCCTACTTCTGGTTTTCCAATTTTCACCAAAAGCTGTAAAAATTATCTGTACAGTATACCTGTGTCAATTCTCAAGTTTCGTAGCTCAGTCTTTATTAGTATCGGGGATATGATTGACAGAAGATCCCCCTTCGTCTTCTACACGCACACTGACCATTTGTCAAAAACCACTTTTTTGGACTCATGAGACGTTGAAACATGTAAATCAGATAAGAACTCGATATCGAATTTTTGGACTAAATACAAGGCTTTCATTATTTATGGCAGTCGGGTAATGGAAGTAAAAAGTGCAGGAGATATAGAACCAAATGATAAGTAATTTTCGTCTTAAAATTTATAGTTAAAACTATCGCTTTCCAGCGCAAAAGAAGTTATGCATTGTTGGAAATAAAGTAGTATAATTCTGATTGACTGTCTTTGCTATATAAAAGAAGTTCCAATTACCGTAATTTCTGGTAGATACCCCGCAGGTTAGATAATCCAGTTTTGCACCAGAAATTTCTATTGATAAATAAATTTATATTTGTACGAGCTCTTCCTTCGAAAAAGTATAGATTTCTCTATTAAATTAAATTTCTGGTGGAGAAATGACGCATCTTACCTGCGGCTTATCTACCAGAAATGACGGTAGATAAAAAATTTGAGAACGAATATAAACAATATATGCAAGAATATGAAAAATTAGGTCATATGGCACAAACTGATGATTCGCTTAATTTTACTAATAACAAACTTTATTTATCTTCCTCATCATTCAGTGGTTCAAAGTGATTTCATTTCCACGAAATTGTGTGTGCACTGAGAAAAAAATATACCACCTTCATCTAGAATGAATAAGTGGTCTTCTTCTCAATCTCTTAACTAGAAATATAGATTCCCGAGCTATGCGTATAAGGTACGCCAATAAACTATATAGACGAAAGGATCGAGAATTTCTAGTCTACACATTTCTAGATGGTGAAACAACATTCTGAATATTCTAAATCTTTTGTATTGCGAGAAATTCTCGCTTGATTTTCTAGAATTGGGTCATAAACTAAGACTATAGTTGCTGAAACCCGCCTCTTGTGTTCGCATTTATTTGCAGAGATTTTTAAATAACTTTTCCCTCGAGAATATAGGCAAACGCTCTAGAATTCTGATAGGGGTTTCTAGAACTTGCTTTCAAAGGGGACTAGAATTTATAAGGATGACATAGAACTATTTTTTCTAGAGCCACAATTTAGGTTCTAGATGTCAGTTACAGAATTTTTTCTCAGAGTGGTATTTGATGGTTCATGTAAACCTTATAATGCTGAATCTTTAAATTCTATTTTGACATTTGGGCAAATTTTACAATCCGATAATTCTACCATTCTCGTAAGATTCAGACTTAATAAAATTGCTTTTAGTGCTGATATCAAGCAAATGTGAAGGCAAATATTAATTGCTCCAAGTGATCAAGTCGTTACGGTCAAAGATATATATAATATATATACAGTCAAAGAATAATATTAGTACTAGGAGAATAATTTTATAGATGTAGTTAAGCAGGGATAGAAAATATTAGAAAGTTTATTTTAAATCCCTATTTCAAAATATCTTGTAAAAAGTTACGATTTAAAATTTAGAACTGATCAAATGAACTTGAAATCTACAAATAAATAGTTTTCGTATTGTAATTTATAATTTTATCATATTATTCAACAGTCTTAGAAAATATTTTCAGACCAAGAGTTTTATTCGGAAAAAAAAAAAAAAAACCCTGCAACTATTGATTGATATTACACTGAGAAAAAAAATATACCGCCTTCATCTAGAATGAATAAATCTTCATTTTCTAAATCCTTAAACTAGAAATATACATTTCCGAGCTATGCGCATAAGGCACGCCAATAAACTGAATAGACGAAATGGACGAGAATTTCTAATCTACACATTTCTAGAGGGTGAAACAATATTCTGAATAATTTGAATATTCTGAATCTTTTGTATTACGAGAAATTCTCACTTGATTTTCTAGAATTGGGTCATAAACCAAGATTATGGCTGCTGAAACCCGCCTCTTGTATTCACATCTATTTGGAGATATTTTGAAATAGGTTTGTCTTCGATAGTATAGGCAAACGCTCAATAATTCTAATAGAGGTCTCTAGAATTCGCTTTCGAAGGGGACTAGAAATTTTTTTATAAGAAATTTATAAGGATGACATGGAACTATTTTTGCTAGAGCCACAATTTAGATTCTAGATGTCAGTTATAGAATTTTTTCTTAGTGTACTGGCGTGCCTTATACTCATAGCTCGGAAATCTATATTTCAAGTTTAGGGATTTAGAAAAGGACCACCTATTCTTTCTAGATGAAAGCGGTATATTGTTTTTTCTCAGTGTATTATATTTTTAAAAAATAAAATTGTATCACAAAATTGTAAAAAGAGTATATATATTTTTTTTTTTACGATATCTACTATATATAATACAACAAAGCAAAAAGCCAAATAAAGCTGAAATCTTCATGCACCACTGATACCTTCACTGTAATTTGCATATCAGAGAAAGAGAGCTTTGATAAAGTTATTCCTTTCTAAATCATTTCACAGCGATAAGAAAAAATCTTACACGCAAACACTAGTATTTAAAAACGTTTTTAATCCTTTAACGTCACTACTTAATTTATTTAAAAAATTACTAAACTAATTTTAAAAATGGCTTTTAGACACATAGCTGATCGTAAATATTTAAAAAAAAAAAAAATAGCATTGTTCCTTTTCGAGAATTTTTTGGTTTGAAACATCTATAAGTTAACCTTATTAAATTAAAATAATATTTAATTTAATAAATAAAACACTTTGTAACTAAACATTATCGACCACAAAAACTCGTAAAAGTTGTTTCAGGAGAAAATAATAGTCCAGCTCTTCATTAAATGGAAAAAAAGAACTAGACATGAGTGATTCATCAAACCAGCAATTCGCACTCGCGCACACTAAAAAAATTCAAGTGTCTTATGCATTTAGCTTCCTTTGAAGCATTATTTTTAAATTTTTGCAATAGTGTTGCTATCTACCGAACAGAAAAGGAACAAAAGTTAAAAAACTGATTAAAACAAGGGGGAAATGTTAAAAAAAAACTGCTGCATAAAAATTGTTAAATTATATCAAATGTTTGGTTTCGCTGAGAAACCAATGAACGTTAAAGGGTTAAAAAATATATAGTTTAATACCACTCATTATATTACGTCTTAATACTAATAAAAATATTCTCAAACTCTTTCATCTCTAGGCCTGAAAATTACATCATGTGAAACTTCAAAAGAAACGCAATATCCTTACAAACATTCCCCCCAAACAATGAGATTTTCTAACCAAATATTCTTATGCTATAGTATTCAAAAGTGAGAATTAATATTACTTCAAAAAGTTACGGCAGCAATGGATGACTGCTACGTTATGTACGTCAAAAGTTTCTAAAACAAGCTTTCGGACGTGAACTAGAATTTAATACCGGAAATATTAATCGGATATCCATGAGTAGTAAAGCATTGCAAAATTAAAAATACTTTCTAGTTCGTGTCGGGAAGCTGTTTTATTAGGCTTGAAAGGAGATTTTAATTTCGTCTCAGTTTTCTGGTTAGAACTAATGGAAAAATATTCGGGAGAACTACAAAAATTTATTGTTAGATTTGCTGTTTTCTATCGCAAAAAAAAAGGGGGGGGGGGAATGTACAGTGTAGTTGATATTTTAATATTATGAGCTCGATTGAATATTAAATATTGGTACTAGTAGAATATTTTTTTAGTTCTACAAATAATGTACAAAATAAGCAGCAGATACTTAGGAAAGAGTTTTGTCAAATCAATAACTTTTTTTTATTTTGATATGTTCCAATAAAAATATTGTTCAGATTAACAAAGTAATTGTAACTATTATTTTTTGCCAATTTAACGACAAATTTTTGTTTGTTTTGCAAAAATTTTGCTTTGTTTACTAGTTGTATACAAAAGTATTTTAAAGTTAAACAAAAAGTTTCATTAATTCTGCCAAATACAAAATAAATGTCGAAATTTTGTAGAAAGAATAAGCAATATGTACATATTGACGCTATAAAACTGATTTTTTACTACTAACGAAAATTTTGTTTTGAATGACAAAACGACGTTAACAAAACAAATTTTGTCTTTCTTTATTTCTTTCTTTTAGGGGAACGGGAAGAATCTTTCACCGCCAAGAAAAAGAAAGAGAGAAAGAAGAAAGAAAAGGGGTGAAACGTTCATGGAGAATGTATTCTCCTTTTTGACTCTTCCCAGTTTCGTCTGCTCAATCACGTGATAGAGGAAAACAAATAATCGAATTCTGAGAATCGAATTCAATTAAATATTGTTCTTAAGAACAAAAATGTTAATATTAAACAAAAAATAAAATAGAAGTAATATTGTGCATTTGTAAACAGTAGAATAGTTGTATTTGTAAATTTAATAATTTTTTAAAAACACTTTATGTGTTTATTTATTTTTAACAGTAAGAATCGATTTTTGTATTTTCTAGTTTAACTGTTACGTTAACTGATCTAGCTTATTCTTGTGGAATGTTTATGGATTATAATTCGAAATTTTAAAATGTTTTCAATTAAATTTAATTGCACGAAGGTGTTACAACAAGTTAATTAACTCAGTTACTGCTCTAAATGGATTTACGCAGTATGATATTGCACTGTCACTGATTTAAGTACGAAAAATCAGAGTATTTAACATGTTCTTCATGAACATCAATAACAAATATAAACTAAATGGTGATTGCAAATGTATACAGCAAACAAAAGAGGATGAATAATGTCATAAAATGGATTAAAAATGATGATGTATAAAAAATTAACACAGATTAAATACGTTTGATCAAAAATAAGAACAGAAAATATGTTATTTCAGCAATCGCTCTAGATAAACAAGACTTCGTCTGCTATTTGTTTTTCCTCTATCATGTGACCTCTGACATCAGGTGGGAAGAGCCCATTGTCGGACATTTGGAATGACAAATGTCATATATAATACGTTGGTGGTTAACAACAGCTCTCACGAGTTGACAGTCTCCATGCGAAATAAATTTCTTTTTTAAATGAAATAGATGATCATGTCATTCAAACACTATCAGTAATCGGAAATAATTCTGCTAACAAGGAAACGTACTTAAGCTAAACTCATAGAATTCAACGAAAAAATTACAGGTAATAGTAGACGGCTCAAAATATCTACGGTAAAAAAAAAAAAAAAAAAAAAAAAAATTAGCTGATTAATTGCAACGGAAAAGCGGTAAAAAATTAATAAAAGTCAAAATTTTTAACGTCAAATGCAACCCTACTTGGCGAGGATGCAGAGAAAAGCGCCAAGCTCTTACATGAACTGCCCATGCGTCCGTACCAGTTTAACGCTCTTTCAAAGTCACTTTTTGATATTCTGCTTTCAAAGCTAATTGAAGTTCAGTTTGAATAGACATTATTTGTCTAATCTGTATATTTTCTATCCTTTTATTTGAAGTATATATTAGAGAGGTGCTATAAATATTTGTTTTTATTTAGTTTAATGCTGGAAAGTTCCTCGCATGATTTCTTTTTATATATCTCATATTTTGGAATCTTTTATTTAACGAAGCAGTGAATTTTAAATAGAAAATGCCACCACATATTTAAACTCCCCATCCCCTTCCAGAAGAAAATTCTGGTTATGTCACTGTTTCTTTATTTGTTTATTGATAACATATACATCAGATTTGTATGCTTGACTCGTAGTCCGCTTGTAAATCTTCGTCAGATAATTACAGATAGCGCATGGCAGAATTACAATACGAAGAAATGGAGAAACACTCATGGCCAACGCGGGAATCGAACCCGCTCTCCTACGCTCGAAGGAGATTAGCAGTGAGGTAACATAACGACTCGGCCACGGAGCGCCCGGTTATGTCACTGAATTACATTTTTTTTTAAACGTTAGTTTTCAAGAATTCGAAGTCGCCAATGGGTGCTAACTGGAAGGTTCTGGTAACCCCGATTCAATTTACGACATCGTTCTACACCTTTTCTAGTGAACTTAAGCAGCTAATTTTCAGAGTATGAATTTCCTATGAGTTCTTCTAACACTTGTACTAATTTCATTGAATGCTATGAGTTTAGCTAAAAAACGTTTCCTTGTTTCCGTTCTCCTGAATCTCTCTTTTAAGACGGCTGCATTGACGAATGCATGATATTTAAGACTGAACCGCGAAGAGTAATAATGTTTTTGTATTTAAAGAAAACACCTCGAGCTGAAAATTCAACCACATACGGTAAAAGTTCACTAAGTAAGTGTAATGTTACGAGATTAGTTATGGTGCTTGTGCAAGGAATTTGAAATACGCAAGCGAAATGATGACATCACTGGCCGTCGGTGGATGCAAGAAAAAGATTTCCTATGTTAATCGCCCATTGGATTTTTTTGTAAAAAAATTATTAAAAATCGAGGAAAATTATTCCTCGATTTTAATCCCCATATTTGGGTATAGATATGTATCAGTTATCGTGTGCATGCGTTAGATTAAGTTGTTTTTGCTGTGAAAACGATAAAATTTGAATTTTCAATTTCAAAACACTAGAAAAAAAAAATGGCAAACTTCTATATTCGATTGAAAAATAAACATTTCATTTCAAAGGATGACATTTACACAATCAATATCCAACTAATATACTAATTAAAGGAAAATTATAAATATTCTATCATAATTTGAAGTCAAATTTGTTTTCAAATGTCTAAATAAAGTGTCTGATATATTGCAGCGGAATAAATTTGATATCCGTCATCCTTGGCGGAAAAAAAAAAAAAAGAATCGCCTAATTATTTGGCGAACATGTTTAATTCCTTTCAAAAATCATGGTTATTTTAACAACTTATATTAAGAGAGTAATGAATAATATGAAACAATATTTCGTAAAATACATATTACGAAAATATACATCTCGCATGTACAATCGTATTACGTTTTTGATTGCCAAATACAAAAAACGCCAAGGATGACAGAGTTTTGAAATTTAAAATTAAAATTTTGTCAATTTGACAGCAAAATAACTCAATCTAACACATGCATACGATAACTAATACATATCTATACCCAAATACGGGGATTAAAATCGGGAAATAATTTTCCTCGATTTTTATTAAGTTTTTACAAAAAATCCAATGGACGATTAACATAGGAAATCTTTTTCTTGCATCCACGGGCGGTCAGTGACGTCACACTTCGCTTGCGTATAGGAAGAGAAGATGTGCGATAGGAGCAAAGACAACGGCGACGTCGATAATATTTTCTGCGTTGAAACGTTGAAAGCGTGATTCAATCCAATTGTCGTACTTTTGTAAGGTCATGGTTAGCACCTGGAAATTCGCTTTGTCAACTCAAAACCGATTCTGAAGTCCAAGAAAATGTCATTAAGTTAGTGTTGCCAGACTTGGAGATTTTTCTCCCATTTTGGGGATTTCTGAGGCTTTGGGGAAAATATTTGGAGATAGAAATTTAGTGGGGAATAGTTTGGGGAAATGAAAAATTTTGGGGGAATACATTGTGGATTTCATTAACATCAGCAAAAGATTTTTTTCTTAAAATTCCATCAAAAAAAAAAAAAAAAAAAAAAAGAAGAAGAAGAAGAAGAAGATGGAAAGAAAAAAAAAATGATCAAGTTTATCAGATGATGATGCATTGATTCTGGTTTCTATCTCAGAAATAGAAAAACAACATTTACAGGTTTTTTATTATAAAATTTATCCTGTTTTTCGCCTTTTGTATTCCCTGATTTCAGGAATTATTTGGTTCATGTGTGCTGTAACAAACATGATAGCCGCTTGAATAGTCAAGCTTAAAATAAGCTGAACCAGACTAAACCAGGATACTTGATCTTTAAGTTTGAATTAAGCTTGTAGACGTGAAATATCTATTTTGATGCAAGCTCTAGTTTTCTGGATACCTTGTTTTCCATGCATTTTATAGTCCATAAAAACTTCTTTTATATATACATATGGGATAATTATAAATGATTAGAGGGGAGGAATCTACACTCAGAAAGTTATACAAATTGAAAATTTTCGAAATACTAATGTATTTAAAGTTATTTTTGTACATGGAGTTTTTTTTTTTTTTTTCTTTTTTATTTCAGAGCTTTATTTGGGGAAAAAAATGACAGCTTAAATTTATTAAATATTCTTTAATTTTTTTTTTTTTTTTTTTGTTACAATTTTAGTACAAATTAATTTGGGGAATTTTTTCGAAAAAACCCCTGATTTGGGAAATTAGAAAACTTTTTAAGGAAACTGACTGTCAACCATCTGTAAACTAGACCTTGATTCCTTCTATGCCGGTTTGACAGAATGGTTTACCGTTTCTTTAGATGCTCCAGTAACCACGGTGAGTATGGGGAAATATAATATGTACCAGTTCATTTCTATCTTTTTTTCTCTTTCATTTCGTGAATAAGCATATTTTCCCAGAGGACTTGTTATTTTAAATTCTGAACCACCCTCGTATACATTTCACACAGGAAATATTATAGAACATGTAAGTACCCTATTAGTACTCTGACTGATTAAGCGATTACATGCAATATTGATGCTTTAAGATGCCTTTAGCCGATCTTGCACCGTAAATTCTGTGTTTGGCTGAATATTTTATTTTTTCAACTCAGAATCATTTGTCCCTGGTTGCTTCACCGCCCAACCACAGCAGGTAGTTGGCGCTAGTGTAGGCGAATATTATTTTAACATTACGTTGTGACACTTAACTTGTAGGGCCGCGGTAGCCCAGTCAGTAGAGCGCCGGGCTCGTAAACGGAAGACTGCGGGTTCAGTACTCGATCCGGCCAAAGCGTCTGTCGTGTACACTAATGGTGACTAGTGCACGTAAAATCTGTCGTAGCCGCAATGTCCTCCACGTTCCCATCAAAATTATACCGAAGCAGGGAAGCCATCCTCTCCGTGTAGGATAAAAATTGTGATGGCATGTCTCCGGACCACCTCTAAGGGTGAGTCGCCGATCGCCCATTGCGCAACACTAGTGTGACGTAAAACCCAATCAACCAATCAATCAATAACTTATCTTGTAATCGTTTTGGGTGTACAAAAGAAGATTTACTAAGAAAACTAGAACGTCTTATGCTGATTAATATTCTGATATTTCTTATTACTGATTTTGAATGATATTTTTAATTTTAGTATTCAGATAATACTAACCTGAAATCAACAAATAAGCTGTCTCGTCTCACAATCCATAATTGAATTAGATCAACCAAAAGTGTTAAAAATTAACTTTTAAAAGTTAAAGATAAATGATTAATTAAAAAAAAATTACAATGTAAGCGATGACATATATTATTTAACAAATAATATTTTAGAACAAGAATATAATCCTAGTAAAGGTTTTTTGTAACAGTGTTTTTGTAAAATTATTTTCTGTAACAAAAAGTACAATATAAGCGATAGCAGATAATATTACATTAAATTATCAGCAAATAAAGTTTTAACATAAAAATGTAACCCGGGTAAAGATATTTTGAAAAGATGTCCAGATGTAACACAGCGAACTAAAGAGCCAGATAAAACAGAAATACAGGGTGATTAGAATAAAAGTTACAATTTCAAAACGCTATAATTTTTAAACTACCCATCAGAGCGATTTCAAATTTTACCAGAGTCATCGTGAGGCAATGAAATTTTGTTTGGGGGAGGAAAAAAGTAGTTCCAACATGTTCCTGTAGATGGCGCTGTCAGGGTAATGTCACGGGAAACACCTAAATAGATTCATTAAACACAGGAATCTTGTTAGCAACACAATGGAATAGCGGGAAACAATAGACTTCAAGGGTTTACTACAATTTTAACGCGCTTTTATTAGCTTCACCTGTATGTATGTTTGTAACCACTCTGGGAGCAAACAAAAAATCTATATTGTAAAAAAAGACTTTCCTAGGTGAACGCTGTGGCTGTGAGGTAAAGCTCCGGGCTACGAACCTAAAGGTCTAACTTTCGAGCCCAGTCAGGGGAGATCTTTTAAAAATGGTTTTTGTTTAATTCTAAATTATTTATTAGTTCACATTTCAATAAAAGCGTGTTCTTTAATTTTTTAAAAGTATAATTTTATTAATTTTTTTTTTTTTTTTTTTTTTTGTAAAAAGACAAGAATACGTGTTTTCAGCGGAAACAGTCATAGTGAATAGAGAAAAAGAGGAGTTTCACGAAACAAATACTTTACGGATAATTAACAGCACATTTTAAAACATTTTTTTTTTTTTTGGCAAATAAAATTTCATTGCCTCACGATTGCTGTGGTAAAATATCAAATCGCTCTGGTGTGTAGTTTTGAAATTATAGCGCTTTGAAATCGTAACTTTTATTATAATAACCCTGTATTCATGCATCAATGGATATCTTCACTGTAATCTGCATATCAGAGAGAGAGAGAGAGAGAGAGGCCTTAGATAAAATCATCCCTTTCAAAACAAATTTTGCACCCGTAAACGACCTTATACTCAGCATTAATATTTATAAGCATTTTTAAAATATACAAAGCATAACACAATTAATTAATAATATGAATTAATATAAACAAAAATATTCCTGAAATTTATCGTCTCTAAGCTTGAAAATTACATCCTTTAAAACTTCAAAGAATACAGAATATTTACAAGTATTTCCCCTCACGCAGCGGTATTTTTCAGCCAAATATTTTTACGTGGCAACACCAAAAAGGTAGAATTAATAATACTTCAAAAAGTTGTAGCAACACCGGATGACTGCTATATTATATGCGACAAAACTTTCTAAAATGAGCTTTTGAACGTGAATTGTAACTTAACACCGGAAAAGTTAATCGGATATCCATGAGTAGTAAAGCATGGTAGGTATAAAAATGATACCTAGTCCGATTTGTCAAACTATTTCAAAAGGCTTGAAAAGGAAAGACTAACTTCGTCTTTTTATTACTTTCCGAACATACATATGTAAGGAAAGTACTGTAATCATGACAGAAATTCGACTTTGATATTTTGTCGTACCTAAATGATTTGAGTTTCCTTCAGTTCCTTTTTGATATTTTTACTGTGATACATGCATTAATGTGTGCATATAGATGTGTATGTATATGAATGAACACGATAGCATCTAAACGCTTTGATCGATTGAACTGAAAGTTAAAACGTATGTTATTTGTCACCATAGCATAAGCCCTATTCATTTTGGTGAATCTAGTACTTAAAGATTTTTTTTTATATAGGGACACACAAAAAATGCTTTAACATTATGGCCTATGGCACCAAATTATTGTGATAGCCTCTAAGTGCCTTATAGGATTGAGTTGAAAATATAGATGCATGTTTTAAGTTACCGTCGCATGGACTATATGGATTTTAATAAATTTAGTACTTATATATATTTTTTCATTGCTTTTATTTTTAATTTCAATAATTTGTTGGCTTCTTCCTATTCCCCCGTTTGTGTAAAAGTTTTACATGTGGCTACTCTGCTTTTTTCTAGTTTTCTCTCTGGATTCCTTGATGATTTGAATTAATAAATTAATTAATTTCTCATTCAAAATAGTTTTGCTGCCTCGATCGGGGCTGAACAATATAAATTGCTATGATTAGCTACATTGATTTACGAAATCGATGCAGCTTTCACAGCTTTATGAAATACATGCCCCCTGACGAGTTTTTACTTCAAATTTTAAGTATTTTTATCCAATTATTATATCTGTGGTCCTTTAGTTATTTTCTCTGTCATTAAGATTAATGCTCTTTTTTTTATTATTATCATTCGTGTCGGCGTAAGTAATTTAAATTGTTTTTGTGTCTTATTGGTTCTTAATGTGTATCGCAACATTTTTGTGTCAGTCTTACCTATAAGTTAAATTCAGTTCTATTTTTGTTGTGTTGGTATTGTTTTGTATCTATTAATTGCTAAAATTTAAGGTTAAATTTTATTACGATATCTATAACTTATATATATTTGCAGGGACAAAAATGGAAAATTCTTTATCATTATGGCCTATGGCCTCAAATTATTTAAAGTGCAATAGCTTCTAAACGCCTTATCTGAATGAACTGAAAAGTTATATATATATATATATATATATATATATATATATATTATAGATCACCTTCGCACGAACTGTATCAATTTTGAAGAATCTAGCATTTACAGTTTAATTTACAGGCACACAACAAAGAATTCTTTACCATTATGGCTTATGGGCTCAAATTTTTTTTTAAAGTGCGATAGCGTCTGAATGAATGATACGATTGAGCTGAAAATTTATATACATGTTGTAAGTCACTGTCGCACGATCTTTATATATTTTAGTGAATATAGAATTTATAGATTTTTACAGGGACACAACGAAAATGTCTTTATTATTATGACCAATGAGCTCAAATTATTTGAAGTGGAATAGCGTTAAATTAAGCAACATACTTTATGGAGAAAAATACACAAACACCGTATTATAATTTTCTCTTTTGTTATTTAACGACTTATCTGAATTTGATTTATTTATGCAACTGTTAATTACTTAAAGTTTTGAAAATAAAATAGAGTTACTCCAGATTTTTTTTTTTTTCCTTTACAATGCGTTATGAAAAACGTCATTTTTAAATTGAAGAAAGAAAACTAATGAATATTTTAATAAAAAAACTTTAATTGTTTATTCATTATTAGTACTAATAGAATAATTTTATGGGTATACTAAAGAAGGTGCATACGAAGTATTTTGATCATGATTTCAATATTTTTTTTTTTTTCAATAATAATTTTCAATAATATTTTAGATTAATGAAATAAATTTGATCTGAAAAAAAATATAAATAAAAATAAACATTTTTCGTCTTATAATCAATACTTGGATATTAAAACCTCGTTATATACATTCTGTTGCACTCTTGCTAAATTTTCCCGTGATGAAGGACCGTGATTAATAATTTTGAAACGAAACAATTGTTGCGTATTTCTTTCCAGTTTCTTCTGTCATCTTAAAAAGTTTTTCTTTCACTTAAGACTATTTACATCTCCAAAATACATCGATGAAGTTACCAAGCAATATCATATTGAAATTGACAAAATTTTGCTATAAAAACAATACATAGATTATTTAAATAATTTTGTACATCATTAATTTAATATTTTATATAATCCTGCATTTTAACTTTTTTTTTCTGCAATATGAAACAGACAAAAAACATACTTGAAACATACAGGTGGTTATATTACTTACAAACTTTGAATAAACACCATAAAATGCAATAAACTCGCAAACAGTTGCCGCTTTGACTGCAGCACTCGTGCTTACTTTATTCGCCTGGTGAAGGGTCGTGTGTTTTTTCGACCCGAAACAATTGTTGCGAGTTTATTGCATTTTATGGTGTTTATTCAAAGTTTGTAAGTAATATTTTTTACAACGCCAGTTTTGTGGTGCTTTTTTATTAAACAGGTGTTTATAATTAAACTTCTCCTATAAACAGCATCTTACAGCGCAAACGGGTGAACGGAATGCAACGAAATTTGGTATATAGACTATACACGAGATGCGCTCGCGGAATTTCGAAAAGAGAAAAAAAAATAGTTCCAAAATGTTCACCATAGGGCACCTTTCCTTAAAAAATATTAAATTTAACACAATAAACGAGCAAAACGGAATATAAAAACAACTTTAACATTTATTGACTAGTTTCTGATCACCTTGTCATCGAACCACATTAAGTAAAGGTAAGGAAAAAATAACAGTACATTGTTTGTGGGAAAAAAAGAAACAGTTCAATTTGCAGAAACAAGAACAGATTAAGACGAAATTGCACAAGAGGAGAAGTTGTTAATCGTGTCCATGGTATATACGCATGTTCAATTAAAGACACCATCATCATTACAGCCGGAAACGTCGACATAAAACATGACAACGTCTCCAAACGTTTTATACCCTAACCTGTTTTGCATAAAGCTTCCTCTTCTTCGCAAGCATGCAAATCTCTGCATTTTTCTTCCTAAAACTGACAGCTTTTTCCCTGTTTTACATTTTATGACTCATAATTATTGTTCTGGATTGTTAATATTGCTTCTGTATTCCGTTTTGGTCGTTTATTGTGTTAAATTTAATGTTTTTCCGGAAAAGGCGCCCTCTGATGGACATTTTGGAACTTTTTTTTTTTTTTCTGAAATTCCGTGAGCGCATCTCGTGTATAGTGTATATACCGAATTTCGTTGCATTCCGTTCACCCGTTTGTGGTGTAGGATGCTGTTTGCAGGGAAAGTTTAATTATAATCACCCTGTATATGTTTTTAGTTGCTTAGAAGTAATTTTTAAAAATATATGCAATCAAAATTATGCATATCATTAAAATATCAGTAATCAAGAGGATTTATTGAGGTTGTACGTTGATGTACCATTGGTACATAAAGGTCGAAAAAGATATTAGGACCTTAAAAAAGTGTAAAAAAAAATATTTACTTTCTATAATCCTTATATTTCTACTAACAAGGAAACATTCAAAAGTGTCATCTTCAAAAAGTATTGAAAAAAATATATGTGATTCTACTCTTCATAAAACACCAGAAAATGAAAAAATTATCGGCTGAGATGAATTACAGCGGTCAGCGACCACAAAAAATGATCAAAATTAAGCATATTTGGCGATTTAGCGCTCTTAGGCGATACGTTTGCTAGCACCGAGATTGCCGTGTACGAACAGAACCGTGTTTTGCTTTTCCGCCAAGTACTCAAAATCAATCCCCTAGCAGTGTGAAATCGCCAAATAGGCTTAATTTTGATAATTTTTTGAGGTCGCTGTAATTCATTTCAGCCCATATTTTTTTCATTTTCTGGTGTTTTATTAAGAGTAGAATCACACATATTTTTTTTTAATATTTTTTGAAGATGACACCTTTTGAATGTTTCCTTGTAAGACTGATAGTGGATTATCGAAATTGAGATATAAACATTCTATTCTTATAAGTAGCTTTGACATTTCTCTCATAAATTCGATTTTACATGCCTTTTAAAGTAATAATGCTTTAAAGTATTGTCGGTAGATAAAGAGTTAATAAGTTTAGCTTTCATGCAACAGCATGTTTAGATTCCGTTGATCCATATTTTAAATAAATAAATATACAAAGCTCCAAATATATTATTACTAGTTAGTTGTAGGGCGACTAAGGCGCCCGTTGAAAAAATGATCATTTCATTTTATTTATTTCTCACTTCAAATAATTCATTTGCTAGCAAGCCCGTGCGAAATTTTCGCACTTTATTTATCTCTTTGTTACCTTTAAAATTTGAAACTATTATTATTATTATTTTATAGACGTCATTTTTTCATATGCATGAGCAAATTTAATAGTTAATTTTTTATTTTTTATTTTTATTTTTTATTTTTATTCATTTATTATTATTTATTTATTTATTTATTTATTTTCACGTGAAAGCATATTTCGATTTAAACTGAAAAAAAAAAAAAAATGGCAGCAATTAAAAATTTAAATGCCTATTTTAAAGGTGTTATTTTCATATTTTAATTAATTTTAAAAAAAAAATCTAATCATAAATTCGTTACAAATAAAGTACCACATTAAAGGGCCGATTTTTCTGAATCCGTTGGATTAAACAGCTTATCGATCGGACAATTAGATTTTTTTTAAATAACTAAAGTATGAAAATAATGAATATTTTAATGATTTAATATTTTAAGGTGGCAACTTGCGTTCACACACAGACAGAGTCCAAGGGAATCTCTTAAGCCTTTTTAAGCGTGACAGAGTCAGGCACTGATGAGCGTAACTATATATGCTGATTTTGCATTTGCAACTAAATAATGCTTTCTATTTTAATTAGATTACGTAACCGCACGTTAACTATATTTTAGCCGCACTTGATACTTAGAAATTGCATGCAAACTTTAGTTAACTTGTAATCCTATTCGTCAAGAAATATCACCACTACTTATTGTAATTATTCCATAAATTATTAGAATTGTAATTTAAATTTGCAGTTAAATTCCCTTTTTTAATCACGTAAGAAATCAAGTTTCCTGGACTAAACATATATTTCCACGTTTCTATCACATGCGGAGGCATAAAATAATAATTAATAATACATTCGAAGCTAGAGGTACAACGATTAAAAGCTACATTTTACGTGGTAAAACTTTCAAGACAGCAATTTATAATTTTTGAAACACGAAGCAGGAAATTTTACTTTTTCGCCGGAAAGTATTAATCAGAAATTCGCGAGTTTAAAAAAAATGTAGTTTGATGAAAGAAAATTCTGTGTGAAAGATTGAAATGATTTTTTAAATAATTAGGTTAGTACATTCATTGTTATTACTTTCTTCTATATGTAATATAGAGAAAGTATTGGATTCGCAAAAATTTTCGACCTCCGTTTTTTGATGGATTTACACGTTTTGGGATGTCCAGAACACGGATTGATAGTTTTTTTAAAAATTCTGTCCGTCTGTCTGTATCACTATTTTTGGGGACACTGTAGCTCACGAACCAATGAATGAAACTAAACCAAACTTGGTATTTAGTTGCACCCTGACATAAACAGGTGATGATTAGATTTGGGGATCCATCGCTCGACAGGTGGCGCTGTGATCGCATTTTTTATGAACTTTTAACATGTCAGTAGAGGACAAAATTTCGTATAAATGTGCATAATGAGAGTTATTTTAAACTCGTGATTGTAAAATTAATATGAATTATTGATAATAGTAGTAGTTAACTAGAAAAATTTTTTGGGCAAGTGGGGGCATCGGTTCCCCCCTTCGGGTGTACTTCTCCCCCAGGAGGGGGGCGGGGGGTAAATTTTCAAGATAGGTATCTTTCGAAAGGTCTCCTCAATACCTTTAAAACGAATGGTTGAACTATAAATCTGTGATAATTTAAAACAAAGTTATCGATTTTTTAAAGTTTTAACGAAAAAAAACTGAAAAAAAAAATCGTAATTTTTTTTTCTTTTTTATGAACGAAATTTAACCAAAGTTCGTGTTTAGTTGGACCCTGACATAAGCTGGTGCTGATTACATTTGGGGATCAATCGCTCAAAAGGTGGCGCTGTGATAGCATTTTTTCTGAACTTTTAACATGGCAGTATAGGAGAAAATTTCGTATAAATGTACATAATGAGAGTTATTTTAAACTTGTAGTTGTAAAATTAATATGAATTATTGATTATGGTAGTAGTTAACTAGGAAAAAAATTTTGTGCATGTGGGGTCATCGCTTTCCCCCCTGGGGGAAAAGTACCCCCGGTGGGTAAATTTTCAAGATGGGTATCTTTCGAAAGGTCTCGTCAATACCTTTAAAACGAATGGTTGATCTGTGATAATTTAAAACAAAGTTATCGATTTTTTTTACTTTTAACAAAAAAAAATTAGAAAAAAAATCTTTATATATATATATATATATATATATATTGTTATTGAGTGAATTTGCATAGGAAAATATAGAAGAAAGTCTTGTGGTGGCCACAACATACTACTTTTAATTTTCATTTCAAAGGGCAGTATCTGAATTAACAATTCATCCAGATGAATTTTTAATATGAATTTATAGTTCAAGCAAACTGATTTTTGGAATCGTTTCTTTATAACAAATAATTTATTTTTCAATAACTGATTCCAACATATTTTAGTGTTCAACTCTTTACACTTTTTAACGATTAAGATAGCTACGGGTCAAGTCCTTTTTTCACTTTAAATTTAAAACAAATCCTTCCGTCTCAGTTAAAAGTGTAGGTTTATTTCATTTTTCTTATCAAGTGGCCGCCATCTGAAATAAATTGTTTATTGATAAAGTTTATGAACAAAAACGGTAGAGACAAATCCGGTTTAAAATATGTTTTCTAAGATGTAAATATAAAATTTTCAAGTGGCCGACACTTGAAAACAAAACGGTGGATCAACTTGGTTAACGAGCTCATCCAAGATATTTGCAAGATAAGTCCACTGTCTAACTTTGGTTCGATTTGATTCATTATTTCAGAAGTTATCGTGATTACAAAATTTCCATTATATATATATATATATATATATATATACTAGCAGACCCGGCCACGCGTTGCTGTGACTAAGTTATACGTTGAATTATATGGCTGTAAACTATTTAGTACAGTCAAATTATTATTTACGAACAAAGACGAAAACGTTGTAGCCGATGTAAAACCCCACAGGGGTGAGATTTGAAACTTAGGTCAAAATTTGGAAGCGATTGATAAAAATTTTCGTAGTGTTGATATTAAGCACAAATTAATTTTATTGTAGGGTCCTATAAATTTTAATGGAGAAGTGATATATATTATTTCTAATGCTTCTTTGGATAAAATTGCTAAAATGACTTAATTAAAATTCTATTAAAATAAAAGTATAAAAGAAACAGACGATTTTAAAATCAATTTTTATGGAGGAGTGAAATATAATATATGCTATAATGGATAATTTTACTATAAAATGACCTCATCATTTTAAATATTTTAAAGAGGGCAACAGCTGTAGTTATAAAAAGGAAAACAATAAGGCTAAACCAGAAAAATAAGTAAATTTGATAAATATTTTAAAACTTTAAAATTGGAAATCTTATGAAATATTGGACATTTAAAGTAAATACATGTATCATTTTAAATAGAAAAAGATTTTGGAAAAGTTTAGTGTATTTTAACGAAGTGATGAGAAGTTTTTGAGTATGTTAAAATTTTAATAGTAAATTCCAGTTAATAAAGATGGGAAACATTGAGGATTAAGATAAGAATAATTATAAGATTAAAAAAAAAAAAAAAAAAAAAAAAAATTTTATATACCATGCTTTTAAATTTTAATATACTAATAATATACTAATTAAAACGAAAATGATAAATATTCTATCATAGTTTGAAGCCAAATTTGTTTTCAAATGTCTAAATAAAATATCTGATGTAAGATACTAATATTTTGCAGCGGAATAGATTTCATTTCTGTCATCCTTGGCGAAAAAAAAAGAATATCGCCAAATTATCTGGCGAAAATATTTAATTCCTTTCAAAAATCATGGTTATTTTAACAACTTATATTAAAAGAGTAATGAATAATATGAAACAATATTTCGTACAATACATATTACATGTCATACATACGTACAATGAATAATACATATTACATTTCGTACAATGCATACATCTGGCATGTATATTTTCGTGTTACGCTTTTGATCGCCAAATAATAATAATAATAATAATAATAATAAAAGCCAAGGGCGACAGAGTTTTGAAATTTAAAATTAAAATTTTGTCAATTTGACAGCAAAATAATTCAATCTAACACCCGCGATAACTAATACATATCTATACCCAAATATAAGGATTAAAATCGGGAAATAAATTTCCTCGATTCTTAATAATTTCTTACAAAAAATCCAGCGGGCAATTAACATAGGAAATCTTTTTCTTGGCTGCACAGACGGTCAGTGAGTCGTACTTCGCTTGCGTATAGAACTCATAGATATAGTATAGCATATATAGAATAGAGTGATCATTGGGGAGAAAAAAGTTATTCCTTTTCATTTGGGAAAAGACGACGTTTTTACCAAAATATGGCCGTCTTTCCCCGAGTGAATACACACGGGAATACATACTAATATTTTAGCAAATAAAATTTATGAATAATTTATTTGCTAAAGGGGAATGGAAGACTCCAGATACAGTTTCAAATTCATATTTCTTTCTTTCTTTTCTTTTTTTTTTTTTTTTTTTTCAATACCACTTAATGGCTGTTTCCAAAGCTTTTATTATTATTTTTTTTTCGGCATCAAAAATCTTTGTACGATAACATGGGGATGAGAGATCTATATATATTACTATATCTATGATAGAACTACATTAGCACTTTATCAATGTGTATAAAATCTTTAAATTGATTATGACGTCAATTTTCCTGAGATGCATAATTTAACTTTTTATAATTTTTTAACGTTCACGTTTGATTAAATGTATTTATTTTTATGTCGAAAGAAAATGAACTCGTATTTTTTTTTTTTTTTTTTTTTTTTTTTTTTTTGCAACAATTAAATTAATGGAACTCACAGATATTTTGGAGCAACTTTAATAAAGGTCTATAATTAACAAATAATTGCAATAAAACAATATTGTGACCATAAATTGAGATAAAAACTATCCTATCTCTCAAGTTGGACCAAACTGCACACAGTGTGCAAAATTTCATTAAAATCGGTTCCTTAGTTTAGGAGTTTACCCCGGACAAACATCGTGACACGTAATTTATATATATATACAGATATACAGGGTTTATTTAGGGTCTGAAGACATTTTAAAATTCCATAACTATTGAATGAATTGATAAAAATTGAACGCGGTTTGCAAAAAAATCATTCTCGTGAAGTTTTTTTTTTTTTTTTTTTTTTTTGCAAAGAAAATATAATAATTAAGCTATTTGTCGATAGAGGGCACTGTGCGTGACCAGATCACACATTTTCATGAAAAACTGTACTCATTCGCATGCAAATGTTTATAGGCATATAAATCCTATTCTATGTGTCCTTCGTCACCATAAATTGCACTTTTCAAACGCGTTATAACACTGCTAACTGCAACTTCAGTCGGCAGCTCTTATCTGAGGGAAAACATTTTCACCCATGACGCTTTATCCACCAAGTCAGCATCGCAATTAAAATTTCATGTATGCACGAGTAGGAGGCAAAATAAGAAATAAACTGTTCTAATTGCAAAACTGTGCAGTTTATAGGACTTTCATTTGCATATTTTCCTTTCACATCCGTGCGAAAAATGTATCTATTTGTTTAACTATCGTCGACAAAAAATTTAACAATATTTTTTTTCTTTACCAAAAAAATCTTCCTTTACGAGAATGATTTTTCGCAAACCGCGTTCAGTTCTATCAATTCATTCAATAGTTATGAATTTTTAAAATGTCTCCGGTGGGGAGTTATGGGACACTAAAAACTAATTTTAAAACTGAAATTAACATTTCTAAAAATGAAATCTTCAATTCAACATTTTAAAATCAAATTGAAGGTAGCAATAGAAACATAAATATACAAATATTTATATTATGACCCTATACAAAGATTTATGTTATGAGAACTCATCTTTGACTTTTCAAAATGTACGTGCAAAAATGATGAGTCAGTTTCAACTGACCATAACATTTTTAGTTCTTACTAAAACTGTGAGGTCGAGACTGTAGTAGGTCACCACAGGTTTGGTTTGAAATTATGCTGGATTCAGCAAAGTAATCAGTTGGGATAATTAAAATGCTTCGGCGAAATTTTAGGTCGGAATAGTTTTGTGTCGACATAGCGCTGCAGCGAAGGAAGTAAGTTGCGAAGCGTAGACGAATGTGAAACGGTTCTAAAGTTTGGTTGAAGAGAAGAGAAGGTAGAGAAGAGAAGAGAAGTTGGTGGAAGGAAGTATAAGTAGGAGATTATTTTCGTAAAGCGTGTGGTGTGTAGTGGAGTTTTGTCCGACGTCTGTCTACGCTATAATTTAGGGCTTAGAGCCTGGATTAAGTTATACTACGATAGTTCAGATCGAGTGCTATTAAAGCTAACTAATTTGATGAGTGTTGATGTGCGGTTGTGTTAGTATTAGTGAATAGAAAAGTGAACCAACCGGGAATCTAACTAATAACGCAATGGATGACAGAGAACACAGTATAATACCAATAGAATGGCAACAGCATCTCCAAAAAGCAAAGCGAAGTGAAGAAACTGACAATAAAAGTTTTGAACGAATACAAGCCTGACAGAAGTTGTCATCTGGAGAGCACTGAGGATGGACCCAATCGGGTCCGAAATATATATACTCGTTTATAAAAAAGGATTTTAAGTAAGGTAATATTATTAAAAATTTACTCTACAGCGTACAATGTTTTGTGTAACTTAAACAGGAATTATATAAATTTTATTTTAACTACTTATTTTAACACAAAAGTAAACATAATATTTAAAGGGCAAGATCTGAATTTTCACATTTAAAAAAATTAGTCAAATGAGCTGAGTCATTTGACTAATGTCATTGACATATGTAATGACATTATCATTACATATGTCATGATCAATGATCATTAACAATGTAAATGACATAATAACTTATGTCATTTAATAAGCACAAAAGTTTGAATAAACACCATAAAAGGCAAGAAACTCGCAACTTTTGTTTCGGGTCGAAATTGTTGCGAGTTTTTACATTCTATGGTGCATTACTCAAACTTTTGTGTTTATTATTTTTAAACACCAGTTCTGTGGTGCTTTTTTATTATTATGTTATTTAGCTTGGAATCATTAGTTCATCCTTATACTCATGTGTTGTCCGTACGATTATCGCTCTGGGTTTCGGGAACTGATTTTAAATTTCTCATCAGTCATATATCTTCGTAGTAGTTCAAAATTTACCTTGACCCGTTAGCGCCCAGTGTCCTCATTCGAGGACAGCTAATAAAATGGCACAAATATTTTTTTGTGGTTTCTTGGAATGATTTCTGCTTTTTAGTGACAGTTTATAGCGTCACTCTAAATGATCCCTGAAAGTTGTATGTGCCTACTATTACTTATTATTTCATAATTTAGATAGTCATTTTATGATTTTTCATTCGTCGCACCTATATTTGCTTTTTGCTCAGGTATACTAACTTAAATCAAGTTGAATAATAATATATATTATAGTACTTTACTTTCGAGATCTTTATCAACATATAATAGAAAATTAATCTGTTATCTCAAAGTTTTTCTATCTCGAAGTTTTCTCGCTAGAAAAATAAACGTCAATAAATGAGGATAGGCTTTAAATTTAGAACTACCAGAAGAATTGTTTAAGTTAGTATATTTTACTGTCAGTTGTCTATATTAATTTAGAAGTGAAATAATCAGCTAATATTATTTTGCAAAAATTATTCGGCCGTTAACGGGTTAAGCCTTGAGCTAAAAATCGGGTCTAACTTTTGAAGTATTCATGGAAAAATTTAGTTTTGTTACAGCGGTTCAAAATCAAGGTTCTTAACAGAATCATTTTACAAACAAAATAATAAAAACAATTTTAATTTTAAAAGTTTAAATATAAAAAAAGCTCTAATTTTGACAGAACGTTTGTTATTAATTTACCGGTGAAGAATTTTCTCAATGTTTAGACGAAAAATTAAACTTAGAAACTAATACTGCGATAAGAAAAATGAGTAAACCGGAATAACTCGAATGCTGTAATCTGAAATATGTAAAATCAACAACTCGTTTGAAACCACTTAGCATAAAGTTTAACTCAAACAGGTTAAGAAATTGTCGGAATTTTTACGATGTTAGAAAAATTTAATCGACGAAAGCATTTTCCGTTAAGTTTAAAAATAAAAGTTTTCAAAACTTTGCGAAAAGAATTTTAATATTGATAGAAACGTAATAATGAAAGGTAAAATTTAATTTTGAGAACTTTTAATAATGATGTTGCTTAGAAGCAACTTAGCAGTTTATCAAACAAACTAATGTAAGTGCCATGTTTTACAAATCGAACAGCCACCTCTTTCTGTGAAATTATATGTATATATATCATCTATTTTAGAAATTTAATTTTAACTGTCTAAACACGTAAAAATATATTGATGAATGCATTAAAAAAAAAAGGCCCTTGGATTTTAATTTATTATTGAACAAACAAGTATAAAAAAGGGGGGGTTCGGTTGGGGTTGGGTGGGTTTAACGTCGTATTAGTACTGCGCAATGGGTAATTTAAAGAAAAAAAGGAAAAGAGAAAAAAAATAAGAAAGAAAGAAAAGAATATATGTAATTTATAAACATCACTCAAGTTATTAGTACATGAAAAAAAGATTAATATGCTGTTGAGACTATAAAACTTTCTTCTAAACCGTTCTAATTTATATAAATTAGACGGAAACTAGCTTAAACTTGAAAAAAATCTACATAACAGCGGTGCCTATCGGCCGATCTGCCCCTAAATAGAATCGTTATAGTTTTTCATGATATCTATCAAACGTATAAAGATTGGCACATTTATACAATATAGAAGCTGAGATATGGCCTTCCCGTAAGCGGGAAAATTCTAACATAGCATCGACCCCCTATCGACCGATATGTACCCAAAGTAATTCGGCGTAAATTTTTATAACAGTCATCCTATATATCACGTTTGTATGTTTATACAGTATAGAAGCTGAAATATAATACTTCCATAAATGGAGAAAATTGCAAGATAACAGAGCCACTTATCGGCCATATTCACAAAATTGTATAAGCACTGTGTAAAGGTCGTATGTAACCCATTTTCATTTCCTCCAAAACTTCAAGTTTAAACTTTTTGTTTTCGAACTTTACTTTTTCTTAAGTGGCATCAAGAGGCTACGGAGAGTTTTTTGTAATGAAGAAAAAGAAGTGGCGGAAAAGAATGTTGGAACAGTCTGGCTTCAAAAGCCAATTGAAATGTTAATTTCAGAATGTGTATATTTTTTATGTGTGTTAATGTGCGCGTTTGTAAATATGTTTGTGCAGTGGCGTAATCGAATTCACAAGTTAAAAGTTTCTGCAGAGTCATCTTTTTGAAATGTGTTCCATCTTTTCTTGGATCCAATCAGAATATATATTCATCGGGTTACACGACAAATCCTTACTCACAGTTATTATTTTATAATAATAATAATAATAATAATAAGTTTATTATTAATATACTAGGCGAGACGTATTGACCCTGGTCATTATATTTAACGTCCCAGCCCGCCCTTTCCCGCTGTTCAGTGTCTTTTTCTAGTCAATTTTGTCCGTCCTTTTATTACTTCCGGTGTGAGCTTTTTTTTTTTTTTAACACACTTGACATTGTGAGTTTTCTTTGGTTTTCTTCCCATGCTATTTCTACGGGTTTTTTAGCTTTTCCCCCCTCTTTTTCTACATTCTAAAGTGCGGTGGTTCCCGCCCACCCACCCCCTCCGCCGCCGAGAGATATACTAGGCGACCGCTACCACCGCTACTTTAGAATGTAGAAAAAGAGGGGGGGAAAAGCTAAAAACCCCATAGAAATAGCATAGGAAGAAAAACAAAAAAACTAACAATGTCAAGTGTGTTAAAAAAAAAAAAAAAAAAAAAAAAAAAAAAAGGCTCACACCGGAAGTAATAAAGGGACAAAATTGACTGGAAAAAGACATCGAAGAGGGGGAACGGGCGGGCTGGGGCATTGGTCCTGTCGTCCAGGGTTAATACGTCTCGCCTGGTAATGTATAAGACTATACTTATACATTATAGAAGCTGATGCATAACCTTTACGTAAATGCAAAGAATGTCAGCCTACAATGTCATCTGCGGGAGATATACATCAAAACCTAATCAGTTACAATTTATATCATGGTCCAACTAAAGTTTCGTAGAATTTTGTGCATTCCTTCCTGACATACAGAGTTCACAAAATTTTGCTAACACACATATACATATAAACATGTTCTAAAAATAGTCAAGTCGTGCTCAGGACATCTCAAAACATGTAAGGTCATCAGAAAAGGGCATTCGAAAATTTCAACGAATCCAGTGCTTTCTTCTTATGCATATACACTGGTGTTCAAAATTAAAACAACAGCCTGTTTCATCGTTTTCTTCTTTTGTGCATAACTTTTAAGCAAATAAACATATGAGCATAAATTTGGATGACATGTTTGTTATCATATTATTAATCGAATTTTATATAACTTTAGCATAAGTAATAATTTTTAAGATAATAAATATTCAATATTTCTCAAAAGTAAGCATCGGAAAAACTGAAAAATTTCAACAATTTTAGAAAAGAAAACTTGATAAGCTTCGAAAAAATTGAAAAATTTCAACAATTTTAGAAAAGAAAACTTGATGAAAAATGGTTTTAAGGATGCATTACAGATAGAGGAAGACGGACATGCCTTCAAATGCTAAGCTGAATCCCGATTTTTCTTCCTATATTAGCTTTTCTTTTACTTTTATAACGGATTTTATGAAAAAATATAATTACTTATAATTTGTAAACTATGTTCAACACAATAATATTAAAAATGTCGATAAATAATTTTATAATGAACGTCTTATCCAATTTTCCTGTTTATATGCATATTTTTTAAATATTCACATGCGAAAAAGACAAGATAAAAGAAGAAACAGAAAAGTAATTACGGGAAGAAAAATCCAGATTTAACCTAACACATAGATGCATGTATACACCTGCCAATTATGCTGATTTATCCACAATAGTGTTAGGCCCCGCCTTTTCTTCCCACCAGTATATTTGTATATGCTGTTCTTATTTAATCGGGAGTACATATTGCTGAATATTACTCTACAAATTTCCTGGTGCGAAAAAAAGGCGAGGCCTAACGCTATTACAGATAAATTAGCATAACTAGCAGGTCTTCACCTATCTGTAATGCTTCCTTATGACCATTTTTCGTTAAATTTTCTTTTTAAAAATTGTTAAAATTTTCCATTTTTTCCAAAGATTACTTTTGAGAAAAGTTGAATAATTATTAGTTTGAACACTATTACTCTTGCTAAGATTCGATTGATGATATGATAACAAACATGACTTCAAAATTTTATGTTCCTATGTTTAATTGTTTAAAAGTTATGCGCAAAAGAAGAAAACGAAAAAAAATATGTTGTTGCTTTAATTTTGAACACCAGTGTAGAAGAAAGTAAGGGAAATAATCTGGTGTGTGACTCACACGACTTTCTCTTACCCTGAAATTTAATACTATAAATACAGGTTGGAGATTAAGAGGTAAGATAACGACGTTATGTAAACCTATGTTAAGCAATTCAAATTAGGCTTCGGAAGATTTTTATATGATAATTAGTTCTGTGTGAGGGGGGCTACCGCCCCCCTCAACCCCCCGTTTCATTAATACACCTACATTTATATAGAATTTAATTCGGTTATTAAAAAATAATTCTGTTTTTAAAAAATAATTTATTAAAATTATTGTTTAAAAAATTATCTTTTATGATAATGCAGACGATTTCCATATTAGAGAAGTAGTATAACACTAAATATCCAAAAAAAGTCCATTTTATTCTCAATATTAAAAAAAAAAAAAAAAAAAAAAAAAAAAAAAAAAATCATTTTTTTTTTTTTTTTTCGTTAAAAGTAAAAAAAATCGATAACTTTGTTTTAAATTATCGCAGATCGATGGTTCAACCATTCGTTTTAAAGGTATTGGCGAGCTCTTTTGAAAGATACCCATCATGAAAATTTACTCCCCTCGAGGGGGGACTCTCCCCGCAGGAGGGGGAGGCGAAGCTCCTACATACACAAAAAAAAAAAAATTCCAGTTGACTATCTCTATTACAAAATATATATATTCGCTTCATTTGGTTTAGTGCAGTCTATAGACATTGAACTCTACTTACCTGCAATTTCCCCCATAGACGTAATGCATTAGAATTCTCTTGATTGTCCCTGTACACGAACCATTTGCTTGATCTTAACGAAAAGCTTACTGTAGCATCTATATATGATACACATTTAGAAATGTCTGCTAGTATTTGTTCTTGAGATATACTGATAACAGACACCCACACACACAGACATACACACAGACACACAGACATACACACAAACCATTTGCTAAAAACATGATTTTCGTATTCAGGGGACCTCAAAACGTGTAAATATAACAAAAACTCGCGTTCGAAAATTTGACCCAAAAACAATACTTTCTCTACCTTATGAGTAAGAGAAAGTAATAAAAAGGAAAAAGAAGAAAATATTTAATTTACAGATATCAGTATAGTTATTCTCTCTCTCTTTCATATAAAAAGTAAGGTTATTAATGAAGGTTTTACGGATAACAGCTAAATTATTGTATTTAATTGAAACTGATTTTAATGAGTACCTTTAAATAATATGAACTATTGTCTAACATAATTGTTTACATATTTAAAATTTCAAAGCTCGTGAATACAGTCTCAAATCTCTATTTAAACTTAGAAACCAATTTATCTAACTTATAATCATATAAACACTATGTTAAGTAATTAAATCTTTCACATTTCTCGTTTAGTTTTAATTTCTACTTGCTTTTTTCTTCAGTAACCTTTTACTTAGTTACGATGTGGTCTTACAGAGGATTTGGGGATAGTTGGGCGCTTGGAAAACATTTTTAACCCGCTCCACCCGCCTTTAGACGTGGTGGACTCTGCTCCTTCTTCTTCTAGTTATTATTATTTCTATTATTCGTTCTTCATAATTTTTATGCATGGTCTCATCCACAAATGTTTTAAAATAATTTATATTAACTTTTTAAATATATTTTCCTTTGTATAAGGCTTTATTTCCATACGTAGTTCTTTGTTCGTTAATTCAGTCTTCCTTCCTGGTATTTAATCAATGTAATAATGAATTAATTTTATTATTATTACATAATTTTATTATTAAACAGCAAATATATATATATATATACTTAATATAACTTATCTACAGAAATATCATTTTAAACTATCTTAATCGTAATAAAAGATTAATTTCTAATTATCATGACAAAGTTAAGGATACTCAGGATTTCTTTAATAGAGCTATTGAAAATGATTATTCTATAGATTTTTTACATGGTTGTATTATACAAAAATAATTAATACATTTGAAATATAAATGATTTTTTCAATTTTCCTTTTTAAATATTCCTTATTTTTCAATTAAATTTAGCTATAATAACTTTATTTATTGTTTTAATTTCTTTAATTTAATATAGATGGCGTTGTAATATATTTTCGATTGTTTCGTATTTTGGTTAGTTGTCTCGCTGGAGATCTTATGAAATACATGCTGCTGTTTGTGTAAATGTTTGATCAATTTTCTGCCAATTCATATAAGTTTTTGTCTGTACCATATTATTTTATTCATTTTATTTTATCCATATTGAATTTATCCCTATATGTGCTTTTTTATTAAACTGTCTGCCTGAGGGGAGAGTTATGATCAATTAAAAGCATGCTTTAACCCCACACGTATGTCTCAAGTCATACGGGGCATTTTTTGACAGTTTAAATCATTTATTTTACGTTTTTGCAATAAGTTTTACTTATGAATTGTTTCACATTTATTAATTTTCTCGTAAGTTTTTCTTTAGTTAGTTTTGTTGCATATTTTCAACTTTTATATGACTGAAAACATATATTATAATTTCTTATATATATAATAGAAGTTTACATAATGCATTCACATTATGACCTATGAAATTACACTAGACTGCAAAATTTGAGTCATGAAAAAGTGTTTGTAATGTAATGACTAATTTTTATATTATTTTGGTGTGCTGATACTAAATGTGGCATCTTTTTTTTCAATCACGTAAAGATTTTCTACAAAATGGGCTTAAATATATTAGACTAGGTCCATAAGTAGGAAATCGATCACTATGTAGTGCAAAAAGCATTTCATGTAACAATGGACTCTTCCCACCTGACGTCAGAGGTCACATGATAGAGGGAAAACAAATAGCAGACGAACTCTTGTACATCTATAGCGATTGCTGAAATAACATATTTTCTATTCTTATTTTTGATCCATCGTATTTAGTCTGTGTTATTTTTTTATACATCATCATTTTTAATCTATTTTATATCATTTTTCATCGTCTTTTGTTTCCTGTATACATTTGCAATCATCATTTAGTTTATATTTGTTATTGATGTTCATGAAGAACATGATAAATACTCTGCATTTCGGTACTTAAGGGCCCTCTTCACTCAACGCCGCCGGAAGCCGAAACTAATGTTACTCTATGGGAAATTTTTCTTTACAAATAACTTACTAACTAATACATATTTTTAAATTCTGTTTTCACATTATGAAAGTTCCCAGCTGTTAAATTGACGCACCTTTTCTAAAAAATTATTTTTTTTATTTTTTATATTTTATTTTGAAGCTGCAAAATACGAATTTTCAATATGTGAAATTTTTTCATTTTGCAATTCCGAAATAAAATATTAAAAATTAAAAAATTACATTTTTAAAAAAGGTCCGTCAATTTAACAGCTGGGAATTTTCTGAATGTGAAAACAGAATTTAAAAATATCTATTAGTTAATAAGTTATTTGTAAAGAAAATTTCTCCATAGGATAACATTGGTTCGGGCTTCCGGTGACGGTGAGTGAAGAGGGCCGTTAAATCAGTGACAGTGCAACATCGTACTGCGTAAATCCATTTAGACCAGTAACTAAGTGAATTAACTTGTTGTAACACCTTTATGCAATTAAATTAAATGAAAACATTTTAAAATTTCAAATTATAATCCATAAACATTCCACAAGAAGAAGCTATTATTTATTGCTAGATCAGTTAATGTTACAGTTACACTACAATATACAAAAATCGATTCTTACAGTTGAAAATAAATAAACACATAAAGTGTTTTTTTTTTTTTTTTTTTTTTTTTTTTTTCAATTATTAAATTTACAAATACAACTATTCTACTGTTTACAAATGCACAATATTACTTTTATTTTATTTTATATTAAATATTAACATTTTTGTTCTTAAGAACAATATTTAATTGAATTCGATTCTCAGAATTCGATTATTCGTTTTCCTCTATCACATGATTGAGCAGACGAAACTGGGAAGAGTCCATTGAGGAAACAGCGTTTTTAGGGTATTTCGACCCCGCTAAATACGAATCTGCCTGTTGCTAACGCGAAATTTAGCACCAGAAGTCCATTATCCAAGATGCCAGCTAAAACTCTGTTACCTATATCTCCCTTCTCTGTTGGCTTAAAATAATAATTTAAACGTCTACTAATGGGTTTTCTCGGATGCTAAACATACTGCAATGCTCGAAATGTACTTACCCTAACAGCACAAAATGTTCCAGAAACGTAACAATCATATAACATTGAAACATTATAAACATTTCCGAATCGTTTTAAAACGTTCAGATTGCTTTCCGATTAGTTTCAAAAACGTAGAAATGTCCGCGATCGTAACAAAAAATCAGATACGTAACAGAAAAGTTACAATCACTTAACAGATAGTAAATCAAAAAGGGCGAATGTTTCAGAAAAGTACAGTTGGTAACAAAAGTGTCCGAACACTAGCAAAAATTTCTGTGTAAAAAAAGTACACTTCATACGGTTTTGTTAAATAAATCCTTGCCGAATTATGTTTTTAGACTGACTAAGAACAGGATTCAAGAAGGATTTATTGAACAAAACTGTATGAAGAGTACATTTTGTACATAGGAATTTTTGTTAGTGTTCGGACACTTTTGTTACCGACTGTATCAGATAGCATACTAAAACGTGTTACGTTTTTGAAAGATTGTAAGCTTTTTGCAACATAACTGAAACATTCTGCGCTGTATGGATACCTTGGAGTGCATGGGTACCAATATGATGCCCAAGATGGCCGCTGAAAGTTTGTTGTGTTTACGTGTGCTCTGTGCGTGTTTTTGTATTTAGAATATAAAATCCGTCAGATATGTGGTCTTTAGTGGTTGAATGTGTACTATGTAAAGTATTGTGTGTGTTACAATAAACAATGTTTAAACTCTGAAATGGTCATTTTCTCGTATTCCTTGCTTCCTTGCCTACTTCCGAGCAACAAAGTTGCGGCTATTTTAGGCGTTATCTTAGAACCCATGCTCTCCAAGCTTAAGGTAAGTAACTTTTGAGCATTGCAATGTGTTTTGCCTCCGAGAATACCCCTATAAGTAGACGGTTAAACCATTATTTTAAGCCAACGGTTTATAGCTTTTATTTAATTTCTGTGTTAAATTTTCCTCGTTTCCGTGTTTTTTGGTATCGTATGGCTTGGATAAACAGAAATTCACATATTACAGTCGAACGTCGTTAACGTGAACACTGTTAACGTGAATTTTTTTTAACATAAACTTTTTCCACAATGCCCGTCAAAATGAAGATTATTTTAGTTATGCGAAGATTAGTTACTCATAGGATGAACTACTGATAACAGGAACTAATTTTTTATCCCCCTTGAAATTCACGTTAATGAGGTTTGACTGCATTTGTATATATTATTCAGCCATTGCCTTGAAGAAGTATTGTTTTAATGTATCCTTTCATTGTGGATTTTGAAAATCTTTTTTAATTAAAACTTTCCTTTATTCGTGTGATTTTCATTTTTCTTCCCGTAAAATGTTTGAAAAAGTTTCTCATATATAGAGAGAAAGGGGGAGTGGAGGGAGAAAGATAGAGAACTAGATAGAGAGACATATTAGATAAGTTACATAGTTGCTAAATAGTCAATTTCTATGGAAATCAACCTAAAAGTAAAACCATTAACAAAAATCTAGTATCAATGTAAAGGTAAAAAGAAATAGCTAATGAAAATAATTAAATTTTGTAAATCTCGGAAAAGATGGAAAATTAACACCAGAAATAATTCAAAATAACGAAATATCTTCATAAACGTTATTAAATTAACAATTTTCATACGATTAACATAGCATAAATTTAACTACATGTTAGTCAGTCAGAATGATCTCAGTAAAATGTTATCGAAGAAAACGGTTTTGGGACGAAAGTTTTAAAAATAAAAGTATCCAAGACTTAGCGGTTGCAGTTTAATCTGGACTGAAACTTAATAATGAAAAGTTCTATTTAATATCTGGAACTTTTAATGATGTTCTAGCATACAGAAAAGTTATTGCAGCAATTTATTAAACAAGCAGGAGTTAAAATGCAAAGTTTTACCGCTTATAATATTGCTTTAAAGTACTAATAAAGAAAGCATTATATACTGAGCGGTGGAACTTAATCTAAAATGTTTACTCTTCGATTAAAAATGAAAATGGTGGAATATGGTGGAGAAAAATCAAACGCAAACCCTATTAATTAAGTCTGCGTTAGACTTATTAAAAAAAAAGAAAATTTCAAACTACGTATTTTAAATATTATGAAAATGATGAACATTTCAAATATTATTTGTATTATAAATTACAGTGTAAGAGTTATACATTTTTTTTTTTTTTTTTTTTTTTTTACATATGTATTGAAATATAGTATAATGTAAGTAAACTTAAATCTCTGAAAAATTATTTAAAGTTAATTAAATTAAATTAAGAGAACAACATTCCTTGAAAAAAAAAAAACATATTCTCCTAACTAGCTATTTTTTAATTATTTTTCCTCCATTTTACATTATTATTATTACAGTTTAATAAAATGTTTTAAATATATTTATGTATTACTTTGTGAATTCATTCCTGTGTTAAATTTTTAAGAATATTTTTTATATTTGAATGTTAAAAATTTAAATTAAATTTCAGCTTCCATATATAAAAATGTCTTTCAAAAATTAGCTTATCAATGAATCCACAAAATAATACCTAATGTTTAAAATAATTCGTTAAACTATATTAACGTAAAATCGACGGGAAAAAATAAAAATTAATTAGCAAGAAACATTTTTAAAACACTAAAAATGCTACTTTTTACTTTCCGAACACTATAGTGAGGAAAGTATTGTAATCATGTCAAAAATCCGAATTCGAGATTTTGATGTTTCTATACGTTTTGAGGTTCCCTGAGTCCGTTTTCACTATTTTTACGATGATGTATGTATGTGTGTGTGTATGTGTGTATGTGTGTATGTCTGTGGGTGAACACGCTAGCGTCTAAACGCTTCGTTCGATTAACCTGAAAGTTGGTACGCATATTGTAAGTCACCATAGTACGAACCCTATAGATTTTGGTGAATCCAGCACTTATAGTTTTTTTACAGGGACACAAAGAAAAATTCTTTATCACTATGGCCTATGGGAGCAAAATCTTAAAAGTGCGATAGCATCTAAACGCCTTATTCAATTGAGCAAAAATTTTATACACATATTATAGATCACAAATACTCAATCTGTATAGATTTTGGATAATCTAGCACTTATAGTTTTTTTACAGGGACACAAAGAAAAATTCTTTATCATTATGGCCTATGGGAGCAAAATCTTAAAAGTGCGATAGCATCTAAACGCCTTATTCAATTGAGCAAAAATTTTATACACATATTATAGATCACAAATACTCAATCTGTATAGATTTTGGATAATCTAGCACTTATATTGTTTTTACAGGGACACAAAGAAAAATTCTTTATCATTATGCCTATGGGGCCAAATTTTTAAAAATGTGATAGTGTCTAAACGCCTTATTAATCCGAGCAAAAAAATTGTACACATGTTATAGATCACAGTTGAACTAACTGTATAGATTTTGGTGAATCTAGCACTTACAGTTTTTTTACAGGGACACAAAGAAAAATTCTTTATCATTATGGCCTATGGGACTAAATTTTTAAAAGTACGATAGCATCTAAACGCCTTATTGAATTCAGCTGAAAATTTATATGAGTATTATAAATCACTGTTGCACTAACTATAAGCATTTTGGTGAATCTAACATTTATAGGTTTTTACAGGGACACAACGAAAATTTCTTTGTCATTATGATCTATGGGCTCAAAGTTCAGTAGCGTTAAATAAAACAACGTGTAATAGATGGAGAAAAATACTCAAACACTCTATTATGGTTTTCTCTCTTTTGTTTGTTTAACAACTACTCTTTCTTTACTTTATCTACAAAACTGTTAATTACTCAATGTTCGGAAAGTCGAGTGGAGTCACTCCAGATTTTTTAATTTAATTTTATTAAATTCAAATAGTTTTCGAGTAATTTTAATATTTTTGATATTGTTACATTTCAATACAATATGCAATATTTTATAATTTCAAGACAGTAATTTGCTAAATATATATATATATAAACTCCACCATCCGCTCATCTATTGTTCAGTAGTTCCCCGTTTCAATTTCAGCAATTTCCAATTACCATCCTCGACACAAACATGGCTTGAGCCTGCAATCACATCATCTCTATTCGTGAGCAATAGATGGCAGCACATACACGAGACATATTACATTTTCATCATTTTTAGGTAGAGTGTTGTCTCAAAAATTAGATAATTTCGAATCACCTTCGGGAAGAAAAGTGTCTTAAATAATAAGCATAAGTTGTATCACTTTTGAGATTGTGGTATCACTTTTGAGATTCAGTAAAAAGGCATATTTCAAAAATAACAATTTTTAAAATCTAAGTTGTTTTTATTTCTTAGTTGCTATTCCGAGTATATGATGCGCTTGAAAATGGCATTACTGTCTCAATAAAATTAACCCAGATTCTCAATAGTGTTATCACATCATTTCTATTTGCAGTATATGAGACATTTAGAATTTATTTTATTCCAAGTTAAATTAAGACTGAATTTACTGCAATATCTATATTAATTTGGTATGTTTTATTCCTAACAATATTAAAGTAATACTTGATTACCTGACTAATTTTTTTTACCCCTCTAGCCATGTGAAAGCCGTACGCAGTAGACTATCATAACAGATTCCGTCCATTTAATTCTTAACCAGTGCATGACAGATCTAATTGTTGGCATTTACATTCTAAAATTATGTTTAAACATTATTGGTTTTTAACCCCAACTAAAAAAGTTTAAAACCAAATTTAAAGTGAGTTTAAATTGCCTTTGTTTGTCTCTGTGTATGAATGTCCGTGACAATTTAGCTTCCAAATAAATGAATCGAACTCAGCGATTTTTTTCTTCTTTTTTTTTAATTATTAGTACGCTCAATTAATTAGGTTCATTGAAATCCCTATGATTGTTAATAATTGCTTGATATATATATATGTGTATATATATATATATATATATATATTTAATTAATATATATATATATATATTTTAATTCAGGACTGTTTGAACCGATATTTTAAAATTTGCAAACTATCAATCTTACAACTTCCAAATCATGTTAGATAATTTGTCACGTAGTTTATGGATTGGAATATAAAAGCTGTTTTGAAAAATTGCGAATTTTTAACCGATTTTGACAAAAAGATAAAATTGGCTATAAATAAGGATTATGAGTTCACAAATCAACGATCTTTAAATTCGGTTGAAAATTAGAGATTTTATAAAAGTAATGACGCAGGTATTTTTTTTCAGGACACTTAGCATTGATATGTTAAAATTTGCGAACTCTCAATCTCCAAAGTTATATTAAAGAATAAGTTACATGATTTTTGGATTGGAATATAAAAATTATTTTTTGAAATCACAAATTTTCAACCAATTTCGATGCAAAATATAAATAAATAAATAAATAAAAAATAATAGAAAAAACTCTAAACCTATTTTCGTTTTTTAAATAATTAGATATAAAATTTTTGCACAAAACAGAATTTAATTTAGTACAACAGGAATTATTTTAATCTATTCTTCCATATAAAGGCATGCTGTAACTGTGTTTCATTCCCTAGCATCAGTTACTATTCGCGTTTGTAATGATCGATAGATGGCGCTTTTTCAGCTTTTGTTGTTAGTAAATATTATAGCCACGTGTATTTATTATTGTTCTTTTTGTTATTCTACTTAATATTCGTATTATAATTTCTCCGCCATTACATCATGGAAAATGGATTGCTTTTGGAAAGAAATATTTCAGTTTATTCAAAGTTCGATCGGAAGTAGATTTTTAACTGAAGTTGAACAAATATTAGTTTCAAATCATCTGATTAATTCTTTACTTCCATTAGCCGGAGCAACTGAAATTTTAAATTTGTCATTCGGAAATAAATGGAAGCTTAATTCTGGATTTCTTGGTCCTTGGGAGTTACACTGGAGCACACAACAGTATGTGTTATCCTTTTTACCGGATTTATTCATTTTTATTCAATAAATATATGTGAAACTAAACATCGGCATGCAATGGCGGCTTAATGAAAGACGAATTAAAGCATGTTAATTGTAATTTCACCTTAGCCCACCAGAGGGCGAGCATTTCATTACAATCGTGGATACCCATTTCTTAAAATTTCTTTGGTATAATTTTCGCATGGGAGCCCCTTGGCGGTTTTTAAATGTTTGTTGTCATTTTGGTGACAAATTAATATAGCTATTGCAATTGCGTAAGTAAACATTTCGGCCAGAAACGTACAAGCTACTTCGGCGCCAAATTTCAAATTTCGCCAATGGATTTTATACTAAAGCTGTTCTATTTCTTAAGCATGACTTTTTTCAATTTTATTTTAATTATTAAACAAAAAAAAAAGTTATTAAATCACATTAAAAAATACAAACAAATTCACAAAACAAATAATTCTCAATACAGAAATCTCTGAATTATGTTGAAAACCAGATATTTTATAGAAAAATAAAATTTAATCAAATTCAAGGCCATCTATGCGTTGACATTTTATATTTTTTGTTCTAGCATTCTTCCAACTAAAAATTACAGATTTTATAGAAAAACGATATTTAATTAAATTCAAGGTTAGGAATTTTTATAAATCTAACTTTGCACTTCACTTGTTATTATTTTGCATTGATTTTATAATTGTTTCTTTTTATTAATTGAATATTTTTCATAAACTAAAACGCATAAAATAATTTCATTAAAAAAATAAAAAATAAATAAAAATAAATAAATAATAATATTCGCCCAGTCGTAAAATCTACACAATAAAAACAAAACAAAAACAATAAGTTTAATCTTAAGTAATTACTTATCAACAAAAAACCAGAAATAAAAAAGAAAATTTAATTAAAGAGGATTCAAAATGTGCTCCGAATTTGAAAACAAAAAAAGCATTGCATTAATTCAATCATCCACAAACCGAAAACTCTATACGAACAAGATTAAAGAAATGAAAATTTATTTTGATCAAAATTAGATGTTACCACTCTAATGTTAATTAAAAAAATTTCAGAGTAATTAAACCTTTTTGAAATTTAATTAACTAATTTCGTCTTTTGAATATATTATATTTTCTGTACGTTATTATAAGAAATTTAAAGATATATTCAGCAGAATATAGCTTATTGTAAGATTGTGTTTGTCGTTGTGTGGGTTAAGGCCGGTTGACTATGCTAGGGTTCTAGATTTAAAAGGACTGTCTTCCTAAGTGGTTCTATCCCGTATTTACGCGAGTTTCGAAGAAAATCTCAGAAATCTTCAACGATAAGCCGACGAACATGACCTAGGATCGTGAGAACTTTAATAGATATTTATAGAAGTGTGAATCTACGTCATTCACATCGGTCCAGTCTTTCCTATATTAAAACAGATATGGACAAAGTTTGTCTAAAATTATAAAATTTAAAGAAAACATAATCGATTTCGAAAAAAATTTTCTTCTTGCAAACAAATGTTTAATGCAAACTAGTATGTTGTGGCCACCACAAGACTTTCTTCTATATTTTTCTATACAAATTCCCTCAGTAACAATATTAAAAAAAAAAAAAAAAAAAAAAAAAAACGATTTTTTTTTTCTAAGTTTTTTTTCGTTAAAAGTAAAAAAAAAAAAAAAAAAACAATCGATAACCTTGTTTTAAAATATCACAGATTTATAGTTCAACCATTCGTTTTAAATGTATTGACAAGACCTTTCGAAAAATACCCATCTATGCCCCCACATGCACAGAAATCTTTTCCTAGTTAACTACTACTATTATCAATAATTCATATTAATTTTACAATCACAAGTTTAAAATAACTCTCATTATGCACATTTATACGAATTTTTCTCCTGTACTGTCATGTCAAAAGTTTACAAAAAATGCAATCACAGTGCCACCTGTTGAGCGATTGATCTCCAAATCTACTCAGCACCAGTTTATGTGAGGGTGCAACTAAATACCAAGTTTGGTTAAATTTCATTCATTGGTTCGTGAAATACAGTGGTCACAAGATTCGTGATACACACACAGAGACACACAAACAGACATTTTCTAAAAACTATCAATTCGTGTTCAGGACATCCCAAAATGTGTAAATCCATCAAAAAACGGAGGTCGAAAATTTTCACGAATCCAATACTTTATCTATATTACATAATAGTAGAAAGTAAAAAGACAAACCGCCTTTACAAACGTACCTCTATTTATTCTTCCGTACTACAATTTGCAACCCTACTTCATTTCATCATATTATGTTTTACACGAAAATGTATTTAATTATAAAGCAGTTTGGCAAAAGACCAATTCAAAATTCATGGTTTTTATAATAAAACTCGTAAAAAAAGTAAAATATAATGATATATACTGATTGTTAAATATGTTTTATTTATTTTTCTTTCTTTCTTTTCTTCTCTCTCTCTTTTTTTTTTTTTTTTTTACAATATAAATGAAAAGTTTATATACATCGATAACTTGTAATGGAAAAGCTTACTGTCCTAACTGACAAATAAGCTATAGTACAAGTAGTATCATCTAACGTCAATTTCAAACTTTATTCAGTGTCAAAATAGTAAAGTATAACAGTCATTAGTTAGAAAATTAAAACACTTTTATTTATTTATTTTTAGGAGGAAAAAAAATAATTATACTAAAAGACTATTATTATTACTGTTCGTCTACGTTAAGAAAGCAACTGGTATAAGAAGAAATCGTACAAACAACTATATATATATATTATTTAAAATAAATTCTATATAAAATCGCCATTTTCCGGTAGATCACCATTAAAGCAGTGTCTTATGATTTATTTTTTATTTTTTAAAAGTCGTACAAAATTAAATTCTGTTTAGGGCATAATTTAATTAATTAATTAATTAATTTTCATTTTATTTTAATTATTTAACATGATGAATGCAAATGATTTGCATCTTAGAGAAAACTAACACTAAATATCTAAAGAAAGACAGTTTTATTATCTATAAATAACATTTTTAAAAATGCGCTTTCATATTGGTTATCTCGCATATCAAGTTTCGTACAGTTATGAGATCTAATCTTCTCGTTATCGAGAAAATTTCCTGTATAACAGTGTCATCTATTGACCTATAATTATCCAACTTGAATCAGCATAATGTCTCATAATGGTTTTCTCACATATTAAGTTTTGTTTGATAATACGCAACAGAACCTGAGATATAGCCTTTCCTTAAATTGCAGAAATCGCTGTGTAGCAGCGTCACCTGTTGAGTGGTTGACACCAAAAGTTGATAGGAGCTCATTTAGGTCAAGGTTCATCGATATATAAATTTATATAGAATTCTGAGCAGTAGTTCCGGAGTTACAGTTGCCACAAAAGTTTTGTCACACACACGTAGAAAGACAGACATTTTCTAAAAATGGTCAAATCGTGTTCTAGCCCTCTCAAAACGCGTAAATCCTCCGAAAACCGGAAGTCGAAAATTTTTACAAATCCAATACTTTCTTCTATTGAATATAGAAGAAAGTAAAAAATAATTAAAAAAAAAACTTACACTTGATAAAAGAAATAGTAATTAACACTTCATGTTCTGTATAAGAAAGAATCTTTTAAAAAATTGCAGAACAAATCTGTTTAGGTTTCACTTGACAAAAATAAAAATTAGAGAGGAAAATAGATGATTTCAGATGTTTTTAAAACTCTAAAAAAAAAAAAAAGAAATTCGAAGCACACGCTTGATTGAATTAGCAAACTACAACTTTTCTCCTCACATCAAATTCATTAACAAAAAGTAAGAAAAGGATACATCTCTTTTAAATTGAAAATAGCTTTTATCTGTATCACTGCTTAACTTAACCTTAAACAAAGAAAAACACACTTCAAAGACTGTAATTAAAATTACTTAGTCCGAAATCAAAACATCTTTTCAAAAGATCAAAGACTGTTTTTATTTCCCATTAGTTCATTTTTAAAGTTGAAAATGACTTTGTAATTGAATTCAATTTGTTTAAAGAATTCTCTTCTTCTTGGAATCGGTTAAAAAACTGCATATTTATTTCTATCAGGGGGCAACGCTTTCTCTAATATTATTCAAAAACTATAATGTCTCTACGTTTGTTTTGAAAAGTGATGCAAAATTTAGATTTTTTAAAATCCCTTAACGAATATTTGAAAGTGATAATTATCGCCTGTCAAATAATTATATCCTCATTTACCGCCAAATGGCGTAGGTAAAAATCAGATGACACACTGATGCAGTAAATATGTCAGGAAAACTAATATCGAGAATTTTTCATTCTAAGAACATCTATATATATATATATATATATATCTAACGTTGACCAGTTATGATTGAATTTTGTCGAAACGATACGATATTGACGTAATAAATAAAATGCACAAAAATAAAAAATAGGCAATATTTAACCACGCAGACTTAATTCCATGGTTTAATAAAATAAAAAAAAAAAAAAAAAAAAAGACGATATATGTCTGATGAGATCATTTTATAGAAAAATGCATTTTTAAAATTTGCATTTTTACACTCTTTCCAAGCGTCGTTTTAAACCTAAGAATACTTTACAGATATAAACAGAATATGAACTATTGTCATAAATTGACTGAAAAAACGCAATAATAAAAGTATAATCAAAATAAGCATTAGGTCTTTTTAACAAAAAATTATGCCAAAATAAATGAAAAATAAAAAGTAAAAAAAGTTAATAAATAAATAAGCATAGCCAATATGAAGAAAATTTTTAAAATCTTTATTGAGGGGGAGGGGGGGGGGGAATCCTATACTAAACGTGTACTGCATAGGGAAGTATGAAAATAGGGTCTCCCAACATGAATTTTATTTTAAACCTTACTTTGAATGATTTTGGTTTCGCACACTAATAATTTTCGCAGTCTAATAAAATTCTGCACTCTCTCTCATCTATTGAGTCCGAATTATATTCGCTACATCTGTCTCTTAGCAATTCCGTTGGTGATTTCTCTTCCTCTGAAAAAAATTTTTTGCATAAGTTGCATTCCAGTTTTCCCGTCATCAAACTAACTTGAATAAGAAATTTAATTCTCTTCTTAAAAGTAATTTTGTTACTTCATCTATCTCCCCTCTTCTTCAGAATACTGTTATTAATCTCTCTTAAGTTATTAATCTCTCTTTTCAGAATACTGTTATTAATCTCTATCGCACCCTCTGATTGGTGCTCAACGTGGCGTGCTCAATTTGGGTCTGAATTTTGCTCGTGCTTCCAGACCCTCTATTCCTGATTTGATTGCTCCCATTAAAAATTCCTTTAAAAATAGTAAAATTTCTCCGGGTCAATTAGAATCTCATCGTTTCGTTTTATCTAACATTATTTTTACTAACAATCGTCCACAAAAGTCTAATCTTATGCTTCTATTACACACAACGATCTTTTAGACAACTTTAATTTGAGCCAATTTTTACTCCAATTTTTGAAATTCGAAATTCGAAAGAGGGTTACAATAGTTTAGTCAAAAATTGTTGGTTTGCAGGGTACACAGTACATGACAAGCGAAGCTACTTATCGCTATTTTAGCGGGGACGACTAGGGGAGAGCGAAGACAACAACGGTGAATGAATTTCCCCCCGGCGCTGTCTTTTTTCGAAACGTAAGGAGCTCTCTTCTCATTGGCTTGTCACAGTAAAAGGAGTTGCTCATATGAACAACTTTTTCTGACTAGCCAGAAAAAATTGTTCGTATTCCTAATTCCTATTACACGGGGCTTTGAGGTGAATTGAGCCAACAAAATTGGCTCAAAGGTTGTGCGTAAACTCGTGTGTGTAATAGGGGCATTACTTCTTCGCAAAAATCTGATCTCCCGGAGTTATACTCCGCCCCAGTTTGATTGTAACCAAGGCAGACAAAGGGGGACAAACAGTTCTGCTCAACAAATCGGATAATATTTCCCATGTAGAGTCCATGCTTAATTTAGGTCCCTATTCAAAACTTAAGAAGGATCTGTCTAATGAACATCTCGATCAAGTTGAATACTTCGTTAAAAATTCTGTTATTCTTAATGGTTATACAAACGCATGGTAATACCTTCCATTGTTAACTGTGCTCGTTTCTACGCTCTTCCCAAAGTTCATAAACCCACTCTCTGCTTCCGGTCGGTTGTGTCTTCTTATAATCTATCACCTATTTTCCTAAATCCAGTCAGACCATAGCTAAAATTCTCAAACAATATGATTTTAAAATAATATTTTCGCCTTCCAATAAACTCACCTTTTCTCAGTTAAAAGATCCCATTGATATGCATAATTCTTGGGGCATTTATAGTATTTCCTGTCAGTGTGGTTTATCCTATATTGGCCAAACCAAAAATATGCATAATTCTTGGGGCATTTATAGTATTTCCTGTCAGTGTGGTTTATCCTATATTGGCCAAACCAAAGTCTTAAATTTCGTCTAAAAGAACATACGAATTAAGTCCGCAAACAAGAAACCAATAAATCGGCTATTTCTAAAAATTGCTGGGAGGAAAATCATAACTTTAAATTTAATTCTGCTAAAATAATTTGCAGACCTAAATCCATTCATGAACTCGATTTCTTTTAAGCTTTTCATATTTATAAAAAAATTTAAAACCTTTTAAATTGTGATTTCGCTGTTCCCTATTTGTCTGATTGTTGGAAATTTTACATTCAGTCCCCATTTTCTTAACTTTTCTACTGTTTACACAGCTAACATTCCTAAATTCCTATTGGCCACACTCCCCACCTTCCCCGTAATCCTATTGGTTGAACTGAATTCGGTCCCTCTCCTATATATACGAGCACTTCTCCAGATTCAGAATCCTTTTTGCACCGAAGACGGTACACTTAAGGCTACCGAAACAGCTGTATGTATCTCAAATATTTTTCTTTGGTGCTTCTAACGTAGTAGTTTATTTGGGTTCTTATAATATTGCTCGTTTTCTGTCAAGACCTTTCTCATTTAGCTATTACTAACCTTTACACAGTAAAAAAACTCGTATGACTTCGTGGACAAACTTAAATGCATCTTTCTCTCTTACTATACTATGATTTCTTTGGATGCAAAATCACTTTTTTACGAATATTTCTATTCAAGGTGCTCTGGTTTGTTTAGAGAAGAGATTACGTTAATTCCATTACTCTTCCGTTGAAATTGAGGTTCGTAAATTGAGTTCAATTATGTATCAGACAAACTGCCTTCATCTTTAATGGTACTTATTATTCTCAAAATGAGGCTATGGCAATGGGCAGTCCTCTCTCTCCCATGTTATGCGACATTTATATGCACTACTTTAAAGAAAAGCTCTTCGGTGTATATAAATTCCCTCTACGAGCTGACTCACGCTCAAAGCTGATCATTGTTGCCCAGCGGAAATATAGCTTGGCGACGTTTAGTTGCAGACGGATTACTCGGCGTCTTTATCGTCTAAAATGGCGAGTTTGCCTAAACAGAAGAGCGAATTATTGTTTGTACTTGATAAGTTTGGCGGTAATCTTTGGCGAAATTTTCTTATAACCCTTGTAAAAAGTAGCCATCACTATTGCTGTTAAATCAGTTAATTTTAAATATTTATACACGTTGAAAAGTAGTGTAGGTTGTAAAATACAACATTTAGATAATCAAACAGCCATAAAAACAAGTAATTGATTCAAAACATGCAAGAAAACATATCCTAATTACGCTTCCTATTTGTGATTGAAAGCTAAGCGTACAATTTTCTTTTGGACACTTAATAGCCCATTTCTTTCGCCTTTCTTCATCTGTTGGAAATCTAAACGTTCTAAAAGCAGTTCTGGTATGATTTGAACAATTTTCGCTTGCAAAATCTCCATTTTATGTGGTTTGATAACACTTGAAATTCGGACCGCGTGGGCAACAATCGCTGAGAGGGAAACAAAATGCCTGATGAGCCAGACTGTATTGGAAGAGCTCTAGTTCAGGTGTGTGGATGACACTTTTGTCCTTGTTCCTCCTGATGTCGATTTTTCCAGTTTAGTATCTTTGGTCAATTCGATTGACCCATGCATTCAATTCACCTTCGAGATTGAAAAGGATTGTTCTTTGCCATTCCTTGATGCTTTTGTATCTAAAGATAACGATCGGTTCCCAACCACTGCCATCTGAAAACCATTCTCTGTCTCTCTTCCGCCACATGCACTCTCAAACCACGCCCCTCAACAGAAAAAGTCTGTTTTCTATACTTGTGTTTTTCGTGCCTTACAAATTTGTTCTGATTCGTCTAGTCTTTCGAAAGAAATTAATTATTTCAAATCCCTTGCCCTTTCTCGAGGCTGTAATCCCTCTATTATCGATGAAGCTCTTTTTATAAAGAATCCTAAACGTTCTGCAAAATGAGTGCAAAACGGAAGACACATTTAATTTAATTTACAATACGTTATTTTGACTTTTTGACTGTAAAAGAAATTTTTAATTATGTTGCAAAGCCCAAAATGTCATAAAAAAAATAAATAACGATTTAATTCTTTTGAAAATTCATTTAAATTTAGTAACCAGCGAAGCGGGCGTAGTCTGCTAATATTACATATACATGACCGCAAGCAACCATACACTAGATATGCACACTCATTAGTTTTTATTGTCTTTTACTGCCGTGTATTACACATTACTCCCACATGAAAATATCACTTACGTTTTTACTTTTTTTTTAAGAATTTGTTTTCTTAATTTACAACTATATATTTATCTATATATGTATATATATATATTTTCTTAACTTAAGTTTGGTTTTCTTTTTTATATAAATAAAACTGAAAAAAAAACCTCACATTTAAAAAAGAAATACTAATTAATACTTCATGTTATATAGATATATAAATGTTTTTAAAAATTACAGAAAATAATTGTTTAGGTTTCAATTGACAAAAATAAAAAATCGAAAAGAAGTTAAATTATTTCATATGTTTCCGAAACTTAAAAAAGGAAAAAAATAATAAGAAGAAATCACAAATATATATATATATATATATATACATAAATTCGAGAGGAAATTAGATGATTTCAGATGTTTTCGAAACTCTAAAGAAACAGAAACAGAATACATGCTTGATTGAATTTGCATACTACTTTTTTTCCTCCTCACATAAAATTCGGTAAAATAAAGAAAGAAGATAATGAAATACTAATCTCTTTCAAATTCAAAATAGCTTTTATCTGTATCTCATCCTTAACTTAAAGTTAAGAAAAAAAAAAAAAAAAAACTCCAAATATTGTAATTAAATCGACTTAGTCTGAAATCAAAGCGTCTTCACAAATGTCAATGAGTGTTTTTGTTTTTCGTTGGCATTTTTTTTTTTTTTTTTTACTCGAAAACGACTTTTTAATTGAACTTAATTTATTTAATTAAATTCTCTTCTTCAGTTAAAAAGCTATGGATTTATTTTCATTCGGAATAACGTATTTATTAACATTATTTAAAAACTGCGGTATATTTACATTTGTTTTGTGAAGTGATACAAAATTGAAAAACTGATTTTTAAAACCACTTAACGAATATTTGATAGTGATAATTACTATTTTTTAGATGATTATATTGCCAAATCTATGTCACTTCGATTCGTAGGTATTGTAAGTGCATGATGCGTTTAAAATTAAATGATTTTATCACAATAAAATGAACACAAATTTAATACTGTTGATAAATTATTTAATGTATTTTTTACTTTATTTTATTTTAACCAAATAAAAGTAGAATTTAGAACAATATCTGGATTACTTTGATACGTTTTATTTCTAACAAGATTAAAGTAATACCCGTTTCAAATATCTTCAAATACGATTAAAATAATACTTGTTGCACAACAATATCTTGTTGGGGGTCAATTAGTCTCAATCTAGTACAGATAAAACGTTTTCGCCAGTTTTACGATGGTTGGACATTTATGGAAAATATAATGGAATAATTTGAAAGCGATGTTATAATTTGAAAAAAATAAAAATAAAAATAAAAACTAATGGGCCTTCGTATTAAAGTAAATTCTGCTTTTGCCAGAATTTCACCAAAATCTTTTTTTTTTTTTTTTTTTTTTTTTTTTTTTTTTTAAAGAAAAAGAAAAGAAAAAAAATTAATGATAATCAGTATCGAAAAAGTTGAAGAAACCCTTTTTTAGACAAAAATACATAATTTATTTTAGTTTCTAATTGTTGCAAAAAAGTTGTTGATTTTATTTTATTTATTTATTTTAATTATAAGAAATTCACGAGTAAATATTAAAATTAATATAAAATTGTGTGAAAAATTAAACTTGCAGGGTAAAATTAATGTCATTATAGCTCTAAAGTTCTTTTTTTTTTTTTTTTTTTTCCATAATAGCGGCATTTAAATTTTTGAAACACTTATAAAAACAACTTATTTATGAATCTATTTGCTTGATATTTAGTACGCACAATGCCCATATCAAGATCTTTTTATTCTACTGCTTTAAATACTCGAATAACTATGCATAACACTTTAAAGCTACAATTTAAGCTGGAACTGCTTATTAACACTGGTAAAAAAAAAATCACCAATTCTCTGTATATTGTGTAATATTAGACCCTCATAATATCTACACTAATAATATTGACTTAATAACTTTTAACTTTGTTGTAAATTTAAATTCTTATTAACTAATTAAAACAATTTTCTTCTCTGGAAATATTAATCTTTCAACAACGGAGATTTTTGATTTCATTAGGCCCAGTACATTAAAATACTCATAAAATAAATACTTATAATTATACAGGAAGAAAAAAAAAATGCATTCATAATGTTAAAAAAAAAAAAAAAAAAAAAAAACCGCAAGTCATTAATTTTTTAATCATTTTGCATTTCACATTTAGAAAAATCTGATGAATTTCATCAGAGTAGATTTGCTCAAATTGTAAATCCGTTGATAAAATGTCATTCTGTTATTTAATTTTAAAAATAAAGTTACCTATGATCAAATTAAAAATGGGTAGAAAGCGAAAGATTTTTCTTATTTTAATATAACTTAAAAAAAAAAAAAAAAAAAAAAAAATCCTAATAAGATTGATTTATTCGATTATTAGATTTTTTTTTTTTTTTAAGTTTATGAATGAAGTACTTTTGAAAAAAAAGTTCTTAAAAATAAATCTTTTTATTAAAATTTGGAAACCTTTTCAAAGCGATTTAAAACAGTTTTGTGTTTTTTTCTCCTTTAAGTAATATAAAAATTAAGAAAAAAAAAAATAATAAAACAAACTTCATTTTTGAAGACTTAAAATATTATGATTAAATTAAATTCTTTTGACCAGATAATCAACGAATTATCCTGAAATTTCTAGACTAGTCAATTAATTGTTCAAAAGTTGTTTCATTTATATACAGTAACCGCCGATTAATAAATTCACTGGTTAATAAAATCAGCCGCTTAATCTGATCAAATTGCCAGGACCGGAATCAAATTAATTCAAACCAAATTTAAAAGCACCGCTTACTGAAATCAGCATCGCCGGTTAATAAACTCAAAAAAATCTCTTCAGCAGCAAAAATACCATTTTTGCACGCTGAGCAAATTTTTATTTATACTGTGATTTTTATTTTATTTTTTAAATAAAAAAAGAAAAAACAAAAATACAGCTAATCCCACCGTTATCTCTCTTTGTCGAAAATTTTACATTTAGAACATTAAATTTTACATTTGCAGCAATTAAACACTCCCCATCACCTGTCTTAAGAACAATTTCAAGGAATGTATTCTTCAAAGCGCGGTAACAAGTTACAAATAGTTACAAATTTTATTTAATTCGCAAGTGATTTTTTCTAATTTAATTTTTAATTATTAAAAGACAATTTCTAATTCCTATTCTGAAATAACTAAAAAGCAAAATGTTTAAACGGAAAGATTTTAAATTTTAAAGAAAGGCGTAAACTATTAGCAATGTAATGATGATTTTCCACAAAGGAAAGCGCACCGTAGCTTGAGATGTATTTAATTCTCTTATTTTGAAGGAACAGTTAAATAATTATCCGTCAAAAATTAATTTATACTGTTTATTAATTCCATTATTTGGTACCTTTTGAAATTTCTTTCCAAATTCAGGGAAGTAATACCTTTTTCTCGAGTGCAGGAATATAAAAATCAGCCGCTTAATAAAATCACTTTTGCTCAGAACGAATGTGGTTTTAATAACCGGCGGGTACTGTGTTTGATTGAATGGATTCAAACTTTAAATTTGGTATATTTCACGCAAACGTTAATGATTATAAATTACTGTATACATATTTACTTCTTAGGAAAAAAAAACTGTTAAAAAATAGAAGATTTCTGTCAAAATAGAAAATTTCATGCGTAAAATTTATAATGTGTAAAACTGCAGAAATTTAGTTTTAAAATTACATTCCAGTCTGTCAAAGGAAACAGTTTTTTCTGTAACCAGATAAGATTTGTAACCATTGATACAGACTTTATCTCGTGGTTACATATTTTTTTCGGTTTTGCATACGAGAATTGGTATCAAAGCAGGATTGAGAAGTGCTATAGGTAACAGAAGAAAAAAAAAAAAAAAAATGTGCTTCTGTGGCTAGAGGTAACATAGTCGCTTACATTACGGTGAACTCTGGTTCCATCTTCGTTGATAGAACCAGAAAATTTTATTGTATGCGAGAATTTTTAGAGCGTGTCCCATGGAAAAAATACGAATATTTATTGTGTTGTTCTGTTAAAGAAATTTTTTTCACACTGTTTTTGGCCTTGCATCCGAATATTTTCCTAGCAACTTTGCTGCCAGGAATTTTCTGGAATATAACAGTTTATTTTAAATATTTATTTAACAGCATGGAATCTTGTGTTTAAAATAAAGCTTTTAAGATCAGATATAAAAAATATTTATTGTTTTCCACTCGACCTTAAATACATATCTAATTTTTTGACAGTATAAACATTTTCAGTAAGTCACAAGACACATGAATTTAAATGTAACCTTTTAAATTTTGTGGCTGACAGGGTTTTTTTTTTTTTCTTTTTTTTTTTTTAATATTATTTTGTTATCTTCTTCCCAGATATTTCTAATTTAGCAGAATAATTGCAACTGTCCAGGATGAGGGTTTAATTTAGAAAGTAATATGGTCCATGTTCAGGCAAACGTTATGCCAAATCGTATTACAATGCTACATAATAAAATAAAAGCTTTTATTTCAAAATACAGTTCCCGCCGCTTATTAAAACCACATTTGTCCTGAGCCAAAGTGATTTTATTAGGTGGTTGATTTTTATATCCGGCAGACGTTCCTGCACTTAAGGAAAAGGTATTACGTCCCTGAATTTGGAAAGTAACTTCAAAAGGTAACGAATAATGGAATTATTAAACAATATTAATTAATTTTTCATCGATAATTAATTATTAGTTCCTTCAGTATGAATCATCTAAACACTATGTGCTTTCGTTTGAGGAAAATCATCATTACTTTACCAAAAGTTCACGTTTTCTTGTAAATTTAATATCTTTCCGCTTAAACTTCTTGATTTATAGTTATTTCAAAAGAAGAACTAGAAATTGTCTTTTAATAATTAAAAATAAATATATATATATATCATTTGCAAATTAAATCAAATTTGCAACTTATTACTGCTCGTTGAAGAATACGTTCCTTGATTTTGTTACCGAGAAACGTTATGTGGCGTGTTTAATTTGTGACTATATGCTGCAAGTGTAAAATTTTCGACAATGAGCGATAACGGAAGGATTGTTATGCTTTCTTTTTTTATAAAAAAAAAAAAAAAAAAAAAAAAAAAATCATTGTAAATACATTTTTTTTTAGTGTGCGTAAATGATATTTTTGGTTGCTGAGGAGATATTTTTGAGTTTATTAACCGGCGATGCTGATTTTATTAAGCGGCGGATTTAAAAGTTGTTTGTATTGATTTGATTCCGGTCCTGGTAATTTGATTAGATTAAGCGGCTAATTTTATTAACCAGTGATTTTTTTAAACGGCGGTTACTGTATACTAATTATTGTGAACTAGATCTGGAGGTCCTAGAAATCACACTAGGAGGTCCAGAGCTCAAGTCCGTTACTGCTTGATCGTGTTTCCTCATCGCAGTCATACATGTACGTAAAATTTCAGCTTAATAGGAGACAGAAAGCGAGTTAAAATTCGAAATCAAATTTTTAACTCCATTTTTAATTCAGGCTCCACTCCCTAAGTCCGTTTATTGCTTGAACATGCATTATCATCTGAATTATAAAAATATATGTACATTTTCAGCTCAGTCGGATAACAGGAAGTGAATTAAAAATTCGTTTCAAGTAAGGCTCCTATATATACGAGCTGGCGCATCAGGCATTTTGTTGTCTTAGGGTTGCCACATGTACCCAGCGCGTTTCTCTGATAAACAAACGACAGTTTTATTTTATTTTTTATCGTTTTACGTTACTTTAGAGTAACTTTTTTTATTATATTTCATATTTTTAGCTAAGTAAACTATGGCATGGAAGTTTGTTTAGCGATAAACTGCTATAATCATTCAAGAAGTGAATATAAAGTGTTCACAGACCTTCTGTTACTGTGTATTTGAGTTTGGGCGACATTTTGTGAAAGAAACAGAAACCGCCCTAACAACGCATCTCACCCCAGTACATCCATAGGACATCCTCAGAATAAAATGACATCCTGAGAATGTACTGTGAAAAAAATGTGTTTTTAGGAATATTATTGTTGCTTATTGTTCTTATCTGGACCGGATTAGCTTCAGATCAAGATTTCTTAAAATCATTAGGGAAGCGATAAGGACACCAAGCGGGAATGCTGTCCTCTTCGGAGGCAAAAAAATGGCGGTGATGCGCCGGCCTATTATTTTATTTAGGGGCTCTAGTTGCAAGATTTGACCCCGACGGGCAACAAACAAAGTTAAATAAGAGTGTGAAAATGGAGTCAGTAAAATACACTTAAAAATGCTCAGTGAGTGATTTTTTTTTTTTTTTTTTCTCGTAATGAAAATTTCCGATAAGCTAAATAACTTTTATTCAAATGTTGAAAACGCTTTTTTCCACACTTTCCTGGTGCTAGTTAATTTTCCAGTAGCATTCGATGTTAAAATATACTTTATTAATATTACACTGCTATTCTCTATATTTTATTCATTAAAAATAATATAAACGTTTTGTCCATTTCTCCATTAAACAGTTAATTAAAAGCAGAAATTTGGTAATTTGAGAAGAATAATGCTGCGAATTAAAATTAGAAATGTGAATTTTCTCAATTGAGACTTTTGAAACGGGAAAACCGATTTTAATCGATTGTATTTTTGAAGAAATCAAAGAGAATATAAAAATATTTCGATGAATGAAAACATACTGGAATAAACTGATTTAAAAACAAAACTATCAATTAAAAAAGTTATTATATTTTATTTTATATCATACTTTTAATAAAAGGAAATCCTTGAAAGAATGTTTTGAAATCCTAAACAAATTATGCTTTTGAAAACAGATTTGTTCTTATTTAGATTTTATGTTATTTTAATTTACTTTTATTGTTATTATTTTAAACGGAGCGATTAAAGAAAAAGGACAAACGTCATTGTTCATTTAAAATATTCTTAAGTATCGTTAATTAAGCTGATTTAAAAATCACACAAGCATTTAGAATAAAGTACAAACAAAGAAAAAAAAAAGTATCAAATTCATATTAGCAAAACTTTAATATATGAAGATTAAAAAATTCAATTGATTATTTTATGAAGCAGTGAATACAACTTGTAGTGATAAAAATAAACAAAAAATTTAATTCATTTTTAGTAATTGAAACATCTTGCTTTTCAATTAAAAGTGGAAATCTTTAAGAGTATAAAAGGTACGGGCTTTCCTTAAACCTTTTTTTTTTTTTTTTTTATTAAGAATCAAGTGATAATTTGGAGTGTTATTTTTAATACTCTTTAATACTATGTTTATTATATTTTTTACTTCTAGTAATAAATAAAGTCAATGCACATTCCGTTAAATAAACAGTGTTTTTCAAATAATTATATCGCTTTCGTACAAACAAAAAGGTTTTTATTACTTTAGAGAAATATATATATATATATATATATATATTTGTCTTTTATAAATAGTCTTTTGAATATGAGATTTTAATTAATGATCCAAAAAGTTTCAAGAACTAAATTAAACGTGTTTTATTCTACAGAATTTTTCAATCAAAATATTGATAGTGAATAATTAAAAGAAAACATTAAAATTTATCTCAATTAAGATAATTACTATCATTACTCATAAACTAAATAAATGAAAAATAAAAATGAGATATATCTAAATAAATTAGAAAAGCATATCAACAATTATGGTCTGATTTCTAATACTTATTATTATTGTTCTTTACTATTTAAGAGGAGTATAATAATAATTTATTAGGTGTAAAGGAAAATTCTGTCGTTGTGTGGCACCCAAACAGAGAGTTTGGACCCGAAACCAAGCCTTTTAATGTGATCCAAAGCAGTAGTCTGATGAATTCCAAGCTTGAAGCCCACTTTTGTGGAATTTGTCCTGATCATACTATCGCACTTCGTCATTGACACCTGATAGCCTTCCTGAGCTGGGTTCATCTTTCAGAGCTGCCAACCTAATCCGGCAAATTATTAGGACCAGCGCCTTTTTTCTACAGTCGGCTGCAAAATTATTCGAGCACTAGCCTATAATTCCTATATTTAAAAAGTACACTTAAGACTGTTTTGCTAAGTAAATCCTTGTCGAATCATGTTTTTAGGCTGATTAAGAACATGACTCGACAAGGATTTATTTAACAAAGCTGTATTAAGTGCACTTTTTTTTGGCAAGGATTATTGCTAGTGCTCGAATAATTTTGCAGCTGACTGTACATCACTTAATTTTTAGAGTATTTTTTTTTTCTTAATTTATCGTAAATACATTTGAAGAGAATGAATCTAAAAATTAAATGGTATAGGAAAAGGGGCGGTACTAACAATTTGCCGGATTAGGTTGGCTGCTCATATCTTTCAAAGAAAAATCCCCAAACGAAATTTCGCAAACCATCTTTGGCATGTTCGAGCTGTTACTACATCCTCTCCAAACACGTCACACATGTTTTTTGTTGCCTCCATCACGTTATTCCCATTTTAGAACTCGTACAACATATAATGTCTTAAGTGCACTTGTTCTCCACCCATGGTGACAGTCCTACAAGCTTGAAAAAACCGACTAAAATACGAAAAAATGTGTGTTAATCATCAATCATGCATACTCTAACCTAACTGTTTAAACCGATTTCAGTCGATAATCGACAACGCATAAAAGTGCACGTGTTCAAAAACAACAGAACTTTCCCTTACACCTAAGAATTACTATATGCTGTTTTCAGTTTCCCTTCATACTATAGGTAGTAGAAATTTAGGTATTCCATGAAAATTTTTGACATTGATTTTTTAGCGTTTTACACGTTTTGAGATGTGAGGAATCCGAATATCCCAAAATCAATGTGGTATCCGACTGTAAGGTAGCTCAAGCGTGTTTCATTAATAGAGCTGCCAACCTAATCCGGCAAATTGTTAGTACCGCCCCTTTTTCTACACCACTCATTTCTTAGAGTTTTTTTCTTCTTAATTCATCGCAAATATATTTGAAGAAAATTACATTAAAAATTAAGTGGTGTAGAAAAAGGGGCGGTGCTAACAATTTGCCGGATTAGGTTGGCAGCTCTGCATTAACATATTTGAATAAATGGATTCAAACTTTAACACTGCTGTTCCGTTCGGGTCTATCTGATCCAAAACGCTTTTCAATTCTTTATAAAGAAATGAAAGTTCAGAAATATTTTCTAGCCATTTTGTGACTTTGTCAGTGTGGGACATTAATTTCCTGAAAATATTTTTATTTTATTTATACAGTTTTATACTTTTTAAAATAGTACAAATGTAATGTATAGTAAATGGGAACAGAACAGCAGGGTTAAATGCGATATGTTTCCTACACGCGTTAAAGCTTACAAATTAGTAAGGTGACCAAATGTCCCCATTTTCTGGGGACATCCTTTATTTTGAAAGCGTTTTTCTAAGTTTTGAAAAATTGAAGAAAGTAAATTAATTTATCACTGACATTTTATTTTTAGTCTTTATTTATTAGAAATTGAAAAATACCCCCGTAATTGGATATTGTAGCAATTTTTAACGTTTCTTTGTAATAAAGGTACTCTGTTTTTGTCACTATAAAATTACTACGCATATACTCACTTCTATACTGTAATATAATAATTATAATCTGTTAAAAAATACACAAATTCTGTAGAAATAGATAAAACCCTACATAATATCAATATATTCTTAAACTACAGAAATTTTGTTTAAAATTACATTTCAGTCGTGAAAATTTTCGAACTTCATTTTTCGATGGATTTGCATGTTTTAGGAAGTTCTGAACACGATTTGACTGTTTTTAGAAAATATCTGTCTGTCTATATATCAGGCCGTGTGTTTATCACAAATTTTCTGAACGCCGTACCTCACGAACCAATGAACGGAATTTAATCAAACTTGATATTTAATTGGACCCTGACATAAACTGACGCTGAATGGATTTGGGGATTCAATCGCTCAACAGGTAGCGCTGTGATCCCTTTTATCCAAAAGTTTTAACATGGCAGTATAGGACAAAATTTCGTATAAATGTACATAATGAGATTTATTTTTAACATGTGATTGTAAAATTAGTATGAATTATTGATAATAGTATTAGTAAACTAGAGGAAACAAAATGTGCAGGTGGGAGCATCCCTTCCCACCTCGGGGGAAAGCGCCCCCCGAGGGGTGTAATTTTCAATATGGGTATCTTTTGAAAGATCTCGTCGTTACCTTTAAAACGAACGGTTGAACATAGATCTGTGATAATTTAAAACAAAGTTATCGATTTTTTTCATTTTTTAACCAAAAAAACAAAATTTGATATTGGCAAAAAATTGACTTTCTTTCAGATAATTCTGTTAGATAAAAATCGTTTGCATTTATCATGGAAAATATTTAATTAATTTAATAAATAATTTGTATTCAATAAATTTTGTGTAAAATTATATTGAAGAAAGTCATGTGATGGCCGCATCATACTAGTTTTTAACGTGTGATTGTAAAATTAATATGAATTATTGATAATAGTAATAGTAAACTAGGAAAAAAAGTTCTTGCATGGGGCAGCATCGCTTCGACCCTGGACATACAATTTGATTTTTTTAAATTTGTTACTGATTCTCTTTTGTCTTCTGGACAAAACTCTTGCTGAAATATATTAGGCATAACATGTTCTTTTTACTCCTAAAGTTTCAAGAGAATCCATGAAATATTTCATTAAATATTCGACAAAAAACTTCTAAATTGAAAAGTACGCCTTCACTTATATCGGTGACGACTGTATGGCGGCTTCTGACAGAAATAAATTAATAACGAAACAGCAATGTCTTCTTTAAATTAGCATATGACAATAATCTTCATCTCACGATTTGCTGAAATCAAATCTTTGAAATAATTTATCTAGCAAATCAAACTAAACTGATTAGTAGAAGAAAAAGAATGTATTTTCAATGATTTATTATAAACAGTTTTATTTAATTTCTTTCCTCAATTCTAAAAATAAATCATATTCAGCAAGTTGATTTTTGATAATATTTCATGTCATTTTCAAAGTTACAAAAACAAACGACGTTTAGTCAAAGAAAAATTAAATTACTGATTGTGGAGATAGATGATGAACAAGTATAATCAAATAAAGCCTTTATATTAATTCAAATTATTGATTAAAAGTTGATTTCTTTTTATTATCTTTCAAATTTTACGGCAGAGCTAGTATGTTCCTCTACAAAACTTTCTCCTATAATTTCCTATACAAATACCCGCAGTAAAAATTATTTATAACAGCATTTTGGCATGATGAATGCAGAGGGTTTTCCTCTTAGAGAAGAACAACACTAAATATCTAAAGAAAATCAATTTTGTGTTATATGAATGACAAGTTCTTTTCTAATAAATAAATAAATCGATACAATTGTTTTTAGATTTTCACATGTTTATGTCAAGTCAAGTCAACGAGGTGCTTCGGAGTACCTGCATTTAGCCGTGACCAATGCTTACCTCCACAAAACTGAATAAATAAAAGATATTTTTACTGGGGAAAAAAAAAAAAAAAAAAAAAAAAAAAAAAAAAGGTTTTAATTTAAAATTTTTCATTTTAAAGAATTGACTGTTTTCTTTATATATATATATATATATATATATAGGACATATTCAAAAACTACATCCTGGGGAAGTATCCGAAGGGGATGGAATTGATAATAAAAAAAATTTTGATTGACTATTATTATTATTATATATATATATATATATATATATAATTTGAAATTTTTTAGTACCATTGTAACACTCAGCAGACAAAAGATAGATGAAATAATACTATAGTCTTAAAAAATTAAAGAACACGCTTTTATAGAAATGTGAACTAAAAAGCACAAAATATCTATCTTAGTATTAAAATGCAGTGTAAGAGAAGATCGTGTGAGTGGCACACCATAATATTTACATATATTTAAATCTTTAATTAAAATAATATAGAATTAAACAAAAACCATTTTTAAAAAATCTCCCCTGACTGGGCTCGAACGCTAGACCTTTACGTTCGTAGCGCGGACCTTTGCCTCACGGCCACAGCGTTCACGTAGGGAAAGTCTTTTTTTACAATATAGATTTTTTGTTTGCTCCCAGAGTGGTTACAAACATACATACAGGTGAAGCTAATAAAAGCGTGTTAAAAACCAACATAAAATAAATTTTAATTGAGATTTATGTCGATTAAAATTATTTTCACCTCTAATGGAGTCAATATTTTCTTTTATCATTTTCAGAGGAATAGAGTTGGTATATCAAACATCCGTTTAAATGCCAAATATAATAGGCAAAAATCAATAATTTAATAAAATTATTTAAGAAATGCATAAATTCAATAACAGGAATGAAAATTGAAATAATACACAATTGTTTAAGCGCATTAGCAGCTGTATTCAAAGTGTATATAATTTTTAGATTAGTGTTAATGCCAAATTAGGTCAATATTTGTATACATATATTAAATTATATATACAATAAGTAGTAAATTTAAGAATTTTTAAGTTATTTAAAAATTGCTGAGAATAAACAAAATACATTTAAATATATATATATACATATCATATTGAGAAGTTAAGAATAACTCTCATTATGTACTTTTATACAAAATTTTGCCCAATTGTCATATCGAAAGATGAGATGGCAACGCAACTTATTGAGCAATTGATCTTCAAATGTAACCAATAGCGTTCATTTCTCAAAGAGTGTAAATCGACCAAAAACCAAGCTCCAATTTTCCCCAATTGCAAAATTTTCTTCTTATAGAAAGAAAAAAGTAAAAATAATCAGAATATATAATGTAATACATATATAATAAAAGAAATGGAGAAAACGACAATTCATGTATAGTTGTTAATTTCTTGTTTAGAAATGAGTTTAGTTGTACTAATGTCCATTATAGTAAATCACCGAAATAATTATTTAAGTTTAATTTTCAAAGAAAATAATAACAATGGAAATAAAATCAATTGCACTAGAAAACTCTTATTTGAAACGATTGCTTAAAAACAATCTTTTCACTTCAGTTTATTGGACGGAAAGTTTCCAAATGATTTATCAAACACTCGAATTCAGTTGAATGGAAACAAAGTAAAACTTCATTAAACATTTATGAAGTAAATGTTTATATACATATATATATATACAGAAAAAATGAAGCATTTATCAAAATTATTAAAAATAATAAATAGATAATATTTCTTAAGGTTTTTTATCATACAGCGTAAAGATCATCCAAATAACCTTTACGGGTTTTGTCCGTTTAGCTAGCAAAACGGTCATTTCCCTTAAAATTATACGAATAAATTCCGTGATTTTACTTTTCTTTTTTTTACAGTGTGAGTGACATGGTGTTTGGATGACCTGGTTGCTCACTAATAAAAAGCCCTAAAGCTTGTTATGAAAGAACATATGGAATTATATGGAATACCCCAAAAACATTGAAACTCGGTTCAATTCTTAACCTAGAGATAAGCTGGCAATAGTTTGCAAAAGTGTTCAAAATAAGACCACGATATTAATTTTTTTCCCCTTTAATTTTCAAAAATGTTCACTTTATGTATTATTATATGCCCCTTTGGACAAATTTGATCTTTTTTTTTTTTCCTGTTAATACAATAACATTTTTAGAAATACCACATACTTATATCTTTCAAACTGAGTGAGTTATATTTAAATGAAGATGAAACGTTGTGCATAGGGACCATATACCAAAATAGAATTGTAAATTTGGGTTCTATTATAATATCATAAAATAAATAATGATTATATTGAAAATATTTTTGCTTTTCGACGGTAGATTCTCAATCCAGTCACATATTCTTTTTCTTTTTTTTAATTGAGACTGCTTTTTTAAATCTAATAATAATAATTAAAAAATATATATATATATATGAAAGCATGTAATTTATTTTAAAATGTATCATACTTCTCGGAACGATGTTCTAAAATTTGCAGACTATTTTTATCTCTTTCTATTAAGACACGATTTAAGCGTATTTGGGATTTATTTGAACCATGTTATCATATTTTTGATCCAAAATTTTCGAATATTAATTAGCATATTGTTCCTAATTTTACATAGCACAAGAATCTTTTTAAGTGATATTGAAATATGGCAGATTAACTTTTTTACTGCATTACAATTCCGTTGCTTTTAAAGATAGAGTTATGCAATTTTTCTAATGATTTTGTTAGACGGTAGTGTGGGTTAAGGCTGATTGATTACACTAGGGTCCTACGCCTGCAGTTGGAATGCCCTCTTTGGGGGTCTTTATAAGTGGTCCTAGCCAGTATTTACGCGAATTTCGGAGAAAACCGCACAATTCCGAACAGCTAGGTCAATGAACGCGACCTGGGTTCGAACCTGGCATTCCCATTTACCAGCTTTGAGAGCAGAACCGCTCGGCCACTGGTGGGGCGTTTTGTTAGACGGAAAATAAAAACTTTCTAAAACATCAAATTTGCATATAGGGGTTGTATAAAAATTTAAAAACGATATTCGTTAATAAAAAAACGAATTTTTTTATTAACGAGAGTAGTTTTTTCTTAACGTAGTAATATTTCCTACCTTATTTTGTACATTTTGTTTGTTTTTTTTTTACTTACGTTGTTCGCTATCTCTAATAACAGGTAAAGATATAAACCGCGTTTTAACCGCTTTACCAGAAATTTAAAGGCTTTCCTTTACCATAGTCCTCTCGTCCAAGTAAGCAAAGCCTCTAATTAAGATTTTTTTAATGTTTTTAGTATAATTAGAGGTCTTTTCAAAAGAAATTAAGAAAGTGAGATTATCCATGCAATAGCATGCATAATTCAATAAAATGTATGTTTGTTACCATTTAATAATTACTCCAACTCCACTAATTAACACCATGTTGACTGGCAAAAAATTATTCCCCACCAGAAAATAACCCACTAAATTTTGATAGTATAGGAACAGAAACGGAAAATCGATCAATAACGGAAAAGAAATTTCTTGCACACAGAACGAACGCTTAACAATAATATTCGTTTTCGGATTTATTGAACCGAAATTTTCCACATCAGTCCTCAAACAGCAAAACTAAATTGATTAGCGGCAAAAGTAAAATTTTATTAGTCATGTATGGAGAAAGTTTTATTTGATTTGCTTTCTCAATTCGATAAATAAATTATATTCGCTTCAATTATTTTAATAATACTTCATATTATTTTTAAAATTCCATACTTCACAATAAACGCAGCTATTAATTTGTTCTATATTTAGGAAAATAGACTTTTTTTTTTCTGATGGGGAATATACAGTCGGTAACAAAAGGGTCCGAACACTAGCAAAAATTCCCATGTAGAAAAAGTACACTTCATACGGTTTTGTTAAATAAATCCTTGTCGAATCCTGTTCTTAGTCAGTGTAAGAACATGATTCGATAAGGATTTATTTAATAGAACCGTATGAAGTGTACTTTTTTACATAGGAATTTTTGCTAGTGTTCGGACACTTTTGTTACCGATCGTACATGCTCTGCTTAAGTACTTTCCTGATGTGCCCTTAAATGTAGTACATTATTAATCGATTTATTGTACGTATAAATACAACAATCTATGTATTAACACGCAAACATGAAATTTGTCGTACGTTTCTTTGCCTATTTTTAATTAAAGAAAGGAATTACAGTATAGTTCACAAGTATAGTTCATAGTTTGGTTAATAGTAGTATAGTTCACAAGTTTGGTTAATGTAGGTTGCTGAAAAAAAAAATATATATATATCATATGAAGCCAAGAAGACAAGCAAAACTACCATTTATATATATATATATATATATATATATATATATATATATACTTTTTCATCTTATACAAGAGTAGCAGCGCCGGGTAGTTTAAAATGGGAAGATCTCTTGTGCTGACATCTGTTATCTTAGAGTGAAGTTCAACTCTTAAAACGTGTTGCAAATAAATAGAGAATTTCATAGGAATGTCATCGCTATGTTAAAAAGAAAACTGATAGTGATTTCATTTATTTATTTTAGGATAAAGGATTAGGAATTAGGAATTAGTCGCTAAGAGTAACATTGTTTATACAGAAATTAAAAATTTCCATAATTCTTATTAAAATGCTTACTAAAAAAAAAAAGGTTGAGTTTAGTCTACTAGGAGATACTAATATTTTTATTGTATATTTTGAGCTTTTTTCTTAGAATAATTTTTCAATCTGAAAAAGAAGAAAAAGTTCCCAAGGACTCAATTCAGGCGAATAAGGAGGCTGGAATGCCAAATGTGTTTTTATTGAATTAAAAAAAAAAAAAAAAAACTCGTACACTGAAATTGCTATTTGACATTGCCGTGGTGTAACACCCAGATGTTCTGAATGAATGGTGGTGTGCAGTGGCCGATTGTGTCCGAAAATATCGGTTGAAAGGAAATAAATGGGGCCCATCAAAATCGAGGACCCATTTACATTTATAATGCTTCCGGGACAATGGCCAACCTGCATGTAATGCTGTCATTTAATTTTTGTATTGGAAAAATCAATTTTCAATTAATTAAATGTTTAAAAATATGTAATTCAAATACACACTGTATAAATATGTGATTTGAGGTATAGTCGGCAGTAAAATTATTGAAGCACACATCCACTTTTTTATCTATATTTTTTTAGTTTGATCGTTAATTTTTATGAGCAACTTATTTTCTTATAAACAGTATGACAACCTTATTCACCAAATTTTAACACTGGATTTAACCCGGGAATATGCTAGGTTATCTCAAAATCGGTATTCAATACGCAAAATCAGCGATTTAACAGTCGAGTTAACCCTCTTTTTTTAGTCCTCCTAAATTGGTGGGTTAACTCTGATGTTAAATGAGCATGTTACAGTTACAGCGAAAACACTCTTGTTTACCTTTTTAATGCATTGCGTTTTTATTGACCAATCAGCGAGACACTTACAGATAACTCTGGGGTCAACTAATCCACGAATGGTGAATGAGAAAACTTTCTAACCCAGGGTTAAGGGAGTGTTAACTCGAACACAAGTGTTACGTGAACCATGGGTTAACACTGATTTGGTGAATAAGGCCGTAAGACTAAGATCGACAATATTTACTTAACAAAAAAGTATTAGGCGCCCATTTTTTAAGTTAAGTAGGAATTATTGCTAGTGCTTCAATAATTTTGCTGCCGACCTTCTGGTCCACCTGCCTAATTGGAAAGATGCTGACATTTAAAACAGAAGATTGAGAGTACGAATCCCACGAAAAGCATAGATGTATACTTCTCATATATCGGGAAAAAAAAAAAAAAAAAAAAAAAAAAAAAGACTTGTTATCTATTGAACATTGCACACATGAATTGCAAAAAATATTGCAACTGCAAATTCATTACAACACAAGTGAGAAAAATTACAGCAAATTTATTTTACCACACATTGTAAAATTGCAGCATAATGAGTAGCCAATACTTTTTCCAGCACACTGTTTTGTAATATTCCACAGAAAAATTTTACAGCGTACAGACAACCAAATGTCTGCAGCAAATTGAAACTCGTACTTGTGATGTAGATTATCACATATTTAAAAAAATGATATTTTTCTCTTAAAAGGATAGGTAAATTCTCTAAATAAATTAAATTATAAATTAAATTCTTTAATCTTAAATCAACTATTTAAAATATAACGGTATAACTGTTTTTAACCTATAAATAATAAATTTACAATATGCGTTTTCTAATTTTTATATCTTCCCTTTCATGTCTTTTTCAATGTAACTGAAACAAAAATCTTTGATCTGTTCCCAGTATTCATTTAGCAAGCCTAACGTACTGGAAATTCTTTTCGCTCTGTAAATGATAATGTTTTGACTTATTTCTATTCGTTTGTTTTGTGAAACCAGAAAATAATTAATTCGGTCTCTTTTAATCGCGCATCGAAATGTAACTCATACACCCTCTTGTCGCCTAATTTACATCGACGGTTAGATAAAATATTTGCTTAGCTAGTTATTTTCCCAGAGTCTAAATCTTGGCGAAATCATGCCAACATTCACTAACAACGGTCAAAAAATTACTCGTCGCTTTTTAAAAATATGCATGTGAATATTCATAACGTAACCGCAACCATCCTCTATCTTAAACTTTGAATTTGGCGTATATAATTAAACGCCAAATGCATTGTCATTTTTTGCTCCAGTTTAGGAACTCACACTTTCTTACTGTTTATCGATCATGTAATATCTAAAAAGAGATTCGGGCCTGGGGCCCGGCCTGATCCTCCCGACTGTTTCTCCACTCCATTCTTAAAACTTCGTACTATTAACTCATCTATGGTCACGCCACAAAATTGCTTCATTGGAATATGTAATAAATTTACCTGAAATAATGTATTGCCTCTTGGATTCGTTCTTCGGTATCCTATTTTCATCTTTAATTAATTTTAACTTGACTTTTTTTCAGCTTATTCTTAGCGGCCAACGCAATAAGACTATATTTTCAACAGTTAATAAACTTCACCAGATACTGTGTTAAATCAATACGACATACTGGTGCCGTGACCAGGATTCGAAACTGGGTTATTGCGGACACAACGCAATGTACTAACCACTATACGATCACGGCCAAGATATCTCCTTGACATACAGTTAGAGATGTGAGTGGGGAAAAAACCCGGGTTTAAACCAAGGAATAAACCCGGTTTTTTGGGGAGGGAATTTTGAAAGTTTCCAAAACAAGGATATTTGGAAATTTTTCAAAAGTTACAAATTTAGCTTTTTTTTTTCTTCTTTTTTTTTTTTTTTTTTTTTGAGATTAGATATACTCTAAGGCATTTCAAAATATTATCTCACATTTAGATGTTTTTTTTATGATCTTTCAATTTTTAAATAGTGCTTTTAACGTCTATAAATTTAAAAAGTGCAAGTTTCAAATTTCATTAATTAACAGACTTATTTTCTGTTATTGCAGTATATTTGTGTCTTAGTTCTGACTGTATACACACTGAGTTCAATATAACACTTCTTTTTTTTTTTTTTTAATCGCAATCGGAGTTTATTATGTTTCAGTTGTATATCTTTGACATTTTATTTCAAAAATAAACAAAAATGCTTCAAAATATTCTGTATTTACTAAAACAATCAATAATATTACAAAGGAAAATATTATTTCAATTAAAATTTCAACAATATTAGTATACAAAAAATAAAGAAAGAAAGAAATAACAGCCAAATTATTAATTATTAGCTATTGAATATTTTATGTATTGATTTGATGCATTAAAAATTTTTTGCTCTAATTCTTAATAACCGAAGAACTCATGTTCGATTTTGTTGCCCGTGCTCTTTACTGTAACTGATTATAACGAAATTTCATGAACTATTGTGAAATTTTGTTCGATGGATTACAATAAAATTTAATAATTTTTAAGTATTATAAACATAATTTAATTTCATTGTATTATTTTTTATAACATATTTTATTATGGTATTCATTAAAAAAAAAAAAAAAAAAAAAAAAAGTTCTAAAGTTATTTAAATAGGCAGACAAAACTTCATCATTTATTATTGTCAATAACGTAAATGTTTAATTTTTTACAATTTTTTGTAAAATAATCACATAATTTTTTATATCACTTTTATTTAAGCAAACAGAATAAAAATTATATTGAAACAAGTTGTTTGTACACTTAAAAGAAGTGAAATTAAATCTGAACACTGAATATTAGTTTCTTCCCATCAAAGTCTCCAAAGTTCCCAAAATTCCTGGTTTAAACCCGAAAATTCCCATGTTTATTCCCCTGAAGCAAAATTCCCGGGTTTTTTACATCTCTACATACAGTTAATAAACTTCATCAGATACTGTGTCAAATCAATACGACAGTACTGATTGCGTATCACATATTCATATGCAACATCTCTAAGTTGTTTGAGTGAGTTTTACGTCGCACGAGTGCTACACTATGAGCGAATGGCGATAATCTGGGACTTATTCTTAGGGATGGCCGGAGACATGACATCACAATTTTGATTCTCTACGGAGGGGATGGCTCAACTGCTTCGATGAGTCCCAGTGGGATAGAGACATTTGGGATAGTAACATGGAGGCTATAGCAGCCACGTCGGATTTAACGTCCACTATGAACGCTACCTTTAATGTCTCCGAACTCAAATCTACATCACGAAAGATCAACCGATTACATCCAATTCATGTCATCCAATGGAGTGTTGATTGGATGTAATGAGACGATCTTCTGCGCTCAATTGAGGCGTTCACACCAAGACTCCTATATGATAAGAGCTGGCGCAGTGTCCGCCATTTTCTAGCCCGTCTGGGAAAGTGCTGGCGGTAGAAAAAGCTAGGTTACCTGATTAGCGCTGTTCTCGCCTTTAAACTTCTATACAGATCAAGTGCGCTAGAACTTCTTATCACGAAACAAACAAGTTGGCAATTTTAAGAACATCGCCAACATTCTCAAGACTGCAACCCTTCACGTTAAAAGAAATGTAATATTAAAGTTAATTTTAAAAGATTTTAAAGCAATAACTAAAAAAACAGTACCTGCATATTAAAGTTGTCAAACAACTTTGAAAATAAAATAAAATAAGTTGAAAATAAGGGAAATCTCACGCTACAAAGTTGTGCTCCTGCTCCGGGTATCTACGAGTTACATCTGCAATTTATAATCCACTTTTTCCTTCTTCCTGGATTAGAAGAAAATATAAACAGGCGGTGCCCTTTTCTGGAGTTATTCGTGCAATTTATAGCCGAAAAACCACCAATAATATATCGCCAGCCGGTCTTGTGGGCTAGTAAATGGCGGATGCGTCAGCCTATCTATGTAAGAGTTCTAGTTCGCACCAGCCACCATTCATGTATATGACGTGGTCTTCAGCCAGCTCGAACTCGCAATCTTTGAATTACGTGCTCGGTGCTCTAACGACCAGGTTATCGCAACCCCACAACATCTCCAAGTTCCGACTCTAAAGATTTGCCAGATCAAACACTAGGTTGCCTTATTTACACACCACGTCTTTGAAGTTTAAACGATGAAATGGCTAAACGATGTTGGAAAACGTTTTATAATTTATGAAAACGCGTGAATTTGTTTCTTGATTAGATTCAAATAATATTACAGTACAAAGTTCTAAGAAGCACAAATGTATTTGGAAATTTTCTAGATTTAGTTTAAACTAAATGAATTTATATATTCTTAATCACATTCAATTGGAGAACGGTTGGAAAAATTACACAGAGCAAATACAGAAAATTTTTACAAAATCAATAGAACCTGAAATCCCTTTCAACAAAACGTAAAATATAATCGAATTTCTTTGGCAAAAAAAAAAAAAATATATAAATATATGTAGCGAGAAAATTAATATATAAAAATATTTTATCAAAGAAGCATACTTAAATCAACCATAAATGTATTCATTCATCAAAATCAATAATATTTAAATTTCATTAATTTTGAAATACCTAAGGCAATCTCTAAAATAAATATACTGATAAGGAAATGAAAATCCACCAAAAATTTAATTTCTTTACACAGAAGAAAAGAAAGAAAAAAACTTTTAATTCGCTGATGATTTTTTTCCCCTTGCAAATTTCTTTTCACAATTTAACAACCAGATAAAAATTATTTGCTTTTAATTTTAACTCTCTTTGCAGAAGTTTTACTTTCTCGTACTCATGTATGATAGATAGATAATATTATTTTAGGGCCGATTTTTAGAAATTAGGTTGTTCATATGTTTCTACGTTTTAAGATTCCAAGAATGCGAAAATCAGGTTTTTTTTAGTTGGTCTATGTAGCTATCTGTTTATGTGCGTGTATTACTAGAAAATTTTAATAGAGATTGAACAAATAATTCATGTACAGAGATATGCAAAAAAAAAAAAAAAAAAAAAAAAAAGTTGAAACACGTTAATTCTATAGGCGAAATTTCTTCATGGTTCTAAATGGTCCAAAGTACACTATCAGTGGTATACCTTAGACCTAATTGCACTTTTTTTAATTAAAAAAAATATAATTGATATAATTTTAATAAAATTTTGGAATAAATACATGTTGTTTATAACAGCATACAATATTTAAAAAAGCTACTTGTATTTAGTTTTGGCGAATAATTACAAAATTAAAATTAGAAAAGTCAAAATAGGTCCAAGGTACCCCACCTTCCCCTACATTTTATTACCATGTTTTTATTAACTTCTATTCTTGTTTGTTTGTTTGTCCGGTATAAATCTTGCAATCGAATTTTAACTAACTTCCCTACTTGCTAGACATTTGAAACTTTCACAGTAGCTCAGAACCCGGTGACAACACAATACTTCGAAGTCCGATTTTCGAAGATTTTTCTTTTAATTAATTAAAATATGAAAATAATAACATCCTAATAGCGTTAAAATAGCCATTAAAATACTAATTTATTTGTTGCCAAAAAAAAAAAAAAAAAATAAATAAATAAATAAATAAAATAAATAAAATTACGAGTTCATTTTCTTTCAACATAAAAATAAATACATTTAATTCAACGTGAACATTAAAAATTTATAAAAAGTTAAATTTTGCATCTCACAAAAATGGACGTCATTATAATTAAAAAAATTATACACATTGATAAGTGCTAATGTCGCTTTTGTCACGATGCTAATATACTTTGTTCTAAAAGGAGAAATATTTTATTTTTAAAACCAACTTTTTTTTTTTTTCACTATTATTATTATTTCACTAAACAGAGTCCACGTGATTAAATATTACTTAAATATTATTTTTTATCCTCGCGTATTTTATTAAGGATTCATCAGAAAATTTAAAAACATGGTATATAAAAAAATATTTTTATCTTAAAATTATTTGTTAAAAATTTTAAAAGTACATTTTTCACAATTTATAAATATATACTAAGATCATTTGTTCTGAGTGACTGCTCTGCCCGAATTCCTGCACCTAGAAATACGAAATTTGGAAAAGCATTCCTTTGGTGACGTAGATACCTACTTAAATAGCAATTTTAGAAAATTTCATCCCAGGGATTGAATCCTTAATAAGGGAATCTCACGATATTCCTTCACACCCCAAAGTAAAAAAGATATTCATATTGTCTAAAACTATAATAAATGCAATTACCTAAAACCCCATTTCAGAAATTCGCCCCACAAGAGGAGAAGAGGGCAATACGGGTTTTTACAAATCCGTCTCTATCTCAAAGAAAGAAAGAAAAAAAAAAAAAAAAAAAAAAAAAAAATATATATATATATATATATATATATATATATATATATATATATAGATAGATAGATAGATAGATAGATAGGGTAAGTGCACCAGTGATTGACACTTTTAGAGCAATCTCTGATATTTTTAATGTTCTAGTCATTAGAAAATATTTTTAGAAATCTTAAGTTAGTACATATGGCATGAAACCCATTCAGAAACACATACATGTTAAAATACACACATTTGATAACAATTATTTTTTTTATGAATTTTTATTTGACACCCACTCGATGTTCCAAGTAATTGACACTGCCAGTTTTTCATTTTATCAGTCATTGGCACCCTATTTTCCAGTGTTTGACACAGCTAGTTAATCATTTTACCAGTTATTAGCACCCTAGGCTCCAGTGTTTGACATAAAATTCTAAAATTCTTACATGTAAAATATATGATTGTATCATTTTTCTTATTTATTAATTATTTCGGGATAGATGTCAATTACTGGAGCATGCCAATCACTGGAGCACCTACCTATATATATATATATATATATATTCGTTAGTGGCAAGATTGGCGTTTTAAGATGCATCAAATATGAATATCTAAAACCCTAGTTCTAGGAATATCAAGACTTTGTACCCCCCCCCCCCCTTTCCCATATGGGGGGGGACGGCTTTTAATATACTTTTCTATATCTCAAAGAAAACAACAAGTATTCATCAAATTCTTCTTTAAAATAAAACAAATGTGAATACCTGGTTTAAGGGAACCTGCCCGCGCATCCACTTCCCCAGCTTTAATACAAGTACATTTACTTCATGCTTAATCCTATGTGTATTAAATTATTGGTGTAAGTTACTTTTTTATTTCTGAATGATTTTCTTACACAGGGTGGCTAACATTCGAACTGTTCCAAATTTCCTGACTTTTTCCCAAGACTTTTTTCATCATTTTTCATGACTTACGCTGTTTTATTCCCAAATAATTTCACACAATTTAATGAATAATTTAGCAATTTACAACAACGAGCTTTCAAATATGGCCTATTTCCACAAAAATCCCTGACTTTACATGAAATTCCGCGACTATCCCATGACTTTTCCATGATTCCCTGACAAGTGATCCCTCTCTTTCAGTAATAGCGCACTGTTAAAAATTTCAACAGAAAAAACTCTGTGTAATCTATTATCTTGTCTTACATAAAATTACAGCGAAAAATATACGGAGATGTTAAAGAAACTTATTTTATACATTCATTTTAATAACTAAAATTAATTTAATTAATGAGAAAATATTTCGGACTAGAAATGTTTTTTCTAAAATAGAAACAGTGATTTTTAATTTTAATTAAAAGTTTAAATAATAAAATTACTTGAAAATACAGAATAAAGATTGAGAATCTCTATTATTCACTTCTAACTAAGAATTACTGTAAATTTACAGAGACTCTGGATAAATATTTACATTAAATTTACAGAAATTTTTAACAGTGCATGCCATGGAGATCGAGCACTTTCTTCTGCGCAATTCTGATGTGATATGCGACAAAAAGAGGGAGGAAAGGGAAGGGAGGGACACAAAAACGTGTGTTAGCCGGATTCAACATTTTAAACTATTTTTGCGAAAAAGCAAACCAACTGATCGTGAAAGGCAAGGCTTACCCCAGTAGCACAACCATACGGGCCAATGTTATGTTGGCCCATCATCATCGGCCAACGACAGTCCAGGCCAATATTGTTGTGCTACTGGGGTAGTTCCCTACAAATTACTTTACAGTCATTGAAATTAACATTAACAATAAAGCATGGACCCTATAACATGCAGAGTTCTTGCTACGAGGATGTAATTGCTGATTTACAAATGCAAAAATTCCTCCTGGAATTCAACAAAATTTCAATTTATAACTTAACGAAAATAAATAAATTAATAAATAAAAATAAAATAATTTCTTTCATTTCTTTTAAATGTGTTCATAAATTCTGATGGCTTTCCATATATTAAATTATCGTAATTACCTTCCCCAATCAAAAGGTTAAACAACGTTTCAGAAAATCGCTTTCTAACATGGTACTTTTTAATTAAGAGAAAAACAAGAACAAAAAATCATGCGGTGAGCATTGATTATTAAAAATTTCCAACTGTATGTAGTTGTTGTATAACTTTCAAAGTTCTTTGCCTACGTTATCACACGACGGACAGACAGAAAAATTGAAAGGCATATAAATACACTAATTGTATTCATTATCATTCTTAAACACCGTTGGAAAGTGTTAAAATTGCTTAACGCAAAAAATAAAATAAAAATAAAAATAAAAATAAAAAAATAAAAAAAATAAATAAATAAAAAATCTGGAGTGACTCCACTCGACTTTCCGAACATTGAGTAATTAACAGTTTTGTAGATAAAGTAAAGAAGTAAAGAAAGAGGAGTTGTTAAACAAACAAAGGCGAGAAAACCATAATAGAGTATTTTTTTCCATATATTACACGATCTTTTATTGAACGCTACTGAACTTTGAGACCATAAGATCATAATGATAAAGAATTTTTCGTCGCGTCCCTGTAAAAACCTATAAATGCTAGATTCACCAAAATGCTTATAGTTAGTGCAACAGTGATTTATAATATTCATATAAATTTTCAGCTCAATTGAATAAGGCGTTTAGATGCTATCGCACTTTTAAAAATTGGGTCCCATAGGCCATAATGATAAAGAATTTTTCTTTGTGTCCCTGTAAAAAAAACTGTAAGTACCAAATTCACCAAAATCTATACAGTTGGTGCAAACTGTGACCTATAACATGTGTGCAAATTTTTTTGCTCAGATTAATAAAGCATTTAGACGCTATCGCACTTTTCAAAATTTGGTCCCATAGGCCATAATGATAAAGAATTTTTCTGGTGTCCCTGTAAAAAAACTATAAGTGCTAGATTCACCAAAATCTATAGAGTTCGTACTATGGTAACTTACAATATACGTACCAACTTTCAGCTTATTCGAACAAAGCGTTTAGACACTAGCGTGTTCACTCACAGACATACACACATACATACATACACACACATACATACATACATCATCGTAAAAATAGTCAATACGGACTAAGGGGACCTCGAAACGTATAGAAACATCAAAATCTCAAATTCGGATTTTTGACATGATTACAATACTTTCCTCACTATAGTGTTCGGAAAGTAAAAATGTAGCCCTGAGATTCTAATTGCGTCCCTTAATGTATCTGAATATTTTAGAGTAGCCCTGTAAATTTGAAGGTTAACCATATCCTATTCTATACAAAACATTATTTTAGCATGTTAACAATAAACGCCAATTTTTTATGATTTTTACGTTAGAAAGTTATTTAAATATGATTTATAAAATGTCTGTTTAAAACGCAATGCCTTGGAAATTTTTTGAGTGTCCCTGTAAGCAAATGAGTTGTACAGGATCTATTAAAGCTATTTTAAATAGGAAACATACCATAGTGAATTTGAATAGAATATATCAATTTTTAAAAACTCAGAAAATATTTAAGGACAATGCGGACGTGCCGACGGATAGATAGAAAGATGGACAGCTGGACAGACAGATACACAAACTGAAATCATATTCACTGTTGAAAAACATTTAGAAAGTGATAAATACGTTTAATATAAACGAAAATGCAATTCCAGCATATTCCCAATAATAGTCCTTAATGCAACTGAATATTTTTGTGTGGCCTTGTAAATCTAATGCTAATCATACTGTATTCTATAGAAAGCATTCTTTTGAGCATATGAATAACATATTTTAATTTCGGTAATATTTGCACAAAGTAAAGTTATTAAAATTTGGTTTATAGAAATACCTTTCATTGAATTCAATGCTATGGAATAGTTTTGGGTGTCCCTGTACACAAACCAGTAGACGTATTCACTCCATTTGCAATAGGGAACATCCGATAATGAACTTGAATAACATATATCAATTTCAAGAAATTCCATGAATATTTACTGGAGTTAGAGCATGGACAGACAGATAGACAAACCAAAATCATTAACACTTTTCAACCTTGTTGGAAAGTGTTAAAAAAAGAGAAGAAATTTTAAATAGAATAATAGTATTGTATTCCTAATTGTTAATATTATTTACAAATTCCTATATAAATTCTGCTTTTTTTACCCAATTTGCAAAACAGAGTTAGAATTTGGGATTAGAGTTTAAAAGACCTAACGTTTCTGATAAAAGAAAACAAAAATTGCATAACATAAATCCCAGTTTGAGAGATTCAGGCAAAAATTTCAATTTAGTTTCTCATTGCAATCAAATTGTAAGTTTATCCAGGAAGTAGATAATAGTCTTCACAGTGTTGTCGTCATAACCTCACTTTCAATGCTGTGACGTGGAAGGTGACGCTTCATGGACAGGAAGAAATGGTAATCAGACAGTTCCAGATTTGGGCTGCACAGAGGAATATGCAACGCCTGCTAACAGAATTTCGCAATTTGCTTTTTAATGACAGTAGCAATATCACCACGCATTATCGTGAATGATTCATTGCTTTAGCATTTCTTTTCTTTTGAATCACATGCCAGTGTTTTTTCAAAATCTCACAATATTAAGCACTAATGTGAGATCTTCAATTGTCTCAAACATTTTAATTTCAAATGATTACAACAAACTGAAAACACAACATAGATCGACCATAATGACGTCAATTGAAAGGCATGGGACAAGGAAAGACAGTGCATATGTTCAGATCACTTGTAGCGTTGCAGAGATGGAAGAACCAAAAAAAAACTTATTTCCAGGACAGGACATGCATTGAGATTAAGAAATAAAGTAAAAAAAGTAATGCTACTTTTTGGACAGTATGCAACAAAATTGAATAAGCATTGCCTTTAAAAGTTAGGCTCTTAATTGCTGTGATTACGTAGTTTCCACCCAAAAAGCAAAATGTGATTAGCCATTGAATGGATTTCTCTTTAATTGAAATCCGATGAATTGAGAAGCAGTCGATAATCCAAATCTCATTGAGAAAAAGGAAATGTTTCATTGAAGACATCTGAATCTGATGAACTGATAAGCAGTCAATAATCCAAATCTCATCAAGGAGGAAATATTTTATTGAAGATAACTGAATACAATGAATTGATAAGCAGTCGATAATCCAAATCTCATTGAGAAAATGGAAATGTTTCATTGAAGATAGCTGAATCTGATGAATTGATGAGCAACTGATAATCCAAATCTCATCACGAATAATGAAATGTTTCACTGAATCCAATGAATTTCAGAAACAGATCGAAACAAAATACAAAGAAAAGACATGATTTTTATTGGCATCTATTTATGCAAAATACACTAGATATACGGTACGATTCTGGATAGTAACTCTTGAATAACAGCAGCTACAAAATCTTAGTACCATACACTGCACAAACATTTTCTAAAAGTAGTCAAACCGTAAACATTATAGCTGAAAACGTTTTCATTTAACAAAAATCAGAAATTTGCAGGAAAGAAACATTTTCTTCTTATATACATATAATGTAATTATTACTTTTCGATATACTATATTAATAAAAGAACTCAAAATTAGAAAAATACATTTTATAGCATACAATAATGAAAGGCACTGGTGGCATACACCAATGTAAATTTCCACGAAAATCGATAATATGTGAACTTTATTAGCTTTTAATTACCTTAAGGCCATTAAAAAAATAAAATTTCTGTAAGGCTATTTAAATCAATCTATAGTCAAAATTTTATAGAATACTTTTAGGAAAAGAATTTTATTTTAACTAACTAATCACATCATTTTTTTTTTTTTTTTTCCTTTTAAAATTTATCAAAGAGATAAAATTTATTACCTTTCAAATTTAATTAAGTTTCTTAGCTATTTCTTTTAGAAACTTTTTCTTTTTTTCTATCATAAAAAAAAACTTTTTCTTTTTTCTATCATAAAAAAGAACCACTGACATTAAAAGTCATTTTTTTACACTTAAAGTTAGTTTTAATTGTGTTGCCAAAAATATAAAAAATAACTTTCTTGAAAAGTGTCATTAATTAATTTTGCTTTATGTTTACAGACTCCAAGACATAATTGATTGAATACTTTTAATTTCTCAGAAATTTTGTACAGTCAATTAAACTGTTTGATAATCTTATCAGTCTAGATGTATAGTAATTTACATGTAGTGTTAAAAAAAAGAAAAAATTATTTTAATCTAAGCTTTTTATAATAAGACACGATGAAAGAAAAGGAAAATATAGTATAAAGCACTTATCACTTAAAGAAAAAGTATTTAAATAAATTTAAGAAATGTTTATTTAAATGCTTGAATTAAAATTCAGATCTACACTACTATAAATTAAAATAAAAACATATACTATTCTTTTTAATTTAAATTTTCTTTTTTTTAGTACGGAGGACTATTAGTCTCAATCTATGGATTTTTATGATACCAGTTTTACAATAGTTGGACATTTATCGAAATCGAAAATTTATCGAAAATATGTAATTGAATAATTTGAAAACGGTGTTATAATTAAAAAAAAAAACTAATAGTCCTCATACTAAATTCTGCTTTTGCCAAAATTTCATCAAAATCGCTCCTTTTTTTTTTTTTTTTTTTTTTAAGAAAAAGAAAAGAGAAGAAAATTAATAATAATCAGTATCGAAAAAGTTTTTTTTTTTTTTTTTTTTTTTGAGGGGGGAAGGGTGAGAAGGTCGAAATGTTTACACATATATATATATATTTTTTATATGTAATTTTTAATTTTTTTTTTTCAAACTTTAAAGCTGAAGAATTTTAATTCTTTTATTATCAGTAAAATACATATAAAAAAAACTATTCAAATCTTTAGAAATTCTTTAAGTAGATGAAATTTGTTATCATTATTTATTTATTTTAGATTTAATGCTTCAGGCAAAGCCATTTCGCCCAACGGTCTATTTTTTTTTTTTTTTTTTTTTTTTTTTTCAAAACCAAAAATATACTGATTGTAAGGACAATTATAAAATCAAAATTGCATACAATGACACAATCTGACACACTTTTAAAATCCTCAACCCTCCTTTCTTAAATTTTCAAGAATCACTCTTTAGGCAATGTGATGCTGTCTTGCATTATTCTTGAAAAGTAAATAATTTTTAATAAAAATGTATCACAAGTGGCATGGCATCTTCGACTTTATTCCAGGTGTTGCCAATTTGAAAGGATTTTTATATCCAATATCCATCATTATGGTAATATCACCATAGATATAGTAACAGGGTTTAAACTGCCATTAGTTTTTTTAGCATTTTGCTAAAAGATATTGTATTTTGCTAAACTATGTCAGTAAGAATTTCGCTAAAATGCTAAAACTAGATTATTTCATAAAATATTTTTGTATAACTACGTCTAGTTTTTATGCAAATATTCGTGGACAGAAATTACAAAATCAATAAAAATATTGGGAATTATTATCTATTTAGTATATTCAGATTTAATTTCGACTTTTAATGGTTGAATTTAAATGCAAAAATATTTAAAAACATAATTAAGAATTTGCTTCATAGATGTATTCTCAGTGCTAGTATTGTGTTTGTTGAAATCGAAACAAAATTTTGCTGATTCATTTTTCTTAAATCACAATATATGCTTGGTTAAAATCGTCAGTGAACAAAACAAACAGAAAACAAAATTGGGGATAACCAAGTTAAGAAAAAGAAATCAATTCTATTCAAAGAATTAATTTTCGAAAAAGCTAAAATACTGTTTATACGTTTTAGCTAAAATGCTAAAGAAACTTTTTTGCCAGGTTAAACCCTGTATAGTAATATATATAGATCTATCATCCCCATGTTATTGTGCAAAGATTTTTGATGCCGAAAAAAAAGCTTTGGAATCAGCCATAAAGTGGTATTGAAAAAAAGAAAAAAGAAAGAAAAATTAATTTAAAACTGTATCTGGAGTTTTTCATTCACCTTTAGTAAATAAATTATTCATAAATTTCATTTGCTAATATATTTCGTGTGTATTCCGTGTGTATTCACTCGGGGAACGATGGCCATGTTTTGGTAAAATTGCCGTCTTTTCCCAAGTGAAAAGGAATCACTTTTTTCTCCCCAATGATCAATCTATGTATTATTATTGTATTATATCTATGAATATCTCAGATGTTTGTCGAATCGATTATCATAAAACCACACAAACACCAGTCTTAAAAATTAGTGGCAATCATTAAATAAAAAAATCCTTACAATCTGGCAACACTGCTTTATATCCACATTTTACAAGAGAAAGATCGGGGCTTCTTTACCAGATATTAATCAGACAAATTACTCTTTTTGAAATATTCAAAGACAGAATCAAAACAAAGAAATGCGCAGACAAAGCGGCAAAGGAAAGGTAAATGTAAAAACCACAGAGATGTTTACCCTGTCAAAGCATTGAGTATTGTCATGCAAAACAAGCAAAAATTAAACTAGAATGTTGTGGCCACCACATGACTTTCTTCTATATTTTCCTACGCAAATTCACTAAGGGCAAATAATGTAATAAAATTATTATTTATTAAAATTATCTAGCATGATGAATGCAAATGATTTGCATCTTAGAGAAAACTCAGTAAAAATAATTTATTAAAATCATTATATTTAACAAAATTATCTTCCATGATAATGCAGTACGATTTCCATATTAGAGAAGTAGTATAACACTAAAAGTTCATTTTATTCTGAATATTACATTAAAAAAAAAAAAAAAAATTGATAACTTTATTTTAAATTATCGCAGATCGATAGTTCAACCATTCATTTTAACGGTATTGGTAAGCTCTTTCAAAAGATGCCCATCATGAAAATTTATTCCCTTCGAGGGGGGTGGGGGGAAGTGAGGGACAGTTATATATATACACAATATATTCGGCATACCTAAAAATCTTATGATTTTTGATGGATAAGAAAAAAAAAGGGGGGACTTAGGGACCATTTTGCTAAAATACGGGACTTTAGGCACCACACTAAATGCCCTGCAATATGCATCCAAACGGAATAACCATAGATTTTTATATTATATTTATCTAATTCTGTGCACTTATACACAATAGAAGTTGATATATAGCAGTCACTTATAAATTGTTAAAGATGCAGTATAACAGCGCCACCAGAGCTGTTTAGTTTCAATAAATCATGGTGATACGTATAGGAGTCTTTCGGACATGCCTTAAAAGCTTTTAAGTTTTTTTATTTCAGCATCTAAACTTCTCTCCCCACTCCCAGTTAATAATAAGTCTAACTGTGGAATGAAATTAAGCATAGTCTTTTAACCATCTAACCGCTGCTAACGGATACATTCGGTCACTGAGCTGTTCTTTTTCCACATTACACTTATAATACGAAGTTATATTATTATAAATTTTTAGCTTGTTTTTCAAATATGAAAGCCTTAAATAATATTCATAAGGATAATAATCATATGCATAGTTAGATTTTTAATCTCAGGTTGAAAAAAGCATTACTTTAGAGCATTTATATGACCCACCTTTTTTTTTTTTTTTTTTTTTTTTTTTTTAACTTTCACCATACACACATATTTCAAATTACTAAAATTGGTGTGTATGGATTAAAGCTGATTACCTATATATATAATGGATATGATTCAGTGTTAGAAACTAGGCGTCAAAATAACGCCTGGATTAAATTTTTTAGGCGTCCAAATTAAAAATCTAGGTGCCATCTATAATTAAATATGTATATTTAAAAATAATAATAATAATAATAATAAAGCATCAACTTGTAAATAATATATGCAAGATTATATAAAAAATATTTATGTAATGAATGTAATTACATTGACAATATTAAACGTACATATTTAAAATCGCAAATTCATTCTTCACCCAGAAGATACATCATTCCACCACAATTTAATAGCATTTTCTGGGCAGAAATCTTCCAATTTAGGGCTGTTTAATTTAATCATTAACAAATCGTCAACTACTTTCATAGAGAAATGATTTCTTAAATCAGTTTCTATTAGGTTCAAATTAGATTTTTATTAGGAGCACAGATGATCTTTTAAAATTTGCAACCAAAATTCTAAAATTGTAATCCATTCAATAGAAACCGATCATATTCCTGACTTCGATAATATAAAAGTTCTAAATTCTGGTTTTGATAATTATAAATCACGTATTTTCCTTGAGAGCTGGCACACTGCCAGGCATCTCTACACTATCAATGAAGCATGCGCACTGCCTCCTAAATATTCGGTACTTCTTTAAAATTCCTTGGGTATTCATGTAATGTTTGCATATTATGTTGTAATTGATACTGATGAGGAAACCCGGATGGGTTTCGAAATGTCTAGATTTTAATTATTTTTATACGTATATTTTGCTTTTTAAATGTATTTTAACTTAAGTTTTGTCTCGTAAATAAAATAGTTTTTGTTTTTAATCCTTATATCAATTAAAAATGTATTTTAACTTAAGTTTTGTCTCGTAAATAAAATATTTTGTTTTTAATCCTTATATCAATTAAATTTTATCCTTAGCAATCAATATGGTAAATGCCATTGATATATGTACAAAGGCATATCAAAAAATTAGTTATACTTGGCTCCAATTGGTGACATATAGCAATAAATTACAGAAAATTTGCAAAATTGAATTATAGATATAAGATCTTCTGAAGAAAAGACAGTTAATGGCTGTCCAGTAAATGTGCTTATTAAGCAGCAGTTCATAATGGCGTGTCAGCTGCATAGCATCTGTGCTCCAAATTAGGAGTAGAGGAACTGTATGTTTTTTCATGTGTTAAATGCTTGAATTACACACAAACTATCATGTAATTATCACTGTTTATAACAAGCATGTAATATCGTAGCCCATATTTTTTAAGTGGTACAGACAGTTCGAAATCAAGAACAGAAGGTTTGGCCTCAGCCAGTGTTCGGCATAATTGATTAAAAAGTAATTGAATTTCAATTGAATTACAGTTATGATTATTTTACTGTCAATCGATTAACAAGTAATTGATTACAAATAAATTGCATTATTACAAATAAATTGAATAAGTAATTCAATTTATTTGTAATCAATTACTTGTTAATTGATTGACAGTAAAATAATTATAATTGTAATTTAATTGTAATTCAATTGTAATTCAATTACTTTTTAATCAATTATGCCCAATACTGGCACTGGGTCTCACCTACCATAGAGTCCTAACTTAGTGTCGCACAATTTCCATCTGTTTCAACAACTAATGTACTAATGAACTTCCTGTACTGTCAGCATTTCTTAAATGATGAAAAGATTAAATTGCCTGTATCAAACTAATTGAAAAGTTCCAGAGGAGATTTCTATTTTACTGCAATGGAAAATCTGATTGTACGATATGTGATAAATGTTTTAATTTGTTTGGAGAATACATCGAAAAGAGATTTTTACTAATATTGTTCGATAAAGAATCTTTATTTCTATTTTTAATTTAAAAATTAAAATAAATTTTTAAATTAAAAATTTCGTGGTCTATTGGAGTTGTGCCATGATTAATAATGTCACTTGATACAGCTGCGTTTGCAAACTCTGTGACTTTGCCAACGAATGTTATGTAAGAAATGCCTAGCTGGAAATGAGCCACGGTAGCTGAATGGTTTGAGCATCCGCACGTAAAGTGGAAGGCCCGGATTCGATTCCCGGCTCTGGTATTTTTCACATAGTTCGTATAAAAAATCAGCCTTCCACTCCAAAAATGTTTTAATTTGTTTGGAGAATACATCAAAAGGTGATTTTTACTTATATTGTTCGATAAAGAATCTCTATTTCTATTTGTCTTTTATTTTGTGACATTGTCACTCAAGTGTAACTTGTTCTTGTATATATCAATGATACTTAAAAGATTATATATGAATGCCTAAAATCCCATTTTCAAATAAAGTAATGTCCTAAATAAAAGCCTAAAGACAGGGCTTGATTTTTTTTTATGATGAAAATCCTCATTTATTGCCACCAATGTGTTAAGAAATTGGATTAACAGGGTTAGTAAAGAGTCACTGAGCTCATCAGTGCTGGGGACAAATGTTAGGAGGGTTTCGCTGAAGGAGATTGGAGGCTGGTTTATTTAACAAAACAAACATTGAATAAAATAAATTAAAATTATAGAAATTAAAATTAAAAATAACAAATAAATATTAAAAAAAAAATATATATAAGATAAATAAAAAAAAAGGGGAGGATTAACAGGGGTCGATACAGGCAAAAATTGGGACCCTTTTGCTGCCCCTTCACAAAATTCAAATCTCTAAAATGGGCCCCTTCACAAAATTCAAATTCAGAAAATGGGTCCCTTCACAAAATTCAGATTTATAAAATCAGCCCTTTCACAAAATTTTGTTTTATAAAAATAATACTTTTGTAAAGTTTTTCCATGTTTACAGTATTATTTTTAATGAGTGTCTATATTTGTTTAATAAAATGCTATCAACTTGATATTAAACATTAGATAGAGTAACTGCTAAAATGAAAGCTTTCTAGCAACAATTCTTTTTTTCATAAAAATATTTTGATTTTCACAAAAATAAATAAAAATTTCAGAAAAATAATTTGTTTTTCACAAAAGTGGGCCCCGAAAATGAAAACCTGGATCAACCCCTGGTTAAATAAAGATAGAAAAACCAGTGAACTCCAATTTCCCTCCCCAGCAGACCCCCTCACATTGCATGCAAATTATTCATTGATTTAAAAAAGAAATAACTTCATATCTTAAAACTTTTAGAACATAAATAAGATAATAATAATAATAAAAAAAATTAATTTTAAAAGTTTTTTTTTTAAAGTAAATTTTGAAATAGGTAAAGGAAAAATTATAAAGGAAATTATAAAGGAAAAATAATAATAGTAAAATAAAACTGGTTTCACATAGTGGATTATTTCATTTAACATTTTAACCTCATAAAGCATCTATTTAAGAATAAATAAATTAATAAATAACAGAATAAAATAAAGCAGAAATGAAACTGAAATATCTGTTTAAAAAAAAATATTTTTCAGATTGAAAAAGAAAAATCTATGGTCGTCAATTTTTTTTTTTTTTTTTAAGTAATTACTGAAATATTTCACCAGTTTTGAAGCATAAAACATATTAATCCATAGTAGAGCTAAAAATTTACTGAAGGAGAAATTTATTGTAATAGAGCAATTAACAAAGTGCATTTATTAAAATATTTAAAACTAATAATTAAAATAATAAAATATTTTTTCTTAAAAAAAAAAAAAAAAATCCTTTTAAAATTTGTATATATTTATTTGTTTCCTTTAACAAAATGTATATATACTACGAAGCCAAAGTGGAAAATGGAAGACATATTCGAAAGTAATTAGCAATTTGGCATATTATTAAAAAAATTAATTTAATATAAATGCAATCCATATTGCTAAATAAAATATAGTAAATTCTATACCAGGATTCATACTCAGATTTTAAAATAAATTCTATGAGTTTTTCAGATAATTTTCTAGAAAACATTAGAACACATTATACAGATGTACGAATGCAGTATCTACTGCTCTCTCAGTACAGCACATAATATTGGTTCAACCTAACATTAACTTTCCATTCTTTGTTCTCTTTACAAGGAAGACATGATGAGTTAATTATTTGTACTGTACCCCTTTTTGTTGTACTTTTTTTTTCCAAAATCATTAGAACTTGTATGGCACTATGGCACATTACTGTCCATAATAATGTGAATTTTTGCATATTTTTACAACACTATAGAGAGGAGTGAAATAAAAAAAATTACTTCTCCCTAATTTTATAATCAATTTTTTCCATAATTTTAATGAAAACTCCCATTTCCCAGGAGCATTCCTTGAGATTTCTAGACAAAATCCTGATTCCCTAAATATTTCAGGTTTTCCATGAGGAGTATGAACCCTGTATGTGAATCATAAAATAATTATATTTAAATATGATTCATTACCACGTTCACGTCGGCACATTCTTCTCAAAAGTATCTGAGCACTAGCCAATAATTCGGATATCAAAAAAGTATACTTAAAACTGTTTTGTTCAATAAATCCTTGTCGAATCATGTTCTTAGACTGATTAAGAACATGACTCGACAAGGATTTATTTAACAAAGCAGTATTAAGTGTACTTTTTTTGGACAAGGATTATTGCTAGTGTTCGGATAATTTTGCTGTGAACCACCGGTGGCCCGCGCCGGCGTGAACGTGTTAAGGGAATAATAATAACAAACTTACCTCATTTAGTTGAGCCACGATTTTGTTAAATGCATTGATCCACCGTCGCTTTGCTCTTGACATATTTGGATCACTATCATCAATTGTCAGTTCAGGAACTTCAGTCCGAGGAAGCAAAAGTTCACTCACAATTTCAGAATGTTCTAAAGACGGCACAGTGGTTTTAATGGACATAACACTAGGGCGCCTGTCTCTAGAAATGTCTGTGTCTATCTCGTTTACAGTCAAGTTACCACTATGATCGATAGAGTTTCGAGACTGGGGTTTGAGATTGTTTGGAGGAGGAGGTTCAATTTTTTCGACAGGTTTAATTTCAATATCAATTTTATTATAATCATCTGGAAATTCAGGTTTAGATACATCATCTTTAAACCTGTCTTCCTCAGGCAGCCAATCATTTCTTTCGTTTTCATCCTGCCAATCGTTAATAAGATTATCCATTTGGTTTTCATTCAATCGTTCTTCATCCCATTCTTGTGTAATAGTTTCCTCACTCCAGCCATTTCTCATGGTTTCATGATTTTTCCACGTTTCAGCATTTTTAACTGTATCCATAGATGAAGTATTTATCATCCAATCATCATCTTCTTGGACAGTTTCATTAGGACCATTCCAGGTATGATTATTTCTAGAGGTTTCCGATGGAACATCATTCCACATTTCATTATTTTTGACTGGTTCTTTTGCATGACCATTCCACCGATCATTCCCATTTGCAGTTTCGTTAGCGGGATCATTCCATCGTTCTCCATTCTTTGATATTTCTTTAGCATGATCATTCCACTCTTCTGCAGTTTTTAAACTTTCTTTACGGTGACCATTCCACTGTTCTGCTGTTTTCAAACTTTCTTTACGTTGTTCATTCCACTGTTCTGCAGTTTTTAAACTTTCTTTACGCTGATCATTTTTCACAGATTCTACAGAATGATCATTCCACCTATCTGTATTTTTCGTAGTTTCTTTTGGGTGATCATTCCACCTCTCTACAACTTTTGTAGTTTCTTTCGGATGATCATTCCACCGTTCTCCACTTTTGATGGTTTCTTTAGGATGATCACTCCACTGTTCATTAACTTCGGGTACATGGTTAGTCCACTGGGTCTTCGAAGTACCATGTCTGTCGGTGGTCCTAGCAGGTGGTTCAGCTCTCTGACTATTCCAATGGTCTGAATGTTTCACAGGTTCTACAACTGACTGTTTACTGTTTCTGCGATCAACTTCTTTTGGATATTCTGATGGATGATCGTTCCATCTACTACTGCTTTTAGTTGTATCAATAACAGGAGTTCTTTCAGTTTTAGCAACATTATCTTGGTACAAGTTGTTCCTTCCATGATAGGGAGGTTCTTTCACGATAGGAACATCTTGGTCCCATTCATTTTTAGGACTATCTTTACTCCAGTCAGACTCTACACTCTTTTTCCATTCTACACTACCTGTGCTATCAGTTCGCCATTCATCAGGTTCTGGCTTATGCCTAACGGTTCTACCACCAGGTGTACCATTTACTTTACTCCAGTCTGTTCTTTCCTCATGCACATATTTTTTACCACTTTGTTTATGGTGAGCGACATCGTTTTCTGTCCACTCATTATAATATGAATCCTGTTCAACATAACCTTGATTAGGTGTATACCTACTACCTTTCTCCCAGTCTGTAGACACTGAATCTTCTCTGTAGTCCTGGTAGCTGTCAAAGCTACTCTGAGGATATTCTGTACTATCATGATAATCGTAACTTGACTGATTGGACTGGTTGTGGTGCTCAATGAAATCATGGATAGACTCGTCAAACCCAGTTTGACGTTCAAGACTACGTCTTCTGTCTGATCGTTGAAACCTTTCTAAATTAACTTTATCTGCTTCACTGTCAATGGTGTCTTCACTCCAATGACAGTGCCTAGAACTTCGATCAGTTCGGTCGGTTTCGAAGGAATAACGCATATCACTTTCTAAACTAAGGCTGTTGTTATAACCGGATGTAGATCTAGTTGAGCGTGACCTATAATCATAAAAATAAAAGATTTTAGTTGAACAACATGACAGTTATTAAATACATAAAAAATATAAAAGTTAAATAAAAAACTTCAGCCACACTTTATTATAATACAAAATATAAATATTTTTTGCGACGTATAAATACAAAATAAAAAATTAAAGAAATATCTGATAAAAATAATACCAACATCTTTTCTAACATTTTTCCAAGTTATTTAATTCATAGATATTTGAACCCTATTTTTTATATGTCATACTACATAGCTATCCCAGTAGCACAGAAAAATTGGCTGATATCAGAATTTATCACACCAGCCAACACTACATAGCATACTTTTTTACCAATATTAGCCAATATTGTAGTACATTGAATTGGCCAATATACAGTGTATCTGGTTTACAGGTATTTATAATGTTGCTAAAATTTGTTTCATTTTCTGTTATTAAAAAAAGTAGTAAAATGTAAATTTAAAACCAAATGTCATTCCTTTCTAGAAATTTAACATTAAAGGTCAAAAATTAGTCAATATCACATAACATTGTAGAAAAAATGCCTGACTTTCATCAATGCACACCAGTTTTGAGTGATAGTGGGCAGTGTTCAGCAAAACTGCTTTCAATAGGCAGGTAAAACTATGAACTAAATATATAATTTCAAAATGATAAAACATCATGTGATCATGTAAAAGTTTTTTCCATCAAACAAAAGAAATTAAGCTTAAATTATATGGTTAAAATTTTGATATATATATCTGAATGTTTTTTTTAATGCAATTAAACTAAATTAGCATATTTTACATTAGTTTTCTTAAAAATAAATAATTTGTATGTGTTCAAATAAAAAATAAAAATAACTTATATAGAATTGCTTTTTAATAAGTACAGCATACAAATCTAATAGTGCATGATAATAAATGAAAAAATACATATAAATATTTTAGCATTACTCTGTTCAGTCAAATATGTATTTTACAAAACTTAATTTTAATTCCTTCATATTGAACCTTACATAAAAATAACAAATACCCAAGATTAAACAAAAAATAATCTGGTGTATCACCCACATGACTTTCTCTTACCCTGCATATCAATACTATAAAGACAGATATAGAACTTATAAGATATAGACACATATAAAAGTACTTTAAAAACAGTTGAAAATTTTTAATATCAATAGTAAAGCCATTAAACTATATTAAAATACAAAAAAAAAAAAAAAAATACTTGAAAGGCTTTATTCTTGTTCCTGAGCAACTTTTGATCATAGCGCCACCTAATTGAAGATAGAAACAGCACCATTAAAAACATCAGTAGCATGAACCAATGCTGACTGTGTAGGTCATTTCTCAGATGATGCCAGGGTCTCCATGCAAAAGTTGCTCAGTAATAAGAAAAAAGTTTTTTAAGTAACTTTTTTTTTTTTTTTTCTTTTTGTATTTTGACACAGTTGAAAATTATTTTAGAAACAGTTTTCTTAGATATATATAATTCTGTGTGGATGGAAAAGCTAAATAAATTTTAATAAATGCTTAACAGTAACCACACACTGTTAAAAATTTCTGTAAATTTAATGTAAATATTTATCCAGAGTCTCTGTAAATTTAGAGTAATTCTTAGTTAAAAGTGAATAATCGAGATTCTCAATCATTATTTTGTATTTTTACGTAATTTTATTATTTACTTTTTTAATTAAAATTAAAAATGACTGTTTCTACTTTAGAAAAACCCTTCTAAGTCCAAAATATACTCTCACCAATAATCAATTAAATTAATAATAGTTATTAAAATGAATGTATAAAATAAGTTTTTTAACATCTTCGTTTATTTTTCTCTGTAATTTTACGTAAGACTTAAGATAATAGATTACACAGAGTTTTCCGTTGAAATTTTTAACAGTGCATCAGGCATTAAACCAGGGTTCTTGACATATCATGCAATTGCTTCCAAAACTGCTACCTAGTAAACATCTGACAAGCATTATTTATTCTTGAAGGAAATAAATATTTATTCGTTCTATGAGCCTAGAGGTTCTGCTCTTGAAGCTTGTGGATGGAAGGTGCTGGATTCAATTTCTAGTCATTCATCGTCCTAGCTGCTTACAGGTATAAAAGACAGGAGGAGGCCACTCACCACTATACAGCAGTTTGGGGTGATTTTAAGCCTCCCCTGTTGTTATTACATAAACAAACAAAAAAAATCTGGAGTGACTCCACTCGACTTTCCAAACATTGAGTAAGTAACAGTTTTGTAGATAAAGTAAAGAAAGAGGAGTTGTTAAACAAACAAAAGAGAGAAAACCATAATAGAGTGTTTCAGTATTTTTCTCCATATAGTACACAATGTCTTATTTAACGCTACTGAACTTTGAGCCCATACATCATAATGATAAAGAATTTTTCATTGTGTCCCTGTAAAATCCTATAAATGCTAGATTCACCAAAATGCTTATAGTTAGTGCAACTGTGACCTATAACATGTGTACAAATTTTTTGCTCAATTGAATAAAGCGTTTAGACGCTATCACACTTTTAAAAATTTGGCTCCATAGGGCATAATGATAACGAATGTTTTCTGGTGTCCCTGTAAAAAAACTATAGGTGCTAGATTCACCGAAATCAATAGGGTTCGTACTACAGTGACTTACAATATATGTACCAACTTTCAGCTTATTTGAACAAAGCGTTTAGATGTTAGCGTGTTCACTCACACACATACACACATACATCATCGTAAAAATAGTGAAAATGGACTCAGGGGACCTCGAAACGTATAGAAACATCAAAATCTCGAATTCAGATTTTTGAAATGATTACAATACTTTCCTCACTATAGTGTTCGGAAAGTAAAAAAAGAGACAATAGGCTGCCAGGACACACTGCACAACAGTGGGCAGAAAGTTTTACTTGACTGCTGGCGAATGCACCTCATAACAGAGGGCAGAAAAAATGCAGTAGGAGTCTTAGTGATTTTGGACTAGAACCCCTTAAAAAGATCCCCACAGAGGATATTTGACCAAGGTGGCTTAGGTCCTTGAATTAGATAACCCCCTTAAACCTTACACCAGCATCCTTTGTTCTGGAAAATTAAATCTTTCCATCTAAAAATATATATAATATTTGGTTAATATATACATTCTAATTTTACATTGTAATCCAGTTACTGGTGGCAATGAAGGGCCTACGAGGTTCACAGAACAGAGGATCCCCAAGACTCAAGGGCCCCTGACAGGAAATTAAGAAGCGAAACATTTCGCAAGTAAAAAAACTTTTAAAAGCAACATATCAGTTATAAAAATTGTTGAAGCTTTTTTATTTCCATATTTTGATGTTCCAGCAACCAGAATTTCAAAATAAACATGTGAAATATATGAATTATATAATCTTGATAAATTTAACTTTGAATCTAAAATGTAACAATACAATTGTGCTAATTTGTTTCTTAAAAGATAAATCAATAATTATATAAATAAAATTACAAATAACAAGAAGTGAACTATTGAATCGTGAGGAATCATTTTTTGAGGAAGGACCCCCCCCCCCTTCCCCTTCAAAGCTGTTGATGCCATCACTGCATCTGGCAATAATGAAGTGAAGTTAATAAAAATAATACATAAATAATAATAAAATTAATAAAATTAAATTATAATGAAGTACTTTACACATAATTAATTAAATATAAAAACCTTAACACATACTTCCTATTTTATCGTTAATATTTCCAGCTGGCCGCCCAGCCGAAAATATTAACAATGAAATATGAAATATGTGTTAAAGTTTTTATATTTAATTAATTATGTAATAAATTTATTTGTAAAACTGTATCACTATTAACAGAACAGATGATTATATATATATATATCAACAGTGAATAGTGCTGGTCAGATGCTGACCAAGTAATTCAGTTGGTAAAGCATTATGGCAAGCAGGGTTTAAACAGCCATTAGTTTTTTTAGCATTTTGCTAAAAGATATTGTATTTTGCTAAACTATGTCAGTAAGAATTTCGCTAAAAAGCTAAAACTAGATTATTTCATAAAATATCTTTATATAACTATCTCTAGTTTTTATGCAAATATTCGTGGACAGAAATTACAAAATCACTAAAAATATTGGGAATTATTATCTATTTAGTATATTCAGATTTAATTTCGACTTTTAATGGTTGAATTTAAATGCAAAAATATTTAAAAACATAATTAAGAATTTGCTTCATAGATGTATTCTCAGTGCTAGTATTGTGTTTGTTGAAATCGAAACAAAATTTTGCTCATTCATTTTTCTTAAATCACAATATATGCTTGGTTAAAATCGTCAGTGAACAAAACAAACAGAAAACAAAATTGAGGATAACCAAGTTAAGAAAAAGAAATCAATTCTATTCAAACAATTCATTTTCGAAAAAGCTAAAATAATGCTTATACGTTTTAGCTAAAATGCTAAAGAAACTTTTTTGCCAGGTTAAACCCTGATGGCAAGGACTATGTTTGATCCCTAAATTATTTCTTTTTGTTAACGTTAAAATTAATTCAGCCTAACCATTTAAAAAATATGTTATATTTTGTCAAAGATTAGTGATTAAAAATAAATGTCTGACTGCCAAATTTTTGACTAAAAAGATACAAAAAATGCTTTAAAAGCCACATAAATCTGATTTGTGTGTTATTGGATTTAGAGTCCTGCATTGGATAAGGTAACCAGATTTTACCTGAACCCAATGTAACTCGTAGGCAGTAGTGGCACGAGAAATTCCCCGACGGGGGGACACCACCTCCCCGACAGGGGGGCACTACATAAAGAGAGTTTATTATATAAGGATTTATGAGAAACTGCAATACTGTTAACATTTGTAACATTCCATTTGTTAGTACTCCTCGTGGTTTTGGAGATCATCGTACCACAGACAGACATTTTCTAAATATATCGTGGTCAAAACGTGTATATTCATGGAAAACTGGAAGCTGAAAATTTTTACGAATCCGTTACTTTCTTCTATTGAATATAGAATGGAAAAACTGGAATGCTCCAAATTTGTGTAAGGAAAGAAAAATGCTGCCAAAAGTAAAAAAACTGAAAATTTTGTATTCCCCCCCCCCCCCCCCCCCCGAGAGATTTTAGGAGTATGCTCCGATGGGGGGGGCACAGACTCCCCGACGGGGGGGCCTGTGCCCCCCCGGCCCCCTAGCTGGTGCCACCCCTGCCCGTAGGTAGGATTTAGATCGAGTTGACAGATTTCTATTTCTTGTGGGTTTGGGTTTAATTTTCAATGAGTCAGGTCGAGTTGAGAACATCTTTCAAAAAAATTTTACCATATTAAGCAGAAATTTGTTTGATAGAATAACTATGTAACTGATATAAACATAATACTATATACTCATAATTAAAAATATGCATATTGAAATTATTATAGTAAAGTAAGCAATACCAATTAGACCGCGAAGAATTAGAAACTGAATTAGACTTCATTTCACTGCTTAAGGGGGTATTCTGGTCTAGAAATTTAAAAAAAAAAGAACTTCTCAAGAGCTGAATTATGAGAAGGAGGAAGGCCCAATGTATGGATCTGGGATCGCCGATTGATGCAAAGTGAGTATAACATGTTATTTTCAGAGTTATTCCATCAGAATTGTTTCCTAAACTTTAAACGCGTTTTTCTCAAAACTACTTTTTTTGAGGTGGTTGACATGATATTTCAAGTTCTACTGAACCGATTGCTTTGAAATTTGGTATATATCTTGTTTATACAACTCTCTATCGCGTCTGCCTTGGATTTTAAAAAAATTTTGATTTTCAATATTTTTTAAAAATTCAAAAAGGTCGAAAAAAGTCGGGTAAAAAAAATTTTTTTTTTCAAGTCGACGCCATTTTGTCATTTTTTTTTTTTGAAAATGGTCAACCCGATAGCGACATCTTTATTAATGAAGAATTTGTTTGATTTTTTTGTTTTAGATCACTACAAGGGTTGAAATCATGTCAACCAGGACGCACCGTTTTTTTTTAAGCCCCCACTCCATCGGCCTGTATCTCGGCGAATTTTTTTTTTTTTTTTTTTTGTGATTTTTTTTTTACATTCTCAAAATGTCAATAAAAAACATATAAAAAAATGGATAGTAAAAATGTTTTTCATTTTTTTTTATCTTACTTTAAAAAATGCCTAAAATTCAGGCTTCTAGACCAGAATACCCCCTTAAAATAAAATAATTAAAAATTTCATTGATTAGTAAAATTACTTCAAGAGTAACTAAATTAAAATAACAATTAAGTTAAAAGTTACACGATACAGACTTAGGAATCAAAAGCTTATTTAAATATTTAGGCCTTTTGTCAATGAAAACTTTTACGTAACTTACTTAAGCATTAACAAATGATAACAACTTTATAATCTAACTTGTGCAATTAATTCTGGAATAAATCTAAAACAATTTAAAAATTGTATAAATATTTATGACCTAGCACAATCATTATGAATTAGATACTAAATATAGTAATTCGTGTAAAATAAAATGTGTTATTTTAAGAAGTTGTGTGTAATCATTGATAAATTATAAAAACATAAAAAAAAAAAAAAAAAAAAAAAAAATCCATTTAAGTATTAAATATCAACATTTTAACTAATGTAGAGAATTTATAAATAAAAATTTAAAACTTATTCTCTAGTTACATCATACAAATCTATGTCAGGAGAAATTAATGGAACTTCAAAACACTTAAAAATCTATTTGTGTGTAATTTATGCGGGTCTTGCCGCCTGCCTCCTTCCTTCCTATCTTATGTTTCTTAAATTATTTTTTCATATTTTGATAAAGTTTATGGTTTTAAGATTTGTTGTGTTACTTTAATGATTCGTTTGTTTTGCAGGCTATTGGTTAATAAATCTGGTTTCTTTACCTTAGTGTATTTCATCCACTGATAAATTTTTTTTTAATCTTATTTGTCATTGGTGTTTCAATGATCTTGTATCTGTTGCTTGGCTTCTACTATGCTTAATAGATCATCATTATTATATATATTTATTTATATTTTGACTTAACAAGAAAAATTCAAGTCAAAATATAATCTGAATATAATTAATTTAAATATTTTATGAAACACATATCTAGCATTCTGAATCATAACAAAATTTTGAATTTAAAAAAATTTATACAAATTTGAAGTTTGGGAGAAGCATATTTTGTAATACTAAAAAAAGAAGAAGAAGAGGAAACAAAGAAAGAAAATAATAATAATGATAATAAAATAAATAAAATCCCTAAGGAAAAAAAAAAAAAAAATCCAATTTTAAGTAAGTAAAAAGTGAGCCTAGTACAAACAAGCAAGTGTGGAGCTTCCACGCCATGTGTAGCTGTCACTACTTATATTTCCCAACACTAAAATCTATAGAAACATTGACTTTGCATATAATTCATTTATGCTTATGCATCAACAAATAATAATAGCATAAAAATACAATTGTTATAATTTTGGGAATTCCACTCAAAACATTTTCAGGATTATAAATTTTACAATCCTTAATAGTTTATTAGGCTTTGAAAACTTAAGTTCTTTCAGTGCTAAGTTATTTAAAGGCTTGTAATATAAGAATCATGTTAGTCATGATTTATATAACCTATGACATTCAGAGAAGTTATATAATTTTAATCAAATAGATTAAGAGCAGACAATATTTAATCTCACCAACAGTCAAGTTTCATGTTCTTCTATAGGAAAATTTGTTTCCATAATCGCTCATTACCAGGGGTGTAGGAAAGGGAGGGGGTCAGGGGACTCGAGCCCCCCCTATTATTGCCAAATTTTATTTTAAATGCTAAATGAAATAATCACCAATTTAAAACAAAAATAAATGTTCATAATTAGTGATATTTTATAATTAATACTAATAACACAGTTCGACATGTAAAATTTTGATTTTATAATTTTGGCTGATCTTTATGTTTTTTGGTGTGCTGAAACCGAAAATGAAGCCAGTTTTTCTCTATCACGTATAGATTTTTGTCAATACAGGGTGCCTGCCTATACAATTTCTTCCATTGCTCTTCCACCAATATAATTATATAGTAAGTTTTATAGAAAGTTTCCATGATTAATTAATAATAGATGCCTATTGTTGTAATTGGGAAGCACTAGTGCGACTTAAAACCATATCAACCAACCAACCTATTGTTATGATGGTATAGGTAAGAAATCGTGTCGGTAAACACCCTGTATTGACAAAAATCAATACATGATAGAGAAAAATGGGCTGCATTTTCGGTTTCAGCATATCAAAAAACATAAAGATCAGTTGAAATCACCAAATCAAATTTTGTCAACTTCAATTTTGTAGGTCTGTGTAATTAATGAATGTTAATTAATATCTAAATGTTAATTGATTTTCTTAAGATTAATTTTGAGTCCTTTTGAATATGAAATTTTTTGAGCCCCTCCCATGATTTTTGAATTGCTATGCCCCTGCTCATTACTTAATGTATTTTTTTAAAATTCTGGTTTAAAATTCAGAAAAATCACACTTGTTAAATTAATACTTGTTTGCATCAATTTTCACATTTTTAATATTTTATTTTCTAGCTTTAAAATGAAAAAAAAAATGTACTTAATTATTTTTTAAATCAAAAATAAACCATTAAAAATTAAAAAAATATATATTTTAAAAAGTGAGTACTAATTTAATTGTTGTGAATTTTCACAATGCGAAAAGTGAATTAAAAAAAATACATTAGGTAATGAGTAATGCAGAAACAAATTTTTTCTTAGAACAACATGGGCCTTGACTGTTCGCAAGATTAGGTATTATTCAATCTCAACACTTTTGCAACTGGCATATTTTTCCTTTTCCTAATACTGATTACCAGGGAATATTGAAGTAAACTCAAACTAGTTGCTGCAAACTTTTGATGTTTACATATAAATAAAATTAGATATAATATTTTGAAATGCTACTCTTGTAATTATCTGGAGCTTGAAATGGAGATTAGTCATATAACATTAGAATGAACCTTATAACACTATCAAAGAATTAATACCCTAATAATACTATCGAAATAATACGATAAAAATTCTTTAAATGACGTGAATTCACGTCAGTGGTAACCAGGAACAGAATCTGAAAAGACATGAATTTACATAAACAGTAACAAGCTACAGAAATTGTAATGACGTGAATTTACGTCAGTGGTTGCGAATGTGTTAATCTACTCAGGTTCCAAGCATAACAAACATATAGAAATAAAAGCACCAAAAAACATATGGCTTGAAACGTAATGAATAAAATTTGTATAACCTAACACCATAAATTATAAAAACTCACAAGAATTTTTTTCTACTCAAAATAATAGCACAATCCTTCATCAGGTAAAAGAAGTATGCAGCACTGTTCACAAGTGCATACAATGCCACTTTTATGGTGATTTTATGTCTAATTTTTTTTCTCTGGATGAAGTGTTGTGTTATTATTTCACTCGAAACAACTGTGAGTTTTTGCAATTTGTAGCTTTTCCAGGGTGGCTACAGAGATTCAGGAAAAAAGTTTCCTGATTTTTCCATGATTTCCATGATTAATTTTGAGAAATTTCCATGATTTCCGTTACCTATTATATACATTCTAAAATTTTGTGTGTATCACACTCTTGTGTAACATGCTCGCTAAACCACTGCACTTCAAAAAACTATACTCATGGGCAAAAATATCTCAATCTTTTTACTTTTTTTCTTTGTTCACCTACAAAAATGAAAATAAAATTCAAAATTTTGGAGAAATTAACAAAATTATAAAAATATGACTCATTTTAAATGCACAACATATTAACATCAAGACATAAAAATATTTATTTATTTATTATTATTATTATTATTTTTTATGTTAACTTGGTGAGATTCAACTAGAAAGCAGCCAATCTTGCACAACCATGGTTAAGATAACACCTGTTTGGCGATCTTTCAATCATGCTTGCTGGGCAAAAATGAAAATTTCCATTATTTTTGGATGTTTTTACAAAATTCCCTGATATTTCCAGATTGATAAAGTACCCTGATTTTTCCATGATTTCCCTGTTTTCCCTGATTTTCGCCACCCTGTTTTCCTTTCAAAGTTTTTTATTATTATTTGTACAAGAATAAGATTGGCAAAAGCACAAAACAGCTAAAATTATTTTTAAAAAAACTAAGAAACGTTACTTCAGCTTCACTTGATGTAACCTTTTTACGGTGAAGTACTTTCATTTAGATCCCCTCCCCTCTCATCTTCAACACCGGTTACTCTTGTTGTGTTGAGGATACTGTGGAGCTTCTTCACAATAAGAGTAACCGGTGTTGAAGATAAGGGGGGAGCCCTAAATGAAAGTACTTCACCATAAAAAGGTTACATCAAGTGAAGCTGAAGTAAGGTTTCTTAGTTTTCCTTTAAATATATTTATAGCTTTATTAATAGTTATTACAAACATCTAAAATTATGTGCAAAAGCAAGCTACTGAAATGAAATACTACAATGTTGATAACAAATTCATCATATTAAAAGGTCATAGCCAAAGGGGGTTTGGGAGGTTCATACATTCCCCGGAATTTAGCATATTTGTTGAAAATTTTTTAGTTAAACTTCACTTTTAACACTCAACATCGTGTTCTAAAGTTTGAAACTCCCTCCAAAAAATTTTTCTTTGTGTGTATGGCTATGGCCTTGATTATATTACAGTAATAAATATATATTTAATCTTCTATTTTTGCTCTTTTAATCTACTAAAAAACAACAATTGATGATTCATTTGAATTCTATCATTGACATACATAGGTAAAAGCTTTATTTCATTAGTTGATGTAGTAATATCACATCAAACAGACAAAAAAAGTTCAAAAAAACTAAAAAGATAAATCTACAAAGAGCTGAAAAATCTCATTCCTGTTTATAACAAACATACATACACTGGTGATTAAAACCATAATCTTTCTTGGCTTGCTGCAGTTGATGAAAAAAACTTCATGAAATTTTAAGCAAGAAGTTATTAAATATCAAGAAGAAACTAAATAAATAAACAACATATTGAATGCCAAAGGAAATAATAAATTAGTAGACAACTGTTTCGGAAGCATTTAGTATACTGTCATCAATGCATAAAAGAAATGAAACGAACATGCTCCAACATATAAGAAAGGAATTAGATTTTACAGATTCATTATTTTAATTTTGATACAGCTGAAATAATTTGCAGACACAAATCTACATTTGAACTCAATTTCTATGAATCTTTTTACATTTATAGGAATCTTAAAAACATTGTGAAGAGTAATTTTGTTGTAACCCGTTATCAGATAGTTGGAAATTTTACTATCAATCCACTTAATATTTTTTTACACTTTCCATAACTAACATTTCTCAATTTCCTATCGACTAAACCCCTACAAAATTAAGAATTAAAAAAAAAAAAAAAAAAAAAAAAACCTTTTGTTAACTCCACGACATGGCCGGAGTACTTTCAGCGGGGTTCCCTGGCTTTTTTGACAGCAACTCTTGGTGCTGAAGGGGTTGAAGACTGTGCTGTTCTCTCTTGGCTCCTCTGCTTAAAAGCATGTTGTGCCATTGTTTATCGAGCCTGGCCGCATCGTTGCCATTACAAGAATTTGAAAAATTAATTATTTCTACTTCTTCGCGATACGTGGCATACTTGTAATTTTTATAATTTACGAGTTTCATGACGTTTCCGAATTGGATATTAATATTTTCCTCCCTATTTACTTTCATTAAAGCAGTGGTTGTTTTATCCATGGCAATGTCATGGCTATGTTCTTTGATTCTCGTTTTAATTTTTCTTTTTGTTTTTCTAATATAACACCTGTAATTACTTTTATCATCGGTAAACGGAATCTTATAAATACCTGCGGCCTCTAAATGGTTTACTGGATCATAATCATTCCTGATTATTTGTTAAATATTGGGGCTAGGTTTAATAGGGATATTTATGTTATTTTTGGCTGCTACATTTTTAAATTTGCCGGAAGCATCGTAATCATAAGGAATAGAGGTAGTATATTTTAATTGTGGTTTTTGGTGACCTGGGATTTTATTAAGACTTTTAAAGCGGTTTTTATAAAGTTTATTAATTAGTTTTTCTGAACAGCCTGCTTTTCTGGTATGCTAATTAATTATGTTTAATTCATTATGAATGTTGATGGAAAGTTGCTGTCGAAAAAGCCGGGCAACCCTGGCGAAAGTACTCCGGTCATGTCGTGGAGTTAACAAAAGTTTTATTTTTTATTTTTTTATTCTTAATTTTAATTAAAACTCCATGTTTTGAAGCAATATTGTGAAGTTAAACCCTTACATTATGCCTATTTCTACTAGTTGTTTAAACAGTCGTAAAATCTGATTCCTTTCTTACATATAGGAGCACTTTTGTTTCATTTCTTTTATGCACCAATGATGGTATACTAAGTGCTACTGAAACAGCTATTTATTATTTCCATTGGCATTCAAGCGTTTACTATTCCTGTGTTTAACGTCTTACATAATTAATTTGAATATCTTTAATAATTAGAGTTCAAGCTAGTGATGACAATTTAATAGTCCAATAAGTCTACCAAGATAATAGTGTTCCAGTTTCATAAAAGGATAAGCAAGAGTTAAAATATTTACATATGTATGAATAAAGTTTTTATTAATTTATTTATTGTTTACTTATTCTTAGTGCAAATATCAATGTTCTTCTGTAAAAATAGCACAAATATTTTCATTTAAAAATATTCTCAACACAAATTCTGTGTTTTTAATAGAATATCAGTTTTCTGAAATGTAAAACTATAAAATGATACACAATTATTAAAAAAAAAAAAAATATCTTCAAGTAAGATGCAGTATGTGTACTTAGTGAAACTAAACATGTTTTTGCCAACATTTCATTATGGTGGTCAAGTCAATTTAGAAAAGTACAGAAACATGTGTACTGGTGATAAGATTAATTCTCCTTTATTCCCCAATTAATAATATAAACAGTAGCTGATAAAACAAAAAATATTCTACTCAGCAAGCTTAATAAAACTGTCAAGTGTTTATAAACAATCACAAATTGAATGATAAAAAGTGATTATGTTTACAAAATAAAGGAAAATGATTATTATGCTACAGATCAAGGGGTCAATCCAGGTTTTAAATTTTGGGTCCCCTTTTTGAGGAAAAAAAAAAATATATATATCGTGTAAAACCTATTTTAACAGTCATTCTAAGTGGTTTTTAAATATCAAATTAACATAGTTTAATTGAACCAATTAATTAAAAATACTGAAAATATAGAAAAAGGATCACTTTTATAAAATAAAAAGGCTCATTTCATAAATTTAAATTTTGTGAAGGGTCCCTTTTTATGGATTTGAATTTTGTGAAAGGTCCCCATTTATAGATTTGAATTTTGTGAAGAGTCCCCTTTTATGATGTGGAATTTTGTGAAGGGGCAGCAAAGGGGACCCAATTTTTCCCTGGCTAGTTAATTCACTAAATCTCGTCACAGCTGAAGCAAATGTAAAAAAGGAAATTGGAAATAAGAATCATATTAGCAATATTAGGAAATAATATATTAAATACTTTCTTTTTTCTGAAAATTGATTTTTTTTTAACTTTTACTATTTTATTTTGAAACTGTAAAATGTGAAATTTCATTAGATGCAATTTCGTATTTTAAAATATAAAAAAAAATTAAAAAATAAATAAATAAATAAAATAAAATAAATAAATAAATTTATTTATTTATTCACAACAAAATTACACTTCACAATTTTTTTAAGATTCCTATAAATGTAAAAAGATTCAAAGAAATTGAGTTCAAGTGTAGATTTGTGTCTGCAAATTATTTCAGCTGTATCAAAATTAAAATAATGAAAAATCTAATGCCTTTCTTATATATTGGAGTATGTTCATTTAATTTCTTTTATGCATTGATGACAGTATGCTAAATGCTTCCGAAACAGTTGTCTACTAAATTATTATTTCCTTCGGCATTCAGTATGTTGTTTATTTATTTAGTGCCAAGTTTCTTCTTAATATATTTAATAACTTCTTGCTTAAAATTTCATGAAGTTTTTTCAAAAACTGATTTAAAGAATGTGAATTTTCTGAATGTAAAAATAAAATTTAAAAATATATATTATGGAATGAATAATAATAGGGATTATTTAACACTATTTTCCCAATAGTTTGCATGAGCTTTTTGGCTGACTTAAACATGCTGTAATGCATTATCTTAAAAGAAACTATGTGGCTAGATGGACAAAAACCTGGCTACTATGTAATGGACTCTTCCCAGTTTCGTCTGCTCAGTCATGTGATAGAGGAAAACGAATAATCGGATTCTGAGAATCGAATTCAATTAAATATTGCTCTTAAGAACAAAAATGCTAATATTTCATATAAAATAAAATAAAAGTAATATTGTGCATTTGTAAACAGTAGAATAGTTGTATTTGTAAATTTAATAATTTTTTAAAAACACTTTATGTGTTTATTTATTTTCAAGTGTAAGAATCGATTTTTGCATGTCCAGTGTAACTGTTACATTAACTGATCTAGCAATAATAATAGCTTGTTCTTGTGGAATGTTTATGGATTATAATTTGAAATTTTAAAATGTTTTCAATATAATATAATTGCAACAAGTTAATTCACTTAGTTACTGGTCTAAATGGATTTAAGCAGTACGATATTGCACTGTCAGTGATTTAAGTACCAAAAATCAGAGTATTAAACATGTTCTTCATGAACATCAATAACAAATATAAACTAAATGATGATTGTAAACATATACAGCAAACAAAAAATGATGAATAATGATATAAAATGGATTAAAAACGATAATGTATAAAAAAAATAACACAGATTAAATACGATTGATCAAAAATAAGAATAGAAAATATGTTATTTCAGCAATCGCTGTAGATAAACAAAACTTCGTCTGCTATTTGTTTTTCCTTTATCACGTGACCTCTGACGTCAGGTGGGAAGAGCCCATTAAATATTTAAATGTGCAAAAAAAAGTTGTCATTCTCATTAAAAATATTCACTTTTCAACAACTACAGTGAAATTCAGTGTCAATAAAGATGATGCTGATACACAATCATATACAGTAATAAGGCAGTAGGTGTACCATATAAATCTTTAAAATGGTGCTTAAATTAAAAAAAAAATAATTTAAAAAAAATTACCTGTCAGTACTACGAGAATTCATTCTAACATTTGGTCGACTATTATAGTACAGTGGGTCTTCTGTGCTATAATTTCGATCGTAATCACTATTTTCTCTAACAGGACCATTGTAATGGTAATCTGCATCGTAACTATTGCCTGGTTCAATATATCTGAAGCACAAACAGTACATATTAAAAAAGAATCAGAATGAAAATACATTATTTCAAATTAAATTAATTAAAATTATTTCTCCTGATATCCTAAACTCTTCATTAGCATATAAGTTTCCTTTTTAAAAGAATTATCTTAAATCGAGGGTTAAACTGGGGGAAAAGAGAAACTGAGAACTGAGTGGAACTGAGAATTAAACTTTATCTAAAGTGCAAATATAAAATAGCAGACCACAATATTATTTCAATTAATGTTACACAGACATTAATAACAATAACTCTATACATAAAATTATAAATTTAATCCAGTATCATTTGCTTTTTTTTTTTTTTTTTTTTTTTTTTGTGATACTAATAAGATTGATGCCTAAATTTATTATGCAAATCTTACACCTACTTTACATTTTAAATGTTCTGTCAATATATATATTTATCAGAAATGACACACATAATTTTGTAAACATAATGTATAATTTGAGTGTATTAGATATATTTTTTATGAACTATTACACATCATTTTAGAGAAAAAAATGCATTAAAGTACTTTTTTTTTTTTTTTTTTTTTTTTTACAGAAGTCAAATCAGTATGACCATCACAAAACTTTCTTCTATACTTTCCTATACAGATTCATACAGTGAAAACTATTTGTTAAGATTATTTTCCATAATGAATGCAGATGATTTTCATATCAGAGGTTTATAACGCTAAACGGAAAAATAAAATTTATCTTTTGTCCTATAGATGACATCAGAAGCAGTAGTGGCACCAGAAATTCCCCGACGGGGGGAACACCACCTCCCTGACAGGGGGCACTACATAAAGAGAGTTTATTATTTAAGTATTTTTCAAAAACTGCAATGCTGTTAACAATATTACTGTTAATATTTGTACCATTCCATTTGTTAGTACTCCTCGTGGTTTTGGAGATCATCGTGCCACAGAGAGACATTTTCTAAAAATATTGTAGTCAAAACGTGTTCTGGACATCTCAAAACGTGTATTTTCATGGAAAACTGGAAGCTGAAATTTTTTACGAATCCAATACTTTCTTCTATTGAAAAAAGAATGGAAAACTGGAATGCTCCAAATTTGTACAAGGAAAGAAAAATGCTGCCAAAAGTAGAAAAACTGAAAATTTTGTAATTCCCCCCCCCCCCCCCCCCCCGAGAGATTTTAGGAATATGCCCCGATGGGGGGGTCACAGACTCCCCGACGGGGGTAGTTGGCGCCACCCCTGATCAGAAGCAGTATATTTTTTCCAAGTTTTCTTTTTGTTGTTGTAGTTTTTGTTTAAAATGAAAAAAATCTACAACTTTTTTTCAAATATAATAGCTATCTAAATTACAACCATTCTTTTACAGGTATTTATGAAGTAATTTGAATGAATTACTCCAGAAAGGGAAGCAATGCATGTACATATTCTACATAATACAATAATTTTTTTCTGGTTGACTACCACTATTATAAATATATTTTTTTTTTTTTTTGTTTGTTTTGCGCTGATTAATTAAAAATAATTCTCATTGTGTACATTTATACAAATTTTTTTCCTATTTTAAAATCTGAGAAATAATGGGATGGCAGCACCATCTACTGAGCAATATACTTCAAAATATAGGTGTCACAGCAAGACCTAAATTTACTCAGAGAACATAAAAAATGGCCAAAGAAATATATCTCTACAACAAATAACAGGTGTACCAGAATAAAATAGACTATTACTATTTGTATGTATGCATGGAAATTTTATATTATATATAGACATAAACGTTTCTTATAGATTCCCAATTACACTGGTAAAATCTGTGCAACAACTCAAAAGCAAAAATTACATTGCAACTACAGGATAGTATGAAGAGCAAAGAAGTACAAAAATTGGTACTTTCCAAGTTCAAAAGTGGCCAAAGTCATCCAAAAGCAAAATATTTCGTCATTTGAAAGGTGTTTTAAGTTGTGCCACTGTTTTTAAATGGTGTAATATGATTAGAAAGAGTGACATCTCAACCTCCAGACTGTCCACGCATTGTCCGCACCAAAAATCTGATTCAAAAAGTGAAGAGTCGCTTGACATATAAGAAGAGCGCATCCATAAGGAAACTTGCTAGGGAACTGAACGTATCAAAACCATCTGTACAGCGAATACTTAAAAATGACATTGAATTAAGACCTTACAAAAGATGAATACAACCTAAACTCATAGAAACCGAAAAGCAGAAAAGAATCAAATTTGCTAATTGGGTGCGACACAATTTCAGAAAAGGTTAGACTAAGAGAATCCTTTTTTCTGATGAAAAAAGGATTTAAATCCACTGGACTACTCGATTTAAGATGAATTTGTACAGCAGATGAACTGAGATAAAATAAAATGTTAAAAAATACTGATTTCAGAACTAAAACGAGCTGTAAGAGAATAAGAAAGGACGTAATGATGGAAAGTTGTCTCAGTTGGACCAGACGCTTACATCGAATGGCAAACAGCAACGGGGATTATTTACATAAAATAATATGTTGCATTTTGTTTATTATTCTATCTATATTGTTTATGTGTAAAATCAAGTTGGGTTTCACTTAAATAAATTTAGTTATACATCAATTTATATCAGTCTATTTTATTCTGGTACACCCGTTAGTTTTTAAGAAAAATGCAAAAGAAAACTAAGGTGTCATATCCCGTGTAAGGAGAAACTTTATTGGAAGGATTAACATAAGTATTTACAAGCTGTTCAAAATGTCCACCACATATATCAAGACATGTATGCATGTGCTGTGGAGTGGATGACTGCACACAGTGCATGTTTATTAAGATTAAGAACATGTTGCAATATTCACAAATAGAGTATATCACAGCAACTAGATGCAATCTTTTGCGTACAATTCAAAGCATGACTTCACATCAGAATTTAAACTGCCATTAATTTTTTTAGCATTTTGCTAAAAGATAATTATTTTGCTAAAATGTAACAGTAAGAATTTTGTTAAAAGAATTTTGTTTGTTATTCAATATTTGTGGGGCCAAAATTACAAAACCACTGAAAATATCAGGAATCGTTATTTACTTAATATATTTGGATTTAATTTCAATTTTTAATGGTTGAATTTAAATGCATGAATATTTAAAAGTGTGTCAGAATTCAGAATTTATCTCATAGATGTGTTTCTCATTATAAACATTGCGTTTTTTTTTTTTTTTAAATCAAAAGAAAGTTTTGTAGATTCATGTTTCTTAAATCACAAGTATGGATACTTGGTTAAAATCATCAGTGAACAAAAGAAATAGAAAACACCAAGTTAACCAAGTTAAGAGAAAATAATTAATAGTATCCAAAGAATTAAATTAATTTTCAAAAAAGCTAAAATAGTGCTTGTGCATTTTAGCTAAAATACTAAAGAAACTTTTTTGCTAGTTTAAACCCTGCTTCCCATCATGAAATAGTGCATGCATGCAAGCTTGGATAGGCACAGTACTTAAATTTTAACATCTTTATCCAAACACCTAAGCCAACATCAATGTTCATGTTTCCAACAGATTTTTTTTTTATTGCACCAGATATGACATATTTTTTTCTTTTACATTTTTCTTTAAAACTATCTGTGATAGAAATACAGTTCTTTTGGCAGTATTTATGCAATCCAAGAGACGATGGCTATGCAGAGTTTGGGAAGCCTTGGTGGGGCACACTGTACAATCAACATCAATTTAAGTCGAGGTCTAACTATATATCAAGTTTTGTTGAATTTTGTTCAATAGTTCATAAAAAAACATCATCTAAAAGATTTTGGTAACATACACACAGACAGGTATTTTCTAAAAAGTTAAATGGTCAAAAATTAAAAAATCATAACAAGAAAAGGTAAGTGCGAATGTAAGTGCACAAAGTAATAAAAAGTAGCACATATGAGAGCAAACACAACAGAATATGTTGATATAAAGAAATACATAAAATGACAGAATTTTTAGAATTTTTTTTTAAGTATGAATAGGTATCTAAAATAGAGCAAATAAATTTATAATAGCAGAAACAAAACATAATTAAAAAAAAAAAAACTCAAAGCCTTTTTTTATTCTCTAAATAATAGATATAAAATTCTGCACAAAATATAATTTAATTTAGTACGGCAGAATTTATTTTAATTTATTCTTCTATATAAGGCATGCAGTAACTCTGTTTTATTCTCTAGCATCGCTTATTACATTCATTTCTTGCAATTTATTTGGTACAGCTTTAGCACAGGAGCCCTTAGCAGCTTTTAAATTTTTGTTGTCACTTTGGTAATGAATTGAAATAGCTATCACAATTGCATAAATAAAGACCTCGGCGAGAAACATCCGAGCTACTTTTGTCCAAAAGTCTAAATTTTACTAAGGAGTCTTATACTACAGCTGTTCCATTTCTTTAGCATGATTTTCTCAATTCTCAATTTTTTCACAAATTTCTCAATTCTCAATTTTTTTTTTTTTTTTTAATTATTAAAAAAAAAAAAAAAAAAGTTTGCACATTTTTTTTTATTTATTTTATTATCAATATTAATATTATTTTATTTTTTTATGTAAAATATATTTATTATATATATAGGGTAAGTGCTCCAGTGATTGACACTTTTAGAGCAATTTCTGATGTTTTTAACGTTCTAAGTCATCAGAAACTATTTTTAAAAAACTTAAGTTAGTATATGTTGCATGAAAGACTTTCAGAATCACCTATGTTAAAATATATACATTTGATAATTATTATTTTTTAATGAATTTTTATTTTACACCCACTCAACTCAATGTTTCAGTAATTGACTCTGCCAGTTTTTCATTTTACCAGTAATTAGCCTCCTATGTTCCAGTGTCTGACACTGCTAGTTTTTCATTTTGCCAGTAATAGGCACCCTATTCTCCAGTGTTTGACATACAATGTTAAAATTCTAAAATGTAAAATATTTCATTTTAATTTTTTACTTATTTATTAATTATTTCTGGGAAGGTGTCAATTACTGGAGCATGTCAATCACTGGAGTACCTACCCTATTAACCTTTTTTTTTTTTTTTTTTTTTTTTTAATAATTTTAATATTTAAATGGGGGTTTTATTTAATATCTTTTACTTTTATACCAATTATCTGATTGAACTAGATTAGCTAGATTTTGCCCTGATTAATAAGTGTAACAGTTTTTGATAAAATCTAATAATCTGGACGAAGAATCCAAAGAGATATAATGACAAACTTTCAGCTTTATATATTTTAAATAAAAACAAAAATATTTGTACAGTCATTCAAGGTGATAGATAAAAGTTAGTAACAACGCAAAAACAAATGATTCGAAGAAATAGTACAACCTGTCATACTAGTAAAATAAGGAATTTATTTACCTTGGAGAGAGGGGAAGGACAATAAAAAATTTGTCAGAAAATCTACGTTTTTCTGGCTACATACGTCACTTTTAAAATTTCAAATATTTCATTAAAAAAACTCATATTGAAATTTATTGCAAATTTCAGCATCTACACCATTAATTCAATAACTGATTTTTATTTATTTATTTTTCCTAAAAATTATCTCAGGGCTATTTTCAAAGCTATTTGTTTCTCAGAAATGCTATTTTGAAATAATATAATTGCATAATATAATTATTAAATAATGTAGACTTAGTTAATCTTATTTGTGATAGATTAAAATGCTATTATTAAATTTAGAATAATTTTAGAAGTATTTTAAAATATCAATTTTTGGAAAATTACAAAATCTAACTTTTTACACAGTGTCCCTAAAATTCTATAATTATATTTAGTAAAAGTTGACACTCACCCTAACAAATATAAAACAAAAAAGTTTCACTTCTGTGCACCCAAAATTGATTAAGATATTTAGCTTTAATGTTTTTTTTTTTTTTTTTTACATTTTCTCGGGCTTTATATTAAGGATTTTTTAATGAATACTGAAAAAATGCAGAAAAATCCCAAACTTAATGAATTAAACATGAATGTCTGAAATCCTTTTAAAGAACCTAAAAGAAGAAATAGTCTTTTTAATGAAACAAGACTTATCAAAAATGTGCTAAGAAAGATTCTCACATATAAGATGATGTGAGAGAAGAAAGTATGTAGAAAAAGTACATTTTCATTCTATGTTCATCTTTTTTTTTTTCTTTTTTTCTACAAGCCTTCCTAAATGCAACTCCTATTCATTAATAAACTAGACAAATGTAGTATCTTCTTGTATAATATTTTATGCTGAATGCCTCTCCTTTACTGATTTTTCTTCCAACTAAATTTTCATATGCACCTGGGGGTTTTTATTGAAGTCTATCACGCCTAGGATCCTCAAGTAGTCAATCGGCTTTAAGGGGATTCTCTACCTATCATCTCCGAAAGCCGAAGCCAATGTAATTTCTATGGGAAATTTTGCCCCATTATAATTCATTAACTAATACATATTTTTAAATTCTGTTTTCACTTTCCAAAAATCCACAACTATTAAACAATTTATCGCTTTCTAAAAATTGATTTGTTTTATTTTTAAGATTTCATTTTTAAGCTCAAAAATGGAAAATTTCACATTGTCAAAATTCGCATTTTACAACCTCAAAATGAAATATTAAAAATTTTAAAAAATAATTTTTAGAAAGCAATAAATTGTTTAATAGTTGTGGATTTTTGGAAAGTGAAAACAGAATTTAAAAATATATATTAGTTAATAAGTTATAATGGGGCGAAATTCTCCGTAGAATAACATTGGCTCTGGCTTCTGGGGACGATAAGTGGAGAGGCCTCTTAAGCCTTAAACACCAAATACTGAAGTCTATCAACAAGACAAATTTGACATTTAATACATTACTGCTATAAACATGTGTGCTTTGCATTACTTTTCTTAAAAAACTGATTAAAATGACTTCTTTACATACTAAAAATATGAATAAAAGCCTTATAAAATTCATAAAACTATAAATATTTAACATTACTTTAACAATTATTAAAAATAAAGAAAGCATGTAACATATATAACTCTGTACACATTCTTTTAAATAAATAAATAAATTACTTTTAAATAAAAAATTCTTTTCCTTCATAATTACACTCATATGTACAAAATCAAATTTTCCAGATTAATTTTTATTTATCAAATCCACTGCCCATTGCTGTTTTTTAATTTGAACAAATGTAATTTTAAATAGCAGAGAATTCATTGTAAAAAAAATTCAATGCTATTCTTTAGAAAATCTTCTGAAATGATAATGATCCCCAATCACGATTAAAGTTTGTAGTTGCATAAAATTAATGAAAAAAATTGAGCTTTCTTAAAGAAATGTTAAATTCTATTTACCTAGCATCTCTATGCCCGCCATCTCTATTGGGGGAATATTCGGAAGCCCTGCGACTGATCTCTGCAGCTCCACCATACTGTGATGCCGAGCTGTTAGGGTGGTGAACGGAGGCACTTGGGTGTTGAACCGTAGGGTAGCTGACATCACTTGTGTAGTCACTGTCTTCTGATACACCAGCTAATTAAAAGAAATAATAATTAAAGCTTAACTCATATTTCAATAAACAAGCAGGATAATAAATTTTGTGAAAGGAAATTATTTTTCTTAAAACTTTGAAAACAAAATGTTTTAAAAACCTTAAAATTTATAAAATTGATAATAAAATAAAATAAATCATGCAAGTCCTCATTAGAGAAGTAATAAATAGTATACAGATTATTATTATTATTTTTTTTTTTTTTTTTATCGCATTTAAAACAATTCTATAGTAACTTATGTACAAACAAACTCAACAATTATAACAAATATAATATAAATTATTCACACACAAAATAATTATGGTTAAAAAAAATTTACCTTATCTTAAAAAAAAAAAAAAACTTCTGTATATCAACCTTACATAATTAAATCTCTTCTCAAATCTCTAACCTCTTACATGTTCTCTGTTTCTGGAAGTCAAATCCCATGTTATTCTAGGCAGAATTTTTTTTATAAATTTACTCATTAAGTTTCTTTTCTGTTTTTGTTTTCATATTCAGAAAATTTATGCACTTTTTTTTTTTTATGGTACTCCAAAATTTGTTTAATTTCAATAATTTCAGTTTTAAAGCTACAAAGTGTGAAATATGTATTTAGTTCAATTTAGCATTTTGTAGCTCAAAAATAAAATTTTAAAAATCAATTTTTGGAATACAAGAAGAAATTTAACACTTGTAAATTTCCTGAAAGTAAAAAATGGAATTAAAAAAAAAAAAAGATTAATGAGTAATTCTCATTATAAATGGACAAGTCATGTTAGCCAAATTAAACTATTAGCATATAAATCAGGTTAAAACATTAGCATATTATGTCAAACACCCAGGTTGAATTCCTGGCCTGTTCACTTTTCACTCTATACTCGGAGAACGCATAACTTGTCAGCATTGCAAAGGCTACAGAGACCTGTTTACGCACTTGGCGGTAATTGGGTTGCGATATCGGGCGATTTAGCGATGATTTCGGAAAGTTTTTTTCTTTTTCTTTTTTTCGATTAAAGTAAAAATATTTTTTCAGAGTATATTTTTTAGTTCCTTTAGAAATGAATTTACACTAAATTCATTACTTACAATTTATTGTAAATCCATATTACTGCAAATTATGTAATATACTACATTTTACCTTGAGAGAAAAACAAAAACAAAAAGGTTAATACTTAAATATTTTGAAAAGGGAAAAAATTAAATAAAATATTATCTGTATGTACATTTTTTGCCTTTGTTTTCTTTAAAGAGAAACCGATTATTATATATATATATATATATATATTTATAATTTAAAAATATACTTTTAAAATATTTCGAATATATTTTGGCAGAAAAATTATTTTATCATAAGATTTAAACTGTGATTTTTAAATGGCAGTATCTTCTGTGGAGAAAATGAACAAAAAGTTCTAAATGAACAAAACGTAATAGATTTTCAATTTGCATTATTATTTACCGGTTAATCAGTAAATGTTAAAAGCAGTAAAAAAATGAGAAAGTGGAAATAGTTTAAAGCTTTTATGAAAATATTTTAAAAATATTAATTTAAAATAAATAAATAAATATAGTGAATTTTCATATGCAGAGGCAATCTCTGTTAACAATTTGTTTATACATTCATTTTGTCTGTATCCCGATTTTTTATGCTAAATGTGAATATGAGAATTTTTATATATTTATTTCTGAATAAAATTAAGAAACTCACAATTTATATGAAAGGGAAGCGAATTTTAATTTACTTGTAAATATGATTTGTCTTGATGTATTTATTTAATACTGATAAACACACACCTTTGCGACTGCTATTTTTAAAAACTGAGTTGAAACATTTATTTTCATAGCATTTTTAGGAGGTTGGAATGAGATTTTTATAGATGAGAAAGAGGGAAATGTTACGTTATTCGATTCTTTGGAATAGGAATGAAAGCATGTCATTTCACGCATTTTTCAATTTATTTTGATATATTGAATGGATAAGCATGCTTTGATATTAATGTGTGATATTAAATTTAAAAGCAATCTTAAAATTTTCAGAAACAATGTTTCCACACTTTTATTGAGGACTATTTCTTTCTGACAGCATAGACTAAATAAAAACGATTTATCTTTTTATTTTGTGATTTTGTCTTCCCTTTGGCACAGTTAAAAAAATATTAAAGGTAAAATTGAGAGATAATGTTCGATAGAAATTTTCAGAAATTTATATAGTAACCGTTTCAAAGGGCTACAATTTATAAACAAAGTTAAGAACCCCTTCCCATTTTTTTAAGGTTATTTGTATATTTAAATCGAAAAATAACTATTGTAGTAAATTATGTAGAGCAATTGCAGAAAATGAGTCAAAATTCCGTCATACTTGATACTGAAAAACTTAGCAATTGAATGAATACCAATTTTGTAGCCATTTGGAATTATTTTAGATATCTGAAAATAAGTTTTTGACTTTTGTGTAGCTTTTGGAAGAACTTCGAGGCATTTTTATGAATTTAGGAGGCTCTTGGCTCTAAATTCAAATCTCAAAAGATAGATTTATAAGGACGAGAGAACTATTTCTTTCAAGAGCCAATAATAATAATAATAATTGTGTCGTTAAAATTTTGCGGTAGACTACCTTGGTTAAATCAGGCAGTGTCAGGAGTACATTTTCATGCATACACAATAAATAAATAGGCCACTTTCACAAAATTATACTATGTGTAGGACAGAATTTAAATTTCATTTCAATTCACTTGACCACTATCAGCCTTTATTTATTTATTTATTTTTAATTTAATTTAAATTAATTTAATTTATTATTTTTGTTAAATAATATAGTTTTTATTCACTTGATGAAATTATTTTACCAACTAAATCTACAGAATTATAAGTAATAATTCTATTCAATGTAAGCTTTTTCTAATCAAAATTTTTTATAATGATATCTTTAAAAGTAAATATATTAAACTGCAATATAGAAAATCCTACATAATTGCTCTACATATCTTAAAAATTTTGTAAATCCTCTCCAAGGTATCGATCAATTTGTTATAAAGTCTCAAACAGTATTTATTTCCCAATTAATTTTCTTTAAGTAAATATCCATTAAAATAAAATTTGTTTTACAATGTAATGCTTGCTAATTATGTAATTTCGGCTTTAAATAATTGATCTGTCTCCCATTTATATATAAATTTTACATATATAAGTCTGATATATATATATATATATATGATAATTATTTTTATTATTATTATTAAAGATAATTATGTTTTTCTTTTATTGTTCTGTTCCAGAAAAAAAAAAAAAAAAAAAAAAAAAAGTAAAATCTTTAGTATATAGTGCATAGTATAAATTAATGTAAACACTATTAGTTGTTTATATTGGAAATAAAAATATTTTATATAACAATGCGTAAACGAATTCAAATTATATTATCAATGTACTAATAATAACGAAAAAGATAAAGTATTTGTCAAAAAATATTTTTCCTTATTCCTGTTAGCTTGAATATTTCATTGACATATTTGGTGTGAAAATTTCCCAAAAGTTCAAATCCGTCAAAATTTTTACTCTATTTTTAACAGTTGTGAAATTAAAGAAGCGTACTGTGCATTAATTATCTTCAAATTTTCGAAAATAAAGTAATCTATTAGCCCCACTAAACTGTTTCGCACTCACAATAGGGGTTAAAAGGTTGCTTCCGGTATTCTCTCTTCAGCCAATATTTCGCCAACAGACTTTCTTCACGAAACAATACATTGATATAAATTTTATGCTTATCTATTACAAAAAATTCCATGTGTTAACATAAATATGTTTAGTTTAAATAGTTAATCTTTTTTCAGTTTACCAGAACAAAAAAAAAAAATCGAGAAAAAGTTTATTACACTTAAATATAGTAAAGAACTATTTTCTTTCGCGGATGTGTAATTTCTACAGGCTAATACACACTGTCAAGTTATCCTTTCCCCGAGTATAGTTAGAATTAATTTAGTCTTCTCTTCAAAAATGCATACTTTATCTTAAACTTTAATTGTAAGAATTTTAGAACATATATGGAAACAGAATTTCAGAAGGCTATAATATTCTTTAAAGCTGATTCTAACAAAAAACTGCATGCATGTTTATTGACAAATATATATATATATATATATATATATATGTTTCCTTACAGTCCATCAGCATTGTCTTTTTCATTTTTGTAAAGATTTTGGTCACAGTTTAATTAAAAGTATCTACAGGGATGCAAATAACATATTATTCTAATCAACAACAAATTAATTTTATAATAGATTGCATGCCCAGCTTTTATAACTGTAACCTATGAGCAATAATTGTTTCAAAATTTTTTCCAGTGTCAAATTCACTTTTATGCAATATCCTAGTGATCAGCAAATTTAACAATAATAATTTTTCCAAAATGACACCAAATTTTCTGTTAAAAATAGGTCGTTGAAGAGCAAAACCAATTAGACAAAGTACACCAATTTGAGAAAAAATAAATACATAAAATAATTCAGACATATTCAATACAACTAGTTTGACCCTTTTGTATGAAAGTTACAGTTTTACATTTCAGGTATTTTAATCAAGAAAAAACAATATTAAACAAACAGAAAAATATTTTGAGCATAATAAAAAAATAGTACACATCTTTTTATATCTTGTATCACGATTAATAAAAAATGTAGAATTCCTTTACATATCACCTAGATGACAGTCAACCAACCAATGAAAAGAAAATATTACTTTGTAGGAAACTTGAAAATACTTATTCAGGTATATTCCAAAGAAAACCATGGCAAATTGCAAATGACTGGGCCAACAAGCTTAATCTGGAACCAAACCTGGCATCTCTTGTCTACCAGCTTAGAAATCAGAACCACTTCGCCACTGGTGGGGCAATTTATGGTTTAACATTTAATTACATAGTTCTTTTGAGTCATACCTCCCTTTTTTTTTAAAATGTTAGTTATTAAATATGCATTTTAATTAAATGACTATCAGTTATTTTTTAATTATTATTTCAGGTAGTTAATAGTTGCACAAGTTTCTGAGAAAACCATGGAAAACTCTGGACAACAAAGCTAACAAGCCAAGCACAGCCAGGGTACGAACAAGGCACCTACCAACCAACTTTGTGCTTTTATATTACAATATTGTTTTGATATAAAGTGTAATCAAAGGATAACTAATATTACATTAAGATTGTAAAAATAAAATTACCAAGCATGCAAATATATATATATATATATAAAAGAAAAAGAAATGCATATCTTTCTAAATATAGTAAATTTTAATAAAACAATAATAAAAGAATCTTATGTTCCAAAAAAAAAAAAAAAAAATCATGAAATAAATTTAATTACCTTTTATGATAATTTATTTTCACAATCAATAATTGTAACAATTATAAAAGAAAATTTAAAGATAAGTATTTAAAAAAAAAAAAAAAAAAAAAAAAAAAATGATAGCTGCTGTTTTAAATACAAATTACAAAAAATAAATAACAGAATAAAGCAGGACATTTTTTTTTTTTTTTTTTTAATTATGTTGAATTTTTGAAGAAGTCTGAGAAAAATATTAGCTGTGCTCTTATTTCTTTCTCTCTCTCTCTCTTTCATTGAAAGTATCTTAAATAGAGATGGGAACGGTCTGAAAAAAAACCAGACAATTTGGGGGAAAAAACAGTTTTTTTGGGGGTTTTTTTTCCCCCCCGAAGGGTAAAAATTTCAGCACAGAAAAAATTAAAAATTTTGACATTTCTAGCATAAAATAATGTATTCAGGAATTTATAATATTTATATTCCAATGCTTTTTTCTTGAAATATTTTTTCATGTTCAGTATCTTATATGAAAACACTGATTCTGATAATGTTCGTATTTAAAGAATAAAGTTTTAAACATATAATCAAATGGTAATCCTGAAATATTTAAGTATTATAATGACCTCCCTCCCATCACATTCATTTGAAATTACAGTAGAGTCTCGATTATCCGAGTTAATGTGGACCGAGCTCACCTCGGATAAGGGAAAAACTCGGTTAAACCGGAATTACATAAATGGATTTCTAAATAAATGACTGAAATATTAATTTATACAGAATTTATTAATTAAATGGTATACTTACAATTTTTATTGATATCCACTGGTAATACTTGTAGTAGAATAAAAACAGGGAATGCAATTGTTCATTTGAAATAGTCCTTAATAATTTTTTGTTTGTGAATTGATAACCATTTCTTGGCTGCAATATTACGCCATTTAGTTAGATTCATTAGGATTTCAGGTGTAGCCTCTTCTTGCTGCTCAATGTATTCAATAGTTTTTTCAATTGATTTTAGACCTTCAGAATGCGTAATTTTTTTCTGTTTAACACAGTTTTCATCATCACTGCTCTCTTGCTCTCGATTTTCAACCATATCTGCAATCATGTCATGTTATTTCTTGCTGCTCATCTGCATTCATCCACTCATCAATATCTTTCTCAGTAAGAGATTCAGAAACAGGAAGTGTTTTTGCCAAGCTCAATAATGATTCGTCATGAGATGCTTCATTTTCATCATTTGGCTGCACTTCTGATGATAAAATTTTCCGCCACAATTTCTGTAGAGTCGTTGATTGAATTTCTTCCCATGCTTCGGCTATTCAATACACGGCATCCTTCAGTGTAATCTCTTTAAGACATTCTGTTACTCCTTTTTCTTCAAGATCTTCAATCAACTTTCCTAACAACTTTTTTCTGTAATTTCTCTTCAAGTTCTCAAGAACACCTTGATCTAATGGCTGTACGAGTGAAGTCACATTTGGGGGCCAAAAATAAGCTTTGATATCTCCACTTGACAGTTGCTCTTCATCCGGGTGGCATGCGGCATTATCTAAAAGTAAGAGTGCTTTTCTTTCCAAATTTCTATCTTTTAAAAATATTTCCACTTTAGGGACAAATTCCTCAGAAAACCATTTTTTAAAAAGTTCGCCACTCATCCAAGCATTTTTTTGATTTCTGTAATATACAGGAAGACTCGAAATGTTTATATTTTTAAATGCTCTTGGTTTCTTAGACGTTCCGATTATCATGGGTTGAAATTTAAAAGTACCCGATGCATTACAACAATTTAAAATGGTTATTCTCTCCTTTTTTTTCTTATATCCGGGAGCTGATGATTCTTTTCTGGCAGCTAAGGTTTTTGATGGCAACATTCGAAAATTTAATCCTGTCTCATCGGCATTGAACAGTTGATCCCTACTTATATTATTTTCCTTAATAAATTTATGGAAATCTTCTTTGAATTTAACAACTGCTTCAGAATCTGCAGATAACTTTTCACCAGTTATATTCAGTTGGCGAATTCCGTAGCGTTTTTTCCACCTATCAAGCCATCCAACACTTGCAGTAAAGGGTTCATCATTATAAAATTTCTTGTGAAAATCCAAAGCTTTTGATTTTAACATTGGTCCCGATACAGGACTACCCTTTTCTCGCAATTGCGTAAACCACAAAAACAAAGCTTCAGAAGTTTTTTCAAATTCACAATGCTTCATTGTTTTTCTTACTTGGCTGCAGTTTGTTTTGTCGGCAAAATATTTTTCAATCTGAGCTCTATTTCTTTTCCAATCACCAACAGTTACTTCTCCAACACCCAGATGTAACACAACACTTTTAATAGATTCTCCTTTGTCCAACTGCTTCAATGCTTCAATTTTTGTTTCTATCGAAACAACGATTCTTTTCCGTTTTTTGTCTTTGGAATTCATTTTTTATTAAATTTTGAAATTTTAAGCACGACACAAACGTAAAAAGTAGGACTGAAAACTGTCTTTTTCGTTTCTAGAATGTAGATAAATATCCAATATGAATTTCTTGAAAGAATGCAAGAAACTCTTTTTCAAGTGTGGGAAAGATAAGAAACATCTTGGCACACTGCCATTAAAATTAGACCAGCCCGGAAGTCGGGAAGCTATCATTGTGTGTTTGTGGGGGGTGGAGAATTTGTCCTCTTTCTCCTTTCAATACCCTCTTTCCTTTATTAGTAATAGATCCGTCTTATCTATTCCTGTTATACTACTTAAGTGACGGCTTTTTAAAATTTGGCTCTGCAGTACAATTGAGTGTAATCTTTTCCTGATCCAGAATTCCATCAATCACAGAATACAAAACCGCTTATTTAGGGCTGAGTACATACAACTGACACTCCTCAGTACATTGTTAAATTGAAAGAGAGATAATTCGAATAAGAAATTGCCTTAGCCAAAGAAAGTGTAAGGTAGAAGTAGAAAAAAAATAAATTCTTAAATTCTTAATTTAAAAAAAAAAATAATATATATTTTTTTTTTTTTTTTTTTTTTTTTTTGAGTACCTCGGTTAATCCGAAACTCGGTTAAGCGGGACTCGGATAATCGAGACTCTACTGTACTCATTCTTTTCGAGTTCTTTTATACTTCAGTCTTTTATCTTGAATATATATGTACTGATAAGTATAAAGGATTTAAGTCCAAAAATGTCGATTTTGAGCCTTTATAAAATGAAGATTGACAATCACTGAATGGTATAAAGCGTATAATCCAACATAATCCCTTTTTCCTAATCGATTCTGCTGATTAGTTTTTAGTTAGTTTAACTTTATTTTAAGTCTCCTGAAAAATCAAGAATATGGACTTAAATCCTGTATACTTATCAGTACAGATATATCCTTAGGCTAATCTAACTACAGTATTTAAATGTGTGTGGATATATAATACACACACACACATATATATATAAATACATGTAACAGTAAAAAAAAAAAAAAAACTGAGCAACTACTTTCTGTCAAAAAATTTATTTCGCAATTTAAAAAAATTATATGTGCAAAAACCTACTTGATTTATGTCCTTTACGTCTGAGTTAATAACTTTTCTATTATAAAAAAAAATAATAAATCAATAATAAAAAGAAGTTCAATTCTCAGCTACCCTGGCTCAGTGGTAGAGCATCCGTGCGTTAAGTGGAGGTGCCCAGGTTCGATTCAGTGTTTCTGCTACGGTAGCATTTTTCGCGAAATGCTAAAAGACTTATCCAAAATGCGCAAATGAAATAACATGTTTTCGCTTTTTTGCTAAAGCATCTTACTAAACACAAAAAAAAAAAAAATCTTCAGCGAAAATATTATAACGAATCTTTCATGGAAAAAAAATCGCAACATTGATCAAGAAAAATGCATTGGTTCATGCATATAAGGAAAATCAAACACTGAACTACACATAAGAATCGCATACAGGAAATCAACTTGTAAATAAACATGAGGCATTTGTAAAGTGGTCTAATATGAATGAAAGAAAAATTATAAATTGTAAACCAAAAAGCTTTGAACAGTAATAAACAAATTTCACTTATATTACTTACCTTATTTTTTATTTTGGTAAGTTATGTTTTTATTTTCAGATACAGTATAAGCTTAATGTAGTTTTACATGCTATAGTGATAATTATATCTCCAGAAATAGAATATAAGTCGTATCTAAGACGTTCATATTGCTTAAAAAAAGTTTACAATATAAAGTAATAATCTAAAAAGTTTAATGTTTTTCATGTCTGCCAATAAATGAGTTAAAATATATGCTTGTACAATATTCAAATTGATCTGGTTACAGTCTTACTTTTTTGTTTTTCATTTCAAATTAAAAAAAAATTTTCCTTCTGTGTATAACTCTTTAAAGACCTGATTAAAAACTTTAAGTTTAAATGACAAATGGAAATCAAACATATTGAGGTGTTTAGAATAATGTGTAAACTGATATTCATCTTTTACTACTATTTCTGGCATTTTAGCATTTTGCTAAAGTTTTTCTTCTGATTTTAGCTTTTTTGCTAAACAAAATTTTTACTCAGCTTAAACCCTGGTTCGATTCCCGGCTCTAGTATTTTTCGCATAGTTGGTACTAAATAAAAATATCAACCTTTACACTCCAATTTGATTTAAATAAATATTCACGGTTGATAAATTCATGAATAAAAATTTCTACATAGACAATATTTAAGCACGCGGATTTAGCTCAATGGACTAACAAGAAAAAATGACGACATTTGTCTAATGAGATTATTTTACAAAAATATGTATTTTTAACAGTTGTTTCTTCAGAATCTTTGTAAGCGTCATTTTAAACCTAGCAATATTTTAAAGATATATACAGAATATGAACTTTTGTATCATAAATTAACTAAAAAACACAGTCATAAATATAATCAAAATAGGAATTAGTATTATTTTATTTTATATATATATATATATATATATATATATATATATATACCAAAATTAATAAAACGTCATCGGCAACATGACGAAAAAAATTTAAAAGGCGTCGTGGGAGTCCTGTGTTAAAACTGTACTGCCTGTGGAAGTATGAAAATTGGGTCGTGAACCATGAATTTTATTTGGAAACCTTTCTTTGAATGATTTTGGTTTCACTATTGTACAATATTAATTTGGTTACAATAATAATTTGTCTTCTGGTAAATTAAAATTTTAATTAGGTGGTGAAATTGGTATAATATTTATGAATTTCAAATTTTAAAGGTAAATAAGAAAAGAAATAAAGTGTGAATATTTCGCACAGGTTTGCTAGTAATTTAATATTACATTAACTATTGGTCAAAAAATATGTTGAAACATTTAATATTATTGTTAGAAAAATTACATTATAATTCATAGCAAAAACAGTCTTTCCTGAAAGTAAATAATAAACTGCCGTGTTTTCTTATGCTTGCATGCATAAACATTGAATTATGATGAAGGTGTAGGAGTTTATCTAGAGGTGGGATGTATGCTTAGGTGGAATGCACTCGATCAGCAGGACCTTCAAATGGGTCATGTATTCATACAAGTTGTTTTGGAGAAAAACATAATTCTGAATGGTAAACCAATGAGCATGACCTGGGTTCAAACCTGGCACCTTCTGTCTATCAGCTTAGATAGCAAAATGGCGCCTATTCAATCATGGATGTGTCTAAAAAATATGTGTGGTGTACACTGCATAAAAAAAAGTAGAAGGACAGTCAATTTTTGTAAATTATTTTCTGTATTTTTTTTACTGGCTGTTAGATTTTTATATAGATATTGTTTAACAAAGTTTTTTTTAATTTCAAATAAAAATGAAATTTCTAGTACTAATGCCAATCAGTGGATTATAAAAAAACTAGCATCTATGATTTCGAGAGTGTAAAAAAAGTAGAAGGACACTTTCCAAAATTTGTTATTTGGTGGATTGTGCACAAGTAAAAAAGTAAATATTGAATTTTCTTTGACTGCTTTTGTTGAGGAAAACGTATTTTATTAAAAATTGCATTGTTATTTTCTTTTCAGACTGCCTAGAAGAATACTTTAAAATTATTTCCAAAAGGGGCAAACTGTTGCATATAAAATTAATGTTAAAAGTATTAGACACATTGTTCGTATACTGCACATCAGCCCCAATACACTTTCTAACTTTATGAGAAAGCCAGACAGAAATAGGAAAAGAAAGAAGACTGGTAGACCTAAAAAGTTAACACTTTGCGATGAAAGAAAATCTGTTTATGAGCTTATAAAGAGCAGTGCAGGTACCACAAAGGCCCCAAATCAAACACAACTTACTCATGTATCAAGACAAACAGTTTATAACTACATAACAAGATCTAAATAATCCATTTTCAAATAGAGGAAGCATCATCCAGAGTTGAAAATAAACACAGATTGATTACCGTTTATCATGGGTTAAAAAACACGTATCATGGACCTCATATGGAACTTTTATAATATTTTTAGACAAGAAGAAATTTAATATAGAAGATTAACAATAATACTGGCACTGTCTGAAAAATGTAGAAGAATTTTATACAACTCTACAAATGAGGGGGGAGGTGAATATCTAATAAGCAAATGGATATGGAAAAATAACAAGTCTGATCTTTTTCTGTAGTATGCAGAAATATACAGGCTCTATTGAAGTGCTGAATTCTGAGCTTCTTTCTTATGGCTCTGAATTAGGAGGAGAAGAGTGGATGTTTCAACAAGATAAAGCTGCCATTCACATCACCATACAGTTAAAAATTGGTTCGCTGCAAATAGTGTGCAGGTTCTACCTAAGCCAGCTAAAAGCCCTGATCTTAACAAAGTAGAAAACACCTGACCAATGCTTGCTCGTCAAGTATATCCTAGTGAGAAAATGTTTAAATTCCTCATTGAGCTTCAAGTAGCTTTGAAGAGCTCCTAGACTAATTTTTGCCAAACAGGAATCTAATCTTTATAGGATTCACTACCCATGTTTGAACGTAGCTTTTGGTTTCGTTTCGCCAGCCCCCCGACTCGTAGTTGGCTCTTTGCCAAATGAGAGGTGATTTTTTTCTCTCTTTGAGAATGTTACTTTTTTTTAGTTTAGTTTCTCGGCCTGTCTAAAACAGGAAGCATCTTTTTCTCTTGAACATGAAAGTTATGATTTAAATATCTTGATCTTGGCTCCGTTATGGAGAAACAATATTACCACCCGAATAATTAATGAATAATTATAAATTGTGAATCAGTCTTTAATATTCTGCAAATAATTTCTCTTTTGTGTTTAATCGCTAAATAAAATAAATAAGTGAAGCTCTCCCAAACTGAGTAAATTTTATGACTGAAATTGAACACGTGAATTACAGAACTATAGATTAAGAAGTTGTTTATGATTATATATTTCTGCATATTTTCATGGTACGAATTTTTTCATGGCGCAGTATATAATATATTTTTTCAATTCACTACCAAATAGAATATTCGAAGTCATAAAAGCTAATGGGAAAAGTATTCCTTACTAATATTGCTTTTATTTTATTTTTTTTATTACTGTCCTTCTACTTTTTTTACAGAGTTAAATGAAGTAGAAACTATTTTTGTTGTTATCAATAATCAATTTTTGGAAATCATTGTAATGATACTGATATTTTCTTGTTAAATGATCTGCAAAATGTTACACATAAAAATATTTTCCTTAAAAATAAAAGGTACCCTTTATTTTTAAAAACATCTAGTGTCCATCTACTTTTTTTACACAGTGTATGTATCAGTATGTGTATGCAAGTATAGTTAATTTATCAAAAAATCAACGATAGTGTGTGTTGCTGAAATCACAACTAACCAATATCAGCTATTAGAGAGCAAGGCTTTCAAAGCATAGATAGATATACAGCAAAAATTGCAGTTTCAAAAATCAATTTCCATATTACTCTATAGTGAAATTTCCTTATAGAATTATTCATTACTTATTGTTGGTGTATTTTTCTTAAATTAAAGTATCAGATTCAGAAAATTCACAACCATTTAATTATTAATTTCCAATTTTATATATAAATATTATTTTGAAGCTATAAAGTGTGAAATATGTATTGAGTTCATTTATCACACTTTTTAACTGAAAAATAAAAATAAATAAATGTTTAAAAAATTAATTTTGAAAGAACAGGAACAAATTTAACATTTGTAAGTTTCCTGAATTTGAAAACAGAATTTAAATTAAATAAATAAATAAACAAATTAGGTAATGAGCAATTGTATAAACAAATTTTCTCTTAGAATAACATTAGATTTGGTTGCTATGGCAATAGGTACAGTTCCCTTAATAGCATGTCACAGGTTTCAAATAATAATGCAGCATAAAAGCCTACCCATAGGCAAAATAATTTCTCATAATTTAAAATAATCATTTAGACTAATCAATCTCATATTAATATTTTAACTAATTAAGTTCATAGTCATAAATTTAATCTTTTACAGGGGATTTACTATGTTGCATTAAATGTTATTTAAGTGATTTCAAGGATATTTTTAAAATATATATTTGAAATTGAATTTAAAAAAAAAAATTGTAATTAAGAAAATGTCTGAAATACATTGGAAAAAATTCACTCATGAATTACTAAAAGGAAGAACAGTAACTGATTTAATATTGTATAAAATCTTTCTTTACGGTGTCATTGTGATTTATATATTACTACAATAAGGAACTGGTTATTATTTAATAATACAGTAAAGCACCGTTCATACATTTTTCAAGGGACTAGCGTAAAAAGACGTATAGATAAAAAGATGTATAATCGAAATTTAAAGAAATAAAACTTTGATTACTACAAATTTAATGGCATGGAAGCAAAATTTATGTGAAAATATTAATCAATAAAGTTTATAAAGATAGTAACTAGTAAATTGCTTTATAGTAGAATTTATATTTAAAGATAATAGTTAAATTCAAAAATAAAAATAAAATTTACTATAAAGAGTGAGAAAAATCATACAATTCATGACTTGAGCACTAATTATATTTTTCATTTCTTGAATATTACACAAATACATCTTGATTGTTTTTTATCTTTCAATGAAAGTGCTCTGACGTTTTTCTGACATTTTAAAGTTTTAAATAGCAAATAGAACAAAACAACATTCAGTTCTATTTATAAGGACTTTTGAACCTTCCTCAAATCCTCCATATAAGATCCTCTAGAAAAAGTTCCCCTTATTTAGAATGAAAAAATAATGACTGACCTAGAAATTTTGCTAATTTTAGAAAAGTTGTAAAGACGTATAACCGATACTGAGCGGCATACAAATGAAAGACTTTTACATTAAATGAACAGGAATGAATCAGGGCTTCAATAAAAAGGCGCATAAATGTAAAAACGTATGAACGAGAGATGTATAAATGGTGCTTTATTGTATCATAAGCAATTAAATATAGGAGAGTGGCAGTGTAGGGTTTAATGCCAACTGACTACAGGAGAGTCCCAGGCCAGATTGGGATGCCCCCTCTGAGGCGTGTTTCCAAGGGTCCTAAAAATATAGGAGGGAACTGCAAATATAGATCTGAATAATTACATATCTGTTTTGATTTCAAGATCATTAACACTAGTACTGCAGTACTTTGAATATACCTAAAACAATAGGCTGGGTCAATATGACCCAAATTTATTAATGATAGTGTTAAGTTACAATATAAAAATAGAACTATATTTGTAGGGTTATGACATTTATTTATTTATTTTAACATTTGTATTTAAGTTAATGTGGTGTTAATCACAAAAATAATAATGATAAAATAAATAAATAAAAATTCTTATATTTAAAATAATACAATATGTAAACATTTGTGAGATACTTGTGTTAGAAATTTTCTGTCAAGATATCAAAAGCAAAATGGAAACAAAACTTTTAAATGACTTATCCAGTTTTAGGTTTAAATATTTTTTAAAAAATAATAAGAGTTAAAAATTACTATTTTATAGATAATAACTACATAAAGATAGACAAAGTTAGATATTATATATATATATATATTTTTTTTTTCCTTTCCATTCATAACTTTTTAAGGAAAACAGAAACAAAACTGGAGTCAAAATGATCTCTACCCCATGCTCCTACTCTTACTTTTTTTTTTTTTTTTTTTTTTTTTTGGGGGGGGGGGAGGGGATTTGTCAGATAAAGTTGCATTAATCTATCTTTACAGAAGAACAATTGTAGAAAAATTCTGCCACAACTAGAATTTATGACAATGAGTGTCTTCATTCAAGTATTAAGCAAAAGACACAAGTTCTTATACATAGAAAACATAGATGTGAAATGAATCCTTCATGCAGATTTTTGAAAAAGAAAGAAAAAGAAAAAATATCTGGAATGACTTCACTAAATTTTCTGAACATTAAATAATTAATGGTTGCATAAATAAATTAAAATAAGAGAAGTCGTTAAATAATCAAAAGAGAAAATTATAATATTATTATATTAGTATTTGAGTACTTTTCTCTATATAGTATGTTGTTTAAATTGACAATATTGCCTTTCAAATAATTTGAGCCCATACATCATAATGATAAAGAAATTTTCATTTTGTCCCTGTAAAAATCTATAAGTGCTAGACGCACCAAAATCTATACAGTTCATGCAACGTGGAGCTGTAACATGTACACAAATTTTCAGCTCAATCAGATGAGGCGTCTAGATGCTATCACATTTTAAATAATTTGAGCCCATAAGCCACCAGGGTGGCTAACATTAGAACTTTTCTAAATTCACCGACTTTTCCATGACTATTTTTCACCATTTTACCTGACTTACGCTGTTTATTTCCCCCAAAAATTCACAAAATTAGGAAACAATTTAGAACAACAACCTTTAAAATATGGGGGGGGGTCACAAAATTTAGCAGAATTCCCTAACTTTACAAGAAATTCCCTATCTATTCCAAGACTTTTCCAGACTCAAATTTCCTGACCAGTGGTCACCTTTGCCACAATGGTAAAGAATTTTTCTTTGTGTTCCTCTAAAAAATCTATAAGTGTTACACAGTCCAAAATTTATATAGTTAATGTGACTGTGATCTATAACATGTATTTAAATTTTCAGTTAAATCCGATATGGCATTTAAACACTATCTTACTTTCAAGAATTTGAGCCCATAGGGCATAATAATAAAGAACTTATAGTTGTGTCCCTGCCCTGTAAAAGAACAATACATGCTAGATTCTCCAAGTTTTATGCACTTTGTGGAACATTAACCTATAGCATATGTATAAATTTTCAGCTCAATAGAATAGAAATGAGCATTTAGATGCTATTGTAGTTTAAAAAAATTCAGCCCATATAGACCATAATGCTAAGGAATTTTTCTTTGTGTCCCTGGAAAAAAACTATAAACGCTAGATTCACCAAAATTTATACAGTTCATGCAACAGTGAGTCATAACATGTGCATAAATTTTCAACTCAGTTGAATAAGGCATTTGGACGCTATCACACTTTAAATAATTTGGGTTCATAGACCATAATGATAAAGAATGTTTCTTTGTGTCCATGTAAAAAAACTGTAAATGCTAGATTCACCAAAATCAATAGTGTTCATACTATGGTAGCACATGTACCAACTTTCAACTAATTTAAATAAAGTGTTTAGATGCTAGTGTGTTCACTCACATACATACGCCATTCTACGAATTGTAAATATGAATTCAGGACCTTAAAACGAATAGAAACACCAAAATCTCAAATTTGGATTTTTGACATGATTGCAATACTTTCCTTACATATATATGTTCGAAAAGTAAAAAATTGTAAAAAAGAAAGTTTTTACCAATTTAAAATGAATCAAATTTTGTTCACCAAAGACAACAGTTTCTAAAAGTGCCAAAAATTTATTTGTTTTCAAGTAAATATACAATACATTATTATACACACATTGCTATATATGTATAACAACTTATGCAAATAAATTAGTAATTTAACGCAGTGAGCAAATTTAAAAATAAACAAACAAACAAAATCAGGTAGGAACAGAACATTGACAGTAAAGAATCCTAAATTTCTGACTTGAATTTTTTTTACCAATGGATTTTCTTAAAGACTAAATGACATGGACTTAAATTTGTTATACTAATCGATAGAGAATTTTTTTTTTCTGAGTCTGACTATGTACTTAACTCAAAATCAACATTTTTGGACTTAAATCCTTTATACTTATCAGCACAGAAATCATAGTTCACAAAATATATAAAATACAAAACTAAACTATATAAAAAAAAAAATTGCTTTTAAATGAATACATAAAATGATCTATTAACATGGTTATTTATCTAATCTCATTAGGCCATTATAGATAGTCGTACATAAATTATTTACGAGAAATAATACATAAACAAAATATGAATGTTTTGTTAGTTTCCTTAGAGGAGAAATTTTAGTCATAGAGTTAGTAAATAGTCAATAAGCTCATCAGTGCCGGGGACAAGTGTTAGGAGGGTTTCGCTGAAGGAGATTGGAGACTGGCTTTTTAAAATATATAAATCTTAATTTAAAAATAAATAAAAAAATTACAAAAAAAAACTTGAAATATTTTTTTAAATAAAATAAATAAAAACAAAGAATTTGCAATAAATGAATAAAATAAAAATCCTTAATAAAAGAAATTTTAAATAATTTTTAAAAATTAAAAAAATAAATAAAAACAATGAGTTTGCAATAAATAAAATAAAAAACCAGCAATTCCAATTTCCTTCCCCAGCAGACCCCCTTATTTTGCATGCATAGTATATCTTCATCAGATTTATGTTTCTTCAACAGGAATAATATGTTATACTAAATGTACACAATTATTAATAAATAAATAATAAAACTAAAAATTGAACTATTTTTTAGCAAAAAATTACTGTAAGGTGACAACAACCCAATCTCACCAAGTGGTGGTTCTCAAACGAAACCAAAGATAGAGTAAGAATTTTTATGGTAAAAACAATAAACAAACAGAATTACAGTGAGGATGATATTTTTAATGTGGACTTTTATTATTAACTATACTTTTTTTAACTTTAAAAAACTATAATAATAAAACCACAATTACAATTACGATAAAAACAAAACCTTACTTTAGCTTTATAGATGGTGGAGTACTTTCCTTCAGCCCCCCCTCCCCCTCATTTTCAGCACCAGTTACTCTGTGCTGTGTTGATTCTGTGAAAATTTTCACAGAATCAACACAGCACAGAGTAACTGGTGCTGAAGATGAGGGATGGGGGGGGGGGCTCCTGAAGGAAAGTATTCCACCATCTAAAGTTACATCTATAAAGCTAAATTAAGTTTTCCTTGGTAGGTATGGGGTTAAATAAGAAGAAAAATATTCTTCAAAAACATTGCTGTGAAAAAAAGGGCTGTTACTAACAATACTACGGAATGTTAGAATGTTGGCAGGTATGCATTTTAATGCTCAGAAAAAGACAGGAAGACAAACTGCTTTTCATTTATGGTTAATCCTAACAATTACAGGCTACTATGTCAAAAGGAATAGAGAAAACCACTAGTCTATAGCTGGGAATAGTAGAAAAAAAGTTGTATGTCAAGTGACATTACAGATGTACGTGTTTTTTATAAGAAAAAAATAATAACAAACAAGAGGAGAAGAATAACAATTTAAGGAATTTTTTTTTTCAGAAATGATGCAATGGTGAGTTGCAATATTAATGAGTTCCCATGCTTTCCCTCTAATATGTAAAAATTCACTGAAATAAAAGAAGTATGGGAATGCAGTTCCCATATAAATTAAGCCCTGTTGAAACCAAGTATATTAAATTTTTTTATTCTAATGTACATATATACACAAATATTATACTTACAATAGGTTACTAAATTATGTCTTCTTTCTTGTTCTTTGACCGTTGATATCTAAAAGTAAACATTCATTAGAAAAAAATTTAAGAAAAAAAAAATCAGAAGTTTTATCGGGTCTATTTTGTTAATAATGCAAACACAATAAAATAATTGAATACAGAAAAAACAGTTTAAAAACAAGATGTTAAATTTTATTAGGTATGTCATACTTTTTTTAACCCTTTAATGTTAACTAGTTTCACACTGAAACAAAACATGTAATTTTTTTTTCTTTTTATGTAACAAATTCTTAATATTTTTTCTTGTTTTAAACTGGTTTTTAAACTTTAATTCCTTCTGTGTTTGGTAGATAGCAGCACTACTCTGAAATTTAACAAAAGATGCAGAGTTGCAAACCTTCATAATTTATTCCGGAGCACTGTTAGTACTTGCCTTATTTTCACACCAGTAAATATGGAAAGTAATTTTCTACTTATTCAATCATAGTCACATAATGGAAAATAATATTCTATCTAAATTGTAGTGTGAAAAAGGGCAGGTACTTACAATACCTCTGGAATGAATTCTAAAAGTTGGCAACTCTGAATGATGTTTCAGAGGAAGCCATATGCAGCAGTCACTTTTAATTTCTTAGTAGGTGTGAGTGCACTTTGCTGCTTGAATGATGCCCTTATACCTGCTTTTTTCACCTGATGAAAGGATGTGCTATTATTTTGACCTGAAACAGCTGTTATGAGTTTCTGCAACGTATAGTGTTTCCTTACAAAGATATTTATTTATTAATAGATTAAAATAATTATTATTTGAATTTAACAAGATTAACCTATAGATGTGCCAAACCAAATATTTTATGAAATTTTAAAAATGTTAATTTTTCCTTTTTACATATTTATGATCAGCTGCATGTCTGAGAGCCATTTTGGAGTGATCATTAAAGGGTTAATAAGAATAAATCAACAATTAAAGCTAAATGAAGGCAAACAAGCATAAAGAACTTATCTTGCTTTAGAGGGATAATATTTTAGCAAGAAAAATTATCAAAAATGAATCCACAATATTAATATTCAACTTACATATATATTTTAACAATTCAAACTTCATTTAAGTACTGTGTGTATATAATTTTTCTTGACAAGAATTTCACACTCTTGGATAGATGGATTTCATTTTTTAAGCTTTTCTTTTAAAATAATAAACAACTTTTTAATTATCTGGGACATACAATTCTGACAGCAAAGTGAAATTTTTCTCTTCTTAGACCTTGTACTGAATTCGTTTCATTAGCAGAAATATCACAGTCAATATATTTGTACTGATAAGTATAAAGGATTTAAGTCCATATTCTTTATTTTTCAGGAGACGAAAAATAAAGTTAAGGTAACTAAAAACTACTTAGAAGAATCGATTAGGAAAAAGGGATTATGTTGATTTATACCCTTTATACCGTTCAGTGATTGTCAACCTTCATTTGATGAAGGGAAAAAATTGAATTAAATATTTTATACCAAAGATTACTGCTAAATTTCTGACTTGAACCTTTTTTTACCAATGGATTTTCTCAAAGACTAAATGGCATGGATTTAAATCCTTTATACCAATCGATAGAGAATTTTTTTTCTGAGTCTGACTATGTACTTAACTCAAAATCGACCTTTTTGGACTTAATTCCTTTATACTTATCAGTACAGATATATTAAACATAAATTATCAAACCAATATTGAAAATTTAAGGATCCACATGAAAATGTAAGGAGGAAAGAAAAAAAAAGAACAATATAAAATAGGATTTATAATTTTAAATGAATCCCCAAGTTATAAATTACAATAGATTTATTAGATATGGATTGATTCTACAGATTAATAACACCAGCAATTTTCCTAGAGGTGCTTTGTAAAATAAATAATAACATCACAAAACTTTCTCTCTATCAATCTACATAACAGTGCCAGCCACTGATTTAAGCACAAAAGTTTAATCAACATAATTTCTCACAATAAAGGTTTTACTTATGCAGTTTGGCGCAATTTTAACCAACAGATGCTGAGATATAGCCATCTGGAAAAACACACAAAATGAAAAATAACAGCACCACTTGTTAGCAAATTGGATCAACATAATTTTTTATAATATCCATTTTAGAAGTCAATTTTGATACATTTATATATCACAAAAGTTGGAATATAGCCTTCTTATAAATAGAGAATCATAGAAACAGCACCTTTGAACATTATGCACCCAAATTACACCAGCATAGTTTTTGACAATGACCCTTTCTCGTATCACGTTTGGTACACTTAGGCATAACAGAAGCTGAATTATAGTCTTCCTGTCAATGGGGGACATTGCAACATGGTAGCACTACTTAATGAGCAATATAGGCTAACACCTAATATTTCGTAGAATTCCATGCATTGGTTTGTGAGTTCCCTAATAGCGTATCTCCTCCACATGATATCCCATGGATAAAAAGAAATCCAGAGGGCATCCTCAGAATTTACTATGGATAAGTCTGCTGTCAGGGATATAGCACCCACAAAATTTTGACAACACACAGACAGACAGACATTTTCTAAAATTAACATCAAATCACATTCAGGACATCTAAAAAAAAATAAATAAGAAACCTGAGATCAAAAAATAATGCAATACATTTTTTGGTATATATATATATATAAAAATGCAATAATTAAAACTATTATAATTTTTTCATCAGAAAAATTCTGCAATAGCAATAAGAATTATTTATTATTAACATACCACATAACATATATTATTTATTTTGAGACTGGAGTAAATGGTGATTAATTATTGGAAAAAAAGAAACAATTTATTGTTTCTCCATTTCTATTTTAAAGTAAACAAACAGGAGAGAGAGAGAGAGAGAAAGTAAAATTTTCTAACAAAAATATCCAATGATCATGCATAGAAATAATGAAAATTTGATTAATTACACGGACAAAAAGAATAAAAGCACATTACGACCAGTCAATTGAAAATCTGCTTAGATATAAAAGCACAATTATTACCAAATTTAACGCTGGTATTAAATTACATATAAATATTAGTTACTCAAAATTGTGACACTATTAATATTGATCGAATATAATAAGGTTTAAAACAGGAGTGTCCAACCTGTGGCCCCCGGGCCGAATGCGGCCCGCCATGTAGTATTTTGCAGCTCGCGAGTAAATTAATGATATTATATTTATAGTTTGAGAACTTTGATTAAATTAATAAATCCTTTCTGAAACTTTTAAGTAAAAATGCCTCTAAACAGTTTCTGAATAAAGAAACATATTTTTGTAAAAAAATATTATTAAATCTATTATTCATTCTTTTTTATTTTCTTCTATATGTAATATAGAGAAAGTGTTGGATTTGTGAAAATTTTTGACCTCCATTTTTTTGACGGATTTATACGTTTCATGATGCCCTGAACACGAATTGATAGTTTTTAGAAAATAAAATTATCATTGAAGTGACAGGAATTCATTACTTTTTATCAACCTTAACAGATTTTCTTTAAGTTTAATTTTACCCAGAAGAAAAGTTTAACAAATTCAATATCTTTACACCTTTGAAGTATGAATTCACAACCTTTTAGTAGTAAGAGCCACTCATACAACTGATTAATCCTTTCAGCACCATTAACAAATTTATAGTATGGAGGGTTTCTACCAAAATTAATACAGTAGAGAGCCAGAAATCCACCGACCTAAAAATTCACCAAAGTCTGAAATCCACACAATTTGTCAGATACAAATAATGAAATTCTCTACTAATAAGTTACAAAACTGCAAATCAGAATTTTTGAAAAAGATCTTGAATACAGATTTTATGTTTGCATTTTATGATTACGAAAAAACCTGGAGTGACTCCACTCAACTTTCCGAACATTGAGTAACTAACAGTTTTGTAGATAAAATAAAGAAAGAGGAGTTGCTAAACAAACAAAAAAGAGAAAAACATAACAGAGTGTTTGAGTATTTTTCTTCATATATCACACGAGGTTTTATTTAACGCTACTGAACTTTGAGCCCTTAGATCATAAGGATAAAAAATTTTTTGTTGTGTCCCTGTAAAAATCTATAAATGCTAGATTCACCAAAATGTTTATAGTTAGTGCAACAGTGATTTATAATATTCATACAAATTTTCAGCTCAATTGAATAAGGCGTTTAGATGCTATCGCTGGTCTCATAGGCCATAAAGATAAAGAATTTTTCTTTGTGTCCCTGTAAAAAAACTGTAAGTGCTAGATTCACCAAAATCTATACAGTTGGTTCAAATGTGACCTATAACATGTGTACAAATTCTTTGCTGAGATTAATAATGCGTTTAGACGCTATCACACTTTTAAAAATTTGGCAAAGAATTTTTCTTTGTGTCCCTGTAAAAAAACTATAAGTGCTAGATTCTCCAAAATCTATACAGATTGAGTATCTGTGACCTATATTATGTGTATAAAGTTTTTGCTCAATTGAATAAGGCGTTTAGGTGATATCGCACTTTTAAGATTTTGGTCCCTTGGCCATAATGATAAAGAATTTTTCTTTGTGTCCCTGTAAAAAAACTATAAGTGCTAGATTCACCAAAATCTATAGGGTTCGTACTATGGTGACTTACAATATACGTACCAACTTTCAACTTATTCGAACAAAGCGTTTAGACGCTAGCGTGTTCACTCACAGACATACACACATACATACACACATACATACACACACACATACATACACACATACATACATCATCGTAAAAATAGTGAAAACGGACTCGTTGGACCTCGAAACGTATAGAAACATCAAAATCTCGAATTCGGATTTTTGACATGATTACAATACTTTCCTCACTATAGTGTTCGGAAAGTAAAAATAATAATATGAAAGACTGCAAGAGCCAAGTTGCTGCTAATGAAATTATTGACAGTATATTAAATTCATCAATAGAAAATAATGATTATTGTGATATGATATCAATCAGGTAAATAACAACAAACTAATTTTTTAAATGCTTTTTGATGAAGGCATATAATTTGTAAGGAAGCAGGGTTTAATCCAGCTTTTTTAAACTAGTACCCCATTTGTTAATTTATAAAATAATTTACGAAAAAAATCAAGTAAGTTGGTGAAAATTAATAATGCTTCTGAACAATTAACCAAATTGCATAAAGCAGTTTATTTAATTTAAAAATACAGTTAAAAAATAAAATGAAACAGTTATAAAATAAATATATATGTGGATGAGTTATTTCATGTGTGTAATATAAGAAGTTATTTAGTTAGATAATTACCATTGCCTCCACTAAATATCTAAATTGAGGGTATTTATTATAAGTTTGATACGGTGAAGCTCATACAAAGTTTTACTGTGCAGCTACATTGCTGAGAATTGGCTTTGTGAAAGTGCTTCTTTTCTTTGCTGAAAGTTGATTTTGTGATGGTGCCTAAACGCGGCACTAAATTTGTTCTGGATTAACCTCTGGGAAGAACTCAATAAGATTTGTAGAAAAATAAATTTGTGTTACTACTATTTACAATAAATAATAATAAAAAATAAATAAATAAATCATGCAGGTTCATGTTTAGTTTAAAAGTAGCTACATGTGAACAGATTTTATCTAAATTTGACAAATATTTTTATCATTATTGTTCTTATGTACCTAGTAATTTAATATTCAGTGTTATTATTCACTAGTATGTGTTTAGTTTGAATAATATTCTGTTTTTATTATTTAAAGTGAAAATCATTTTTTTGTAGGCCCCAAAATCCACAAAATCCTAAAATCCGCACAACTTCTGGTTCCGAACTGTGCAGATTTTTGACTCTCTATTGTATTTGTTTACATATATCTGCATAATTTTCATATATTAAGCTTATTATTAGCAATTTAAAAAAAAAAAAAAAAAAAAAAAACATATCACTAATTTTTATTAAATTAAACTTGTAGATAATCACTGAGTAAAAGTAACTGAATAATTACATTTAAAAATATCAGATTTTTTTTAAGAGGAAAAAAAAAAAAAAAACATGTTTCACTGGGTTGTACACTCATGGGTGGTGGCAAAGGGAAGTCTATACCCTCCAGCCCACACTCTATATTTTCAAGTTTAATTTCAATTGCCTTTATTGTTTAATTTTGGAAAAATAAAATTACAGTTACACAGACATGGTACAAGCTTACAGAAAAAAAAGGCTGAACTTTTCACGATCCCCCCCCCCCTCTCAAAAGTAGTATCAGGCAACTGACACAATATAAATTTTTCAATAATAAAAATAATGTTAAATCTGATTGCATACATGTACACACAATAAACAAAATCAGAACAATAAATCTTATATTGAATGTCATGTTAATTATAATTAAAATAGTTGTAAGTGCTTAAAAAACAGACAAAATTATTACACATACTTGAAAATAAGTTTATTCTATAGAAGCATTGTTTCCTCGGGCAATTGATTAGCAAAATAATGCAGTTCAAGTTCATTAGGAAAATGCAGTAGAAGTGCTATTTTTTTTTTTTTTTTTCATTTTCTTCAAGTTTGAATTTGACATTTCTTGAAAGCCAATCACATAGAAATTGCTAATATATTGCACAAATTCAGCCCCCCCCCCCCTACACATGTCCAAAAAGTTTTAATGTGGATTTGCATTGAACCCAAAAATAATAATTTTCAAGCTTAAAAAGGCTGAAAAGTAACATGTCTGTACTACATGAGAAATGTATCATTTTTAACACGTTTTTATTAGCTTCACCTCTATGTATGTTTGTAACCGCTCTGGGAGCAAACAAAAAATCTATATTGTAAAAAACGACTTTCCCTACGTGAACGCTGTGGCTGTGAGGTAAAGCTCCGGGCTACGAATCTAAAGGTTTAACGTTCGAGCCCAATCAGGGGAGTTTTTTTTTTAAATGGTTTTTGTTTAATTCTAAATTATTTATTTCTCATTCCTTCATTATGTTATTAGTTCACATTTCAATAAAAGTGTGTTCTTTATTTTTTATAAGTATAATTTTTTATTATTATTGTTATTATTTTCATCATGAAAGCATGATTTTCTAAAGCAAAATTATTTGCAGACCAACATAAAAATGCCTATATCTCCCATTTCCTGAAGGATTCCCCCCCGCTGGCATCCATGTGTACACCACTAATTTTGAACATGTTTGACAAAAGGAAATATATGGTGATAATAAAATAAACAGAAAAATTAAGTTAAAATAATGTATCGTCATAAAACAAATGTACAAAAATACAGTACACTTTTTACTAAAAAAAGAATAAACAGTTATAATAATAAATAAATTTGTTGAAACAATTTTACAGTTAAGTATTCATTGCTTACTTCCTGGCCCAAGAGAACATTTAAAAGTTCTATTTTTTTCATTAATTCAGCATCTTCGAGCTCATCTGAAAGTGAAAAGGTTATTAGAATTAGTAGTATGCTAAAATAATCAATAAATTACTTATAAGCAATTTTCAAGTATTACAAAGCTGTAAATTTCAAAACATTCAAGAAAAAATTAGTTGGCAAACATGCACTCTGCTCAGTTCCCAGTGATTGAATTATGAAATTTTCAAATTAGAGTGTTGAAAACAAAGAGGTTTTTCTTGCCATTGTTACAAGTAATATTCTAAAACTAATCTGACTTCTTTCCGATCATTTATTCTACAGTTATCATGTACACAGACTGACATAGTAACATGCCTAACACACTATCAAACTCACAGGCAAACCGACATTGATTTCAAGATTGAATTTCTCAGTCTTCAAAAACTGAGATTGAAAATTTTCAAGAAATACAAAATAAAATAGAAAATAAAAAATTACAAGATCTTAAATTTTAAATTAATAAAAAGTTGAAAAATGCTTCCTAACATATTTATTTCTTATCTGAATTACAAACACATTCGTATTTTAAATAAACTAAATCTTGTCAGTGAAATTAATTAAAACTTTTAAAGAAAAAAATGAAGAATTACATGAATAGTAAAAATTCTTCAGCATACACTCTAGAAATAAGATTTCTTAATATTTTAGATAATTAATGAAAATAAATTATTTAATTTTAACCCTCACATTAAAGATATAGCAAAGGAGAGAGAAGGTGGGGGGCTATGCAGGCTGGGAAGTCCTCCCCTTAGATACTTTCAAATTAAATTAATTTTTTATTTTAACCATGGAAACGAACCATTAAGTCTATCTTAGACCTCGTAAGCTAACTTATTATTGTATTATACAAAAGATTTTCGTTCAACATTTAATGCAATATAACAGGATACACTTTTCTATATGGTGGTCGGAAAAGTTGAAAACATGCTGATCTTGAACCTTACCCATATGCCTCAAAGTTGTGTTGGATGAAATGTTGAATGAAAGTCTCTTGTGTGATATGGCCATCAGCCCCCTGCAAATAATGCCATGCCTTCATTCTTTCTCAAATATTTTACACCAATATCTTTTTTCAACTGTTGTTACTCAATAGTTTTGGGATCATCTTATAGAATATTGTATGTCTACTTATAGAATAGATGGCTGGGAGCAACCACACTAAAAGCATAGGATGAAAATGAAAAAAAACCCAAAATGTTAAATGTGGGGGGAAAAAAAGAAAAAAAAAAAAAAGCTAACACCAAAAGAAACAAAAGGCCAAAATTGACTAGAGAAAGTCATTGAAGAACGGGAAGGGACTCGGGTTGGGGCCCTGAAGCTATCGTCGAGGATTTAATATGTCTCGCTTATTATGGGGGAGGGTGGGAGCCACCACACTTTAGAATATAGAAAACGAGGAAAAACGGCTGAAAATTCATAGAAACACAGGAAAAAAGAGTAAAAAATCCATAAGAAAAAGCATGGGATGAAAAAAAAAAAAAAAAAACTCAATGTCGAGTTTAAAAAAAAAAAAAAAAAAAGGCTACTATCGGAAGAAATAAAAGGACAAATTGACTAGAAAAAGACATTGAAGAGCAGGAATGGGTGGGTTGGGGCATTAAAGCAGATAATGCCTGTGGCTATGCCTTCATTCTTTCTGGAACAGCTTACACTTCAACTACTCTTACTCAATAGTTTTAGGGTCATCTTATAGGCAGTGGCGGGTTTAAGCTGCGCGGGGCCCTAGGCGCAGAACATTTTTGGGGCCTCCATGGTAGAAATTAATCGGGAGGTAATTTTCAATGGAACAATGTTATTTGAATTTTTTAACGGGGAGAGCTAAATTCTCGCTATGCAATATTTTTTGTGTGAATGCATTTTTTCAGTTCCCATGCCCATCATACTATATGTATGATTGTATGAAGAACTTAGGTAATCGTGAATATTTTCGATCTCGGTTTTCTGATTTTTTTTACACGTTTTCAGGTGAGAGGAATCGGAAAGTATCAAAATGAATATGGTGACCGTCTGTAGGGTGTCTGTCAGTTTGTTAGTCTGTGTACATGATATCTCACGAACAAATGATCGTAAAGAGGTTGGACCTGTTTTAAAATGCTATTTATATCATTGACAAGAACCTTATTTATTTACAACATTCTAATTAAAAAACTTAAGAAATTATTCGAAATTTACGATTTTCTTAACATGGGAGAATAGGGAAAATTTTCACCTAAATGTGCATGAAAAGGAATATTTTCTCGTAAAATTGTAAGAACAGCTTTTAAATATCAGTTTTGGTGCCCGGAGGAACATCATTAACTTTAAACACGCTACTTTGAAAATATCGCAAATTATTCGAAATTTACGAATTTCTTATGGAAAAATACGGCAAATTTTCGCATCAACGTCGGATTTGAGGGATATTTTCATCGTAAAGGTGTGAGACTACTTTTAAAATATTGTATAAGATGCTGGCATAAACGTCCTTCACTACGAATTTTCCAATTTAAAAATTTCGTATGTCATTGGAAATTTACGATTTACTTAATATGGCAGAATAGGGCAAAATTTCGCATAAACGTCCATTTTTAGGGATACATTCATCGTAAAGATGTCAGAACACTTTTAAAATATTATGCAAGATACTGGCATGAACATCCCTGAATATGAATATTTTAATTTAAAAATTTCTTAAGTTATTTGGAATTTACGGCTTACTTAACATGGCAGAATAGGGCAAAATTGAGCATAATCGTCCATTTTGAGATCATAAATATATCAGACAGTTTCAAAATAATATTTATGGTACTTGTTTGAACATCATTGACTACAAATATTGTAACAGAAAAATTTCGTAAGTTATTCGACATTTAAGATTGTATTAACATAGCAAAATTGGGCGATATTACATATGAATATGCATTTTGTGGATTGTTGCATTGGAAATTTTAGCATGAAAACTAAACTTCGAATTTTACCCCAATAAAATAATAGATTAGAATAAGATAAATATATTGAACTGAACGGTGGGTGGCCCATTAGACGGAGATTTGATTCTGTCACAGTGTCAAGCGTTTGGTCAAATTCATTCAACGTTACGAGGGATAGAATGAACAAAATGTAAGTTCTTCTCGAAAAAAAGAAAGATGTTAGGGGGTTTTATCAATATTTATTCACAATCAGAGCAGAGGACGCTGTATAACCATTAATTGAATTCAAATAAAAATTTAAGTAAAACCCCTTATGGTTGAGCTTTTATGTTTAGAGGAACTGAATATCAGTGCATTCTATTGTCCACAATTTTTTGAATTTACATGATATTTATGTTTGGGATTTTTCTATAAGTGGCTCAATGCTTTTGACTACTTAACTATGCAAATGAATTAAAAAAAAAAATAAATAAAACTTGTGCGTGTGTAGTTAAAAATTATTTTTTTAAATGCTCATACTTTATGAGATATTTTATATTTTTGCATTTTAATTGAAGTATGCAGTATGATGTGTCTAAAGTCGCATGCCAAGTTTTCTAAAAATGGCTTTGCTCTGGGTCTAATACCTGCGTGTTATATTTAAAAAAATGGTCTAAAAAAAAAGATATTGTAGCCTCATAAAAAAACTTATAGGCTATTAAAAGAAGCGTCATAATCATGTGCTATAGCCAAAATATATTTCATGCATTACTTTTTACAGGATAATCCAAAACATTTGGATTTTTATTTAATTCTTTACTTGTCCCCCTTTTCTCTTTGGGGCAAAACTTTTGCTGAAATATCTGATGTGATGTATAACATGTTGCAGACAATTTGTAAAAAATTATTCTAGATATTTTACAAAACGTCTAAATTAGAAAACATCCAAATACTTATTATTGAGAGATAATGTAGTCAATCACAGCCTTGAAAATTTCGATAATATAAATTTGTTAAGCTTACATAATTAACAATTTCTATTTAATACATATGTATTTAGTTTTAAAATTTTATTTATCCAAACATAAATTTGGGCTATTTTTTAATGTTTATTTTAAAAAATGAAATTTATTATTTAATGAAAAGGGAAAAAACAATTAAAGTATGACCCTTGTAAATTTTATTTCAGTATATAAAATGCTATTTTTTTCCTTCTGTCGCTCTCTCTTGCTATTAAAGGCGGTCTTCGCCCACCTAGCTGACGATATTTCCAAATAAACCTCCTTTCAAAATTCGCCATATTTACCAAATCAAATGCTAATAAAAATAATAAATAAATAAATAAAAGTAAGAGTGATTAAATTGCGCGAAAAATAGCTAATAATGAAAAAATGGATTATTTGAAATTTGTATTTTTATCAAAAAATGGAATTCGAATCATAAAATGTAATTTAAATTTAATTATTTATCATAGTTAATTTCAGTGCAAATTTATCAAAATCGCCCCAAGTTTCTTTGTCGAAGAGATAATATCTAAATATGTATTATTATTATTATTACTCCGCCTGAATTCAATCTCGATAACAGAAAAGTACGGAAATTTATTTTCATTTTAAATTTATAATCATTTATATCACTTTTAATATTATTAATATCACTACTTTTTTTTTTATTAATTATTATAATCATTTCCCCTGCTATATCATCATTCTTTCATTATTTTATTCATTCCTCAAAACGAATTATATATGTAATATATTAATTTCAACACCTATTTTTGGTAATGACGTCAGTTTCGAGTGCTAGTTTCAGGGAACTTGGGCTTTTACTGTTAAAAACTTACTTTTCACCGTTATCACAGTGTAAGTAATGCCATAGATGCATATTCGAGCATCAAAGACCCGTTCAAAACTGTTAAATATGTTAACTATAGCATTTTATTTTATTGCACAGAAACGCATTCGTATGTTTATCTGATATACAGGAAAAAAATTCCAAAGAATAAGTTGCAACGTTGTAAGTAATTGGGTGTGGTCAAGTAAAAGAAGCGAAATAAAATTGGTGTTAGTTTTAAATGCTTCTAGGAAGTTAAATTCAACAATATAATTTTTCATCAAATTTTATATACTAAATTTCTTAACAATTGCGATATAAAGCAACTGGTATCCTGCATTTATACATTTATTTGTCTAATATATTACCATTGTTTCTTAAAAATTATTTAATTGTTGATAAAAAGAAATAGCATTCAAGACATTAATTGAAGTCCTTTGATTCGAATGAAAAAGAAAATAAATCATTAAATGAAATTTAGAGCACCTTTCATTTAAAATAAAACCCACTGAGCATCATTTTGAACCTAAACGCTTTTTCAAGAAAATATTTAAAATGCAGAAATAGATTGTTTATTTTTCAAAACTTAAAAACGTGAGCAGAAGTAAAAATATAAATAACATTCTATTGTGAAACATTTTATAATTAAATTATTATTATTATTATTATTATTACTAGAAAGTTAAAATAGAGGGAAAAAATGATAAGAAAACTTACTTTTTTAGATCGTCATGGAAAAAATTCGAAGCAAACTCATAGAGATACACTACTAAATTAGTTATAACCACATCTTAAACATTCAAGCTAAACTGACGCAATAAGAATATAGAAAATTATTGGTTTTACAATCTTGAAAAATAACCAATCGGGTAGAATATATAACGTTTTTAAAATAAGGAATTGATATTTTTCTTTTTTGCTATAATTGAAATACCGAATTCCCCTTATCTGCATTCATTCGATTGCACATTTTTTACAGGTTTTAAAGAGAGAATAAATAATACCCATTTGTAACAGAACTGAAGATGAGGATAAATAAAGTAACACACTTGTCTGAAAAAAAAAAAAAAAAAAAAAAAACTATCATTAATATTGGTTAAGCAAATGCTGTTTTGCGCAGTTCGGAAGATGTAATCAATACAAACATCCTACAAGAACTATTTTTGAAACACAAGCCACCTCATTAGCACTAGTACTTCTTTGTGCGTGTTTCACACATGTTTGAAAGATGTCCGTGTCAGTTTTCTTGAACTTTAGTCATTTATATTAATAAAGAAGTGACCATTTTTAAGTACTGTCAAACGTGAATATATGAAGTTGGGGAAATATGGTACTGCCACTATTGCAATTTCCTTTAGCAATTAGCTAAAAATCTATTATTCTCGAATTTCACAGAATTCTAGATTTCTGATGAATTTTTAGAATGTGCCACAGGACACAGGTGTGTAACGCTATAATTAGAAATAGTATCCCCACTCCAATGGGCCAGTAGGAAAATCAAATGAAATACGGAAATAGTGTTTTTACGATTTACGATAATGGAAAAAAGAAGTACAGATGGTTTTCTCAAAAGAATCTTTTGAAATGCACTCATGCTAAATATGATCTGTTGTATGTGTATATATACATAATTTATATTATATACATAATTTATATTAATTTATAATATATATATATATATATAGTATAATAAAGATGATCTATTAAGCATAGTAGAAGTCAAGCAACAGATACAAGATCACTGAAACACCAATGACCAATAAGATAAAAAAAAAAAAAAAAAAAAAAATCATCAATGGATGAAATACGTTAATGTAAAGAAACCAGATCTATTAATTAACAGTCTGCAAAACAAACAAATCAATAAAGTAAAACAACAAATCTTAACTTAAAACCATAAACTTATCAAAATTAATGAAAAAACAACCCAAGAAACACAAGATAGGAAGAAGGAGGCAGGCGGCAAGACTTGTGACTTGCCTGTGGGGTTACACTAGTTTTACGCCGGCAACACTCCCCCAGCCTGCCACAACCAGAACAGGAACCATATGGATTTAAAAATGTAAAATTTCAAAGCAGATGAACAACAATGAAACCACGAAGCCACAATGAAATTCACCGATTGATTACATTGTGTTTAACAGTATAATTAGAACATTAAATATAGTTGACAACTCAAAAAGGAAAAATCTGAAATTTTATTGGAAAATGAAAGTTTGCATAGTAATACAAAGCAAATGCAACAAGCCTTCTACTTTTTTTTTTTTTTTTTTTTTTTAAATTTAATTTCACAAACCCACCCAACCATCCAGCCTTACAACACCACCCCACCTCCGTAAATCATGCGAAATAACAGGAACATAGGAATACGTTAAAGAATTTCACTATAAACAGAATAACATTGTAATATTATCTGTATTAGTGCCACGTTATTTTATCTTAAACTATTTATTCATTCAGAGCACTTTACACTAAGTTTCTAGAGTCAAACTGATTCGCTAATACTTGCAACTCAGTATATATATATAATATGTATATAGTTAGTTTTTAAAATCCTAGCTAATACATATCCTAACTAAATAATAAAAAAATTACAAATATACTTCAAATAACTGCTAATTGTTGATAATATATTTGAAACCTTTCTGAGAATTTGTAAAGAAATACAGAAGTTATAATTTAAGATGGAATTAATTTAAGATTCATTTAAATATACATACTAATTCGTAGAAATTCAAGCATAGTGCGGTTGTAATACCAAAAACAAAAAAATGACAGCTATATAATAATAATAATAGTTCATTACAATGGTCAAACACCAGGAAGGAAAACTTTAATGAATCATAAAGAATAAGAAATGGAAGTGAAGCCTTATATAAAGCAAAAGTTATTTAAAAAGTTAATATTTTTGTTTCTAAGACTTGATAGTTGTAGTTGAGATCATATATAAGAAATATGTATAAAGTATAATAAAATAATAATAATAATAATAACTAGAAGAAAGAGCAGAGGTCATCCCGGCTTAAAACGGATGTAGCAGATTAAACAAATTTGGCAGGTGCCCAACTTCCACCAAATTCTCTGCAAGATCATATAACAAAGAAAGATAAATGGTTAAAATGCAGATAAATTTAATTACTTAGCAAAGTAATTATAAAACTAAAATTAAGAAATCAGTTTTTATTTGGTTTAAAATGACATCTGATATTTCTATAGAAAATTTGAACTTCTTTAAAGTTTCTTTTCGAGAACTTACATGGCTCGGTGTTGAACACCACTCCCTCCTCTCTTCCCCCCCCCCCCCCCCCAACACACACACACACACTTTTTTTTTTAATCTTGAGTATAACACATGCATATAAAAATAATGTACTTTTTAATTTATTAATGGATGAAAATTTTGAGCATTTTATAGTATTTTGCTAATTTTAGAAATCTGTTTTAAGCAGGCAAGAAGAAATGTGAGGCCCTTGTCAGAAAAAAGGCTAGGGTGTAGAACTTATTGCATTTGATTATATTGAAAACGAATTTGTAGTCTTATTTCGTGTTCGTATTACACCAAGTCTTGGCTTCTGCAAACCCTATACCCGTTATTAAGAAATTGCATACATATTACAAGTGCAATGTATATAGAATAAATACAATTTTTTTGCAGAATAAATGTGTTTGTTTGATCCCAGAATGCTTTTAAAAATAAACTAAAAAAAAGTACTTTTCAAAAATTGAAATTGCTAAAAAAAAAAAAAAAAAAAAAAAATTCTAAAAAAAAATTGGAATTACAAAAAAAAATAAAATAAAAAAATTGAACGCGAGGCCTCTTAGGCGCGGGGCCCTTGGTGCGTGCCAACTGCGCCTTATGGGTAATCCGCCACTGCTTATAGGACAGATATATGCTAAAACTATAAAACTTCAATAAAAAAATATATCTTGTCTTATGTGCAGGAATATGTAATTTCTTCTAACATGAGAGAACAGGGCACAATTTTACATTAACATACATAATAAGGATTTCTTTCATCCTAAAGATTTTGAAGCAAATTTATTCTCAATTTTACAAATCAGCCAGAACAAAAATGGTACATTTTGAAAATTAGGTTCAGAAAAAGCAGTATTTTTAATAATTTCCAACTATATACATTTTTTTTTTTTTTCAGGAATCAATTTTGAAATTTTTTTTAATTTTGTCTATTAGCAGTAAAATAATTGCATATTTCAATAAACTTTGGCAAAATACCAAAGTTTATTGAAGTATGCAATTATTTGACTGTTAATATGAAAATTAAATATGCTAGAAATATGCAAAAATAACATTTCGATTAATAAACAAAATTAAATAAACTGAAAACATTTATAAAACTTTCCAATATGAAGTCTCTGTTAAAAAATACAGAGACTTGGAATTTATGATTGCCTATTTCAGCAATTGCCAAATAAAAATAAATCTTGTTTTTTAACAATTAGCTGCAGGCTGCAGTTAAATATCATTTTCTTCCTTTTTTTTTTTTTTTTTTTCAATGAAATAGTTCTGTATTTTTGGGAATTGACCACAAAATTACTGTGTTTAATTTGTCAGTCATCTGCAAAAAAAAAAAAAAAAAAAAAAAAAATTGCAAATTTCATTAATTGACTTAATTATTAAGTGCAAAAAGAAAGCACATATTTTTGGTGATTAGTTCCATAAGGAAAAAAAAATGTATTGTGTACATTTCTAAAAAAAAAAAAAATTTAAGCTTGTGCAAATATATTTTGGCCACAATCACGACCACTATCAGTGCACTAGTGATCTGTGTTTACTCTGGTGGCCAGAATAAACACAGATCACTAGTGCATGGGATCTGAAGTCGGGATTGCGGCCAAAATGTATCTGCACAAACTTAAAGAATTTTTTCAGTAAGGTATTTTAATTGTTTTTTAAAATATAATTTATCCTTTTCCCTATTATAAAATAGATTTATTAATATCATATAAATAAAAATACAAAAGGATGAAATTAAACTTTAAAAACATTTAAAATACCTTAAAAATCCTTTATCTGAGCAGCATAACTTGTTTATATATTTTGACGCGCTAGTCGCGGTCGTCGTCAGATTGTTTACTTGGCTGCTCTGCTGACCGTCTCTTCATTGGCTTCTTTATCATCTTCATCTGTGCTGACGTCATATTGCCGTTGTTTAACACCGCTATTAATGAAAGGGGGCACAGCATAATACCTAATGAATGGCAACACATAATCGATAAAAAACAACGGCAATATCACGTCAGCACAGATGAAGATGATAAAGAAGCCGATGAAGAGACGGTCAGCAGAGCAGCCAAGTAAACAATCTGAAGACGACCGCAACTAGCGCGTTGAAATATATAAACAAGTTATGCTGCTCAGATAAAGGATTTTTAAGGTATTTTAAATGTTTTTAAAGTTAGATTTATTAATTTTCAGTTCTTTAAATTTAGTATAAATTTTTTCGCAAAGTAAAAATGTTCTTCTGAAGATAAAAATGTAATAGTTATCTGTATTTTAATTCTATTTCCTTGGAATGTGCTACTATTTTAAGAAGGATAAAAAATAAAATTAAAAATAAATTAATTGGCCTCATAGGCCAAGTAACTTTTTTTTTTTTCTTTTTTTCTAAATTTCTAATTAAAAATATTCTTTATTTCATTAGTATAATAATTGTTCATAAGTAACTGACACAATATTAATGAATAAAACACCAACACTATTAAGTAGAACATAAGTACCTAAATTTCTTAATGCAACAATTCGGGTTTGAACAAGACATAATAAATATTCATAGAAAAAAAACTGCACTGGAAAGCTTATAAAAATATATATTATGAAAACATATTACATTCTAAAATGACTATTTTATACTTCTTTTTTTTTTTATTATTATTATTTCATGTACATAAATATGCAGAGAGAGAGAAAAATTATAAATGAAAAATCACGCATCACAAAAGTCATGAAAATATACAGATTAATTTAGATTAACTCTTAACCCTCCCACTGTTTTTGAACAGGGCATAAATACAAAGATATTTTTTTTTGCTTTTCTTTTTATAAAGGAGAAAATTAATGTTAAAAGCATGATTTGTATTGAGAATAAGTTATATTAACCATAATGATTTTTAAATTGTGTTGAATACATACAATTATATGTAAAGTCGTACCTTGATCCAAAACAGATATTGTAGAGAAATAAATGCCAATGTTAATGACAACATAATTAGAAACAAAATTTACAGATTGCAGTTTCAGTAATTTTAAGCATACAGTCATTAGTACAGGATAATTAGACAGAGAATAATGACTTGGTATTTTGCAATGATGACTGTAACTTTAATGCTACTGAAATTCAGGTTTCCCAGCAAAACTTCAGCTTGTAGTAATGCTACTGAAATTCAGGTTTCCCAGCAAAACTTCAGCTTGTAGTAGAAATCAATGATTTTTTTAATTCAGAATCAGAAAAAAATGACTGTTTTCCTTAATTCATAAAAAAAAAAAGTTCCACGCTAATGATAATGAAAAATCTCAAGTGGAAATCAAGTGAAAAAAATTAAGTTTAAATTATGGATATAACTCATCTCTTTATTGCATCAATTGTTACATGGATGCAGAAAGTAGCTTTTGATGCAACGAAAAGATCAGATATATTTTATAATTGAAACGATTCTTTTCTTTGACTCTCACTTGAGAATTTTTATTGTTTCTAGTGCAAAATATTTTTTTTATGAATTGAAAAAAATAATTTTCATTTTCTGATACTGTATAAAAAAGTTCATTAATATCTACTACAGGCATTTTTTTTTTCTTTGTTATAACCCTAATGCACACATATAATAAACATAGTTAGTTGGTTGGCTGGTTGATTTTTTGTGGCACGAGGTCCAAGAATGGACATACTGCACCAAACAGAATAACAACCATGACATAAGTGTCTGAATTTCAAAAGTTACACGTGTCTTTAAGAATGACAAACTGCTGCCCGTCAAGAATTAAAAAAGCGTTTTTTTTTTTTTTTTTTTTTTTTTTACGAGCAGCACATGCCTTTTTTTAAACCCCGCAGAAATTCTAAATATATTATTTACCATAAAATTCCGAAAGTAACCCCCCCCCCCCTTTTCTCGCTGAAAATGAAATGTCTCCGTTATCCTGAAAGTACCCCCCCCCCTCCTTTTTTTTTTTCTCCATCCAACAAAGCTACATCCAATCTTCGGGTGATTTTGACGGATTTTCCGATGAAGACTATTAAATTTAGCCAATTTATTCTTGTATAACTTTTTTTTTAAAACTTTAATTCATGGTTTTTATTAATGGTGTGTTTGAATTAAGTTTTAATATTTATATATTATTTCTAATTTAACTAATTTTTCATAAAGTGTCAGATGCACGTTATCAATGGAATCATTACGTAGCTTTTTCACTGTTAAAAAAATGCAGAAAAAATACAGAAATTCTCTGTAATTTCAGAAAAAAAGTCGTAAAATACGTTTTGTCTGCGTAATTTTTCCGTAATTTGCGCCTTTTTTTCTGAAATTACAGAGAATGTCTGTATTTTTTCTGCATTTTTTTAACAGTGTTTTTTTACCTTTAATGTAAGAAATGATAGCCTTTAATATTTCTTTATAAGTAAGTACCATAAAATCCCGAAAGTACCCCCTCCATCGAATATAACCTCCCCTCCCTTTTCTTCATTTTTTTAAATAATTTTTTTAAAGAATCTTGATTATAACCCCCCCCCCCCCACCTGAAATTTATCCGTTTTGCTTTTCAAAAAGGGGGGGAGGGGGTGTTACTTTCGGGATTTTACGGTAGATATAATTATTATATATGAAATCTCTATCTTACCACATCCCACTTCAAAATGAGCCTCGAGGAGAAGGCTATGACCGGTAGGCACTTTGGTTCCAACTACCTCACCATCCTCTATTACTAACTCTTGGTCCAGAGAAAGCCACTGACCTTCTTCAGGCTAGAAAAGAAGCAATTATATAATTCAGCATGAGCACACTGTTTGATGTTTTGCAATTATTATCATCATTACAGTGAAACTTGAATAATTCAAACTTGTTTAATTCGAAATTTTGGCTAATTCGAATATTTTACACGGTCCCTTGAATTTTGTATTAAAATAATGTTAAAAAATCGTTGATAATTCGAATTCTATTTTGGATAATTCGAATTTTTCATACGATTGCCTTTAAAATATTACAGTAAAATTTGCTCCCGAGATTTTACTCATCTGAAGTGCATTATCAGTTTTTATAGTCTTTCAAAAGAAGGATAAGGAAATACAATAGTAGCCCCAAGCTAGTGCACCAGAAGATAGGGTGCATATGTATGAACTTTGAGGTTTTTGTGAATTGAAAGTGATGTGTAATGTAGAAGATTCTATTTTTGTATCAGGTCATGACACAAAGATTCTGCTTAAAAAAGAAATAAAAAATATTTAACTATTTTTTAAAAAGTGTTGAATAATTAAACTCGTAAAAAATATTGATTTAATGGGAGAGGGGGGGGGGGGTGAAAGGGGTAATGTAGCGGTATTCTTAGATATAAAGTTTGTGTGTTAAATCTTTGATCGTAGAGTTTTAATTTTTTAATTTATCACTTTTTTTGACAAAATAGTATATGTAATTTGAATTTTTGGATATTTCGAATTTTTTTCTGGTTCCTTCAACTTCAAATTATCCAAGCTCTACTGTATTTACTAGGCCTTTCCACAAAGGGATTAGATTGAGTAATTTCTTTGAGAAAATTGGTTTACTAATAACTTTTGACAAGTGAAAAAATCAAATGGTACCTTTGATTAATTAAGGATACAAATTCAAATATTAAAAACGAGAAAAGTATAAAAGTCAAAATTATAACATATCATTTATATATTTCTAGCTATTATGAAAACATCTTTTTCTTGGAGTAATAATTGTCTAAAGTTAATAGATTATCCAATTTTTAAAAGCCTTTTGATGTGTAACTTTATTATCCTTTTATTATAAATATTATAGTTTCTGAGAAATTCTTCGCTATATAAAATATATTGCTTTTACCATTATCAAATAAAAATTAAACTGAGCTTTTTTTTTTTTTTTTTTCTACAGTTAAATTAAATTCAAATCGATTTACTTGTACTTAACTATAAGAAGATGTGAATAAGTTTGATCTGGTTGTTTGAAAAAAAAAAAAAAAAAAACAGGAAAAGGATGTCCCCCACCAATTTTTGCAATGTATGTTTGGAGAGGGGGTGTGGAGGGAAGGCTAATTCGAACATTAAATCTATTAGGATGGAGGACTATTAGTCTCAATTGATTTTTACGATAGTTGGACATTTATTGAAATCGAAAATATAATTGGATAATTTGAAAGTGATGTTACAATTTGAGAAAAAAAAAAAAAAAACTTGAGTCCTCCGTACTAAACTAAATTCTGCTTTTGCCAGAATTTCATCATTTTTTTTTTTTTTTTTTTTTTTTTAAGAAAAAGAAAAGAAAAGAAAATTAATAATAATCAGTATCAAAACGGACAGTATCGAAAAAGTTTTTTTTTTTTTTAAACCCATTATTTATCCATTTTATTACATAGCATTTCCATTTCCATATTTAATAACTTATCAACATTCAGCTGCCTTCCCCACCCCCCTCTTTTCCCAATTTATTAAGAGTTGTAATTTGACTACAATTATCAGGTTTTATATTGGGGGATCAAATTTTAGTCTGAGAAAGCAATTGCAGAGAAGCAGAAATATTAGACCTTTATAAATGGTTGTTCATACAAATTATGTTAGATGAAAGGATACAAATATATTTTCTTTTAACAGAAGGAAATTTACTATTACTATGGCATTTTAAAGTATAAAATGAAAAGTACAGTATTTTTCAGAAGTAAAAGATAGAATATTTTTGAAATTTTCTGATATTATTAGAAAAGTCAAAATTATCACTGATCATCACAGAACTAAATAACAGTTTGCTGCGAATATCATTAAAATGATAATTTTTATTTTTAATCTTATTTCTTAATGGTTTAAATTTTTTCTCAAAAATAGAACAGTTTTGTTGTCATCCTTACACATATATCCTTTAAAAAGGATTCAAAAAAATTAGCAAATATTTTTTTAGTTTCCTTTATAAAAAGGTTTAATATACATTATAGCTATGTAAGTATCTAAAATAATAGTGTAGCATAGTATTGTCTTTGGCTCATTAAGACAATTTTGAATAAAAATTAAATTTATTCTAAAACAGAAGCTTTCAATTATATAAAATTTAATTTCAATTACACTGAAACCTCTCTTAGTGGGCTATCCATCGTGCCGTAGAAAATTGCCCTTTAAAAAGATGGCCAAATCATTCAGAAAATCATAATTTATGTAGCAATTTCTATAAATTAAGCAGGCTTGATTATTCAAATTTATATTATTTATCTACGTAACTTTCCAATATAATCATTTATATTAGTTTATTTGAATTTCAAAATATTTTTAGCAATAGCTTTGTTTTCCGAGAATTGTTTATACTGGAACAAATTATTTAATTTGGCATCATTTCCGAGTGGAAAATGAGTTTCAATTAACCTGTAAATTTCCACTTAAGTTTCTTGGCAGAAAATACTAATTTTAGCATTAATATTAAATTTTGGCTATGCTAAATACTTCTTTTTCACCACTTAAATTCAATATTATACATTTAAAAACTACTGCATTAAAATTTCTTAGCTTAACGTTGAAGAGGGAAGGATATGTAGGGTTCGATCAAGGTTTTAATTTTTAGGGCCTATTTTTGTGGATAAAAAATATATTTTTGTAAATTTACTTATTTATTTTTGTGAAAAATATTAGTGTGTAAAACTTTTCATTTCAGTAGTCACTTTATATAAAATTTAATAATCAAATAAATAATGTTTATAATGTTTAATGTTATAGTGTATAAGTCGATAGTGTTTACTGAACCAAACAGTTACTATCATTTGAAATAGTAGGGGAAGGTCGGGTAGTATCGGACGGCGGCTAGTATCAGACAAGCGTCTTGGTGAAGGAAGAAAGCTGAGATTCCGCCATATTTATAGAAATGGCAGTGTTTTTGAACCGTTGCAGAAAATTTTAATTTTTTATCAGTGTTTTGAATGGACAAAGATAACTTCGGACTGTCATGGCTTGTCTAAATGTGAGTATAAGTTGTTATCTTGTGTATTGTTGTAAACAAAGTTAGTTTTCCTTTAAGTTGTAGGCCGTAAATCTCCTTAAGCTTACTAATACGTACGTGGTAACTGATGTTTCATTCCATGCTGTTCGGGTTGTATTGGACAGATGTGTTTTGGGTTGTATCGGACACAGTTTAAGGTTGATAAGAATTATATTCTCAAGGAATTCTTTTGTTTTGCAGGACAATATGGGTAAACTACGTCAGAAATGGTAGGAAAATAATATGAAAGAAGTTTTAGAAAACGTTAGAACAAAGGAAATGACAATTAAAGAAGCGAGTGGAAGATATTCTGTTCCCAAAAGCACACTAGGAGATAAAGTAAAAAGTTATGCAGAAGGTAAAGAGGTAGAAATAAAACCATGTTTGGGAAATGTTAAATTTTTTCCAAGAACATTCAATGATGAACAGGAGATGGTATCATACAATCATATTAAGAGCTTGGATAGCCATTTCATGCCCCTAAATAGGGAAGAGTTTTTGAAACTCATTTATCAATATGCAGAAAAATTAAAAATAAAACACTGTTTCGATAAAACAAAACAAAAAGCCACGAAAGACTTCCATTATGATTTTATGAAAAGACAAAGAATGACCTGCGATTAAGGAGTGCTGAATCTACTAGCTTCCAGGAGCAGCAGGCTTCAGTAAGAAGCAAGTGGGTGTAGATTTTTTGAGAAATTAAACCGAATTAATGGAGAAGTATAGCTTTAGCCCTTCGTACTTTTACAAATTTCTCAAAAGTAACTCTGTCTAATAATAGAAAGTTGTTTGTGTATCCAGAAGTAATTATCTTCTTGCACATTTTCTACATGTCCGATACAACCCTCCATAAATAAAATGGATAAAAAATTAATGTCTATAAAAAGTGTAAAAAAAACGATTGAAATTTTTTATCATAAAAAAAGTGCTTTATAAGGTAATTTTATAAAACCATAAAGTTTTGTATGAAATGTAATTTGGTCCAATTGAGCTGTCAAAATATTTTAAAATAGAAGAGAAGCTTAAGCGTACAATACTACCCCCGACCTTCCCCTACTAAAAAAGATGGAATAATTTTATTTTAAAAATATATATATACATTTATAAAATGAGATTTTGTGAAAGGTTAGTTTTTATAGATTTAAATTTTTATGAAGGGGCCTATTTTATGGATTTGAATTTTGTGAAGGCAGCCCATTTTATGAAATGGAATTTGTGAAGGGATGGCGAAAAGCTCCAAGATAATATAATTACATAATGGACAGTGATCTTTTCAAGTGAAGGAAAAAATCAATTAATCTGCTCGGATAAAATTTGACCCTCTTAAGAGAGGCACACAATCCTACATGGGCCTTTAAGGAAGGTAAATTAGTATTAAATCTTATGAGGAAAATCTGAGACTGGGAGAAACTGGTCCTCAGGGGTGGTCTTTCAAAAAGATGGCATTTAACAGAAGTTTCACTACATATAAATTTGAATAAAAGAAATAAATAAAAACACACCACCATACAACCCTGTATTATTTTGAGAAATCCATAAACTTTTTAATAATCTAGCATAATTTTCCTTTTTAAAAAAAGAAATAAAGAAAAATGCTGAATATACAGTGTTAAAAATAAAGTTTAATGCTTCACACAATTTCTCCTACCCTGAAATGAGATATTGTGCAGGAAATATGCTATAATAAACCAGCACATAATATACCAGTTCGAAGGTATTCTAGAAATACTTAAGGAAAAGTGAGCCCCCGCACGCAGAGACAAACTACGTTTTTATAGACAATTTTAAAAGCAAAAACCACTGTAAGAGATTTTGCCATCTCTTATAGTGGTTGTATGTCCATTTCTGTAAATACTTTTATCCGAGAATCATACGAAAGTGGGTGAATGGAATTGAATGACACTTGACAGGGTTTAGACCTATGCTCAACTTAAAATAATATTTATTGACTATTTCAAAATTTCGATTACAATAAGAATTAGAGATATGAATAAAAAATATTTGTGTATGCTCAATAGGATTTGTTAATAAATGATACAGAATGGGGAAATTTAGCTTTATCTTTACATTTCAGACATCAAGGAAGCCAAAAAAGCTGACTGAATATTTTCTCAGCATATGTGAATATTATATATATATATATCCCCCCCCCCCCCTTCTGCGAGGATGAAATTAACAAACAGGCAAAAAAGCTGAAATTATAGGCAAAGGCAAGACACTGAAATGAAATACTAGAATTTTTATGACAAAATCTATTAGAGCAAAAAAAAATATTTTTTAATCTTCAATCTCTAAAAAGGAACAAATGATTATGCTTTAGCATTCCATTAAGTTTTGTTTGATTAGCTGATTAAATAAATTCACATCAGAAAGACAAAAAAGCTGAGAGAAAAAAAAAAAAAAAATCTACAAGAAAACTGAAAAATATTATCCCCGCTTCTACGTATCATTTAAAAATGGCTGAACAGAATAGAATGCTACTTAATAGGACTGCACCAAACTTAAAATTATATGTATCAATCATTATCAAATTTCAATGGGATTTAGAGATATGAGGGAAAAGCATTTCCACATAACCTATCATTTAATTGCCAGAATGGAAAAATTTTGCAGCAACATCTCTATATTTCAGACATTAAAGTCTCTATATAACACACAGAGATGAGAGTGGGAAATAGACAAAAAGTGTGAAAGTATCAGCAAAACTCAAAAATTATTTAATTTTAGCAATAAAAGAAGAAACAGATACACAAAATTCCTACAATAGTCTGAAAATTCTCATCCTTGAACACATGACAACCTTTCAGGCAATTTTTGAGCCTACTGTGTGACTTTTGACTGAGTCAATTTTCTTGGCTCAAATCGACACATCAATGCCAAGTATAAAAGGGAATGCAAACAATTTTTCTGGCCAGTCATGAAAAAGTTGTTGCTACAATGTTTTATACACATTTCTGTGTTGCAGTTGATTCAAAGCTTAACCACTTTACCGGCTATCCCGAGATAACTTGGGGAAAACATAGCCTTCTACTTATTACAGTGGTCAATGAAGTGGTTGAACTTTAATTTTCAAAAAACCTTCTCTTTAAAAACAATGCAGTTTAATTCTAAATTAAAACTATGTTACAAAAATTTTATTCTATTACACTTGCAACTTACTGTGCTGATAAATTAAAAGAATGAATTATTAAAATTAATAAATAATATTTAATTCAAATTAATTTCTATTAAATATTACTTTCACTTTTCACTTATTTAAACCTTGTACTGATTTTAACCCTTTGCACTCTAGAGGTGGCTCTCGGTCAACATTAATTTGATATGGTAATGTTAGATATATTTAACAAATGTCCTTCTTAGAAGTATAAAGTTAAATAGAATGATGAAATAAAAAGTTTTAAACATTAAATTGTGTGTAAAATCATTGTATGGTAATGGAAAGTAATTCAGAAAATATGCAAAAAATCATTTCATGCTACTGGTTAGTGGGAGCGTAAAAGCTCTCGAGTGCAAAGGTTAATCTGAATTTCCTCTTCTGAAAAACAGTATTGTTACTTACTGTAGAGAGAATAAGTAAAATAGCTAGTTATGAATATTATTATACAAAGTAAAATATTAAAATTGCTTTTACAGTTATAATATAACAGTTGAAATAGTTTCTAAATATCCAAATATATGAATTGCAAAAAAGAAAGTAAATAAATAAATAACTTATATATTGTGTTACCTCATTTGCATATTTTACTCTAGTCAGTGGCATCCACTGTGTTCCAAGGAATTTGTCCCAGAGCATCCCCTTGTTCCACACTTCTATTATTAAACCTATATCCATCCTGTTAGTTTCACTATGCAAAAAATTAAAATATAAATTAAATGGTACAGTGAATATAATATTAAGAACTGATAAAAACATTAATAGAATTTCTTACAAATTTAGTGTCATCACCATAAGATTTTCAGGTAAATCTAATCAACTACATATATATACATATTAAAATACACTACCTTTCCATAAATAACAAAATACATTAGATTTTAGACACTTTACCAAATATTTGGGAAAATATCCTGAAACTCTGGTTGTATGAAGGACATGCTAGCTCATATATCTGAGCGGAAGTTTTGTCTCAAAGATAAAAAGGAAACCAGTATAAAATTAAAGAAAAAGCAGAATGTTTGTGATCACCCTGTAAAAAGTAAATCTTGAAATGCATTATAGCTGTAACATAATGCTATAAGGTTTCTTTTAAATTAAAGTAAAAGATCTTTGCAACACAATTTTATATAATGCAATTCTCCATACTAGCAAACCCGTGTGAATTTTTTGCAATTTATTTATTTATTTTTATTTACCTTTAAAATTTGCAACTTATAAGTCTAATACCAATTTCTCCATTGGATTTAATTTTTAATTCATCAGAAGCCCAGTTATTATTAGTTTTTGTGGGATGAAACGCTAAGGATAGATAACCAAATCATTCAAAGAAAAGTTTAAAAATAAAATTCATGTTTGACGGCCCAGTTTTCACACTTAACCAGGCAAGACAGCTTCTGTATGGGACCCCTATAGCAACTTTTAAATTTCTGCCACCATGTTGACGATGCTTTTTAATTTATTCATTTTGTCATATTTTTTTTATTTTAATTATTATTTTTTTTTTTTTTTTAAGTTTAGTACCTATTTTAATTATACTTTTTACTATTGTGTTTTTTAGTGAATTTATGACAAAAGTTCATATTTTGTTTACATCTTTAAAATATTGCTAAGTTTCAAATGACGCTTGCAAAGATTGTAAAAAGATGTAACTTTAAAAAATAGACTTTTCTATAAAATGATCTCATCAGGCAAATGTCGTCATTTTTAAAATTATTATTAGATCACTGAACTGAGTCCACATGCTTAAATATTGTTTATGCATTATTTTTTATCCTCTCATATTTTATTAAATCACAATCGCAATTGTTTCTACAAAAAGTAATTGTAACTGATCCACGTTAGAGAAATATTATATGGCTAATACAAAGCCTCTCAAACATAAACAATGAATTTTACAGTTAAGAAGTACGGTAGAGAGTCAAAAATCCGCACAGCTCAGGACCAGAGGTTGTGCAGATTTTAGGATTTTGGGGCCCATAAAAAATTATTTTCACTTTGATTAATAAAAGCAGAATGCTATTCAAACTAAACACATACTAGTCAATAATAACACTGAATGTTAAATTACTAGGGACATAAGAATAATAATGAACATTAACAAAAATATGTATAATGAAAACAATAAATAAAAATGAAAAAAATACTTGTCAAATTTTGATAAAATCTGTTCACATGCAGTTTGTTTAAACTACACTTAGACCTGCATTATTTATTTATTTACTGTAAATAGTAGTAAAACAAATTTATTTTTCTAATAATTTTACTGAGTTCTTCCTTACAATTTGAAAACAAAATGCCTTCATCAGATAGAATTTTAAAAATTAGTTTGTTATTGTTTACCTGATTGATATCATTAACTATAATAATAATTTACTTTTAATGAATTTAATATACTGTCAATAATTTCATTATCAGTAACTTGATTCTTGCAGTTTTTCATATTATTATTCTGATTTTCTTTTTTGTAATCATAAAATGCAAGCACAAAATTTGCATTCAAGATCTTTTCCAAAAATTCTGTTGCAGTTTTGTAACTTGTAAATTTCATTGTTTGTATCTGACAAGCTGTGCGGATTTCGGACTTCGGCGGATTTTAGGTCGGCGGATTTCTGGCTCTCTACTGTACTTGCGTTCCCGCATTACAAAAAACTGTTATTCTGTTGGAGAACTAAATGTGATCATTGGTTTTTCTTTATCATTAAAAATAATGTAAAAGGAGCTATTAGTTTCATTTATTTATTTGAAAATGAGTATATCAATGAATGATTTGGTCCAGGCATATTTCAACTATGTTTATAAAGTAAATTTAATCACTTGAGTACGTCGTCAAAAGGAGCGGATGGCTTCCCGCTTCCAGGCTTTGCAGGAAAGCAAAGATAATTCTGGGAGACACTCAGACATAAAGTACAAAATAATAAATTGATGGTTGCACTCTATGTTACTCAACTTTAATCATCATTAATTAATTTATTTATACAATTTAAAATTATTTTTTACAGTCGTCTTACATTTCTTGGATTATTTAGTAGTTTAGCATCTTGCAAAAACACAATTATTTCATTCCCACATATTTTATTCAAATTCTTAAATAAAATTCAAAACGAAAACACTCACATGGTCTAAAATTTATAAATCACTAACGAAAACACGCACTTACTCTAAACAATAACAAAGCAACAAAAAGCCAAAGAAATCCTCGTAGATAATCAGTTCTATCGCCCCACTTTCTTGGAGTGAATGTTTCCCGTATACTATTGGTTCAAAGTGTCCATGTGATCCCAGGAGAAAAAAAGCATCATATCTCCGCTACAAGACATAAGAAAACTTTATTGTCCTTGCAACTATACGATTCTCTTTTGCATATAGTGAAAAGAGGACACTGTGCACGGAGCGTATGGAGCCGTCGTTACTAACGTAGTACAAACTATGTACGCATTGTATGTAGCCATAGTCAAGTGGTTAATAATGAAATTTATAATCAGTTCAAATTCTGTTGAAGTAATTTGAAGATACTCTACTCTATTTTCACATGTTTCAGATATATTTGACCACTAAACAAGGTAAATTTAATGAGGTATGAAACATGATCTATATAATGCAAAATTCTATATAATTCTAACAAGGTTGAAAAGTGTTAATGACTTTGGTTTGTCTGTCTGTCCTTTCTCTAACTCCCGTAAATATTTATGGAATTTCTTAAAACTAATATATGTTATTCAAGTTCACTATCGGATGTTCCTTATTGAAAATGGAGTTTATACATCTACTGGTTTGTGTACAGGGACACCGAAAGTATTTCAAAGCATTGTGTTCTATGAGAGGAGTTTCTATAAATCAGATTTTAATACCTTTACTGTATAGAAACTTTAATGAAATTTTAATCTTAATATGTTATTCAAGTTCCCTTTCGGATGTTTCCTATGTAAAATCGAGTACATTTCTAACTTCTTTGTGTACAGGGGCACTTGAAAGTATTCCAAAGCATTGCGTTCTGTGAGAGTTATTTTTATAAACCAAATTTTAATAATTTTACTTTGCACAAAGCTTCATGCAATTGAAATAAATCATTCGTATGCACAAAAGAGTGTCTTCTATTTAATATAGTATGATTAGCATTAAATTTACAGGGCTACAGAAAAATATTCAGTTACATTAAGAGCTATTAATAAAAATTTGCTAGAATTGCACTTTCATTTACATTAAGCGTTTTAACACTTTCTTATATTTTTAGTGGGAATATGATTTCAATTTGTGTATCTGTCTGTCCGATTGTCTACCTTTCTATCTGTTTGCTTTCGGCTCCTAGCGTCAGTAAATATTTTTAGAATTTTTTAAAAATGATACAATCAAGTTCACTATGGAATGTTCCCTATTTAAAATGACGTTAATAGATCCTGTGCAACTAGTTTGTTTACAGAGACAACAAAAAAAAAAATGTAAATGGATTAAGTTTCAGGACAGAATTTTTTAAAAGTTATATTTAAAATCTTTCTATTGTAAAAATCATAAAAACATTCACGTGTATTTTTAATATTCTAAAATAATGTTTTGTATAGAATATGATATGATTAACTTTTTCAGATTAAAAGTTATTCGATACAACAATTACGTACAGTTGGAAAATGTTACTAATCAATGTGTGCTGCATTATTTTTCTTTTCTTTTTTTTGATGGGGGGGGGGGGGGAATAATAGGGGTTTACAATTAAAAAATATATAAATTTTATTGCATTGAACTAAACATATCTTTTCTCATAATTAAACAAATAATTCCTTCATGATACATTATTTAACATTATGTATTTCCTATTTTTGCCAGTGTGAATCCTTTGCTTCTTTTTGATGTCCCTCCAAATAAGTTTATGTTTTCACTCCTTTTGTTACCCCTCCCTCATCTCTCTTATTTTCCATTTTGTATTATTTTACTGATTTACTCTTTCAAATATTGTTAAATAAGAAATAGTAATTATTAAATAAGTTTTTTTTTTAATAACAAAAAATATTATAACAAATTTCTCATTTTTACACAAAATTAACATAAAAAATAGAGCTTAAAAAAAAAAAATGATGCAATGGAACTTTTCTACTTTATTACTTCCATTACCGTACTACTGGTAATAGAAGTATTGTATTCGGTACAAAAATTCGATATCGAGTTTTCACCTGATTTGAATGTTTTAAGACCTTCTGAGTCCAAAAAAGTAGTTTTTGGCAATTGGTCAGTGTGTGTGTATGTATGTATATGTGGAATCTTCTGGCTATCATATCTCCAAAACTAATAAAGCTAGAACAACGAAACTTCAGAATTGATTATCAATTCTGAAGTTTTGGTGAAAATTGAAAAAGTGGGACCGTAAGTCCATATCTCAAAAATAACTCTAACGATTTTCTTCAAAGTTGCTATATAAACACTCTATTAGATGTTCTTTCGAATGATATAGTTAGTTAGGTCAAGAAAATTGATAGGCGTGCTGTATAAATAGCTCAATTTCAGGCCTCGCAAGTGCTTTTTTTTTTTTTACTTTGTTTTATATGTCTTTACACATGTATTAAGTTTCTCATACTGAAAAAATTTTAAGTTTCTACTTTGTAAGGTCAATTGTATAACATGTCTTCTAATCATATTATCTCCAAAAAAAATAACAACAGGGTTACCTTCAATTATTTTCAGTTTAAGAAACGAAGCCAAATTGAGGGGGTGGGTGGGGGTGAATGGATAATGTACATTATTTTCTGACAACCGTGCAGTGTGATCCATTGACTCTGTTTTATTAAAGAGCTTTATTTTTATTGTAATGTGGATGATTGTGATTTTATTTAGATGTTTTTAACTCATTTTAAGATGTATATAGAGTGTTTTTTTTATATAAGTTATGTAATCACGTATTAATTTCTTTGAATTGCGTTTGCAATATCCAAGAATGGCTTAATTTGATTTATGTTTATAGTTTATGTACACCATTTCCCTGAAGATGGTTAAAAATTGAATATTAACAGAAACTTCGGAATGTAAATATATTTTGGAATATAAAGACATTTTAAATAGTTTGATATGCTGAAAAGTATGGTTTTATTGCTATTTTTATAATTGAATATAGATAATTTTAAAAATCCTAATAATCATATGCTACAGTTTTTTTTTAAGTTGTGCTTTTTTTTTGTCTTCAAGAGGATACTTTCTCTGAAGCATATGAGGTGTAAAATCTCAAGCTTCATTCATCAAGTATTTTTCTAGATATTTGATCAAATGTCTAAAATTGAAAGTGTCTAGTCATTTATGGCAAGGCAGTGCATAAAATAATATTTTATAACTTTATAAAGGAAAGTGCACAACTAGACGTTAAAGTTAGTTATAAAATAAACCTAGTGTAAAAATATGTCTAATATAATAATATATACAATGTAGAAAAGTACACATACAACAGGTAACATGATATAAAAGATTCATAATTAATACACACACACACACACATATATATATATATATATAGCTTAAAAACATAAAATGGTGATGTGAGGATTAAGGCTGATTGACTAAGACAAACATTCTAAAATGATTACAAAAATTTTATCAGAATTTATTTTTGTTTTCCAACAAAACTGGATATTTTATTTATAAATAAAAGACCTGAAACAATTCATTCTCCAAATGGCAAAAATCATTCAGTACTAAAAACAGAAGTATTAAACAATGATAGTTTACATAATAAAATATATAATACAGAGGTTCTACATCATGCATAATTATTCCCTTAACATAAAGAAAAAATATAATTAATGTCTTTTTTAAAAAATAGATATAAGATTATATATACTTACAATATAAAATCTTGTTCCCAACTTGGGTTATTACCCTTGACAGTCACAGTTGTTGACTTTACATTCTGTAGTTTCAATATTACATAAGTATTGAACTGTCCTGTGAAATTAAAGAAAAAAAATGGTTTAAGAAAAATGCATGTACCAAATTAGTACATTTAAAGTCTTTAACAACACATAATAAAAATCAAAATTATGAATAGTGAAATTATTAACCAATAAAGTTTTAAAAGCCTCTTCAAAATTCTTTTTTTTTTTTTTTCTTATGAAACATTATAATGATAATAGTGCAAACATCTATGTTTTATTTAGAGGTTAAGTACATAAGATTGAATTTTTATACCAAATACGTGAACTGGTGCCATCTGTCGGCCATGACACAGACTATAGCCTCGCTCACTAGCAGTGCTAGTTGCCTGAGACCCAATGAACCATCAGTACATGGCGGATCGTTGAGCTGTGCGTATTGTGCCAGTTGTGTTAGTTGTCCTTGTTCTTACTGAGTGGTGAAAATGGAAATTGACGAAAATAATAAATTATTTTTCTTACAGTTCTCAAGCGTTTGAGACACCGTGTGCGTCATGTGCGACAAAATTTGACTCAAGGCGATGGATGGATCCTTCACCATGACAAAGCACCTGCACATTCAGCATTGATTGTTCGCCAGTTTCTGGCAAAAAATTCAATCACCATCCTTGATCATCCTTCTTATTCGCCAGATCTTGCCCCATGCGACTTTTTTTTGTTCCCAAAATGCAAAAATGTGATGAGAGGACATCACTGGGAAGATGTGGACACAATAAAGCAAGAAACGGCGAGAAAACTAAAAGGCCTGACTGCCGAGGACTTCCAAGGGTGGAAAAGAAGATGGAATAAGTGCATAGCAATGAATGGAGGGTACTTTGAAGGGGACAAAATCGATGTAGACTATATTTTGCAAAATAAACTTTTTATGGCCTTAGTTCGCATATTTATTGGACAGACCTTGTAAATAAAAATACCAGAGTCGACAATCTAACCCAGGCACTATGCTTACTGTGCAGATTCTCTATCACTAGCCCACCCTGGCTAATTATCCACTCAACATTTCTCACAATGCAGATATAACAGGTGAGTATATTAATTGCGGCAATTCCTATAAACCATGTAAATTACTTAGAAATGACATTTATCAACCATGAGTATTTATTTAGAAGTGGAAAGTGTAAGGTTGAATTTGTATAATAGCCATGTGAAATTGGTGACTTTGCTAATGGATATTATGTGAGAAATGTCAAGTGGGAAATCAGCCATGGTGGCTTAGTGGTATAGTAAGCAGAGTGTCCGGGTTCGATTCCCAGCTCCAGCATTTCTGAAATAGTTGGAATAAAAATTCAATCTTACACCCTCTACCTCTAAATAAATATTCATTATTGATGAATGTCATTTCATCTGTGTTTTACTTATCAAGACCACCAAATTTTTTACAGGGAATAATTTAAAAAAAAAAAAAATAGCTAATGGTTAAAATATTTTTTAAAGATTAATATTTTTATTAATATTTCAAACTTCAATATTTTTTTTTAGTACACACTAACGGAACTAACGGACACACACACACACACAAAAAAAAAAAGAAAGCTGTACTTGGATAATTTTTATTTTTCCTTTGAAAAACATACATCCAATTTAATCACTTAAAAATTGTGATGAAATGAACAGTGATTTTGCCAGATACCGCATATACGTATCCAATAGATATTAGTGTTTCAGACACTTTATATCCGGCAAAATAAATATCTGTTACATTCTAAAATTTAAATTTTAAAACTGGATGATTCTTGTAAAAAGAAATTAAAGTATCCAAGTGCTTTTTCTTTTGGCTCTTAGTACAATTTCAGATATTTTTATAATTAGTCAAAAAATGGTTATGAGCTAATAGAAATTAGTAAGCATTGCCTGCTTTACTGGTCACTGTATTTAAATAAATTTGCAAACAAATTAAATTACTATTTTTTCTCCCTCTTTAAAAATAAAAACTATTTAAAGATTTCATTGAAATTACTTAAATCATCGTTTCGTAATGATGACATGTAATTTTAGATTCAAATCTTTCTCTACTCTATCAAACTCCTGTTGGTTGTACAGTCGAACCTTGCTAATGTGAACCTCAAGGGGGATAAAAAAATTTGTTCATGTTATCAACAGCTCATGCAATCAGTAACTAATTTTCATATAACTAAACTAATCTTCATTTTGACGGGGATTGTGGAAACAATTCATGTTAAAAGTAATTAACGTTAACAGTGTTCACGTTAACGAGGTTCGACTGTATTTTGCTGCTCAACTGCTTTAAGCAGTTGGCACTGGTGTCTGAAGAATTTTTTTAGCAGTACATAGTACTCGCTTTGGGTTTTAAGAGACATCTTTTTAACTAATTGGAATTATTTAATTTGAATGATCAACTTTAATCCTTGGGTTGTTTTGGTATATTCCATGCTTTTCTGCATTCGACAGTTCGTGAGGAGATAGCTGGAATACATACAACTGGAATTCAATATGGTTGGTTCTCAACCAATTTAATTAAAATTATGCAATATGGTTTTTGTAAAAATTAAACTATGCACTTTTACCCATAAGGTAGGTAATTGATTTTAGGTCAAATTTTCGAAAGTGCATTTTTGTTATACTTACACATTTTGAGGTTCCCTGAATCTGAAAATCATGTTTTTAGTGGTTGGTCTGTGTGTGTGTCTGTCTGTTCTCAGTATATCTCAAGAACAAATCATAGCAGAAAGTCCAAACTTGATATTCTATATGTGTATCATATAGAGATGCTACACTAAGCTTGGAAAATTGTAGGTAAGTAAACATCTATAGACTGCACTAAATCAAATGAAATGAATATATATTTTTTATATGCATAAAAACATATCTCATGTAGAATATGGTAGGGAAATCTTTCACTGTTTGTTTACAGGGCTGCACAAAAGAACTAGATTTTAGTCCAGTTCTGAAATATGCATAGAGATGTGTAAATCCCCTAATTGTTATATTGATTCAACACAGTGTCTCAAAAAGTGGTGAGAGAAGCAGGAATCAAAACAGCAAGAGTTAGTCTACATTGAAAATAGAATCGAAACCCGATTCTGGGACCAATTCTTTCACCAAAATATTTTTTAAAAAAATCATTGAATTTTCTTAAAGTTGAAAACATCACCAGTTAAAAAATAATGGTCACTGATGGCAACCAGGTGACTGTATTTCATGAGCCCTACACATATACACATATAATTAAAGAATTGTTTTATATTTATGGAAAGAATAAAGATAATTTTTAATTTAGTGCTTGCAAATAATTAATAGTGGACAAAACAGTATTTTGTCCGGGACGGTTTTAACCAGGTTTTTTCCACTATGGAAAAAAAACAAACAACCCTGTTAGTGCAACAATAGTTGGAAATTAATGGAAGTGTATTTCAGGTTGTGCTATGTATTATTGATATAGGATTATATTTAGGTGCACCATGTGGTCTGTACATAATTTTCAAAGGATGTACAGGGCTGCCAATATTTAAGCAATAACATTCTTTTTAACTGTTAGTGGAAGTGCTTTGCTATAATATTTTATCATGTCCAGGAAAGATGCTCAGGAATTGAAATCAATTCCTCATAGACATTTAGCAAATAATGTGCTTGTTATGTGCTTGTTATTAATGTGCTTGTATGTTTTTAAGCTAAATATTCATTGCTTGATTTTTGTTTATTTACAGGTTTTGAGGTCTCTTGATTACTGAAGTTTTTTAACGTTTGATCTTTGCTGTGTATCATAGAGTAACTCAAAAAAGAATAATTTCAGGGTATCCAAAAGTTTTTATTTTGAAGTTAATATAAGTTTGTTGCTGAAAAAGTCTGATCAAGACGAAGACTGATACATTTCATGGACTGTTGCATGTGAAAGTTGTCTGAATAAATTTAAGTGAACTTTTAATTTTTTTAATTCTATATAAATGTAGGTGCAGTAATCAAGCGGGGGGGGGGGGGGGGGGGTGAGGGGAACGGTAGCCCCACTCACACAGAACTAAGTATCATATAAAACTCTTCCGAAGCCTAATTTGAATTGTTTTATTTTAACATAGGTTTACATAACAGTACTCGCTATCTTACCCTTTAATCTCCAACCGTTATTTATAGTATTAAATTTCAGGGTAAGAGCAAGTCATATGAATGACATACCAGATTATTTAATATATTATAATACTAGATAATGAGATATTGATGATAACTTGTGAGAGTTCCTTTTGTTCTTGTTTACAATATAATTTGAGAAAGAACTTTAAATTTGTTTAAAAGATATATAATTGTTTTCAAAAAGCATCAATGTTTCAAGTCATAGTGAAAATGTATAATGTATATATCATGGTGAAAATGTCTAAGGCAAATTACACATATTACTATTCAGAACTTCAATAACATCCTGTTCTGATTTACATTTTAGAATAAAAGACAGTAAACTACAAACAAAGAAATCTAAATAATAAGCATATATATACAGTAGCTCTATAATAATAAATAACAATTTTCATAATAGAAAAAGAAATGGAATAATTTATGACAACACTAGAACAAAAGAGAATGTATAGTTTAACCTCATATCTGAATTTTTATCCTGCTATTAATACCCCGTTGCATGCATGTCCAGCTTTCTCTTCACAAACCTCTGAACACAAAAAGAAACAAAAAGGTAGGTAGCAAAAGATATGACATAATACAAGGATTCTGAATTGGCCATTTAAATTATTGCAATTAGTTACAAATATATCACTTAAAACCTAAAGTGAGTCAAGATAAGCAGCAAAATACACAGCTACAAAATGTCCATTGCAGCAGCACCGACTGCCTGAAACAATGTTATGCAGCAAAATTCAACCAGGGCCAATGGGTTAGGTGTGAGAAACTTTAAAGTGTGAAATTACATGTAATCACCTGAAAGTAGATTATTTAGTTTTTATCTATACAGTGATGTAAAAAATTGTGATTCAATGTTATCTGTATCGTTACGAACTTTTTGGAATACTCTGTAACGATAAAGGTAAAATAAACCATTTAGAAATTTCTATTATTTACCAAATTAATTTCACAAATAAAAACAATAACCCTGGTATATATATGGATGGCTCATTGTAAAAGTGATGTAACTCCATATTTTCACTTAATATTTTTTACTTGTATCACATCTTTCATTAAAAAAAAAAAAAAAAAAAAAAAAAAACTCCAATAATTGCAATAAAATCCCATAAATGGCATTACTTGTTTTTCTGAGAAAACTAAAACTTCTAAATATTCATTATAAAAATGAAGTTTCTAAGTTACTTCAAATTATTTTTAATATAATTTATAAATTCTTGTAACTATGACTTGTATTAAGCACAAAAATTGATAACACGTACTGAATTTTGATTTTTTTTTTCCTATGCATAAATCTGAAAAAAGCTCGTTATTTCAAAATCAATTTCCAAGGAGACAATTCACTTTTACAGTGAACGACCCATATATGGGAATGACAAAAAGAAAAATAAATAAATAAATAAAAACAAATTGCAGAAGACTGCAAAAATACAGAACTAAACAAAATAACCAAAACCTTAAGTAAAACCAACCAACATTAAAATTTAAAAATAGATTTTGTTAAAGTAATAAAAATCGCAAATCATGAAAGCCAACATTATGCTCTGAAATGGGTAGTCGTGGAGATAATAGCCAATCTTTTTTCCTGCAACACTACAGAGCTGTCTCATAGACACTACCTGGCATATATGAGATAAGTATTACTGGGCCAGAGCGACAAAAAATTCTGAAGTAAGGATTAAAATTAAGGTGCTTATTATATTTAATGAAAAATTCTTTACTTAAAATAAATATTAAGTTCAATGATGTTCTGCTAGTAAATTAAATGCCTACAGCAAAAAAATATGACAATTTTTAAACAATAAGTTTTTTTTTCTTTCACTGAAGGCATTGGATCTACATGATTTTAGGTTACTCCAAAAATAAATTGAATATAACAAAAGCACAAATCTTTTAATATGTAGCTTGTAGGAAAAGCATTACCAAAATTTTACACATTTTCGTGTACACGTAGTAAATTTAGAAATTTTAATTATTAAATTATTTTTAAAAAATAATTAGTACTATATTCATAATTTATTTTATTTATTTATTTTTTTTTTTATTTATTTTTTTTTTTTTCTGTCAGCATTTGACACTTTGCAAAAATAATAAAATTGGTCAAATAAATAAAAACTACAAATCTGTAATCATTTTCACAACTTAAAATTTTTTTCAAAATACTTCAAAAAGACTATATTACAACAAGTAATTAAAAGTACGTAAAAGTTATAATTTATTCTAAAAATAATTGGATACTCACCATTTCCAACCAAAGCAGCTCTTCTGACTAAAAAGTGAAATAAAAAAGCATTATTAATAAAGAATAATACATATGAGAAACTAAATGAAAAGTGTAATCATTTTGACAATAACTAGTAATAGTCAGGGCCAGATTATGGCACAGGCTCACAGGGCAATAGCCCAGGGCCTCCAAATTTAGAGGGCCTCATTTCCAAAAATTGAGAAGTAATAGTACAAATATTTTTCATTATATGTCAGTTAAAAACAAAAATTGATTAAATTTTTCTTTCTATATTTTATTAGAGAGCTTAAACAATTATTAAATTTTGTGACTAATTTCCTAAACATTGGCTGAACAATGTGCTTCAGTTTTCAATTTGTCTTGAACATAAAACTAATGATTTTGTTATAGGTTGCTAAAAAAATGAGGAAATAGAAGGTATAATTGAAGGAAAAAATTTAAAAAATGCACTACTTTTATTTATTTATTTTTGTTTTTGAAAACGGGTCCTTTTGGCAAGCTCTTTAGAGCAGGGTAAGGGGGCCTCCAAATAGCATCAGTGCCTCGGGTCTACATAAAGCATAATCGGGCCCTGGTAATAGTTAAAAAATAAATAAATAAAAAATAATCTTCTAGTAAAAAAATTAGAAAACCTGATAACTTCTGAACATGTAGCTCAATAGTATGCTTCACTTACCATCGCTGGAAGCCCAAGCCAATGTTATTCTACGGGAAATTTTGTTTTACTTATAATTCATTAACTAATACATAGTATTTTTTAATTATGTAAACTGTAAAACGAAAAAATTTTCACATATTAAAAAATTCGTATTTTACAGTTACAAAATAAAATATTAAAAATTAAAACAATCTGTTTTTTAAAAAAAATCTGTCAATTTAACAGTTATGAATTTTCTGAATGTGAAAACAGAATTTAAAACTATGTATTAATGAGTTATAAGTAAACAAAATTTCCCGCATAGAATATCACTGGCTTGGGCTTCCAGTGATGATTGATAAGTGAAGTGGGCCTTTAATAATAAATAGGAAACTTATTCAAAAAATGACAACATAGAGAAATTTTTTCAGAAATGATTTTAAAAAATAACAATATTTGTATTTTTCTGATATTGGGACTGTATTTTGATATCACCAAATTATCAGTTTAAGAGGGGACAATAAATAATCCCGCTGATGTTGTTCTTTGGGAAAATTTGTTTCCACAATTACTCATTAGGTACCAAATGTATTTTTTAAATTCCATTTTCAAATTCAGAAAATTCATATTCATTAAATTATTAGACTCATTTTCTAAAAATTGATTTAGTTTTTAAATTTAAATTATTAAGTTTAAAAATATGAATTTCCACAAAGTGCACTTTTCTAATTTTTTAGTTGTAAAATGAAAAACTAAAATTTTACAAAATCAATACAGTTCCTGCCGTTAAAATTGCATTTGTCCTGAGCTGAATTGATTTTATTAAGTGGCTGATTTTTATATCTGGCACTTAAGAAAAAGGTATTAATTCTTTGAATTTGGAAAGAAATTTCAAAAGGTAACGAATACTTGAATAAGTAAACAATATTAATTAATTTTTGGTACATAATTAAATAATTGTTCCTTTGATATAAGCAAATTAAACGTATTCCAAGTTCTTATGAGCTTTCCTGTGAGAAAATCATCATTACTTTACCAAAAGTTTACACGTTTCTTATATAATTAAAATCTTTCCGTTTAAACTTCTTGATTTATAGTTATTTCAAAATAAGAACTAGAAATTGTCTTTTTTTAATTAAAAATTAAAATATATATACATATCATTTGTGAATCAAATCAAATTTGCAACTTATATTATTACTGCACTCTGAAGAATACGTATCTTGCAATTGTTACAGAAATAAGTTATGGGGTGTGTTTCATTTGTAACTGTAACTATGCTGCAAGTGTAAAATTTTCGACAATGAGTGATAAAGGAGGGACTGTTGTCTGTTGTGCTTCAATTTCTTTTTTTACTCAAAAAAAAAAAAAAAAAAAAAAAATCACAATGTAAATAAATTTTTTTTAGTACATGCATAAATATTTTTGGCTGCTGAGGAGATATTTTTGAGTTTATTAATTGGCGATACTGATTTTATTAAGTGGCAGCTTTAAAAATAGTTTGTATTGATTTGATTCCGGTCCTGGCAATTTGATCAGATTAAGCGGCTGATTTTATTAACCAGTGAATTTATTAAGTGGCAGTTACTGTATTTGGAAAATGAATATTAAATTAACGATTGTGAATTTTCTGCATTTGAAAACAGAATTTTAAAAAACACATTAGATAATAAGTAATTATAAAAACAAATTTTCTTATAGAATAACATGGGCCATGGCTTTCAGCGAGATTAGATATTGTTCACTCTTAATAGACAAAATTTGAAACATAAAAGTAATTCCAAAATCAGATATGTTGACAAATGGTTAAAAAAGCTGAAATATTATGCAAGAGACAAACATTAAAGTCAGAATATTAGAACTCAGGTAGCAAAAGCATCATATTGCAGAAATAGGTAGGGGTCATTCCATGTCAAATCAACGAAAAAAAGTAGCATTTTTAACCTGACCCCTTTGATTTTTACAAAATTGGACTCTTTTATTCATTCTATAGAGAAATGAATATATATCAATAGGTCCTTATCTCTTTTAGTTTTTGATATACAGGGCTGCAAAAATGGATAAAAAGTGCAACTTTTTATAAGTAATATAGTGCGATACTTATTGCAAGTTTCAACATGGGACGGCCAATGAATACTAAGTTATAAATTAAAATACAACTCTAACAGTATTTCCCAGACTAACATAACATACGTTTTACAAAAAAATGGCCATCCCATGTTGCAACTTACAATAATTATAGATAATGAACGAAAGAATAACATTATTTTTAAATGAAAATTAAATGTGTATACTTTTCGAAATATTGAAGGTCAGAGGTCAAAATGAAAATTTTTAAATATATATATGATATATCATATAAAAGCCTGTATTATAAGCTTTCTGATGCTTTCACCAATCTTATATCTCTAAGTTAATTAGGGAACAAAATATGAGTAAAGCTTGCAATGTTATGTTAGTATGAAAATACTGATATGGGGTTACATTTTAATTTATAACTCAACCTCCCATGGCAATCCCAAGCTAAAAATCACAGTAATTATAGACAATGAATGTAGGAACAACATATAATTTTTAAAAGATTTTTTTTTTTTTTTCCAATGGCTAGGCAAAAGTCACAGAGGGATATAAAGTTACAAAACAAATTATAGACAATATAACATAGAACAAAAGACCGAAGTCATTGCCTAAGAAGTGATCTTGCCTCCCAATATCTCGACTCTTCTGCAGAACATCGAAGAGCCCTACAACGGGACAGATGGTCCCTGTCCATTGCTTCTCCAGAATCACAAAGTGGGCAAGTAGGGTCGTTTAAGATACCTATGCACTTCAAATGAGCAGCAAGGCAGTCATGTCTTGGTTTATCAGGAATAAGAGAAGGACTTAAATTATTCCATTTCATTTTAAGTAAATTTATTTATTCTTATTAATATTAATATATTTATTTATATTAATATCTTATTAATATATTTATTTATATTAATATCTTATTAATATATTTATATTTATTTATTATTTGAATAAATATTTCTAAATTGAAATTTCGTGGACTATGGAGTTGTGCTGCGATTAATATTGTCACTTGATACAGCTGCGTTTGCAGACTCAGTGACTTGGCCAACGAATATTATGTGAGAAATGCCTAGCTGGTTGTCAGCCAGGGTAGCTCAGTGGTAGAGCATCCGTGCGTTAAGCGGAGGTGCCTGGGTTCGATTCCCGGCTCTGGTATTTTTCACATAGTTGGCAAATAAAAAATATCTACCTTTACACTCCAATTTACTTAAAATGAATATTCACAGTTGATGAATTCATGAATAAATATTTCTTCCATTTCTTTAGAGCTGTATGATTCTCAAGATCTCGTAAGGCATTAGATGCAGATAAATTCTTTAAAAACAGTTTAATCCTAAGTATTTTCTTTTAAACGCTTTGCGGCAAAGAGATCTACATTTTTGGCTTACAACCTCACTACCTTTAGTCATGAAACTCGAGGTTCTACAGTGGAATGCGGGTGGTTTTTCCCAGTCCAAGAAAATCTAGTTTTTTAAAAGAAAATAAAAATACACTTTTTGAAATATTGAAGGTCAAAATGTTTGATCTTGAAATGATAAATTTTAAAAACATGTCCATGCGATAGATAATTTGAAAGCCTGTAATAAAAGCTTTCTAATGATACCAAATTTATGCCTCTAAGTCAAATAGGTAACAAAATATGGGTACATTTGTAATACGAGAATTTTGAAAATTTGCTCTTTTTACCCAATTTTGCAGCCCTGTATATCAAAAACTACAAAAGATAAGGACTTATTAATTGGTATATATTCATTTCTCTATAGAACAAATAAATGAGTTCTATTTTATAGAAATCTGAGGGGATCAGGTTTATTGCTTCGCTGATTTGACATGACAATTAGATAATTTAACTATGTCATCTTTAACCTATAGAACTAATTTTTACTGACATAGGCATTATTAACTTTATTTGATAACAGGAAAACACATCAGAAAGTACAAACTTTCTTAAATGTAAATTATTACAAAACGAAAAATAAATCTGCAAAAGAGCTGAAAAATCTCATCCCTGCAAATTATTTACAATATACGTTTAAATTAAAGAAAAATTTGTAGAAAGAACAACTTAACACATGTTTGAAAAATTAAAAAAATTTAATGGAAATGAAACATTTTGGGCTAAAGAAATGAGAAAAATCTATATTAATGTAGAGGTAAGAAACTGCAGATATCATTTAAAATGTCTGAAAACATTTACCTCAGATAATCGAAAACTCTGATAACATGGACTATTGTAAATCGAGGGAGAAGCATATAGTAAAATTTAAAATGAATGAAAACATAGTCAGTGAAGGAAAAGAATCTATTAACATATTTTAATGTAGTCAGTTAAAAATGTAATACAATACCTACATATATAAATTGTAAAATACATTACCATATAGTAAAGTTTAAAAGTTATTTCTTGAAAAAAAACCTTCTCTGGGGCGTGGCCTTTTCAGGACCTCAGTTAACCCGGAACTCAATTAGTCGAGGCTCGGATAAATGTGGCTCGACTGAGTATATGAAGATACAGTGCGGCCACATATCCTAAAACTAGCAGTGAGGACATGTCCAGAATGTTGGAGGGATGCCAGCTTGACCAACAGTTTGAAATTTGGAAAACATCCAGTAATTCTGCGCTCTGTTATTGCTCATTTTCTCTGAGTCAGATGACTGTCACCCCTATTTTAGCACTGGACTCGTTGAGTTAGGATTTGTACAAATGCTTCCATGGTTTCATGAAACGTGGTCGAAGAATATGTGAGCAGGTACTTTGAACAAATAAATGATAAAATTGGTGTCATTTATTCGAAAATTTATATTTAAATATACTTTAATGACAAGTGATGAGTAACGCATAATGATCATAGGTAGAAATGCATCTTACCAGTATTAATATCTTGCAATATACTAATCAAAAAGCACCCAGCAATAGTTAAAATTGCCAGATGTATCCTTTCTCTTTAAAGTTAATAAAATGTGAATTACCTTGTTCCACACCTACCAGCGAAAATTTTTCCAGAAAAATATAAAAATTTCATCAAAAGATTGCAAATCTCGAGAAAGAAAACAGGGATTTTTGGTAAGCAATTGTAGAATTTTTTTTTTTTTTTTTTTCAAAGAATAGCGGGGGAAAAAAATTGCATTTAGGTGTAAGATTGAGCAGAAAACACAGATTTAATCATATTACTCCTTGAAAAATATGCATTTTATTGAAATTTGGCCAAAAGGCTAGCTTGCTTTACATCATAAATGTGTGAATGTTTAAAAAAAAATTGCCTGGAAAGCACAAATTTATTTGAATGATCATGTAAAACAATGCAAAAATTACAAAAGGATCACAAGAAAAACACAAACTTATTCATACTATAATCATGCATGAAATGTGAAATTTGTTGAGGGGGCATCAGAAAAATGTAAATATATAGGAAGAAATAAAAAACACAAGTTGCATTCAAAAGTCTTATAAAAATTGTGAGTTTTATCAAAAAAAATGTTACGAAAAATGTATACTATTCATTCAAAGTTTCATGGTAGTAAAAAAATACAAATTTTCTCAAAAGATGTAAATTTACTGTAGGTCTGCCACACAAATGTGGATTCATTGAAAACCAGTATGAAAAATGTGAATTTCATCAAAAATTTGTCTGGCAAACCCGAATTTTCTCGAACAGTATCAGTGCACAAATGCAAACTGCAGTAAAAAAATAGCATGAAAAATACAAATTTAGTCATATTTACTCTCATGTGAAACAGCATATACAGTACCAGCCCCGAAACTTTACAGATCCAAAATAGTGACCTTTTCACTAAATCTGGTACTCTTTTAGTGATAAGCACACTGACCTTTCTTTTCCAAGAATGAACTCTACAATATACAGTAAACTTGCGTTATAACAACCCAACACGATATAACGACCTTTTGAAAAGTCCCGGTTGACTTCCCATTACGATAATGCTATTTTGTATTTGATATAACAACCAAGAAAAGACAATCTTAATATAACGACCCATAAAATGACTGTACTTCCTTCAATTTATAGTTTAAGGAGTGATCTTTAGTTAAAGAAAAGAAAAAAGAGAGAGAAGAGAGAAAGAAGATCCGAGGAATTTTATTTCATCGAGAAAATGAGATGCAGTTTGATGTTAGCCTTTTAATTGCAGTCCGAACCACATAAGTTGTTTTGCAAGAAATTTCCGAGTTTATTCAAGGCTTTGGCCAATTTTAAATTTGAACGAGCCAACAGAACGTCGTATTGTTTTCCTCATATGCAATTAGGCAAGAATTACCCATCACCATTATCACCCATTTGGCGAATATCGCTTATTCTTGACTAGACTCAAATTTCTAAAGGAACCACCAGAAATCAATTCAAACAAACAGATTTTCTCAAATTCAGGGAGTGTAATTAAAATTTATCGAATGTTTCTTGTACAGATTGACAGTGGAAAGGCTTTATTACTTACAAACTTTGAATAAACACCATAAAATGCAATAAACTCGCAACAATTGTTTCAGGTCGAAAAAACACACGACCCTTCATCAGGCGAACAAAGTAAGCACGAGTGCTGCAGTCAAAGCGGCAACGCACTTGCAGCACTCGTGCTTACTTTGTTCGCCTGATGAAGGGTCGTGTGTTTTTTCGACCCGAAACAATTGTTGCGAGTTTATTGCATTTTATGGTGTTTATTCAAAGTTTGTAAGTAATAATTTTTACAACGCCAGTTTTGTGATGCTTCTTTATTAAAAAAGTGGGAAGGCTTAACAAACATAAAACAGTTAATGGTTGTTTAACCCTCGCTTTCCCAAGATCAAGGCGTTACTGCAGAAAAATTGCTTTACGGTGTCGCTTGGCACGTTTGGCAAAAATTACCAGCACCACACCTTTTTATATTGGTTTAGAAGTTGCAACATTCCACTGGTTACATTTGCTATCTCTGACGAATTAGCGAATTTTTTGAATGAGGCGGGCTTAACTGAATTTCAACTTCAAAATGGGGTCAAAAAACAAGGGTTAAATAAAGTAAGAGAAGTCGAAGATCAACCAACTCAATCAAATAAGGTGTTTAATGCTATTGCACTTCAAATAATTTAACCCATAAGTCATAATGATAAAGAATTTTTCACTGTGTCCCTGTAAAAAAAAAACTATGTGCTCGTATCACACTCGTACACATATATGAAAAATCGTGTAAAATCATAAATATGTCAAAAAGGGAAGTTCGTGTCAAGACTGTCGCTCACTTAACTTTAATTGAAAATAAGTTATGCCAATTTTTCAATTAATTTATTCTTCTATTTCCAGTGGCAGAAACACCGCGACACAGTCGCGGACTCAGAAAAACGGCTTGCAGACAGTTTTTGTATGTACTGATAAAAAAATTTGTCTGCAACTTTCGGATAACAATTCACTTATAAAAATTTCTGTATCAAAACTAAAACTTTCATTATTTATAATTATTTGTGTTGTGTCAAACATTGCTATAAAATATTTAATTGAATGAGATTAATTGAATGAATACAATCGTTTATACTATATTGTTTTTGTACAGTTGGTAACAAAAGTGTCCGAACACTAGCAAAAATTCCTATGTAAAAAATGTATACTTAATACAGTTTTGTTAAATAAATCCTTGTCGAATCCTGTTCTTAGTCAGTGTAAGAACATGATTCGATAAGGATTTATTTCCAAAACTGTATGAAGTGTACTTTTTTTACATAGGAATTTTTGCTAGTGTTCGGACACTTGTTACCGACTGTATTCGTGTATTGTTGCACGAGATCACCACTGATGTTATGCCCCCCTTCCCCATCAGCTATTAGGCTTTTTGAGTGTGAGCCATTTTCACCCCTGATTACACGCAAATTTTGCAGACAGATTTTGAAATTTTTAAAGCCTGTCGCAGACAGCTTCAAAACTTTCTGCCACTGGGCTTCTAATAACCGCATCAGTTCAGATTTCGCATTTTTTTTTAAAGCTAAAGGAAATCTGTTTCTCTCATTATTAAAAAAAACCAATCTTTTTTTAGCCTCTTGCATGTGCGCGTGCTTTTTTATTTTCTAAATTCAATAATATATAAATTTAATAAACCATGGTACAACTTTAATTTTTTTTATATGGTTTTTATATTTTTTATCTTTATTTAATATACACTTTATAATAATTCTAACTAATAGTTGTTCAGCTACTTTGGCTAAGAAACTATTTTGTGGACTCTCTTGGCTATGAATTTACCTCTCAGGCTATTTTAGCTATAAATTTACCTCACAGACGATCAAAGTTAGAGATGTACAACTAGACATCATGACAGTCACAAATAAAATTTTGAAACATTCTAAGGTCATTCTTTTTTAGCCATGCAATATTCAAAAGCCATTTCACAAAACATTACAATACTTTGCCTACATATGTCTGAAAAGTACAAACCGAAAAATAATTAAGATTAAACCAATATGTTGATACTTAATAAAAGATTAGAGGCATTGGAAAATAAACTTGCATGATTACAGGTGATGAAGGGTTGTGTGTTAACATTTTGATTCAAAACAACTGTTACAAGTTTTTGTAATTTATGGGGGGGAAGGGTATGAATTTTAATATATAATGAAAATATTAGTAAAATTAAATGTTCTCTGAATTCTAAATAAATAATTAGAATTTTAGAAAATTTAAAATTTTTGATATATAATACCTACTAAGCTGAAATTTTAAAATTTGCATTACTTAATGTACCAATATGATTTTATACTGCATCATTATTCTACAAAAGAAAAATTTGCTCTATGCTACAAAAGTAATAATTTTGGATATGCAGTATATATTAATCTGGTAAAATGATAATAAATAAATATTTCTCAAATTAAAAAGCATTTATTTCTATACAATATAACATTTGAGAATTGAACACATATTTAGGTAATAATTTATGCTCTATGTTTAAAAAAAAATAAGAGAATTTTTTATTTCATAGGGAGACGAAATTGAAAATTTTAACCACAACATAAGAAAAATTTCTGTATGTATGTACGGGATGGGGAGGAGGAGGAGGCAAAAAATTAATATTTAACAATTTTTAATAGCCATTATAGCAAATTAAAATAAATAAATCCACTGCAAATTGTAATTTTACTAAGCTGAAGCAACTATAAAATTACATTAAATATATATAATCATTAATTGCATTTAAAATTTAATAGTAAGCAAAATAATAGAACAGTGTGTATAAAACTTATAATTTCATATGTAAATATATATTAAGAATAACAATGATAATAAAAATAAAAATAAGTCATGAAGGTATGCAAATTTTACTATTAACATGACAAAAATAAAATTTTAAAATAAATATATATTAAGTGTATTATTGTAACAATCAACAAAAACCAATAAATTAATTTTTTCATCAAATAAGGTTTTGAAAATTGTTTACCAGTATATATATATATATAAAATAAAAAATACTAAAGTGTACTATTGGAAACTGATGCTACAATCTGTAAAACTCAATAAAGATTTCAATTTTTGACCTTCACTTTGGGAAAAGCAAAATATTCTTTTAATTTCTATTTATTTTTAGAAAAAAAGAAAATGTATAAAATCTTCAATTATACCAGTTACTGTTTTTAATGTTGAATATCAAAATGTGTATATTTAATTTTCCATAAAGACGATACTAATAATATTTCTTTGAACGAAGTAGATGCAATAATTTGGTATAATACTAAACGCAGGGAATATTTTTTCAATAAGATTATCATTTTTATATAAAAAAATATCGTGAACGGACATTTTTATGAATTTGAATTTTGTAAAGGAAGAGATTAAAGGGCACAAATTTATCGGAGATAAATCAGTAATGAAAATTAGTTAAATATATATATCTTAAATAAATCACATTACAAAAAACTTTACTTTTTATAGGAAAAGAAAAGAAAGGAAAATGCAAAACAAATGATAGCAGGCTTTTTCTAGCTTAATAGATACTGACGACAAGGACACATAATAAAAAATTGTAACAACCTATTTAATTATTTTCAATTGTACCCCTTTTCATTTCAAAGTTTCCTTAACTGTATTTCCTATTCATGAAAATGAATGCATACCTGATGCAAAAATAAATAATAGCCATTAAAGACACAAAAGGTATTATTAAAACTTTTTACTAACACTGTGCAATAAAGCAACAAAATGATAAATTCAAAAATCTACTTAGGGCTTTCCCAGTTCATGTGTTTCATCACAATCACATAATAATTTACTTACCTTGAATCCAAATTTGAAACCAAAAATAAGCAAAAGATAATCAAAATAAAATTATGCACTTGATTTGTTGGTCATATTTCTCCAAGCACCAATTTTCTTAAATGAACCATTATTTTAAATCCCAAACTTGTGAAGTAAAAAGAAATTTGTAGAATAAAACAACAGGTATGATGATAAACAAAATTAAAATATCGAGAAATAGGATAACAAAAATTTTTTGAGAAATATTTCTGTGAAATCATAACCACTAATATTCCAAATATCCACTTATTTTGGTCTTCCGTAATATCCGATAGATCATTTGATGTAATCAAAAAATGCAATAAAGAAATACACCGGGAAACGGCACTGTTTTGCTTTTCACATAATAAGTAATACATATTTTACTTTCGACAAAACAAATAAAGAAAGATGATAAACAAATGCAGAAATTGAACATTCGGCGTGATCATACTATTCACCGATTTTAATCACAGACACAAAAAAACGGAGATTTCCAAGTGAAACATAATAAAGGACAGAAACTGCATGAGCAATATGATATTCCAGAATATGAAAATGATGGAAAACAAGCTGGGCAGGTGCACATTTCTGAAAAATAAACATTATAGATCAACAGTTTTGACAGCTACGATTTTTATTAATTCCATTTTTGTGACGGAAAATCTTGCACAGAATGTTGATTCTTGTACATTCACGAATCCCATACGGTGTAGAAAAATGAATATTTAAGCTATTTTCATGAAAAATAACTGTAAAATTGCCCATAATGAGTAGTGATGAGCAAGAGCATAATATCTTTTCGTACACAAATAACACTCACCAGTCACGCACAAGAGAGACATACTTCTCAGGAAACAACTAGGGTAGTTGCCCAATACACCTTGATTTACATAGTAACTAAAAGTTTTTGTCTAATCCTTCAAATCGCCTAGATCATACCATGATGTTAAAAAAAATCTTGGAGAGTGAGCACCAGTAATACCACGAGAAGACACATTCCGCCATATCGTTACGTCACTAGTGACGTCAATGACTGGCTGCCTCGGAGCAGACTCGGAGGCAGTGGTTAAAAGTGCTTGCTGATCCCGAAAAGCAAAACCGATGGTGTTAAAAGGCATTTTAAACCACGATAATTTGCAGCGGAATGTAGCTAAAAATAGCAAATAAAGAACATCAGAGAATTATCACTAGTGTCTATAAATCTAATTATTTGCCCCATCTGCCACCTTTTAATGTAATGGAATTACGTTAATTTACTGCATTTTATTCGAAATTATTATTATTTATTTTAATATTATTATTATTTATTTATTTTTTGGCAATGAAAGAAAATAATTTTTTACTGACTAAAAAATAAATCTGATTTTTCAAGCGCGCAATATTGCCTAGTTGGATAAAAATTAACAAATATAATAAGAAAACAGATTAAAGATACAATAAATAAATTAAATATTTTCTCTGTTTCGATATTTCCCTTGCATTAAAATTCCTTGACAGAAAAGAAAATATACATAAAAAGGGCGAAATGCACGATAAGTACTAAGTAAGAAGTAAAATTCGGGAAATAATAATCTAAATTTGTTTTTATGAAGGGAGGAGGGTGGGGGTGGGGTGGAGAGAGAGACTTAGACTTAACACATATCTCTCTGCAATGAAAATTTTGGGATGCCAATAAAATAGACTATTCTAAACCTGATTTTTCCCCCCCCCCCTTTTTTTTTTTTGTAATAACTTAAGAAATCAAGTAAAAAATAAATAAACAAGAAACACAAATCAAGCTGTTCGCACACATTATTAACACTCTACGAATGTACAGACTAACACACTCGTTGCATCTTTTAACTTTCAATAAACTTTGCCTATGCGAACACGCAACACCGCAACGGACGGACGACAGACTAATAATGGACTGAAACACAGAGATAAACTACTTGAACTGTCATAATCACTCGTAAACATTGTTGTAGTGTTGAAAACATTTAGCACAAACAGAAATGCCATTCCAGCAGTATCCAATTGTAGACCTTAATGTATCTGAATATTTTAGTGCAACCCTGTAAATCTGAAGGCTAAAACATATTATATTCTATACAAAACATTGTTTTAGCTTATTAACAATAAATGACAATTTCATTGTAATTTTTGCAGTAGAAAGTTATCTAAATGTGTTTTATAAGAATGTTTCTCCTAAAACGCATTTTTTATTTTATTTTATTTATTTATTTATTTATTTATTTATTTTTTTTTTTTGGGGGGGGGGGGGTTCTTGTATCAAACCAGTTGTAAAAGGTCTATTAATACTATTGTAAACAGGGAACATTCCATAGTGAGCTTCATTAACATAAGTTTTAAGAAATTCTGAAAATATTACGGATGCTGGAGGCGGACACATACGAACAGTTAGACAAACAGATACACTAATTCAAATCATATTCGCTCTTAAAAAATGTTACAAAGTTTTAAAAGCGCTTAATATAAACGAAAATTAGCAAATTTCCAAAACGTCCAGCAAATTTGAAATAACAGCCTTTAATATAACTGAATATTTTTGTGTTGCCCTGTAAATCTTGGTGCTAATCGTGGTTTACAAAAATACCTCTCATAAAACGCAATGCTTTGGAGTACTTTTGGGTATCCCTTTACACAAAGTAGTGATGGTACACTCTATAACAAAAAAAAAAAAAAAAAAAAAAAAAAAAAAAACGACGCACCAAGAAGAAGTGGGGACAAAAATTGGTAGATGGGGTGGAATGAGTGGTCCGAATGGGACAAAAATTGGTAGATGTGATATACATGTGGAGAAAAACAATTGATTACAGTTTCAGAAAATTTGAATGATTTAATCAAGAGAAAGGGCCTCACAAAGTAAACAAGTCAATAACGCGTTGGTCCACTTCTGGCCCTTATGTACGCAGTTATTCGGCTTGGTATTAATTGATAGAGTTGGCAGATGTGCTCCTGTGAAGTATCGTGCCAAATTCTGTCCAATTGGTGCGTTAGATTGGTAAAATCACGAGCTGGTTGTAGGACCCTTTTTATGATGCTCCAAACATCTTCAATGGCAGAGAGATCCGGGGACTGAGCTCAACCATTTCACTGAGCTGCCTATTAAGGGTCTTTGACGTCACTGAAGTACCAGTTGCACGTAGGATCGACGATACTGATGAATTAGTGCTTGATTCCATCAAAATCTGTACGTATGTCAATTTGTATCCAGTTTGCATTACTCCTTCTTGGTGAGTCACTTTTTTTGTCAGAGTATATTTGCTTCGTCTTCAATAGCAAACTAGTGAACTATTTGTTGTGCCAGTTTAAATAGTTTATTAATGATTTACATGATATATTTTTTTAATAATTACAACTTCTTTTATATTATAACAAATCTGCTTAGACCTACATAGCACAAACGATTTATTTTAATTTTTAATCTCATCATATGCTCATATCATCATAGCGTATTTCAATTTTATTAAGATTTGAGTAAAGTAAAGGTGTTAAAATATGATTTATAGAAATGCCTCTCATAGAACACAAAGCTATAGCTATGGAATGCTTTCGGGTGTCTCTGTACACACACCAGTAGAGGTATTCATTCCATTTTCAATAGGGAACATGGAACATCCGACAGTGAACTTGAATAACATAAATCAGTTTCAAGAATTTCCATTAATATTTACGGGAGTTAGAGCGCGGACAGACGGACAGGCAGACAAACCGAAGTCATAAACACTTTTCAATTTTGTTGAAAACTGATAAAAAGATCATTTTAAAATTAACTTTTTATTTATTTTTTTAATCAAAACAATAATATTTGAGTAACGAAATATAATTAAATTATTTATAATGAAATAAACTTCAGCAAAACTTCCTTAAAATCACCGCTAGTTTGCCTGTCGACGGGATATAGTAGTACCTAAATACTGCAGATTTATTACCTTTTTGTTGTGTCATTTTAATTTGTTTATTAATGTCACCTTTTATTATTATAGATTTACATGAGATATATTTTTTAATAATTACAACTTCTTTTATATTATAACAAATCCGCTTAGACCTACATAGCACGAATGATATATTTTAATCTTCTTTTTATTTCCATTACCCTACTACCGTAGATAATGGAAGTATTGTATTCGGTCCAAATATTCGATATCGAGTTTTCGCCTGATTTACACGTTTTAAGGCCTCCTGTGTCCAAAAAAGTAGTTTTTTGGAAATTGGTCAGTGTGTATGTATGTGTGTATGTATGGGGGGAATCTTCTGACTATCATATCTCCAAAACTAATAAAGATAGAACTACGAAACTTCATAATTGATACAGGTCTGGTGTACAGATGAATTATCCAAATTTTGATGAAAATTGGAAAACCAGAAGTGGGCTAAATAATAGTGGGCTACATAAATTCATTTTAGATATCCTTTCTTATGTATTACGTGGTTATTACAGAAAAATTAACAGCAACCCTGATTAAGTATAGGTCAGTTTTAGATCTCGGAAATTGGTATTTATAACAATAACTCTACTTTTTTTTTTTTTTTTTTTTTCTTTTTCTCGCTATGTGAACTCTATTTTATATATCTTTTCACGTGTATTAAGTTTCTCCTACCGGAAAATTTTTAGGTATCTAATTTGTTAGGTCAATTTTATGTCTTCTGATCACATCACTCCAAAAAAAAAAGTTGCATAGAATATACATGTAATAGTGGGTAATGACAGTCGTGTGTTTGTTTCTGACCAGATATTTTTTTTTTTTTTTTTTTTGTCAATATTTAATCTTTTGAAAACATAGATAATATTTTGTTTCACTTATTTCAAAACATTGCTAGTTTTTTTTTTTTTTTTTTTGAGCTGAGAGGACAGACGTTTATTTCAAACTAGTATGTAGGCCATTACAAATCTTTCTTCTACATTTTTCTAAAAAATTCACACAATGTAAATTATTTATTAATTTTTTTTTTCATTAAAGTTGTTTCCATAATGGATACAAACGATTTTCACATTAGAGAAATAATTACTAAATGTCGAAAGTAAGTCAATCTTGTTCCCTCTACACAACATCGTACGATCACTCTCTCTCTCTCTCCATTCTTTTTATTAAAAAAAATAATCTGATGTGTCACTCACACGACTTTCTCTTACCCTGAATTGTAATACTACGAACGCAGATTGGATATTAAGGGGTAAGATAACGAGCACTGTTATGTAAACCTGTATTAAAATAATCTAAATTAGTCTTCGGAACAGTTTTATTTGAGAAGTAATTTTGTGTGTGTGTGTGGGGGGGGGGGGTTACTGCCCTCCTCAACCCCCCATTTCATTATTGTATCTACATTTATAGAGAATTCAAATCTATTATTAAATTCAAAAGTTCATTTAAAATTATTCAGACAACTTTCACACGGGACGGCGGAATATTCCTTGCAACTTATCAATCTTGATCAAACTTTTCTAGTAACAAACGTCTTAACTTCAAAATACAACATTTGGATCGCCTGAAATTTGTTTTTAATTTACTCTAAGAGACCTAGACAAAGATCAGACGTTAAAAACTTGACTTCGGTATTGAGGAAATCTCAAAACGTGTAAATATACCAAAAACCAAGCGATGAATAATTAGCTCAAAAAATTTTTAGCATGAAAAATTTTACTATGTAGCTTAAATTTTTTTTTACTATTATTTACCATGTGGCTATAAGAAATTAATTTCAATTCCTGAGCAACACTCCTGGACATAGTAAAATATTATAGTAAAGCCTTTCCATTAACAATAAAAAAGAATGTTATGGCTTAAATATTGGCAGCCCTGTATATCTTCTGAAGGTACACACCACATGGTGCACATAAATGTAATCCTATATTAATAATACATGGCACAACCTGAAATACACTTCCATCAATTTTTAAGTATTCTCGCACTGTAATCTAGTTATTTTGTGTAGCCTTGTAAACGAACAGTGAATGATTTCCACACCGTATTCTACATGAAACATGATTTTACGCATATAAAAAATATATACTCGTTTCATTTGGTTTAGTGAATTCTATACATGTTAAACTCTCCGTACCTGCAATTTTCCACATAGAAGTAATGTATTTGAATTCTATTGGGTGTCCCTGTACACGAACCATTTGTTTGATCCCAACAAAAAGTTTAATGTAGTATTCCTATATGATACAGATTTAGAAAACTAAGTTTGGACTTTCTGCTATTATTTGTTCTTGAGGTATGCTGATAGCAGACCGACACACACAGACCAACCGCTAAAAATATGATTTTTGGATTCAGGGGACTTCGAAACATGTATACATAACAAAAACTCAATTTCGAAAATTTGACCCAAAAACAATGCTTTCTCTACCATATATGTCGGTAAGAGAAAGTAAAAATCGATATTTATATATATATATTTAATAATTACAAATCTATGATTGAACCATTTATTTTAAAAGATACCCTTATTGAAAATGTTCATTCCTGAGTGGGAGGCTTCCTTTTTCCCTTTCTCCTCAGCAGCACAAGAATTCTCCTACATGTAGAATATTTTTCTTAGTTAAGCATTATAATTATATATATATATATATATATATATATATATATATATATATATATATATACTAGCAGGCTACGCCCGCTTCGCTGGTCACTATATTTAAATGAATTTTTGAAAGAATTGAATTAATATTTATTTTTTTACTCCACATTCTTGAAAAAACCAAAAAAAAAAAAAAAAGAAAAGAAAATGAAATTGCTCCAAACTTCGCTTAGGGTACCCGCTGTCTACGGCAGCTTTTTTCCCGCCCGCACTGCATCAGGTCTAGATTTCCCGTGACTGTAGAAAGATCTTTTCCGGGCACTTCAATCTGGATATTTATCGACGGTAGGGGGGATCTGCTACAATTTAAGAACTACGATTTTAAAGATGACTGTATCTCAGCATCTATTAAATATTTTAGTTTTGAACCATGTATTTTATAGCCCATGCTATTTACACTTTATTACAATTTGATTCCGACCAATGAAATAAAATAAAACAAAACAAAAAGTTGATTAAAAAATAAATATAACATATAAACAAATAAATTTTAATCATTTTAATCCTTTTTACTACGTATATACTACTATTTTTCCCGATAAATACTGTAAATTAAAAAAATTAACAAATAAAAGTTTTTTCTTTTAAAGGAATTAATTAAAAATTGAAAAATAAGAAGTTGTTCTACTATAAAAAATTAAATATAACTGTTATAAATTTTTTCTGCTGCATTACGATTAATAAATATAACAAATTAAAAAAAAAAAAAAAAAAAAAAAAAAAAATTCGCCTTCAAATGAATGTATTCAATAAAAATAAGTTGCGTAATAGCCGTTGCTAAGATACGCAGACGATAGAAGCAAAATAATAAATCTATGAAAAATGAAGCATTAAAGCCAATATTTAAAATCGAAAAAACTTTAATTTAAAAAATTCAAATTCGAAATTCGAAAAAATCTCGATGAGGTGCACACATGCATGGTCCCAGGTACCTATATGCCAAATTTGGAAGCTCTGCGATTAGTAGTGTGAGCAGCAGAGCGCAGATACACACACAGACACACACACAGACACTTCTCTTTATTTATATAGATGAAGATGATGAGGTCATTTTATAGTAAAATTATCCATTATAGCATATATTATATTTCACTCCTCCATAAAAATTAATTTTAAAATCGTCTGCTTCTTTTATACTTTTATTTTAATAGAATTTTAATATAATTTAATTTATATATTAGTCATTTTAGCATTTTTATCCTAAGTAGCATTAGCAATAATATATATCACTTCTCCATTAAAATTTATAAGACCCTACAATAAAATTAATTTGTGCTTAATATCAACTCTACGAAAATTTTTATCAATCGCTTCCAAATTTTGACCTAAGGTTCAAATCTCAATCCTGTGGGTATTTACATCAGCTACAACGTTTTCGTCTTTATTCGTAAATAATAATTTAACTGTATTAAATAGTTTACTGGAATATAATTCAACGTATAACTTAGTCACAGCAACGCGTGACCGGGTCTGCTAGTTGAATTATACGAAATTTATTAATAGGTTAAAAAGTTGAAGATTCTTTGTGTAGATGGCAGCACCAAATATATTTCAGCTTTCATTTCAACCCAGTCGAAAGGTATCGACATCTGTTAGAATCATTTGGAGTTAACAGATAATTGTGACTGTCAAATAATAACAGACAAATAATTAGCAATAAATTAAAATTGCGACTATAATTTGAGATTTAAACTATCCTATCTCTCAAGTTGGATCGAACTGCACATGGTGTGCGAATTTTATTATAATCGGTTAAGTGGTTTAGCAGTCCATTGAAGATAAACATTGTGACACGAGATTTATATATATTAAGATATATATTGAAAACCTTTTCAAACATTGCAGCAGATGTAACCTAGTATCACATGAAGAAGTAGAAAAAAAATGAATATAGATGACGAAAAAAATGAGCAAACTGAGATTGAAATATGCAACATCATTACTTTATCAAGAGCATATAATGAATGTTGCATGTAAATAGGGTAATATTTCTGTAGTGCTGTATGCAAATTGCTACAAATTTACAGCACTCTATGCCCAATATTCACTTATAAGACATGAAAATAATTGAAACTCAAACAGAAAAAGGAAAAAGGCAAGTTAGAAACATATTTTTATCAACAATCACTAACATCTGAATAAACAAATTTATTCCAAAAATAAATTAGTATAACCAAAACCAGTACTCACTAACAACTGCAAATTCCGCCGAAAAATAGTTCAAAAACACCACCTACGCCATGAGACGCCAATGAGGAGGCTGAATACAGTTAAATCAACAGTTAATTTGAGACGTATTTATCTACTGAACTAATAAGTACATAAAATTTAGTTTAAATTGTTTCTGCTAATTTTAATAACTAAGAAACCTTAATTTTAAAATGTATTTGATTAAATTTTAATTTAAAACTTACAAGGAGACGGCAAGGGTGTGGGGTCCTCAAATCGAACGGAGGTTCCGCGTGTAGTTAGCACTCAGTGAGTGTATTCATATACTCAAACCCTAGAGCGCACTACTTAGCCATCGCCGAGAAAAAAATTCCTGAAGTTCGAAAAAAAAAAAAAAAAAATTTTAATTTGTATTAAAATTTAATGAATCGTTATAAACAATTTCTTTTGAACTTTTATACATTGTTAAATCGCGAATTTAATGATTTCTAACTTTTTAACGATTAGAACTTAGAACTGTAGATAGAATAAATACAAAAGCCACAGTTCTTTTAAACATTACCATTTATTTTTTATAAAATAACATATTATTAAATACAATGAATATTTATGATTATACGTTTATAGCATTAGCAATTCTTTCAATCATTCATCTTTACGAATACACAAACCTGGATGATATTTATCATAAAAAAAAGAAAAACACAAATTTCCATAATGGAATGGAGCGTTACGAACAGCTGAATTTGTAATTTGTAAATTCTTCATATTATTTTTGATATATTAAATTTTATTTAATTCCAACCACATGCGAATAATAAATTTCCATATGTTTAATGTTAAAAAGTTAGAAATCATTAAATTCGCGATTTAACAATGTATAAAAGTTGAAAAGAAATTGTTTATAACGATTCATTAAATTTTAATACAAAAAAAAAAAAAAAAAAAAAAAAAAAAAATTCAAACTTCAGGAATTTTTTTCTCGGCGATGGCTAAGTAGTGCAGCTCTAAGGTTTGAGTATATGAATACACTCACTGAGTGCTAACTACACGCGGAACCTCCGTTCGATTTGAGGACCCCACACCCTTGCCGTCTCCTTGTTAATTAAAGATACGTAAATGTGCAATTCAAAAGAACATACAAAAATAGAGGTTTTGTTTGTCTATAGATGCTATAGAACAAGACATATATATTTTACAATAATTCGTTTAATATAATTCTCCTCATGCACATCTACAGGATTTTTTTTTCTATACTGTCGTATTAAAAATTATTAAAAAAAAAAAAAAAAAAAAAACTTTGATGCTACCTGTTGGGCAATTTTCATCAAAGGTTGATAAGCATTAATTTATGCCAAGATGTAAATGCTTATAAATTTATATAAAATTCTGTGCTTTAGTTTTTGAGCTAGCACTGCCACAAAATTTTTCTTACACACAGACATTTTCTAAATAGGGTCAGATCGTGTTCAAAACCTCTCAAAACGTTTTAATCCATCGAAAATCAGAAGTTGAAATATTTATGAAAACGATACTTTCTTATTGAATAGTACGCGGTTTTCACCGAAATGCGCAAAAGAGCATGGAATTATTTTTATGTATATAAGATAATATACCTGCTGCCAATCGTTCTGAAAAGAAAATCATGATGTTGTTAAGAGATAAAACATTGTTAGTTAATCTTTATTATGAGAATTCTGAATGCGCAACGTCTGACGACCATTTTCATGAATAACGGCTGCCGCTTTCAACATTTACAGTCGTAGTTGCGTTGTTGAATGTAGTGCACTGTACCACTGTACAAAAGTAATTTTACAATTAAAGCGCCACTTGATAAAGAATAATTAAACTAATTTCTCAGTAAATCTTTTATTACTTGAAAGAAATCCGATGTCTCTCTGTGCATTTCAGTAAAAACCGTATAGTGCTACAGGCAGTATTTTTTTAATAAAATATTTTTTACTTTTTCTTTGTCTTCTGAATCACCCAGTATTTAATAAATATTCAAACATTGTACCTTATTTTACATTTTAACCCTACAAGGCACCCAGTTCCATATGTGGAACACCGATTTTAATCGTTCCTATAGCATAAAAAACTATTAGGAGCGACATCTCTTGACATCTTGATAGAAGCTACTGACATTTAGCGATGTAGTCATACGAATCTTTACCTAAAGAGGTCGTTCGTGTTTTTGTTAGAGTGCACACAGTGTGGAATTTGAATGAAAGCGATACGTTAGTCATTTGTCTGAATTCAAAAATAAAAAAATAAAAAAAAGAATAGTTATTGAACTGTTTTGACTAGAAAAAAAAAAAATACTGTGTGTTATAACGAAGTGTATATGTTGCAGCGGTAAGTTGGGTTTTTTTTATATTACACGTAAACGTATTAGCAAATAATATTTTTATGTAGGTTCCACATACGGTACGTTGAGCTAAAAAGTTGATTTTTCCGTAAAATATGGTTTTATTTTTATAAGTTTTCCCTATCTTCTGATCACTCATTACAACTTATATATTTTTGTCGCGCACTAAAAAAGAAAGAAAAAAAAAGAGCTTTGTAGGGTTAAACAGTAATAATACATCTATAGTAATAAAGGGAAAGAGAAAGTTGTTTGAGTGCCACACCAGATTAGCGACAGAGCTTCAGAACTTAAATTTTCTAAAAGTAACTTCTCCCAAAGTCATGAAAAGTTTCACTAAGTTTATCACGAAGGTTTCTCTGGTAATGTGATTTTAGATTTTTCGAGTACTTAGCCTGTAAATGTCGTTACATGGCAACGAGACTGCCCACGCGCGATAACTAACTATATGTATATACCCTAGCTGTCCGAACCCCATTTTCGAAGAAATAGAAATACAAATTGTTAAAGCTGTGTATCAGCCAGATTCCCCCTTTATCCCACTTCCCGTATTGTCCTGTGCCATTTCTGATGCTTCGTATTATGCTTCATTCAAGACTGAAGTTTTTTGAATTCTATTTTTTGAAATTACTCTTTTTGAACAGACTGCCTTTCATTTTAGGGAGCAATTAAATAAATAAATAAATATTTCATTTCATTAACTAAACTCAGGGGTCCAATTTTTATCCTTAAATAGAAATTTATTTAAAAGTAATCTGGTGTGTCACTCACCCGACTTTCCCTTACCCTGCATTTCAATACTATAACGATACATTGTAGATTAAGTCGTAAGGTAAATAATGTAAGATAATAAAGTTCAGTCTACTTTTAAAATAACCTAAAATAGGTTTAGAAACTTTTTTTTTTCTTTTGGCATACAATTTTGTGTGAGGAGGCTACCTCCCCCTTCACACAGAGCATTTATCTAAAATATATATTCAAAAAGAATATTTATTAAAAAATTATCCTCACATTTATTTAAAAAAAAAAAAAAAAAAAAAAAAAAAAAAAAAAAACTATTATTAATTTGCCTTTAAAATTGCTAATCTTAATCAGAGTTTTCTAGTGGCAGCCTAATACGAACTTTAAAATACCAAATATGAATTTTTTGCGATTATTTATTTTTAAGTTATGCTGATAACAGAAATACGTGCAGATCAACCACTAAAATATGGAATTTTAGCAGGAATGGAACTTAATCAGGGCACCTAAAAACGTGACATTATAGAAAACAGAGCTTAAAATAGAACTTCAAAAAATACTTTATTTACAGAATGGATATGAAAAATTAATTTTCCTTCCTCAGCGGTGTGCGTCGACATAGTAGTATGTAGAAAAACACTTCCATCAATAACATTCAATAAAAAAAAAGTTTTGTTTAATTTTTTATAGCTCTGTATGTTGTCTATAAACAATATAAACATAACATTGTGTATTTAAATGTAGTTTTATATGAAAAACACGTAGAAATTCACTTAACAACACACGTCCAGCAATTTCCACGTATAGCTCCAATATATCCGAACACTGTGGATAGCCCTGTAAACCAATGATGAATGATTTCCATACCGCAATTTACACAAAACATTGCTTTTGTGCATATATATAGTTTAACCCCACAGGCAAGTCACAAGTGTTGCCGCTTGCCTCCTTCCTTCCTTTCTTGGGTTGTTTTTTTTCCTGGATTTCGATTTAGTTTGAGTTTTTCTGTTGGGATTTGGTTGAGTTGGTTTGTTGTATCGTTTGTTTTGCGGACTGTTAAAAATTAAATTTGGTTTCTTTAAATATGTGTATTTAATCCCCTGATGATTTTTTTTTCACCATCCTGAGCTTCTCTTACATAGAGAGTTTGTTCATTCTTGTTGGTCTTTATGGTTTTGGTGATCTTGTGTCTGTTGCTAGGCTTCTACTGCGCTTAGTGGGTCATTATTGTTCATTACAGGGTTCTCTCCTTTCACCTTGAAATATTGTCCTAGAGTCAACCTTCTATTCATCCGAGTCTAATTACACGGTCCTATTTCAATTTTCAACAGGTATTGTTGTACATTGTATTGGCGTCAGTGCTATTGTTGAACTTGATAATTGAATCAATTTGGGAAATCTTGTTGCTTTGTTTGGCGTGTGTATGTCTCTTTGGTGAATTGTTTGACTAACTACTCTTCGTTCTCAGTCTTTGTTTCCACTATCAAAAGGATTATATATATTTTATATATATATATATATATATATATATATAAGAAAAAAATATGTTCATTTCTTTTTATTTAGGGCAACCTATAGATGTTACACTGTACTTACCAGAGATTTCCTGTATAAACGTAATGTATTTAAATTCTCTTGGATGTCTCTGCACACGAACCATTTGCTTGATCTCAATGAAGAGTTTAGTGTAGCATTGCTAATTGATATAGATTTAGAATACCGAATTTGAACTTTCTACTACTATTTGCTTTTGTGATATGCTGATAACAGACACACACACACAGACCACGCACCAAACGCTAAAAACATGGTTTTCGGATTCAAGGATATCAAAACGTGAATAAATAAACGTAGAGTAATTTCAAAAGTCAATTTTGAAATTTTGACTCAAAAAACAATATTTTTTCTACCATATATATGTATATATATATATATATATATATATATATATGGGTAAGAGGAAGTAAAAAAATTTCTTATTAAGATAAAATTTAATATAGTCTGAGTAAAATTAAGAAAAAAAAAAAGAAAAAGAATTTGAAAAACTTTATTTTTAAAATGAGCTATCCTTCTAATATAAAACAACAGAAGTCCCTTTGGTTTACACGAGAAGGAAGAAAGGGTGGATCGGACTCGTGCGCTTACTAAAAATTACTTTATTATCTAAAATCATAGAAATTAATTTTATTTTCATACCAATATTTCATTATCAATAAGCGGTGGAGAAAATATTGTTAATATTCAAAGAGATATGGACAATTGTAGTAAATAATTTATTACTCCGCATACGTGGACTATTAAAAAAAAAAAAAAAAAAAAGTATATATATATAGTTTAATACTCAACTGTCTAGAGTACCTTATAAAAAAATCTAGTTCACTACCATAAAAACTCATATAGAAATCGGTGATTACATGAGCTGTTTTTCAGCAGTTTTGTAAAGAGGTTTTTACGATAAGGGGTCATTCACAAATGGAAATGTATATCAGAAAAAGCCGTCATACAATGAAATTTAATACAATATTTGTGATTCATTTTTTTTTCTATAGATATGTACTACATACCTTACATACCTACATATATGTATATATATATATATACACACTACTGGCTATTAAAATTGCTACACGAAGAAGGAATGATAATAACGTAATGAAATTTGTTGGACACATACATTATAGTAGGAAGAACAATTGATTAAAATTTCAGGAAATTTGCAGCAATATGTACTGAGAAAACAGAACATAAAGCAGCGACCTCTGTGAGCAATAACAGCACATATCTGCCTAGGCATTGAATCGAACAGCGATTGGATGACAGTTACGGATAGAGAACTTCATGAAGTTTTAACACGATGCCACAATTCATCGATCGAAGTTACTGATGAGTGGTGGGGGCCAGTCGCTTTTCAACGATTAAACAGTCATTTTCATTGGTGCGAGATCAGGAGAACGCGCTGGCCAGAGCAACAGTCGAACACATTCTGTATCAAAGAAGGTCAGTACAATACAAACAACTTGCGGTCGTGCATTATCTTGCTTATATTTTGCGCTACGGAGGCTTCGAATACAGGGCAGAGGGGCGGGTCTTAACTCGACAGAAATTTGATGGCCGCTGTTCAGAGTGCCAGGAATACGAACATGAAGTAATCGAGACGTGTATCCAATGGGAACCCATAACATCATTGCAAATGATGGACAGTTTGATGATGTCGAATCCCAGCTGGCAATGTGCATTATTCATAATGCCGTTAAATACGGATAAGGCAATCTTGATGCTGTAAACAGGATTGTGATTTGTCTGAAAGTGACTTCACGCCATTCCTGCGTCCAGGTTCATCGTTGATGACACATTAATGGCGCCCATATCAGTGATGCAGTTTTGAGGGTAATCAGAATTTTGTAAGCCGCATACTGAGTCACCACCTGTATTGATGGTACGTGGTACCATTGGATACACGTCCTGATCACCTCTTGTTTTCATTCCCGAGACTCTGAATACCAGCCATTACATTTGTGACGAGTTAAGGCCCATCGCTCTGCCCTATATTCAAGGCCTCCGAAGCGAAACATTTAAGCAGGACAATGCACGACCGCAAGTTGTCCATATTGTCTGGGACCTTCATTGATGCCGAATGTGTTCGACTGTTGCTCTGGCCAGCACGTTCTCCTGATCTCGCACCAATGAAAATGACTGTTTAGTCGTTGAAAAGCGACTGCCCCCCCCCACTCACCAGTAACTTCGATCGATGAATTGTGGCATCGTGTTAAAACATCATGAAGTGCTCTACCCGTACATGTCATCCAATCGCTGTTCGATTCAATGCCTAGACAGATAAGTGAGGTCGCTGCTTTATGTTTTATGTACTTTTTTCTCAGTACATATTACTCCAAATTACTTGAAATTTTAATCATTTGTTCTTCCTACTATAATGTATGTGCCCAACAAATTTCATTCCGTTATTATCATTCCTTCTTGGTGTAGCAATTTTAATGTCCAGTAGTGTATATATACACAGTCGGTACCAAAAGTGTACGAACACTAGCAAACATTCCTATTTAAAAAAAGTACGCTTAATACAGTTTTGTTAAATAAATCCTTGTCGAATCCTGTTTTTAGACTGACTAAGAACAGGATTCGACAAGGATTTATTTAACAAAACTGTATTAATTGTACCTTTTTTATGTAGGAATTTTTGCTAGTGTTCGGAGACTTTTGTTACCGACTGTATATATGAAAAAAAAAAAAAAAAAGAAAAATGAAATGTTTTTTTTCTGGTACAAATGTTCATTTGTGAATGATCCCTTATCGCAAAGACCTTTTTTAGAAAACAGCTTATTTAATCACCGATATCTCTATGAATTTTTAGGATATTCAACTGGATTTTTTTATAAGGTGCTCTGTACAGTTAAGTATTAAACTAACAAGGAAACATTCAAAAGGTGTCATCTTCAAAGAGTATTGAAAAAAATATATGTGATTCTACTCTTCATAAAACACCAGAAAATGAAAAAATTATCGGCTGAAATTAATTACAGCGACCACAAAAAATTATCAAAATTAAGCATATTTGTCGATTTAGCGCTGTTAGGTGATACATTTGCTAGCACCGAGATTGCCGTGTACGAACAGAAACGTGTTTTGCTTTTCCACCAAGTACTCATAATCAGTCGCCTAGCAGTGTGAAATCGACAAATATGCTTAATTTTAATAATTTTTTGTGATCGCTGTAATTCATTTCAGCCGATAATTTTTTCATTTTCTGGTGTTTTATGAAGAGTAGAATCACATATATTTTTTTCAATACTTTTTGAAGATGACACCTTTTGAATGTTTCCTTGTAAGTCAATAACTTTTTGTTACAGTCCGCGCATGCGCAGTGATTTTTTTTTTTTTTTTTACTACAACTGTCCATATCTCTTTCAATACTAAATATATTTATTTTAAACTATAGTATAATGATTTGGGCATACGTTGTCATTTTCTGAATGTTTCATGGAATTTGAAGAAAAACCTTTATAGTTATTAAATAAAAACTTATGAAAATTTTTGCATTTTTTTTAATAAAATGTTACCTGCTTTTTAAATATTCAAGCTATCATCAGAAAAAATTACACACGTATAAAATATAACATTTATAACCGTATCTAAAATGTGCAGATGAGTCGACGCTTTTTCAGATACAGGGTAATGACAAATACTTTTTACTTACTTCTATATTCAATAGAAGAAAGTATTGGATTCGTAAAAATTTTCGACCTCGGGTTTTGAGAGCTGGAGAACACGATTTGACCATTTTTAGAAAATGTCTGTCTGTGTGTGTGTGTGACAAAATTTTGTGATAACTGTATCTCAGGAACTACTGCACAGAATTTCATACAAATTGGTATGTAGTTGCACCTTGACATAAATTAGTGCCTATCAACTTTTGGTAAAAATTGTCTTACAGGTTGCGTTGCGATCCCACTTTTTCTAAATTTTTAACAGGGTGGTATAGGACAAAATTTTGTATAAATGTGCATAAAGAGAATTATTTTTTAATAATCACTATGAAATTTACAAGAATTATTTATAATAGAGATAGTAAACTGGGAAATTTTTTTTGTATGTGTAGGAGCCTCCCCCCCCCCCCTGGGGGTGAAGTCCCTCCTCGAGCGGAGTAAATTTTCATGATGGGTAACTTTCAAAAGAGCTTTCCAATACCTTTAAAACGAAATGTTGAACCATCGATCTGCGATAATTTAAAATAAAGTTATCGATTTTCTTCATTTTTAACAAAAAAGAAAAAAAAAATTAATGTAATATTGACAATAAAATTGACTTTTTTTGGATATTTAGTGTGATATACTACTTCTCTAATATGGAAATCGTCTGCATTATCATGGAAGATATTTCTTTTTAAATAATAATTTTAATAAATTATTTTTACTGAGTGAATTTGCATAGGAAAATATAGAAGAAAGTCATGTGGTGGCCACAACATACTAGTTATTTTATTGGATTTGTTGTTCGTCCTCTAAGTGCCTTCGTGACAAAATCTTTGCTGGAAAAGTGTGAGGAAAGACATGTTTTCCTTATTCCCAAAATTCAAGAACAACACATTAAGTATTTCACAAGATATTCGACCAAACGTAAAAAAGTGAAAAATATTTCATTATTTTGTCCAACACCTGTATATATCGAATGTCACGCTTAGATTGAGTTCAGAATACAAGCATTTAAAAGTTTCAGTCGCAACATTATAAAGCTGCAAATATTTTTTAATTTAACCCTTTGCGCCCGGCATATTTTCCTATTTTGAACAGTAAGACACGCCTTTTGGCGTTCCTTTAAAACGTCACACGTATAGTTTCCAACTTACTACCTTTTGGCTACCGAAAAATTGGAATAATTTGTTTTATTTTACTTCATCATTAAATAAAAGAAATCTTTCTGTTAAAATTTTCCGGTAGCCGAAAGGTAGCCTATAGTTACACCTACACGTTTTAGAAAAATAACGCTTCATTTGCAGAGGAACACCTTAAGGCGTGGCTTGATTTTTTAATGTCCCTTCAGAAGGGACATACGAGCGATAAGGGTTAATTTTATTCCATTTTACAGTCGGTAACAAAAGTATCCGAATACTAACAAAAATTCCTATATAAAAAAAGTAGAGTTAATACTGTTTTGTTAAATAAATCCTTCTCGAATCATGTTCTTAGTCTAAGAACATGATTCGACAAGGATTTATTTAACAAAACAATATTAACACTACTTTTTTTATATAGGAATTTTTGCCAGTGTTCGGATACTTTTGTTACCGATTGTACACTTTCTTTGCTTAGTTCTTTCTTTTTTTAAGGAATTCTATAAGTACTACGTAAGGGAAATGCCGGGTAAACCTGCTGGTAGGGAGTATTGTACGATTTTAACATAATTATATATGTGTTAACTCACACTACATTCCCACACGTTCTGCCGAGTTTTATAGCCAGCTCTGCGACCAATTTCTTAACCCGTTCATGCGCGGTGGGATATATTTTAAACCACCTAATTTCACTTCCCAACTGCAAGAATTCATCCCAGAAATCTTTTAGAAAAAACTTGCGTTTTTAACATTTCAGAAAAGACCGGTTTTTTTATCCTTAAAATTCAAAATTTCTTTTACTTTAATTTAGTTCACGAATTCCGGTGGCAGTGTAATTTAAAGGATCCGAATTGTCTTGCGCCGGAAAGGGTTAACACTTTTGCGACCGCTGACGTAGATTCACGTCATTTGAAAATCTGTAACTCCGCCAGTGGGCGTTTCCTTCACAGTTTGTAGGTTATTTATTTCTTAAGTCCATGCCCAATATTCATATTTGTGCAATGAATATATACTATGGATGTAAATACTTTGATCAGAGAGAGTATAATTATAATTGTATGTCATGTATAATATAAATGTGAATGCAGAATATTTTGTCCTGAAATGTTGTAACTTGGAAGAATAACGCCCACAGGCGGACCTTACTGTCAAAAAGACAGAAACATGCGGTCGCGAATCGAGCCGGCCAAAGACCGTCGTGTACACTAATGGTGGCTGGTGCACGTAAAATATGTCGTGGCCGCAATTTCCTCCATGTTCCCATCAAAAATTATCCGTGTAGGATCAAAATTGTGATGGCATTTCTCCGGACCACCTCTAGGGGTGTGTCCCAGACCGTCGTCAATTGCCCATCTGCGCAGCACTAGAGCGAAGTAAAACCCAACCAACCAACCATGCGGATGCGAAAGTGTTAATGTATGTAAAGAATTAAAAAATTAAAGTTAGAGTTTTTTTTCCCCAAACATCTTATATTGTCGAAATTCGCTTAAAAATTTAATAAAATTTGATAATATATTATTATAAAAAAATCTTTAGATGTAAACAATTTTCTTAAAAGCAATGTAGGTCAAGAACTATTTATTTCTTTGAATAAAAATTCCAGTCATCAACGTATACATACTTAAAATAAAGGATAAAGAAATAGCAATCTTGTAAAGGAAATAAAGCTACAAATTGAGTCAAAGTAATATCTGTTTTCCGGCTTAGTTCTATAGCTTGATGGAGGTCATAATTATCAGGATGTAGAAGAATTACTGAAGACGTTTCTCCCGCAGAAACTAATACAGGATAGGGCTTAAAAAGAAAATATATGTGATCAGGGTCTTATACAAAATAAAGCCACACGTGTTACATTATCTCACTGAGAAAAGTTTTATCTATAATCATGCACATAAAAAAAGTGCCAATTATTTATAGATGAATGAAAAACATTAATAATGTACAAAGTATATTTAAAAACTTTCGTATATGTAAAACTATAACTAGTGTGTTGTGTCCATCATAAACTAGTATGTTGTGGCCACCACATGACTTTCTTCTATATTTTCCTATAAAAATTCACTCAGTAAAAATAACTTATTAAAATTATTATTTAAAAAAAATATCTTCCATGATAATTTTCCAGTTTAGAGAAGTAGTATAACACTAAATATCCCCCCCCCCAAAAAAAAAAAAAAAAAAAAAAAATGTTAAAAATGAAAAAAATCGATAACTTTATTTTAAATTATCGCAGATCGATGGTTGAACCATTCGTTTTAAAGGTATTGACGAGATATTCCGAAAGACACCCATCATGAAAATTTACTCACCTCGAGGGGGGAATTCCCCCCAGGGGGGACACGAGGCTCCTACACACACAATTTTTTTTTCTCTGTTGACTATCTTAATTACAAATAATTCTTGTAAATTTCATAATAATTATTAAAAAATAATTCTTTTTATGCACGATTATACAAAATTTTGTCCTATACCACCATGTTAAAAATTTAGAAAAAGTGGAATGGCAGCGCAACCTGTGGGACAATTTTTACCAAAAGTGGATAGGCACTAATTTATGTCAAGGTGTAACTACATACCAATTTGTATGAAAATCTGTGCAGTAGTTCCTGAGATACAGTTGCCACAAAATTTTGTCACACACACACAGACAGACAGACAGACGGACAGACAGACATTTTCTAAAAATAGTCAAATCATGTTCTACAGCTCTCAAAACGTGTAAATTCATCAAAAACCCGAGGTCGAAAATTTTTACTAATCCAATACTTTCTTCTACTGAATATAGAAGAAAGTAAAAATTTCTTCTGTATTGTTACGAAAAAACTTGTCGACTTTCTTCAGTGAGAAAGTAGTTCATAAAGAATCAGGCAGGTTCTAGTCGATGAATGCACTTCATTCTGCGTAACTTCTCGAATCTGTACAACAAAATTGTTATTACAATGGATGTTCTCAAAACAGTCCAGTAGTACTGTTAATTCTTGAAATATCCTGGAAACACTCCAATGAAGCTGTCACTCACAACGCAAAAGTCACTTTTCGAGAAATGTTCTGGAACAGTTTAAGAAAATAGTCACTTGTTCCACAAGAGTAAAGCAAAAAAAAAAAATCAAATTCTTCGGAGTAAAAATCTTCACCAGCTCACGAACAAAGTTCAGTCGCTTAGAAAACAATCTCCTAAGTGCAATCGTTTAGAATAGGTCTCCGAACAACTCTGAATTGCAGTGACTACACACACTCTCTCGCAGAAGTCAACTCACTCATATTTATACCCTTTGGTGATGGGACTTGGCGAGATTTCTATCAAGAAATCCATGGGAAGTTCGAGATCTTGGCTCCCGTGCATCGGAGAGTGCATCGCCAAATTTGGTCGTCAAATTCGTCTTTAAGTTGCCAAGTTTGTCACCAAGACTGACTTCCCTGAAAGTGGATGAATTGCTGCTTTATTTTCACTTTGCCTGTAAAACTATTTTCACTGCAACAGAACAATTAATGCAGTAGAAAAAACTTAATCCATTCTAAAAATATTTTCCTGTACAAATTCACGCATTGCAAATTATGTAATATCAATAAATTATCAATTACTATTATCAATCATTATTTATTATTAATTATTATTTACCAAAAATATTTTCTATAGTGAATGCAGACGATAATCACCTCAGAAAAGCATAACACGAAATGTCGGGTAAAAAGTCAGTTTATTGCCCGACAGACGACATCTTAGAAACTACATTTTATTTCCAGTATTTTTTCTTTTTTCGTTAGAAATTTAAACAAATCGATAACTTTGTTATAAATCATGATAAATCGATGGTTCAACTATTCGTTTTAAAAGTACAAACTAGTTCTGTTAAGAAATATCCATATTGAAAATTTATATTCAGAAATATTAAGTTCTATCACTTACGCTTTTCCCTACGCACAGATCTTTATTACATATATGGAGACTAACTTCAGTTGTAGGGTTGACAGTGGTCAGTTCAAATCAAGGAAAAGATAAAATTATTTGCTCTCGCAAAATCTGACCCCCCAAAGAGAGGTACACAGCTGGACATGGACCTTTAATGGCAAGGCCGTAACCAAGAAGGGTTTTGGGGGTTTACACCGAACAATGGTTCCCCATTGGTTTCTCAATGGTTTCCCCCTTGGAAACCATTGAATTTAAATTTGCTAAAATAAAATTAACTACTTTTGCAAAATATTTTTATTAAAAGAGGTAACAGTTATGCATGGGCCCTTAACAAAAGTAAATTAGTGTAAGGGAAAATTAGTGACCAGGAAAAGTTAACCGTAAAGGGAGCCCGTGAAGGGTCCTTCATTTTACGGGCTTTTAGAGAAGTTTTACTTCATCTGAAGTGTTTGCTCTCCGGATTTTTTTTTTTTCTCTTTTTTTCTTTCTTTTTTTTTCACCAATAGTTGCGAATCGTAATTTTCATAACAGTTAAATGTTGAAAATTACTATAAAACTATCAATAATATTACTGTTAAAAAATTCTGGTTACAAAAATACGGAACACAAACACCCAGGGCCCGATTAACCTTACAACTGAGGTGAAGCACAAATCCATTTGGGGGCCCCCACTGACTGCTTGGTCTAGAGACTCATACAAACAGCTCGAACAATTTATGAATTTTTCATAAAATTTTGTAGTTACCTGGAATTGGAGACAAGTAAATTCGCTTAAAATGTAGACAAGTAAATTCACTTAATTTTTGTACCAAATTTAAACTGGTGAAAGCCTATATTCACTACAATATATGAAATTATTCCATTATAAATGAATGTGTAAAAGCTTCATTAGCATATTTCCTACATAATCTAGAAATGATAGTCGTGCAGTCAGGTGTACTGTGACTTTTTATAATGAGACAATACTTTTAGACCACAAGCATACAATCTGGGGGCCATTTTTTGCTTAATTTTGGGCCTTTTCAAAATTTTCTAGGAGAAGCACATGCTTCTCGTGCCTATTGGGTAATCGGGGCCTGCAAACACCCCTGTTGTATTTACATTTTTAGATTGAAATTGTTTATATTACTTTCTTCTATATGTATAAGAAGAAAGCATTGGATTCGTGAAAATTTTCAAACTACTGTTTTTGATGTATTTACACGTTTTGAGATGGTCTGAACATGATTTGATTTTTTTTTTTTTTTATATATATCTTTCTATGTGAGTGTGTATTATAAATTTTGTGGAAGCTGTATCTCACGAACCAATGAAGGAAATTTTACGAAACTTGGTATTTTTTTGGACCTTGATCTAAACCGATGCTGATTGCATTTGGAAATCAATCACTTAACGGCCCTCTTCACTTACCATCGCCGGAAGCCCGAGCGAATGTTATCCTATGGGGAAATTTTCTTTACAAATAACTTAATAACTAATACATATTTTTAAATTCTGTTTTCACATTCAGAAAATTCCCAGCTGTTAAATGGACGGAACTTTAAAAAAAAAAAATATTTTTTTAATTTTTAATATTTAATTTTGAAATTGCAAAATGAAAAAAATTTCACATATTGAAAATTCGTATTTTGCAGCTTCAAAATAAAATATAAAAAATTTAAAAAAATATTTTTTTAAGAAAGGTCCGTCAATTTCACAGCTGGGAATTTTCAGAATGTGAAAACAGAATTTAAAAATATGAATTAGTTAATAAGTTATTTGTAAAGAAAAATTTCCCATAGAATAACATTAGCTTCGGCTTCCGGCGGCGGTGAGTGCAGCGGGCCCTTAATTTTTCTAAATATTTAACATGGCCGTATAAGAAAAAATTTTGTATAAATGTATATAATGAAAGTTATTTTTGGCATGCAAAATTGTAAAATGAATACGAATTATCGATAATAGTAGTAATAAACTAGTAATAATAGTAGGAAAAAAGTGTGTGCATGTAGGGGCATCATTCACCCCAGGGGGTGTAAATTTTCAATATAAGTATCTTTCGAAAGAATTCGTCAATGTTAATACCTTTAAAACGAATGGTTGAACAATAGATGTGTAGTAATTTAAAAAAAGTTACAGTTTTTTATTTTATTTTTTAACTGGGAAAAAAAAAAAACAGAGTCATTTCTTCTGATGCTAACACAAAATTGACTTTCTTTCGGCATTCATTCTTATATTTCATACTTCTCCTTGATAAGAAATTTCTGCATTCATCATGGGAAATAATTTCAAAAATAAACTAATATGTTGTGGCCACCACATGACTTTCTTCTATATTTTCCAATACAAATTGACTCAGTAAAATAATTTATTAAAATTATTACTTAAAAAAATTATCTTCCATGATAATACAGACGATTTCCCTATTACAGAAGTAGTATAACACTCAATATCAAAAAAGAAAGTCAATTTTATTGTCAATATCACATTTTTTCTTTTTTTGTTAAAAATGAAAGAAATCTATAACTTTATTTTAAATTATCGCAGATCTGTGGTTCAACCATTCGTTTTAAAGTTATTGGCGAGCTCTTTTGAAAGATACCCATCATGAAAATTTACTCCCTTCGAGGGGGACTTCTCCCCCAGGGGGGGGGGGGGAGGGAGGCTCCTACACATACAAAAATTTGTTCCAGTTAACTATCTCGATTATAAATAATTCTTGTAAATTTCATAATGATTATTAAAAAATAATTCTCTTTATGCACATTTATACAAAATTTTGTCCTATACCACCATGTTAAAAATTTAGAAAAAGCAGGATGGCAACGCAATCTGTACGACAAATTTTACCAAAAGTTGATAAGCACTAATTTATGTCAAGTTGCAACTACATACCAATTTGTATGAAATTCTATGCAGTAGTTCCTGAGATACAGTTGTCACAAAATTTTGTCACATACATATAGACAGACAAACAGACAGACAGACATTTTCTAAAAATGGTCAAATCGTGTTCTACATCTCTCAAAACGTGTAAATCCATCAAAAACCCGAGGTCGAAAATTTTTACGAATCCAATACTTTCTTCTATTGAATATAGAAGAGAATAATAATACTTTAATAAATAATTCGTACTGCGTGAATTTGAAGATTATACAGAAGAAAATCTTGTGATGGTCATAACATATTAGTTTTGGTATTGGTATCAAGCGACAGGTAAGGACATACATTCCCCTTATTATAGAAATTTTTAATAATAATAATAATAATAATAAATGAATAAATAATACATTTTGCGTCAGAATAATATAATTTTCGAGATTTTTTCGCTCGCTTTTCAAATTTACTATGAATAAAGTGCTTCAGGAAAATATTTTACTTTGAAAGATATTTGAATGTCAAAACGTCGAAGTAGGTCGAAACATAAATATGCTCCATAAATTAATTCTTTTTATAAAATTGATTTCTGGTTGCGGAATATTGTATTCCAGGAAAATGATAATCCATGGCGGAAGTCTATTTTCGAAAACAAACATGCAGATAAGAAATGTGGGTCTCCTGAAAGCGAGAGAGAATGGAAAAAAAAAAAAAAAGAATAAATTGAGCCAGAAAGATATCACATTTTCCGGATTAGAATACAGCTGGACGAAGGTCAGGAGAATTAGGATAGGAAAGAATTACAAAATTTTTTTCAAAGAAAACAGAAAAGTTTTGGATCCAAGAAAAGTTAATCTACATTTTCTGCGTAATCAAAATATACACAATAGAATTTGAATAAAATATTTATTTTTATTTTTCTAAAATGTATGTTTATCAGGAATCTAAAAAATCGATTTGATGTATGTTTGATTTATTTATTTAGTTTTTTCCTCTTTTAAATCCAAAGTAAGTATTGGGGGCGACAAAGAAAAAGTATAAGTATATTCATTTTTACGCTTTTGTTTTCTGAGTATAAAAAAAACTTTTTTGCATGCAAAAATTATAAAGCTTTAAAGTATTTCCGGGCAACGCTGGGCGGGTTAAATAGTATATATATATGTATGTACATAAAATCCAAAATGAATGTAATATTCATTCAGCATTTAACACCAAGCATAATACATAATTTATTGGAATTCTTTTGTGCAGTGATGTAAATTAATTGTTAATTTTATACAAATCTTTTTCTTCTTGAATACAACGTAACCATGTTAAAACCCATTTAAAGTTGATTTCGTTCCTACACTTTCACCGCCGTTTCAAAATAGAATATTTAAAAAAAAAAAAAAAAAAAAAAAAAAAAAAAATACATTTTTAGAAAAGGTCCGTCAATTTAACAGTTGGAAATTTTCTATATGTGAAAACAGAATTTAAAAATATGTATTAGTTAATAAGTTATTTGTAAAGAAAATTTCCCCATAGAATAACATTAGCTCGGCGACGTTAAGTGAAGAGCGCCATTAATGATATGAAATATGTGATGTAGAAATCATATACATATTTTTAAATTTTCTATTTTGTTTTAAGTGAAATCTACATCAACATTTCAAAGAAATAATTTACTCACGTATTCAGTATTCATTTTTAATAAACGCTGACTTTTCTTTCTCAATGAATAAAAGAAAAACTAGTATGTTGTGGCCACCACAAGACTTTCTTCTATATTTTCCTATATACATATTCAATCAGTAACAATTTAAAAAAAATTACGAATTTTTTCTAAGTTCTTTTTTTGTTAAAAGTAATACATATTCAACCAGTAACATTATTAAAAAAAAATTAAAAAAAAAAAAAAACTGTTAAAAGTAAAAAAAATCGATAACTTTGTTTTAAATTATCACAGATTAAAAGTTCAACCATTTGTTTTAAAGGTATTGACGAGATCTTTCGAAAGATACCCATCTTGAAAATTTACCCCACCCCAGAGGGTACTTCCCCCGAGGGGGGAAAGCGATGCCCCCACATGCACAATTTTTTTTCCTAATTAACTATTACTATTATCAATAACTCATATTAATTTTACAATCACAAGTTAAAAATAACTCTCATTATGTACATTTATACGAAATTTTGTTCTATACTGCCATGTTAAAAATTTAGAAAAAATGCGATCACAGCGCCACCTGTTGAGCTATTGATCCCCAAATGTAATCAGCACCAGTTTATGTCGGAGACCAACTAAATACCAAATTTCGTTAAAAAAAAAAAAGTTTTTTTTTTGTTAAAAGTAAAAAAAATCGATAGCTTTGTTTTAAATTATCGCAGATTTATAGTTCAACCATTCGTTTTAAAGGTATTGACGAGATCTTTCGAAAGATACCCATCTTGAAAATTCCGGTGCCCCCACATGCACAAAATTTTTTTCGTAGTTAACTACTACTATTATCAATAATTTATATTAATTTTACAATCACAAGTTTAAAATAACGCTCATTATGTACATTTATACGAAATTTTGTCCTATACTGCCATGTTAAAAGTTTACATAAAATGCGATCACAGCGCCATCTGCTGAGCGATTGATCCCAAAATCTAATCAGCACCATTCCATGTCAGGGTCCAACTATATACCAGGTTTGGTTCAATTTCATTCATCGGTTCGTGAGATACGGTGAAACATACGAAATTTTGCGATCACAGCGCCACCTGCTGGACGATTGATCCCCAAATCTAATCAGCACCATGCCCCGTCAGGTTCCAACTATATACCAAGTTTGGCTGAATTTCATTCTTTGGTTCGTGAGATACGGTGAAAAATACGAAAATTTGTCCTATACTGCCATGTTAAAAATTTACATAAAATGCGATCTCAGCGCCACCTGCTGGGCTATTGATCCCCAAATCTAATCAGCACAATGCCCCGCCAGGGTCCAACTATATACCAAGTTTGGTTGAATTGCATTCATTGGTTCGTGAGATACGGTGAAAACACGAAACCACAGACAGACAGACACACAGACAGACATTTTCTAAAAACTATCAATTCGTGTTCAGGACATCCCAAAACGTGTAGATCCGTCAAAAAACGGAGGTCGAAAATTTTCGCGAATCCAATACTTTCTCTATATTACATATAGAAGAAAGTAAAAATATAAAAGAAAAACAAATTCTCTCTGTAGTAAAAAATCAACAATATCATTTCGGTTTCTAAAGAATACTACGTAGCTTATATCTTAAAATAAGAGTCTAATATTAAAGAATAATGAATAACTTTTTAAAAATTATCAGTTTTGACATTCTAAGAGCTACAATTTTCAAATTACAGCGTACATATTTCCCATACATGATCCATTAAATTTTTAAACAATTGTTGATTCATTCTTGAGAATCATTCACATAAGACCACACAGCATTGTTGAAAAACTAATGCAAAACGGAAGAAAAATTTTATTTAATTTAATTCGTAATATGTTATTTTGACTTTTTGACCTTAAAAGGAATTTTTAATTTTGTTTTAAAGTCCCAAATCTGATAAAAAAAATCTGGAGTGACTCCACTCGACTTTCCGAACATTGAGTCATTAACTGTTTTGTAGATAAAGTAAAGAAAGAGGAGTTGTTAAACAAACAAAAGAGATAAAACCATAATAGAGTGTTTGAGTACTTTTCTCCATATATTACACGATGTTTTATTGAACGCTACTGAACTTGGAGCCCATAGATCATAACGATACAGAATTTTTCGTTGCGTCCCTGTAAAAACCTATAAATGCTAGATTCACCAAAATGCTTATACTTAGTGCAACAGCGATTTATAATATTCATATAAATTTTCAGCTCAATTGAATAAGGCGTTTAGATGCTATCGCACTTTTAAAAATTGGGTCCCATAGGCCATAATGATAAAGAATTTTTCTTTGTGTCCCTGTAAAAAAACAGTTCTAAATTCACCAAAATCTATACAGTTGGTGCAACTGTAACCTATAACATGTGTATAAATTTTTTGCTCAGATTAAGGCGTTTAGACGCTATCACACTTTTAAAAATTTGGCCCTATAGGCCATAATGATAAAGAATTTTTCTTTGTGCCCCTGCAAAAAAACTGTAAGTGCTAAATTCACTAAAATCTATACAGTTCGTGCAACTGTGGCCTATAATATGTGTACAATTTTTTTGCTCATATTAATAAAGCGTTTAAACGCTATCGCACTTTTAAGATTTTGGTCCCATAGACTATAATGATAAAGAATTTTTCCTGGTGTTCCTGTAAAAAAACTATAAGTGCTAGATTCCCCAAAATCTATAAGGTTCGTACTATGGTGACTTACAATATACGTACCAACTTTTAACTTATTCGAACAAAGCGTTTAGACGCTAGCGTGTTCACTCACAGACATACACACACACATACACACACACATACATACATCATCGTAAAAATAGTGAAAACGGACTCAGGGGACCTCAAAACGTATAGATACATCAAAATCTCCAATTCAGATTTTTGACATGATTACAATACTTTCCTCACTATAGTATTCGGAAAGTAAAAATAAATAGCGATTCAATTCATTTGAATTTAGTGACCAGCGAAGTGGGCGTAGCCTGCTAGTGTTTAATATTCCTACATATTTTAGAGAAGATCGTGCTACAGAATATTGCGATCAATGTCAGCTAATTATGATCATCCTATATATATTTCTCTATCGAAGAAAAAAAAAAAAAAAATGCAATTTCAATAAGTAGAGAAACATATCATATCTCATTTAACGAGAAATAAAACAAAACAACACAAGCTATATCAACAAGATTAATATTTTGCATCATAATTTGATCTCATTAGGAGATGAAATCGAATTTCGCGTTTACTTCTTTTTTAAACTTTGAGACTTTCTTAAAACTATTTTTTAAATCGATAATTTTCTTTATGCAGCATTGACAAAATATTCAAAATATTAAATTGAGCAGCGAATTATCAAGCATTTTAAATGAGATTCCAATGAAAAAAAAATATATATATATATGTCTTTAATTTGTATAATAAAAGGTTAATACACTTTTTCGTATTGCTGATTATTTCTTTTGTATAGATTTTTACTTTCCGAACATATATTATGTAAGAAAAATATTGTAATCATGAAAAAAATTCGACTATGATATTTTGTTGTATCTGGACGTTTTGAAGTCTTCTTAGTTCATTTTTGTTATTTTTGCTGTGATGTATGTATATGTGTGTGCATATATGAGTGAACACGATAGTGTCTAAATTGTTTGATTGGTTGAGTTGAAAGTTGGTACATATGTTAGAGATCACCGAAGCGTGACCTGTATATATATATGTATTGTGGAATCTAGCACTTATAGCTTTTTTTTATAGGAACACACACAAACACACACACACACACAAACAAACAAACAAAAAAAAAAAAGAAGAAATTCTTTAACATTAAGGCTTATGGACTCAAATTATTTAAAGTGCGAAGCGTCATATTCCATTAGATAGAATAAAAAAAATATATATGTAGATGCTCCAGATCAATCTCACACGAATTGTATAGATTTTGGTGAAAATTAGATTTTTTACACTATTATTATTATTATTATTATTATTTTACAGGGACACAAAGAAAATTTTTTTATAAGTATGGTCTATGAGCTCAAAATTTTTAAACTGTGATAGCGTCTGAACGTCTTATTCGAATAAACTGAAAATTTATATCCATGTTATAGGTCACCGTCACCCGAACTGTATAGATTTTGGTTAATCTAGAACTTATAGTATTTTTACAGTGACACGCACACACACAAAATAATAATAATAATAATAATATATATATATTTATCATTATGGTCTATGGGCTATAATTAAATTGCGATAACGTCTAAATGCCTAATTCTATTGAGCTTTAAATTTATAGATATGCTATAGGTCACCGTCGCATGAAATGTATAGAATTCGATGAACCTAATACTTATAGATATTTTACAAGGACAAAATGAAAAATTCTTTATTATTATGACCTATGGGCTCAAATTATTTGAAGTGGAATAGCATTAAATTAAACAACATCACTAACAGCACATATTCTCCAAATGACATCCTCAGAATGTCCTATGGAGGAAAGGGATGTCTATGGATATCCTATAGACATTTTCATGATATACTGAGGACATGTGTGTTGTTAGGGATTCTGTATGGGTAAAAATAATCAGACACCCTATTATAATTTTCTCTTTTGTTTATTTAACGACTTCACTTACTGTAATTTATTTAAATACCAGTTAATTACTTGATGTGCAGAAAGTCGAGTGGAGTCACGCCAGATTTTTTACTTAAAAGAGCCATTCTAAGTTTAGACTTTGCCCCTCCTTTTTCTTATGCAAATTAATTACATTTTACATAGTAGAGTAAACGTACCTATTTTCAACCCCTGAAAACTTCGTTAAATTATAAAAGTTCAATGCACCACTCTAAAGTGAAGAAATCCATAAAATCGATACTGATTTTGTAAAAAAAAAAAAAAAAAAAAGAAAGAAATCCGGTTTTAAAATTATTTTTTAAATTTTTATCTCTCTGTTACTTTTCAACATTTAATCTCAGCACACTTAAAAGTATTAGGAAAAAGTCCACTAAAATACAAAAAGCAAAAATTACGGAGCAAATTTACTCGACTAACCGAACATTTAGTAAGGTTTTTTAAGTAAATTTACACGTTAAAGAAACAAAAGGGAAACTCAACATAGGGTGTTTTAGTCCAAGTTGTATGTCATTTAATAGATCGTAACGCATCCAAATTCTTTAGTGCATAACTGTAAAAATAATTATAAATGCAAGCTCGCAATGTTAAATATCTCTCTCTTTTTTATGTTTTAAAATTTCTCAAATTACTAAAGTGAACTTTAAATAGTTTGAACCCATAGACCGCAATGTATAAAAATTTTACTTTGTACACCGTAAAAAAAAAAAAAAAAGAATTATGTAAGTCGTTTTACATTTTTACAAATCTGCATGGTTCTTACAATGATAAACCAGTGTACCAATTTATATCTTAATCGAATGTAGAATTTAGATGTTAGCATAATTCAGATAATTCGAGTCTATAATCCCGTAATGATATTTTTCTCTGTTCCCTTGTAAAAGAAATATAAGTCCTGCACTCTTTAACCCTACAAGGCTCAATTTTTTTTTTAGTGCGCGACAAAAATACAAAGGTTGTAATGAGTGATCAGAAGATAGGGAAAACTTATAAAAATAAAAATAAAACCCTATTTTACGGAAAAATCAACTTTTTAGCTCAACGTACCGTATGTGGAACATACATAAACATATGATTTACTAATACGTTTACTATTGTAATATAAAAAAAACAACTTACCTCTGCAAAATATACACTTCGTTATAACATACAGTATTTTTTTCTGAGCCAAAACTGTTCAATAACTATTCTTTTTTTATTTTTGAATTCAGACAAATGACTAACGTATCACTTTCATTCAAATTTCACACTGAGTGCACTATAACAAAAACACGAACGACATCTTTAGGTAAAGATTCGTAATACTACATTGCTAAATGTCAGTAGCTTCTATCAAGATGTCAAGAGATGTCGCTACTAATAGTTTTATATGTTATAGAAACGATTAAAGTCGGTGTTCCACATATGGAACTGGGTGCCTTGTAGGGTTAAAATCAATGCAAATCGTGTGATGGTGACCTATAAAATGCCTATCGACTTTCAGCTTAATCGCATAAGGGGTACAGATGCTATTGTACTTTAAGTAATTTGAGTTCCGGGGCCATAATGATAAAGAATTTTTTTTATGTCCTTGTACAAGAACTATAAGTCGTACATACAGTCGGTAATAAAAATATCCGAACACTAGCAAAAACTCCTATATAAAAAAAGTAGAGTTAATACTATTTTGTTAAATAAATCCTGGTTGAATTATGTTCTTAGACTGACTAAGAACAGGATTCGACAAGGATTTATTTAGCAAAACCGTATTAACTCTACTTTTTTTATATAGGAATTTTTTCTAGTGTTTGGATACTTTAGTTACCGATTGTACATAAAAATCTATATAGTCTTTGAGACGGTGACCTATAACATGCCTAGAATTTGTGCTAATTCGAACAGAGCCTTTAGACGTTATCGTATTCAGTCACACACATACGTATATAAATGTAAAAAATGGCAAAAATGAACTCAAGAGACCTCAAAACATATAGATACTCTAATATCTCATAATCGAACTTTTTCATGATTACAATACTTTCCTTACATTATATAGTGTTAGAAAGTAAAAAGGCTCCTTGTAAAGAATTTTGTCTAAAGTAACACTAATGTAGAATTAAAATAATATGATGTGTCACTCACACGACTTTCTCTTATCCTGAAATTTAATACTATAAATACAGGTTGGAGATTAAGAGGTAAGATAACGTTGTTATGTAAACCTATGTTAAACAATTCAAATTAGGCTTCGGGAGAGATTTATATGATAATTAGTTCTGTGTGAGGGGGCTACCGCCCCCCTCAACCCGCCATTTCATTAATGCACCTACATTTATGTAGAATTTAATTCGGTTATTAAAAAATAATTCTGTTTTTAAAAAATTATTTATTAAAATTATTATTTAAACAAATTATCTTTTATGATAATGCAGACGATTTCCATATTAGAGAAGTAGTATAACACCAAATATCCAAAAAAAAAAAAAAAAAAAAAAAAAAATCCATTTTATTCTCAATATTAAAAAAAAAGTTTTTTTTTTTTTTTTTTTCGTTAAAAGTAAAAAAAAATCGATAACTTTGTTTTAAATTATCGCAGATCGATGGTTCAAGCATTCGTTTTAAAGGTATTGGCGAGCTCTTTTGAAAGATACCCATCATGAAAATTTACTCCCCTCGAGGGGGGACTTCCCCCCCGGGGGGGAGACGAGGTTCCTACATACACAATTCTTTTTTTCCCTGTTGACTATCTTTATTAAAAAAATATATATTTGTTTCATTTGGTTTAGTGCAGTCTATAGATGTTAAACTCTATTTACCTGCAATTTCCCCCATAGACGTTATGTAGTTGAATACTTTTGAGTGTCCCTGTACACGAATCATTTGCGTGATCTTAACGAAAAATTTAGTGTAGCATCCTTATATGATACACATTTAGAATACTAAGTTTAAACTTTCTGCCATAATTTGTTTTTGAGATATGCTGATAACAGACAGACAGACACACACACAGACAGACACACACACACAGACACACACAGAGACATACACGCAGACCATTTGCTAAAAACATGATTTTCGTATTCAGTGTACCTCAGAACATGTAAATATAACAAAAAATCGCGTTCGAAAATTTGATCCAAATACAATACTTGCTCTACCTTATGGGTAAGAGAAAGTAAAAAAAATATATATATAAATAGTAAAGACAAAAAAATTTTCTTTCTTGTTATCTATTTCGAAAATTGTTAAAATCCCCGAAAAGTTCCATATTCTGAAATAGATGTAATACTGTACTCAGAAATAAATATATTTAATTAACCAAATAAATGTACTATTTTAACAAAATAGTTATATCAGTGTCTGGCATTTGAAATCTTATTTAAAATATTAAAGTTCAATGCCCCAGTCGAAAGAGAAGACATTCGATAATGACAATAATAATCAAAATTAAGTTTGTTCAGGAAGTAATTATGAGATATGTTTTAATGAACCATTTAATTTCTTTCTTACGTCTACGCTACACTCCTCTTTCCTCTTTTTTTTTTTTTTTTTGACTTTTTCAAATCTAATCTCGTCGACCAAGTGAAAAATCTTAGGAATATTTGTATGGAAGTTCTTAGAATTATACAGATATACTATTAATTTCTTATCCTCAACAAATATAAGAAATTTAAAACCAAATAGATTGAAACGTGTCAAATATTTAGTCCCAAGTAGAATGATGTCGAAATAAAATATACCAATTCGCTTTTAACTAATTGTCTGTTTTAATTAATTTGTTTGTGGAATTATTTTTATTGTGCATTTAATATAATATTGAGTTTAAATATATATATTTATTAAATTACAAAAATATATAAACTATATGATATCTAAAAAAGAGTTAAATTAAAAGCGTGTCATTTGTTATTTATATTAAAAACACTTTAAAAACAAGTAAAATTAAATTTAATTTAAAAGATTTTTAAAATATTATCCGAAGCTTTTCGCTTTGAAATACCAAAGCATCATAAAAATCCCTGATGATGCGTTGGTATTAAATTTAATTTTACGTGTTTTTAAAGTGTTTTTAAATTTTTAATATAAATAACAAATATAAATAGGGGAGACCGGGGCACAGTGGACCACTTTTACACATTTAATTTTTTTTTCACCCAAACTAAAAAAGCAAAGTAATTGAAAAAATTAGAAAACATTCTTTAAACCTTTCTTGACATGTCCTAATTTTTTTTATAACAATACTTTTAATACATTACGAATAAAAAAAAAAGCGGACCACTGTGCCCCATCACCGGAGCACAGTAGACCAACCTCTGTTGTTCATGTTCAATTAATATAAGTTACTCATTTTGTTTTCCTAAAGTTAGTTTCTTATGCAATTCTAGTCTAAATAACATAATCGAACATTTTCATGAAATAAAATTACCAAAATTTAAAGGAAATCAAAATAATCAAGAAATCAAATTAGAGGAAGAATCCTATATCAGATTTCCTTTGTCTTTTACGTGCCATCACTAAAAACAATAAGATATATTTTTAATTTATTTATTAATGTTATATAGTTATAAAAATTATGAAATATATAATTAAATCTTATATTACTATTTAAACATTTTTATTAATTATTTTCAGATATTAAGACTTTACATTATATTTGTGAGATAAGTTTAACTAAAATTATTCTACTTTTATCTTTTATATGTTGTTTCTAAAAACAACAGCAATAAATTCATATAACCTACCATTTATTATATCACATAATCATTTTATTTATTTTTTTAATATTAAACAATTCAAATAGTTATTAAATTTAGATATTCATAATTATTATACTACTATTCAACTATTTTCCCTTTTCAGAAATTTGTTTTACTATAACATTAAGATTTTTTTTTATTAATTATTTTGAGTCACATTATATTTGTATATGTAAAATTAACTAAAATAAATAAGGTATTAAATATAATTTGGACTTTTAGTCGCATTGGAATGCGGTCCACTGTGCCCCATGTCCAGACAAAACTAAAAATACTATTAAAATTATATAGAGACTATAAATATGCTAATAATTTTTATAAATTTAAAAACAACAATATCTTACCTTTTCTTAACAACTATTCAATACTTGTAGTCAATTGTTCAATCCTGATAAAATTAAAAAAACTTCAAACATGAAAAATTACTTTGAGCACCTCAAAACATAAAAATCGTATAAAATGGCTACCTTAGCATTTACCATGTGGTTTTTTGAATGTATACAAGTAGTACCATGCTACCATCTATGAGTCTCAGTATAAATTAAAAGAGTCAAATATTAAGAGATTTAAATAAGGGTGGTCCACTGTGCCCCAGTCTTCCCTATACCAATCAAAAATAAATATACCAACTATTAGTTCTAATTATTAGTTCTAATATTTAAACAGTAATAGAATAATAGACAGGTTCTAACGGCAAATCTCATTTAAAACATCAAAGTTTAATACACTGGTCTTTAAATCGAGGAAAAAATAAAAAATAAATAAAAACTTAATAATTAAATTAACAAAAATAAATACACCAGTCAAAAATAAATCTAACAATTTAACAAAATAAATATAAGTTCTAACATTTAGGTAATAATAACAGGACAGACAATTTCTAACAGTTGAAATCTTATTTAAAACATTAAAGTTTAACACACCGGTCTTTAAACAGAAAAAGAAAAAAGTTCATGAAAAAATATCGACAATCGATATTTATAAATCATTTGTTAAAGAAATAATTGTCGAATTAATATATATAAATATACTCGCGCCGCGGCTAGGAAAGACGATGCCGGAGGCAGCGGGGACACCAGCCGAGATTTATTTGCGAAGAGGAATGAAACAATTAATTTAAAATAGTGATTCATTTAAAAATAGTGAGCCTCTAATGGGTGAAGTTCGCTATTTAAATAAATAAAATCGCGCCAAGAATTTCGTCTCATTAGCATGCAATTAAAAAAAGAATTTAAAATTAAATTTTATTACTTACTTTTAAAATCAATAGAAGAAGTTATTGGTTTTATAATAAATCCGTTTTTCAATGGATTTACACATTCTGGGAGTACAGAAATACGATTAACTGTTTTTAGCAAATGTTTGTTTATGTGTCTGTGTCTCCATGTCAAAATTGTTGTATCATCGCTACAAAATTTCATATACATTTATATATAATTGCTACATAAAATAAATTAGTGCCTATCAAATTTTGGTGCAAATCATCCAAATCGAAGCTTTGTCATTCCATTTATATATATATATAAATGATAGATATTTTACTAAAATTTAATCTTAAAATTTAGCAATTAATAGATACAAAACAATGCCAACACAAAATAATAGAACTGATTTTAACTTATATAGTAGAAAAGACTGACACAAAAATGTTGCAATACAGATTAAGAACCAATAAGAGACAAAAACAATTTAAATTACTTACGCCGACAGGAATGATAATAATAAAAAAAGGACCCTTAAACTTAATGACAGAGAAAATAAATAAATGACCCCAGAAATGATTGGATAAAAATGCTTAAAATTAGAAGTAAATACGCGTCAGGGGGCATGTACTTCATAAAGCTGTGAAAGCTGCATCGATTTCGTAAAACAATATAGCTAATCAAAGCAATTTATTTTTTTCCAGCCCCGATCGAAGCAGCAAAACCATATTCAATGAGAAATTAAATAAATTATTAAATTAATTCTTCATGGAATCCAGAGAGAAAACTAGAAAAAAGCGTAGTAGCCACATGTAAAACATTTACACAAAATGGAGAATAGGATGCAATAATAATGGAAAAAAAAAAAAAAGGAAATTAAAAATAAAAGCTTTGCAAACATCGATTAATCGATAAAGAATGAACGAGTGAGCCTTTTCATTAACGATAAAAAACACAGAGTAATTATTTATTGAGTTAGTGAAATTTTATTTTAAAGTTAATTAAAGTTTAAACTAGTTAAATGTTAATTTAAATTGTACGTAAATCAGGAAACATTAAAACTGTCAAAGAAATGAAATTAAAGAAAAAAGACATTAAGTCAGCAGTGAGTGCTTTCAAATCAAAATTCTTAAGTTAAAACGCACCTAAAGTAAAATAATATAGAATTAGATTAGAGAGGGGGGTGGGGGGAGAGACTAAAGTGAGTAACAGAAAGAAGAAGAAGAAAAAAAAAACCCTTTAAATTTTATATTATTTTAAGTAGTCAGAAATTTGGAAACGACACTTTTTTTGCAAATTGAGTAAAGTAGTCTTTTGATATTGAATTTACGTAGTATCTGAATATTATCGGAACAACTGATAATCATGTCAAAATTCTTTAATTTTTGTTAAATTTTGCTGATCTTCCACAAAGTGTAACAATTTTATCCCATTGCCATTCCTTTTTGCAAATTAGAGATTATACATAATTATTAACATAAATTTAATCAATATTTAACTAACAATATAGATCTAAATAAATTATACCTTAAATTACACCTCTGTTTATCTAAAATGTAATTTTAAAACTTCAAATGTAAACCTCAACTGTGACCCAAAATGGCGTATGCGTTAGACTCAGCATTTTAACCATCACTCAACTCACAGCTGAGAGATCCCCAGTCAAAGTACAATGCTAGTTTCACAACGGCGCTCCGATCGTAGTACTCTCTCTCTACAATGGTTAGCAATCTCTGATTGGCAAGTCACCCCCAAGTCACAGAACTTGGAGAAAACAAAAGTAAGGTAGAGGGCTGGGCGCTACTAAAGGTTTCCGAATTTATCTCCACTTTTTCCTTTTGTGCGGTCTCAGTGAAATAAATTCAAATCGTTTGTACAGTTTTTTTTTTTTTTCTCTTTGCTCAGTCTTTTAGATTGTTGCGCAAACGTTGCTGAAAAAATTTATTTGTAGCGCACAATTAGAGCGGAACGTTTAGAAATACAATTCCGCTTTTTGATATATGTTTGATAAGATGGGATAAATTAAAAGTTTTTGTAAAATTAATAAAGTTGCGCCGCTCAATTTGGTATCGAAATTTAATTTATTGTCAAAGGAAATGTTTAACTTTTTGAGAAACGAAAGTTTAATTTAATATGTTCATAGGAATAATTCTTTATCATCAATCTTTATCTTTATCTTCTTTTTTGATTATTCCTATTAATAATTTTGAGATAAATATATTATTTAGAAAAAGAAAGAAAGGAAGGAAAAAAAAAACTGTTTTTATAGCGTTTTAAGTTTAGAAAACTGTAGCATTATGCTACATATTAAAAAAGTCTGGTGTGAAACAACCACACGACTTCCATTACCCACTATTACACGTATTATATTCATTTTTTGGAGATAATGTGATCAGAAGACATAAAAGTGACTTAAAGAAGTAGAAACATAACTTTTTTCGAGTAAGAGAAACTTTATACACTTGTAAAGACATGACATATAAAACGAAGCTTAGATATAGCGAGGTAAAAAAGAAGAAAAAAAAATGGTAGAGTTATTTTTTGAAACACCCATTTCCGAGATCTAAAACTGACCTACCTAAGCAGGATAACTGTTAATTTTCCTCTAATAACCACGTAATACATGAGAAAGGAATGGGTTTATATAGCAATTTTCAAGAAAATCGTTAGAGCCGTTTATGAGATACCAACTTTTACCAAAACTCGATTATTGACCGGAAAACAATAATTACATGCAAAAGAACATTTAAAAGTGAGTTAATTTGGCTAGTTTGAAAAAAATCCGTACTGCAATTTTTAAAGGAGCGTGCTTCCGAGACCTGAAATTGAGCTATTTATACAGGACGCCTATCAATTTTCCTGAACTAACCACCTACATCATTCGAAAGGACATCTAATAGAGTGTTTATATAGCAAATTTGAAGAAAATCGTTAGAGCTGTTTTTGAGATACGGACTTACGGTCCCACTTCCGGTTTCCGATGTTCCACTTCCGGTTTTTCAATTTTCACCAAAATTTGGAATATTCATCTGTACACTAGATCTGTTTCAATTCTGAAGTTTTGTAGTTCTATCTTTATTAGTTTCGGAGATATGATAGCTAGGAGATTCCATACATACATACATACACACGCACTGAATAATTGCCAAAAACCACTTTTTTGGACTCAGGGGACCTTAAAACGTGTAAATGAAGTGAAATATCGATATCGAATTTTTGGACCGAATACAATACTACCATTACCTACGGTAGTAGGGTAATGGAAGTAAAAAAATCTTATATGGTTGTTCAAATTTTTCGTTTCGATATTAAAACTCTTTTTTTTTTTTTTTTTTTTTGAGATTCCTCCCATCCCAAGCGTAATAATAATAATAATAATAATAATAATTAGAATTATAATAATAGTAATAATAATGATTATTTGTTTTCTGCAAATATTAATAAGTCCCTTAAAAATATCTCTGGAATGTTGTAAATTTTCAGAAATGTTTTGAATTCTCGAAAATTTTCAACTTCAAGTTTTTGATCTTTAATATAATTTGACTAATTTTCAAAAATGTAAACGTGTTTCTTTGAGACAGATATTTTGTAGTCTCGTACTAAATACCAACACAACTAGTATATTGAGGTCATCACAAAACTTTCTTCCATATCACTCTATATCAGAGCACCACTTCTTACTGTATAACATTCACAAATGTTTATAGCTTATCAGTATACAGATTTTACATATGGAGTTTTGTGCAATTTTAATCAACAAATGCTGGAAATTTGTAGAAGGTGAGTAACAGAAGCGATACCTGTCAGCCGATATACACCCATGTTGAATCAGCGTAGTGCTCCATAATTGTCCTCTCATATACTAAGTTTTGTACATTTATATACAATAAAATCTGAGATATAGGCTTTTCATTTAAGGGAAAAATTGCGACAAAGCAGAACCCCCTGTCGCCCTATATGCACCCAAATTGAATAACTATAGCGTTTCATAATCTCTGTGTTACATATGAAGTTTTGTTTGATTATACACAATAGAACCTGACATATAACCTTCTGTTAAAGGGAGAAATTATTGTATTGTAGCACCAGCTACAGAGCGACTTGCACCAAAAATTGGTATGCACTGATTTATATCAAAGTACAGCGGCATATAAATTTGTATGGAATTCTGTGCCGTAGTTAATACAATAGAGTTGCCACAAAATTTTTGTTACACACACAGATAGATTTTCTAAAAATCATCAAATAGTGTTCTGGAACTCTCAAAACATGTAAATACATCGAAAACCGTAAGTCGAAAATTTTTACGAATGCAATACTTTTTTCTGGTGAATATAGAATAAGTAAAAATTAATGTATAGAATTTCTGAAATTTGATATTTTGTTGGGCCTTGGTCTTTATGTAAAGTAATGATTCTGAAAAAGTAATTTCTGACGATCAGGCTATCGCGTAATAGGTGACACTGCAGTAATGCTTTATTTTATTTTATTTTTTTTGTGTGTGTGTTAGCTATACGTCGGTATCAGTTGGATGAAATTAAAACAAACCTAACAGTATATTGTATCTTCCAAATATTTTTACTCTCTTCTATATTAAATAGAAGAAAGTATTGGATTCGTAAAAATTTTCGACCTCGGGTTTTTGATGGATTTACACGTTTTGAGAGCTGTAGAACACGATTTGACCATTTTTAGAAAATTTCTGTCTGTGTGTGTGTGACAAAATTTTGTGGAATCTGTATCTCAGGAACTACTGCACAGAATTTGATACAAATTGGTATGTAGTTGCACCTTGACATAAATCAGTGCCTATCAACTTTTGGTAAAAATTGTTTTACAGGTTGCGTTGCCATCCCGCTTTTTCTAAATTTTTAACATGGTGATATAGGACAAAATTTTGTATAAATGTGCATAAAGAGAATTATTTTTTAGTAATCATTATGGAATTTACAAGAATTATTCATAATAGAGATAGTCAACTGGTAAATTTTTTTTTGTATGTGTAGGAGCCTTGCCACCCCCCCCCCCCTTTCCCTGGGGATGAAGTCTCCCCTCGAGGGGAGTAAATTTTCAAGATGGGTATCTCGAAAGATCTCGTCAATACCTTTAAAACGAATGGTTGAACTATAAATCTGTGATAATTTTAAACAAAGTTATCGATTTTTTTTTTACTTTTAATTAAAAAAAAAAAAAAAAAAAAAAACTTAGAAAAAAAAAAATAGTTTTTTTTTTTTTTTTTTTTTTTTTTGACGAAATTTAACCAAACTTGGTATTTAGTTCGCCCCTGACATAAACTGGTGCTGATTAGATTTGGGGATCAATCGCTCAACAGGTGGCGTTGTGATCGTATTTTTCTAAATTTTTAATATGGCAGTATAGGACAAAATTTCGTATAAATGTACACAATGAGAGTTATTCTTAACATGTGATTGTAAATTAATATGAATTATTGATAATAGTAGTAGTTAATTAGGAAATAAAATTGTGCATGTGGGGGCATCACTTCCCCCCCCCCCCAAAGTTAAAACAAAGTTATCGATTTTTTTTTTTTTTTTTTTTTTACTTTTAACGAAAAAAACCTGAAAAACGTGATTTTTTTTTTTTTTTTAATTGTTACTGAGTGAATTTGTATAGGGAAATATAGAAGAAAGTCTTGTGGTGGCCACAACATACTAGTTTTTCTCTATATTTTCCTATACAAATGCATGCTACAAATTATTTATTAAAATTATAATTTATTAAAATTATTTTCCATGATGAATGTAGATGATTTTGATATCATAGAAACATAATACTAAATCTGTACTGATAAATATAAAGGATTTAAGTCCAAAAATGTCGATTTTGAGTTAAGTACATAGTCAGACTCAGAAAAAAAAAAAAAAAAATTCTCTATCGATTGGTATAAAGGATTTAAATCCATGTCATTTAGTCTTTGAGAAAATCCATTGGTAAAAAAGATTCAAGTCAGAAATTTAGCATTAATCTTTGGTATAAAATATTTAATTTTGTTTTTTTCCTTTATTAAATGAGGCCCACCAGCGGCCGAGCGGTTCTGCGCTCAAAGCTGGTAGACGTGAGGTGCCGGGTTCGATCCCAGGTCGCGCTCGTCGGCCTAGCCGTTCGGAGTTTTCCGTGGTTTTCTCCGAAACTTGCGTAAATACGGGCTAGGACCCCTTAGAAAGACCTCCACGGAAGGCACTCCCCCTCAGGCCCAGGACCTACAGCAGTCAATCGGCCTTAATCCTAAACACCAACACACCTTTATTAAATGAAGATTGGCAATCACTGAATGGTATAAAGCGTATAAACCAACATAATCCCTTTTTCCTAATCGATTCTGCTGATTAGTTTTTAGTTAGTTTAACTTTATTTTTCGTCTCCTGAAAAATCAAGAATATGGACTTAAATCTTTTATACTTATCAGTACAGAAATATTCAAAGAAAGTCAACTTTGTGTTGACATCTGAGATTTTTTTTTTTTCCTTTTCTTTTTTAAAGATTTTTTTTTTTTTTTTTTATGATTATATATATATTTATTTAAAAAAAAAAAAAAAATCGTTAAATTTGTTTTAATCTATCAAAAATCAATAATTCAAACTTCAGTCTTAAAGATATTGGCGATTTCTGTTCAATGATACCCATATTAAAAATTTACAACTCTCGTGAGGAGGGGGGGGGGTAGTCCCCCTCCAGGGTTGGAAGGAAATGGTCCGTACATGTACAAATAATAATAAAAAAAAATCCTTGTTGAATATACTATCATAAATCTATATATATAATTTCACATTGAAAAGTAAAAAAAAAATGTTATTCTCATAATGTACATTTATCCGAAATTTTGTCCTATACTATTTTATTTTATTTTATTTATTCATTTATTTATTTATTTATTTATTTATTTTTTTTTTTGGGGGTGGGGAGGAGGGGATTGGAGTGCCAACGCCATTTGTTTTGCGATTTGTTTTGCCAGTAAACGTAATCAGCACGAATTTAAGTCAAGGTCCAAGTAAATTTTGTTGCAGACGATTAATTATTTTTCCCCTGCATCAATCCTGTTGTTGTAGTGAAAGTAGTTTTACAGTCAAACTGAAAATAAAATGGCATTCCCATTCATTCCAATCAGTTCGGCCTTGCAGAACCCGATCAAGCTACAAGTGGTCCCAGAACCCAATGCGTATTTAGATCCCCTACATATTATTTCTGCAATGCTTTTTACCACTCTTTGGGGGAAGAAAAAAAAAAAAAAAAAACCTTTAAATTTTCCCCTCATTTCATCCAAAAATGCATATTTGAGTAAAATATTACTTTTTTTTCACAATACTTTTAGAAGTAAAATTTTCATGAAGTATTATTTCTAAGAACATTTTTCTTTATTGCCATGTTTTTATTAACTTCGATTCTTGTTTGTTTGTTTGTCCGGTACAAATCTTGCAATCGATTTTTAACTAACTTCCCGACTAGCTAGACATTTGAAACTTTCACAGTAGCTCAGAACCCAGTGACAACACAATACTTCGAAGTCCGATTTTCGAATTTTTGATTAGTTTTCTTTTAATTAATTAAAATATGAAAATAATAACATCCTAAAAGGGTTAAAATAGCCATTAAAATATTAGCTATGATTTAATTGTTGCCAAAAAAAAAAAAAAAAAAAAAAAATTACGAGTTCATTTTCTTTCGACCTAAAAATAAATACATTTAATTCAACGTGAATGCTAAAAAATTATAAAAAGTTAAATGATGCATCTCACAAAAATGGACGTCATTATCATTTAAAAAAATTTATGCACATTGATAAGAGCTCTATGATTCATCAGAAAATTTAAAACATGGTATATAAAAAGTTTTTTTTTTTTTTTTTTTTTTTTTTTTAAATCTTATAATTATTTTTAATTATTATTATTATTATTTTAATTTTAAAGAAAATTTTGGTATTTCCATGAGCGATTGCCCTATTGCCCGAGCGTTAATCAGGCTCTGTGGCTTTGGAGAAGAATTTGACGACTTGGTTACCAAATTTGGCGATAAATGGTATTTTAGGTTTCCGGAAGTGTCGAGGCTCTACGTTGAATAGGAATTATTGAATTTTCCATTGGATTCTATCACAATCATCGCCAAACTCCATCGCCAAAAGATATAAATAGAAGTAAGTCGACTCCTGCGAATCACTTGTATTCAGGAAGCTATTCCGAGCGGTTGCGGGCCGCGGTAGCCCAGTCGGTAGAGCGCCAGCCTCGTAATTGGAAGATTGCGGGTTCGGTACTCGAGCTGGCCAAAGACCTTCGTGTACACTAATGGTGGCTGGTGCACGTAAAATCTGTCGTGGCCGCAATGTCCTCCATGTTCCCATGAAAATTATACCTCTGGGGGTCACCGAGGCGGGAGAGCCATCCCTTCCGTGGAGGACCAAAATTGTGATGGCATGTCTCCAGACCACCTGTAGGGGTGTGTCCCAAACCGTCGCCAATGGTCCATCTGCGCAGCACTAGTGCGACGTAAAACCCAACCAACCGACCGAGCGGTTGCATTTGGAGACTATGTTTCAAGCGATTGGTATTTGATAGGGAATCAGAGAAATTCCTGCTCTGTGGAATATTTGATTCTCTTGGGTTTACTTATGTGGAACACGTGACTGTTATTTTTATTTATTTATTATGTTATTTATTCATTTAGTTAGTTGTGACTACTTCTAGAATATTTGTCGAATAGTAAATTTTGTGATACAAGCGGCAGCTTCGTTGGACTGCTTTGAGTATATTCGTTAAGTTCTGTGTATTATTGGGCTGTTTCGAAAATACTCCTTAAATCGCAGTTTTGTTGTACTGTTTCTAGACACTATGCGGAATAAATGCATTCATCGACTAGAGCCTGCCTGTTTTTTTTTTTTTTTTTTTTTTTTACAAATTACTTTCATCACACAAGAAAATCTACAATTTTTCGTGACAATGTGAAGTTTTGTTAAATTTACTTCATTGGTTTATAAGATACAGCGTCACAAAATTTTCGATACACATATACACAATTGGTAGACAGATATTTTGTAAAAAAAAAAAAAATGACCAAATCGTGTTCAGGATGTTCCAAAACTAAATCAATTGAAAATGAGAGGTTAGAAATTTTTCCTTTTTTTTTTTTTTTTTTTCACGGGGGAAAAAAAAGAAAGAAAGAAAGAAAGAAAAGAAAAAGAAACTGCAATTTTTAATAAAAAAATACACATTTAATAAAAAAGAATATCAAAAATTGCCTGTAATAATTTTCAATTAATTACTAAAATAAACAGAATATCGATAAAAATATCACTGTGTATGTATATATATAAAATAATTTATCATTACATTGATCAAACACCAGGAAAGAAGACTTGAATGAATCGATAAACAATTACATATGGAAGTGAAGACTTATACCAGGAAAAAGATACTGAAAAAGTTAATAAAATTTATTTCTGAAACATTGATAGATGAGATCTAGTATAACAAATATGAAAAAAGTACAATACAAAAAAAAATAATAATAATAATAATAATAATAATAATAACTAGGAAAAGAAAAAAGAACAAAGAACACTTAAAACGGGTGGAGTGGGTAAAACCAGGTTGCTGGCACCCAACTTTCTCGAAATCCTCTGCAAGGCTATATGGTAATAAATAAATTAATAAATTAATTAACAGTTAAAATAAAAATATAAATTACTTAAAAATAAAGCAAAAACTAAAACTTAAAGAGAAATTCTTCAACAGTTTAATTGATTAATATAGCAATTATATACTAATAAAAATTAATACCAAAAATTTTTTGTAATAATTTTCAGTGAATTAAAATAAATAGAATATTTATGACAATCTGAGGAAAGCTTTTCAGTAATTACATTAGTATATTTTGTTGATGTTAAGAGATGATTGCAATTTTGATGATGATTGCAATGTTCATTAAAAAGAAAAGAAAGAAATAACAATGATAATATTAATAAAAATCATGAATATTATTATTAGATTAATGAAATTTAAATAAAAGAATATCAATAGTAAAAATATTTTTCAAGTAATTAATTTAAAATAAATAGAATATCTAAATCTGTGTCAGAGAGAAATTTTTCAGTAATTACAAAAATGTATTTTGTTTACTATGACAGATCCCATTGAAATGTTAATAAGACAGAAAGAAAGAAAGAAAAAAGTAATTACAAAAATATATTTTGTTGATTATAATATATATGATTTAAATGTCAATTAGAAATACAAGAAATAAATAAAAAAGATAAAGACATGAATAATTTTAATATGTTAATAAAGTTTAAAAAATATATATATTAATAACTGTCTGAGAGCATATTTCAGTTAACAAAACTAAAATAAAATGAAAATAAAATCGCTCTGAGAGAATCAATCTTCTCGGTACTTACAAAAACTGGTATATTGTGACCACCACAAGACTTTCTTCTATATTTTTCTATACAAATTCACTAAGCGCAAATAATTTATTAAAACTATTATTTATTAAAATTATCTGACATGACGAAAGCAAATGATTTTCATCTTAGAGAAAACTAACACTAAATATCCACAGAAAGACTCAGAGTTTTATTGTCTGTAAATAACATCTTAACAAATGCGGTTTAATAACGGTTACCTAAATCATCAAGTTTCGTACAGTTATATGCCATACAAGTTGAGATACAGCCTTCTTGCTATCGAGGAAATTTCCAATATAACAGCGCCATCTATAGGCCTATAAGCATCCAATTTGAATCAGTATAATGTCTCATAATGACCTTCTCACATATCAAATTTTGTTTGATGATACGTAATAGAACCTGAGATATAGCCTTTCACTAAATCTATTAATCTAATTTCATTAAAATCTAATTCCGCTAATCTAGAACTTTACTTTTAAGATTATACTATTAGTTAAAACAATAGTGTTGTGGAATAGTGGTGACAATAAAAAAACATATGTAAAAATATAGGAACTCGGCGACCCCTGTAATTATAACAAAAATAAATAGAGAGACTACTTCATTAAATCCTAATTAATTGCTATGATAATGTGCTATGGATATATTTTTGATACCTTTATATAAGGATAATGAGTAACTAATGAAAATTATTTGAAATACATTTTTACTTTCTTCCATATTCAATAGAAGAAAGCATTGGATTCGTAAAAATTTTCGACTTCCGGTTTTCGATGGATTTACACGTTTTGAGAGCTCCGGAACGCAATTTGACCATTTCTGGAAAATATCTGTCTGTCTGTGTGTGTGTGTGACAAAATTTTGTGGCAACTCTATCTCAGGAACTACAGCACAGAATTACATATAATTTTATATGTAGATGCACCTTGACCTAAATTAGTACCTTTCAATTTTTGGTGTCAACTGCGTAACAGGAGGCGCTGCTATGCAGCGATTTCAATAATTTAAGAAAATACTATATCTCAGGAACTACTGCATAAAAATGCATATAAATTTATATGTAGGTGCATCTTGACATACGTTATTGCCTGTCAATTTTTGGGGTCAACTGCTGATTTTCATAATTTAAGGAAGGATTATATCTCAGGAACTACTGCGCAAAATTGCATAAAAATTTATACGTGGATGCACCTTGACATAAGTAACTGCGAATAAGCATTTGGTACTAATTGCTCAACAGGTGGTGCTACTATACATCTATTTCCTCAGTTTAAGGAAAGACTATATTTCAGGTTGTAAAACGTATAATGAAACACTTGATAAGTCAGAAAGCCATTATGAGACATTATGCCGATTCATTTTGGATGTATATTTACCGACAGACTGCGCTGCCATAATGCAGTTTTCCTCGATAACGGGAATGCTATATTTCAACTTCTATGGCATGTAACTGTACGAAACTTGATACATAAGATAACCATTATGAAAACGCATTTTTTAAGATGTTAGTTAAACTGTGCTTCTTTAGATATTTACTGTTAGTTTTCTCTAAGATGAAAATCGCCTGCATTCATCATGGTAGATAATTTTAATAAATAGTTTTTGTAAATTATTTGAACTGAGTGAATTTATATAGGAAAATATAGAAGAAAGTATTATAGTGGCCACAACATACTAGATTGTTGTTGTTGTTGTTTATTTATAATGTGGTAAATATGGAATTGAAAACTTTAGATGAAAAAAAGTATACAGTGTGTCACCAAATTCATGGGCCAAACTTAAATGTTAGATAAAATATAAAGAAGCATTCTTTTTGTATAGAAATATGGGATCTGAAAGGAAATTATTCGGCGAGCCCCGAGCCTACCCTTCCTTTGCTTCAGTTTCTTTTTCTTGTTTAATTTTCCTTTAATTTCTGATTGTTATTAGTAGCATTTTTTTTTTTCTTTCTCGTGCTGTTTTCTATGAACTTTTCACTCCCCCCACCCCACCCCACTTCTAAAGTGTTATGCATTTCTTGTGTATACAATATACGCATACACTTTTCATTTCCGACTCCAAATTACAAAATAAAATTATATTTTAAAAAATTAAACAACACGCTTTTATTGAAATGTGAACTAAAAAGCACAAAATATCTATCTTTATAGTGTTAAAATGCAGGGTAAGAAAAATCGTGTAAGTGACACACCATAATATTTACATCTTTAGTTAAAAAACAATTTAGAATTAAACAAAAACCATTTTTAAAAAACCTCCCCTGACTGACTGGGCTCGAACGTTAGACCTTTAGGTTCGTAGCCCGGAGCTTTACCTCACAGCCACAGCGTTCACGTAGTGAAAGTTTTTTTTTACAATATAGATTTTTTGTTTGCTCCCAGAGCGGTTACAAACATGCATACAAACATACATACAGGTGAAACTAATAATATTATAGTTTTAAAAAATTAAAGAACACGTTTTTATAGAAATGTGAACTAAAAAGCGCAAAATATCTATCTTAGAATTAAAATGCAGGGTAAGAAAAATCGTGTGAGTGACACACCATAATATTTACATACATTTAAATCTTTCCTTAAAATAACTTAGAATTAAACAAAAACCCTTTTTGAAATATCTCCCTTGACTGGGCTCGAACGCTAGACCTTTAGGTTCGTAGCCCGGAGCTTTACCTCACAGCCACAGCGTTCACGTAGGGAAAGTCTTTTTTTACAATATAGATTTTTTGTTTGCTCCCAGAGCGGTTACAAACATGCATACAAACATACATACAGGTGAAACTAATAAAAGCGTGTACAAAAAAAAAAAAAAGCTTCTTTATATGTGTTTTATTTAAACGTTTGGATCATGAATTCAGTGACACCTTGTATAGCAAAAATAGATAACACTTTTATAAAATGAGACGAAATAAATAAATAAAATAAAATAAACCTCTCTTCCTTCCTCCCCTCCCCTCCAACCCCACCTCTTTTTTAATATGACGAATCCGGATGATATGGAACGTGACGATCTCAGTTTGCGCAAATATTTTTGCTGGCGTGGAAACATGGTTATTTTCTGGGTGGAATGTCAAAATCAGGCTGAGAAATACTGCAGATGTCAACCATTGTCTCATGTTTCTTAACGTGCCGGGTACTGGTTTATATCAGCAACATATTTTGCACTTTTTTTTTTTTTTTTTTTTTTTTATTATGATTTTTTTTTTGTTCGTCTTAAATCACTGATTTTGAAACTATGACACATGACTGAAAAATAGAGGAAAGCATAGATTGTTGAAAGATAACACGGTGATATTTCAGGTATTTCGTTTCAACATGATGTATGAATGTCAGTTTAGAGAAAAAAATATATGAATAATATGTCTATATATAGATTATGACTCATTTTTTGTGCATCACATTCTGCACAACATTGTTCAAAATATTGGGATAATTCTTCTCTCAACATTTATTTTCTTTAATAGGTAACTGTACATAGATTTATTTACATATACAAGACAGTATGAAATTATACGTTTTAAGTGTATTAAATACCAATTAACATGTCTAATACAGTCGTCCCCACTTAATCGGGTAACGGATAATCGAACACCCCGCTTATAAGAATATAAAGTTATAGAACCAATTTTTTCCCCCATAGAAGTAGTGTTAAATTTCCTCATTTAAAGAAATATTTTTTATAATGCCCCCCCTGCTTAATCGCATAAACACTTAAATTTTCTTAAAATAAAATTCCTCTATTTCTGGGCAAATTTTTCCTCTCATTCTCAAAAAAAAAAAAAAAAAAAAAAAAAATCCGTTCTTTTTTTATAAACCTTACATAACTGAGGTATGCTCTTTAAACAAGGGACGGTATTCTTGCTGAGGTGATAAAAATTGTTTTGCAAAAGCCAAATTTATAAAATCATAAACTGGTGAGAAAATTAGAAATTAAAATACAAATTATCTCCAGGAGTTAGAAATAACAAATTTTGAAAGGTTTCAGATGATTGAAAAAGAACTTTATGAACTCATAGATGTGGATAAAGATGGAGGAACAGAAAGAGATGAAAAGGAGTTTAATCTTCCAATTATATCCTTAAATGAAAGTGATAAAGAAGAGCAAGCGAACGATCATGAAGTTGCAAAATCCTTTAAATATTATTCATCGTCATTTTGAGTCTCATAGAAGCGATTATAATCTACACTGATGGAAAAAAAAAAAATCCCAACACCAAGAAAAAATTATTGTACAGTAATGAAATTTCAGCAATACATTTGTCTAGGTAACATATTTAATTGATTAAAGTTTCAAGATCACAGGTAGAGCCATTTCAAATGTGAAGTGTTGGTACATTAGTAACCGGTGTAACCGCTAGAATTTTGAATGCAAGCATGCAAACGTGCATGCATTGTGTCGTACAGGTGTCGGATATCAGTTTGTGGGATGGAGTTCCATGCCTGTTGCACTTGGGCGGTCAATGCAGGGACGGTTAATGCTGGTTGTGGATGACGCTGGAGTTGTCGTCCAATGATGTCCCATACGTGCTCGATTGGAGAAAGATCTGGTGATCTAGCAGGCCAAGGCAACATGTCGACACTCTGTAGAGCATGTTGGGTTACAACAGCGGTATGAGGGCGAGCGTTATCCTGTTGGAAAACACCCCCTTAAATGCTGTTCATGAATGGCAGCACAACAGGTTGTATCACTAGACTGACGTACAAATTTGCAGTCAGGGTGCGTGGGATAACCACGAGAGTGCTCCTGCTGTCATACGAAATTGCTCCCCAAACCATAACTCCAGGAGTAGGCCCTGTGTGTGTAGGCCGTAGACAGGTCGCTAGTAGGCGTTCACCTGGCCTCCTTCTAACCAACACACGGCTATCACTGCGACCAAGGCAGAACCGGCTTTCATCAGAAAACACAACAGATCTCCACTCCGTCCTCCAATGAGCTCTAGCTTGACACCACTCACGTCGCAAACGGCAGTGGTTTGGAGTCAGTGGAATGCACGCTACAGGGCGTCTGGCTCGGAGCTGTCCTTGAAGTAACCGATTTGTAACAGTTCATTGTGTCACTGTGGTGCCAACTGCAGCTCGAATTTCAGCTGCAGACGCAGTACGATTAGCCACAGCCATACGCCGAACACGGCGGTCTTCCCTCTCAGTAGTGCCACGTGGCCGCCCGGAACCCGGTCTTCTTGAGGCAGTACCTTCCCTTGACCACTGCTGCCAACACTCATGCACAGTAGATACATTCCTGCCAAGTCTTTCTGCAATATCGCGGAAAGAAAACCCACCTTCTCGTAGCCCTACTACACGACCTCGTTCAAACTCAGTGAGCAGTTTTATCTAAGAAGACGATAATGGCTTCTTCGTCTTCTTAGAGGCATCCTTGACTAACATTAACCCACTACGTCAAATCTCAACTGTAAATAACGATCACGAATCTTACAGCGCTTATTTAAAGCAAATCTCATTTGCATGTTCATAGTATCGCTACTAGCGCCACACTTATGCGCGTAGCTCGAAATTTGAATCGACGTCATCTTTCAGATGTATAAACACGCCTACCAAATTTCGTTTATCTAGCACAGCTCCTTCCTGGTGTTGGGATTTTTTTTCCCATCAGTGTATTTATGTACTTTGGAAAAAGAAATCGAAAAATGTTTAGTTAAATCTATGTCAAAGTAATCAATCATAACTGTTTTTTTTTTTTTTTTTTTTTTTTTTGTTAAAAGTAAAATTGTAAGTAAACTTTATTTTGTATTTATTTCAGCATTAATTGTATTTATAAATTACTTTATTATTTTAACTTAGTAAAAGTTTAGGTAAATATTTAAATAAGAAAGAGGTATCGATCATTTATCGTTACATGTAAGCATAAAATCATTATAGTTATGCATGTAATTGCGTTTCTAGTCTTCACCGCATAATCGAATACCCCGCTTAATCGAATTAATATAGTTGGAATAGTAGATATTCGTTTAAGCGGGGTCGACTGTACTGAATTTGATTGTATCGCATACATTCTAATGTAAGGACTATTGCTTTCAGCCACAGTCAGCATCGTCTTCATGTGCCGCGTTTCACTTTAAATATGTTCATGTTTAATTCGCTGTGCAAAAGCTACTCAGTTCAACTGATCCTTACGAAAACTGGTACACTTAGTAATCAAAATAAAATCTAACTAACGCCGTATTTTTTAATTCAGTCGGATAATTGGTTTTTGAACCAGTAATACCAAATGAAAACCTCACTTCAACGATAAAATTATTAAAAAAGAAAAACAAGCTGATTCAAGAAAAATAATAATAATAAATAAACAAATAAATAAATAAATAAGTAAAATACGCGTTCATTTTTTTCCGCATGAAAGGAAATCTATTTAAACGTGAATAAGAAATATATTTCTTTTATGTTGGGAAAATGAAAGAATGTTGAACAATTTTATTTCATTTAAATGAAGGTATTATTATTATTTTTACTATTTAAGCTATTAGTATTAATTAATTAATCCCAATTAAAAAGTGTTTTTCTTTTTTTTTTCTCTCGTATCAAAGTTAATATATATATATATATATATATATATAATAAAATTGAGAAAAATCGAGTGAAAAAAGTGAAACAGTTTTAGTACAGGACCTCCTTGACGAAATTTGAAATTTGGTACTGAAGTAACTCAGACGTTTCTCGCCAAGTTGTTTATTAATGCAATTGCGATAACCATTTCTGTTCATCGCCAAAATGGCAATATAAATTTAAAAGTCGCCAAGAGTGTTTTATACTAAGGTGGCTGAATGTCCCCATTTTCTAGGGTAGCCTCTGTTTTGAAGGCATTTCTTTTTCTAAATTTTGAAAAATTGTATTATTTATCATTGGCTTCTTTTTTTTTAGTGTTTATTTATTAAAAATAATAAAAATAATAATCTGGTGTGTCACTCACACTACTTTGTCTTACCCTGAAATTTAATACTATAAATACAGGTTAGAGATTAAGAGGTAAGATAACGAGTACTGTTATGTAAACCTATGTTAATCAATTCAAATTAGGCTTAGGAAGAGTTTTATATGATAATTAGTTCTGTGTGAAGGGGGGCTACCTCCCCCCTCAACTCCCCGTTTCATTAATGTACAAAAAACAAGCGATGAATATTTAGTTTAAATCATACATTGTTTACCATATCTCTATGAGGAATCTATTTCAATTCCCAAACAGCTTTCCTGGAAATGGTAAAATATTATTAGTAAAGCACATCCACTAAGAACAAATAACTAGTGTGTTGTGGCCACCACACGACTTTCTTCTACATTTTCCTATACAAATTCACTCAGTAAAAATAATTTATTAAAATTATTATTAAAAAAAATTATCTTCCATGATAATGCACACGATTTCCATATTAAAGAAGTAGTATAACGCTAAATATAAAAAAAAAAAAAAAAAAAAAAAAAAGTTGAGTTTATTCTCAATATTACATATTTTCTTTTGTTTTTGTTTTTTTTGTTAAAAATGAAAAAAGTCGATAACTTTATTTTAAATTACCGCGGATCGACGGTTCAACCATTCGTTTTAAAGGTATTGGCGAGCTCTTTTGAAAGATACCCATCATGAAAATTTACTCCCCTCGAGGGCGGACTCCCCCCCCCAGGGGGGAAAATATATATTCGTTTCATTTGGTTTAGTGCAGTCTATAGATGTTAAACTCTACTTACCTGCAACTTCCCCCATAGAAGTAATGTATTTGAATACTTATGAGTGTCCCTGTACACGAACCATTTGCTTCATCTCAACGAAAAGCTTAGTGTAGCATCCCTATAGGATACACATTTAGAATACCGAGTTTGGAATTTCTGCTACTATTTGTTTTTGAGATATACTGATAACAGACTCAAAGGCAGACACACAGATCATTCGCTAAAAACGTGATTTTTGTATTCAGGGACCTCAGAACATGTAAATATAACAAAAACTCACGTTCGAAAATTTGACCCTAAAACAATATTTTCTCGACCCTATGGGTAAGAGAATTTAAAAATACATCGATAACTGGATAATTGTAGCAATTTTTAACTCTTCTCTGTTATAAAAGTACTCTGATTTGGTCACCGCATCCTATATTCTGAAACATTTTTTTTTTTTTTTTTTTTAAATGAGTATTGTAACCGTTGCTAAGGAACGCAACACAGTTACCGCATACCTTGTATGGAAAAAACACACTAAAAAAACAAAAAAAAGGCATGTCGCACAACATTAAATTCTGTTTTGTACAGTTTATTTTCTGTTTAAAAACTGCATATTACAGTCAAATGAATATTTTTTCTTACATGAACGAAATTAAGGAGCTTCGAAAAAAAAAAAAAAAAATCCTGTACCAAAAATATTCCTCAACTAATATCTGCATTCAAATTTAAGTATGTGATAAAGACATAAATTTCCATGTGACTGGAATATCTCGAATGTCGCAGCTGTTTAAACGTTCTCATTAATGGCAATGAAAAATATGTGGCAGGTAACACATGCCGTTTCATTCTTGAATTATCTTACGATTGCAGCATGACAATCTGTGTATCGACATGTGGTGTTTATGAAAACACAAGAATCTGCTACCGAAGTAGATTTTTCGTTTCTTTGTTTTTCTTCGTTTTAATCGCTCTCGGGAAAAAACTGTTACATAATTAAAAAACTAGTATGTTATGACCATCACAAGATTTTCTTCTATATTTTCCTATACAAATTCACTGAGCATAAATTATTTATTAAAATTATCACTTATTTAAATTATTTTTCATGATCAACGCAGACTTTTTTTTTTTTTTTTCTTCATAGTAGTACAACACTATATGTCCAAAGAAAGACGATATATGATCTAATAATGGTATTTTTAAAAACATGTCTTCTTGATGTTGTTGTAGTTAAAAATGAAATAATCGATAACTTTGTTTTAAATTATCACAGACACAGGTCAATGGTTCAACCAACGTTTTAGAGGTATCGACATTTGAGAAATACTGATATTGAACCCAGGGGAAGGTGTGTGTGTGTGTGAGGAGGGGGAGTGTTGCTCCAATGGGTGTATTTCATTTATTTATTTATTTTTATTATTTTTTCTAGTTGACTATTACAATTTTAAATAATTATTTTTTATTTCATAACAATTCGGTAAAAATACTTATCGCACACTTTCATGTTGTCTTAGGATAGCAGGGGCTGCGGTAGCCAAGTTGGTAGAGCGCTGGGCTCGTAATTGGAAGATTGCGAGTTTGGTACTCGAGCCGGCAAAAGACCGTCGTGTACACTAATGGTGGCTGGTGCACGTAAAATCTGTCGTAGTTGCAATGTCCTCCATGCTTCCATCAAAAATTATACCTCTTGAGGGTCACCGAAAGGGGAGATCCATCCCTTCCATGGAGGATTAAAATTGTGATAGCATGTCTCCGGATCACCTCTAGGGGTGAGTCCCATACTGTTGCCAATTGCCTATTGCGTAGCACTATTGCGACGTAAAACTCATTAAACCCATCCATCCAACAGGATAGCAACGCCATCTGTTGGGTAAATTCTCTAAAAATTGGTAGGCACTAATTTATGTCATGGTACATCTGTGTACAAATTTATATGAAATTTTATATGGTAGTTCCTGAGAGAGTTGTCACAAAATTTTTGTCATACACACGCAAAGAAATTAACTTAAAAAAAAAAAAAAGAGGTCAAATCGGATTTTTTAACTCTCAGAATGTGTGAATCGATCAAGAACTAAAAGTCTAAAATTTTTACGAATATTTTATTCAATATAGAAAAAATTAATATTCCTTTAAGTATCTAGAAGACTATATTTTAATTTTGACCATAATGACAACTACATTACTTATATTCTCCTCTGCAGTAGGCCGAGAGTTCTGCTCTGTAAGCTGGTGAACGGGAGAGTTCAGGTTCGAATCCGCATCACGCTCATCTGCGTATCCGTTTGGAGTTTTCTGTTTTTTTTTTTTTTTTTTTTTTTTTTTTTTTTTTCAGAAACTCGCTTAAATAGGGGCTGGATTCCCTTTCAAAGTCCCTACGGAGGACAATCCAACCAGGGATCGAACACAAGTATAATAAAATAATCCCAAGCACCAACATTACTTACACTACTACTTTATGATTTTTACTTTATTCTTTATTCAATAACAGAAGGTATTAGGTTCTTAAAAAATCTTCAAATTTGGGCTGTCGATGAATTTACGTGTTTTAAAATGTTCTGAATACGATTTGATCATTTTTTGAAAATATGACAAAAAAAATAATCTGGTGTGTCACTCACACGACTTTCTCTTACCCTGAAATTTAATACTATAAATACAGGTTGCAGATTAAGAGGTAAGATAACGAGAACTGTCATGTAAACCTATGCTAAACAATTCAAATTAGGCTTCAGAAGAGTTTTATACGATAATTAGCTCTGTGTGAGGAGGGATACCGCCCCCCTCAACCCCCCCCCCCCCGTTTCCTTAATGCACCTACATTTATATAGAATTTAATTCGGTTATTAAAAAATAATTATGTTTTTAAAAAATAATTTATTAAAATTATTATTTAAAAAAATTATTTTTTATGATAATGCAGATGATTTCCATATTAGAGAGGTAGTGTAACACTAAATATCCAAAAAAAGTCCATTTTACTCTCAATATTTAAAAAAAAAAAAAAAAAAAAAAAAACGATTTTCTTTCGCTAAAAGTTTTTTTTTCGCTAAAATTAAAAAAAAAAAATCTATAACTTTGTTTTAAATTATCACAGATTTGTAGTTCAACCATTCGTTTTAAAGGTATTCGCAAGCTCTTTTGAAAGATACCCATCATGAAAATTTACTCCCCTCGAGAGGGGACTTCCCCCCAGGGGGGGGGGGGGAGGCGAGGCTCCTACATACACAAAAATTTTTTCCCAGTTGACTATCTCTATTACAAAAAATATATGTTCGTTTCATTTGGTTTAGTGCAGTCTATAGACGTTAAACTCTACTTACCTGCTATTTCCCCCATACGCGTAATGTATTAGAATTCTCTTGATTGTCCCTGTACATGAACTATTTGCTTGATCTTAACGAAAAGCTTACTGCAGCATCCCTATATGATACACATTTAGAATACATATTTAGAATACATGATACACATTTAGATACACATTTAGAATGGTTTGAACTTTCTGCCATAATTTGTTTTTGAGATATGCTGATAACACACACACACACACAGACACACACACACACACACACACACAGACTCACAGACCATTTGCTAAAAACATGATTTTCGTATTCAGGGGACCTCAAAACGTGTAAATATAACAAAATCTCGCGTTCGAAAATTTGACCCAAAAACAATACTTTCTCTACCTTATGGGTAAGAGAAAGTAAAAAGGCACCAATGCACAGAATTTTAGTCTCATATAGTACACAGGTAGTATAGTACACAGGTACATGAGTAGCAAAGGTCCTTAAGACTGGTCCTGAAAATGCCATTTTGCCTTTAAAAAATGACAAAAAATGAGACAAAAATGATAAAATTTAAATTCTGTCATTTTAGTCTCATATAGTACACAGGTATATATGTACCTTTACTGATTGATGCACAGTAGGAATGGTGGGGGGTGCGGCCCACAATAGTATGTTTTCCCCGGGCCTTATACGAAATTAGTCGGGCCCTAATAATATATGTATATATATATAGAATATATATTATTTATAGAATATATTATATGGCCTACATTTTCAGGCCAATATTTAAATTTTAATTCAGTTAACCCTTCTTCAATAAATCTGCTGTTTTCCATACGTTACTTCACCGCGCAAAATTATATTGCAGTACCGATGAACTTTTCCAGTTGGAATTGAAAAGGATTTTTTCGGACTTAAAACGTAATAATTATCCCTCTCGCTGGCTTAAAAGAAAATTAAAAGAGTATGATTTTAATAAGGATAATCATAAAACTAATTCATCTAATTCACCTAAATCGTTTGTTACTATTCCTTACTATAAAAATATTTCTGAATCTATTGCCAAAGTTTTACGCACTGTTAATTTATCTGTTTCCTATAAACCTCAATTTCTAATTCGTAATTTCCTTTCAAATTTTAAAACTGTTATCCCCCCTTTTTCCCGTACAGGTGTTGTTTATAATATCCCTTGTAAATCTTGTAGTTCAGTTTATATTGGTCAAACTGGCCGTTCTCTTCATACTCGAATTAAGGAACATAAAACAAATTTCAAAAACCATGATATGCATTCAAAAATAGTACAACATGCCATAGAAACTGATCATTTACCTGATTTTAACAATACTAAAATAATCGTATCTAATTGTTTAAATTATCACTCAAGAATTTTCCTGGAGGGCTGGTACACAAATCAACATTTTTCTCCACTTAATGAGGCATGCGCAGTTCCTGATGAATACGTTGTACTCACATAAAGTCTGTTGTTCATCTCATCATTTGCACTTGATGTTTTTACTGATGAGGAGCCTGTAATAGGCTCGAAACGCTTACATTTATGTTTTTGTGTTTTTAATATTTTAAAGTGTATATTTTTAATGTATATTATCTGTCTCAGTTTTTAATGGGATTAAAATATAATATAAATCATAATATATATATTTAAATATATGTATATATATATAATGAAAACCTCTTCATACATTGCATAAGAAGAAATGATATATCACATGAAGAACAGGAAAAAACATGAAAACTTATTGAGAATCCTTATGCTACATGTATTTCAATTGGTGAAATTTCCCCCACTCTAATTATTTGATGTACAAAATTTCAGAACTGAATCTTAAAAAGTCCTAGAGATATAATTAAATGAAGTTGTTAACGTATTATTAATCAATTAAAAGGTTAATGTGCTGTTTAACTTGTTGTTTTCATTAATGAATTGTTTTTAATCCCAAAAACTCGATTCGCCAGTCGCTCTTTTCCATTAGCAAATTTATATCGGGACATTGGAAAGTAGTTTAAATTATGGTGCCTGTAGTTTAAACCAGACTGTTTGGTCTTTGCTCTCTCTCTCTCTTTTTTTTTTTTTTTTTTAAGCGGATGGTGAACGTTGAGAAATCGGCCTTTGAACTTACTGCCTTACAGTTATGAAATTTTGGGCACATGCAAATTAAAATGTATCAATATTAAATACTATATTAAATGTCTTAAAAATTATTTTAAAAATAAATGTTTTTAGAAATGTTTAAAATGTTCCATGCGACTGAGCTTTTAAATTTTTCAATCGATTTTACATTTTTTTTTTTTTTTTTTTTTTTTAAGTTCATCCATTTATTCTAAATATTTTTGTGCATTAATTTGTCCGTTGACTGATAAGTTAGGTTTTTTTTTTTTTTTTAATTTGCAAATTTTTAAAACTCAAACATAAAATTATGTTTAAAAAAATATCTTATCAATCAATCAAATAATTGATGTACAAAAATGTTTAGAATCTATTAATAAACTATGATAATTTAAAATCAAGAAAAAAAAATTGGCATGGAGTATTTTAAAAATAAATAAAATAAATAAATAAATAAATAAATAAACTCAAATTTTTAATATTATTTTTTTTATTATTTTAATATTTTCGAGGAAATTTAATATATTTAATACTGATACATTTCATTACACTTGTATGCAAATTTTCACAAATCTAAAACAGTAAATTCAAAGACCGACTTTTAATGTTTTTCAACGTCCACCATCCCCTTAACTTTTTACGACGCTTTGCAGAAATTTTGTCTGTCATTTCATAAGTATATGTGTCACTTTCGCTGATTGGTGTTTTTTAGTTATTTATTTATTTTATTTATTTTTTAAGTACGATAGAATTTTTTTTTTCTTCCCAGATAGCGATTTGGCGTTGTAGTAATTCATTGTATTATACCTTTAATAAACAACCAAACATCTTTTGTTATTTAAAACGTATGAAGCTGAAAGTTTGTTATTGTATCTGCCCGGAAAATCAGATTACATCAAAAATTAATATATTTATTTAATGAAGACAAAATTTAGCAAATGCTGTAATTTTTAGCTCAGTCGCGTAATTGATTTAAAAAAAATATATATTTGGTAAAAACCCCATTTTAACTTAAAATTATTTAAAAGAAAAAACCAAATTGATGCTAAAAGTAAATAAATAAATAAATGGATATATTTAGTTTTGTGTCAAAAAAAAAAAAAAAAAAAAAAAAAACTTGCATACATATAATTCGTCTCCAAAATGATAACTGAAATATAAAAGCTGCTAAAGGGCTTTTCAGCTAAGCTATACCAAAAAGGAGGAATATAGTAACCGATGCTAGGGAACGAAATGCAGTCACTGCATGCCTCTATATGTAAGAGTAAATTAAAATAAGTTCTGTCGTACTAAATTAAATTCTACTTACAAAGCATGTAAGCAGAATTTTTATTTTTATTTATTTATTCGTTCGTTCATTTATTTGTTTATCTTTTAATCTAATTTCTGAACGGCTTATTTTGTTTTATTTTATCACTTTATTTTATTTTTTATTTTTTGTATGGTATTCGTATATAAGCTTAAATTCAGTAATTCTCAAAACTGAATTCCATAAAATTTTAAATTGGTTTTATAAATAAATAAATAAAACTGGGTATTTTATACATAACTTTATAATTTACAATCTTTGTCTGAGTGATTGATATTTAAAGTATTAAAGTATATATATATATATATATATATATATAAACCTTTTCAAACATTGCACTATATGAAAGCAAGTATAACATGAAGAACTATAAAAAAAATGAATGAAGTGTATATATATTTGTTTATGTGATCATTTCATTTAAAAAATAATTTTGCATGTTTGCTGTACTGACTATTAGCATAATATCCTTTGCTAATGTTATATTTGCATATCTTTAAATGTTTCAGCGTAGCATGTTTCACTAGCTATGTTATGGATAATTTACAAGATTATTGTTAATTTTTCATCTATCATTATTTATTTATTTATTAGTGCTTTATAATTTTTTCACATTTTTAGCATGCTATTAGAATTAATCGGGTTAGCTCAGTCTCAGAAGTAAAGTGATTGACGAAATTGCTTTAACGACTTCGGCGCCAATTTTCGAAAGTTGCCGAGGGTGTCCTATACTAAAGTTGTTCCGTTTTGATATTATATATTGGAAAATTACAAGTTTTAAAAGTTGAATAAATTGCAGACAACAATGTTAAAAATAAGCGATATTGTTCTGCGTTATAACTAATGTTTTTCGCGTTTCTTTAACAATGATTTAATTTTTGTTCCCAACAATGGTCTATGATATTAAATTTATTGTTACATGAAAAAATTCTTTGAATCTTTCATCGATTTTAGTCTTTGTAGGTTAGATATTTTCTGCTTCAAAGGTTTATTATCTATTCACTGCTAAAAATACATCAAAGTGATCTATTTTGTGTTTGCAAAATGCTTCCTGAAATGGTAATTCACATTAAGTTTATTAATATCAATTTTAGGCTAATATTTCTATCGGTTCATATCTTTGATGTCTAGAAAATCAGCTCTGTTAGATATTGCCCTAATCTCCTTCATAGACTAATTAGTATAATCTCCATTAATTAATACAAAGGTTAAATTAGTGGGTACAGAGCTAGTATAGGATTCCCTTGACAACGTTCATTATTTTTTGCGATTTTCTCGACGAATTAAAATGGCTAACGCAATTGCATACATTGGTGAGAAACATCCGAGCTGTTTAGGTGACAAATTTCAAATTTCGCCAAGGGGATCCTATACAAAAGCTGTTACATATAACATTACATATATAATATATATTGGTTATATTTTAAATTCTTGATAATTTTTATCCTGATCAGTTTCCTGATTTCTCCGCATTGTCATAATAAAATGACACACATGTATATATAGAGAGAGAATACAAGAACTAAAATCTATGCGTAACAAGGTCAAAAAATCAAACATAAGAATCAGAACTGGCATATTGAATGAAAATTAATCAAGTGTAAGTTTATAATTAATAGTGAGAGATAAACATAAAAACAGTAATAGTTATAAGTGTACACATACACAACACAGCTGCATCGATATAAAATTTTTGTGGTACTAAAAGACTGTTCAGAAAAATGGATTTAAAAATAATAATACACTATGAGAAAAGGTAACTGCAGCAGATAGTATACAATACATTAAAAGGGTAAAGAACTATTAATAGTTAATTCAATAAATGTATAACTGAAGGATGAAATATATATGATGCCAGTACATATAGGTTGTAATCATGAATAACAATTGAATATAAAAATAAGACGGTTAATAAAATGTACAAATTTAAAGCACAAAGGAAGCGTCTTGAATTTCAATGTCAATACATAATATAAAAAAATACCGTCCATAGAACATAATATACTGAAACTATTTTGTGTATCTCTGTACTATGAACACTAAAATCTATGCAACTGATTCTCTGTAATTCATAAATATTTGTAACAAATTTTCAGTCGATTTTAGTGACCGGCATTGTGCTACATATGGTTCAGATGTGCAATTAGTACAAATATTTGAATATACATAACTTTTGGTGTCTCAGTACAGTGTCTCACGCATAAGGCTATTCTACTTTTGCTTCGATATATTTACCTAATCCTAAATTGTTTTTTAATTATTTAGGTTCAAAC